>BSEG01000007.1:37390000-38590000 GCA_036245055.1 Diospyros kaki
TTACCTTGTGATGCTGTTAAGCAACTTTCCACAAGCCAACGATGAGGAAATTGTTGAATATAGTGAAGCATCAAATCAAAAAGGCTGTCGTTTTGAACTAGGGATGGAAGGTGAGATGGCAACCACACACTAGCTGCTCCAAAACATTGCCGTTTTGGAGCCCGTGTGTTTGGATGGCCAAAATGGCAACCTTTCTTGCCGTTCTGTTATTGACACGTTTAATTCTCCTGTAACATTTTATCGTTTTGCCTATTGCTGTGGATGCCGTTGATATGATCTCCAACACCTATCTCCACCGTTGCTTTGCCTCATACCCTACCTATTTAAATCCCACTATTCCTCAGGATTTGGTAAAGAAAAGAAAGAAGTCGGGTTGTTCTTAGGGTTTCCTCTCGTTTTTCTCTGTACATGTTCTTTTTCATTTTCCTCTTATTCTTTAGATATGACTTCTAATCTGTTTGTGATCTTTGGGTATTTTTGTTAGAGGACCAGTGAGTGTACAGTAAGGATGTGAGCTTTGTATAGTGAGAGTGTAAACATTTTTCTGACTGGTGCACTAGACCTTTTTCATCGGAACTCAACGTGGATGTAGCCTTATTTTTGAGGGTACACATTAGTAAAATCTTGCTGTGTTCTTTTTCATTTTGCTTACTGTTTTTATGTATGTGTATATTTGTGCTTCCAGCCTTTAAATATTTGTTTCAGATTCGTTTGGGTTACGTGTTAGAGGTGCCGGAGCCTATTGCTCGTCCCAACAGAAATATTCTGGAAATTATCTCCCAAAGACATACCACATACGTGACCTGTAGTAATGTACAGAGACAAATATATAAATATATGAATTAAGAACATATATGCAGGCATAAATTTGATAATTTTCCTTATTATCATGACCGTCGATGCATATCGAGTGAAAATCCATTGCGTATCCTTTAAAGTCAGAAGTTCCTAAATCACATGGCACATTTCCGTGAACTCATTCAAAGAAGGAATGGCTGTTTCACTATTTGCCCAACAAGAATAGCAGTCTTCATTATGTGCATGAAAGGAATTTGCCTGCTCATCCACGTGTGACCACTTTATGGTCCGGGAGCTCTATGTACAAACAGAGACTTACATGCTTACTGGAGAGAAGGAATAAAGCCAGTTGGTGGGCGCAAGACAAAGAATCACAGCCACCGAAAGCTATCTCATTCGTATCTCTCTAGCAGAGAATATTAAGAATATGATTTGAGAATCTTGGGTATAAGAATTTTACACCTTTGAAGCATTTCTGCTAATGATGTGCAGTCGTGAATCTGAGAAAGATGAACACTTGGTAATTAGCCTGAACACGGCTGTCACAAACCAATTCAATCAAACAGTTGATCATGTTTACAATTAATCCCCTAGTATAGTAATAAAAGATACATGTACAAAATGGTTCTGGTCACTCCATCATGCTGCTGATTCAAAAGTTGTGCAGAAAATTATCTTCCAACTTGTTCAGTGTGTGAATCGCAGACATACCTATCGTCAAAAGTAACTTTATTAATTCAGCATCTAAGTAAAAGCACACCATCTTTTGAATGTTCTTGTTGGGGAAAGGAGTCACCCTGTTGGTTTTATAAATAGAGTAGCACGAAACTTGAGTAAAGCAACCTTTAGCTTCAAACTCATTTCTCTCTTCCCCACTTCTCTTTTTCCTTATTTCCCTCTTGTATCGGAACTCCCACCACTGGATTCCAATCGAAATTGGATTGAATCCAGTGGGTGGTGACATCTCAAAGTAATTTTAATCAGACTCAAGGACTCCTCTAGCAAAATTTTAAGTATTCCATTGGTTCTGTTGTACTTGTATATCAAAGTAGTTCTCTTACCTTCTTGAGTTTGGAAGTTGAGATGGACAAGGTGACAAGATTGGCCTCCGAGAATGGGGTGATGATTTTCAGTAAGAGCACTTGTTGCTTGTGTTATGCTGTCAATATTCTATTTCAGGAACTTGCTGTGACTCCTGTTGTTCATGAGATTGATCAGGACCCTGAAGGAAGGGAAATTGAGAGGGCTCTCTTGAGGATGGGGTGTAATGCTCCTGTGCCAGCAGTGTTCATAGGAGGCAAGTTGGTAGGTTCTACCAATGAAGTCATGTCTCTCCACCTAAGCGGCTCCCTTATTCCACTGCTGAAACCATATCAGGCTCAGTCTTAATTCTACTGCTCTCATGAAATAGTACAAGAATAAGCTTGGCCAACACTATGGCTCTTTAATCAGTAGTCTATGTATCTATTTTATGTATTGAATGCCAGGTAGCTTTCCATTAGCTTAAGTTTGTAGCTGCTTTGCCTAGCAAAGAAAGAGGAAAGGAAGTAGCCTAGCTATTTACTTTCCTTGATGAAGTTAACTCTATGTATTAATTGTCTCCTCTATTTGGTATTGATGAAAGTCAGTTGCAGTTATTCAGTTATTAACTTGTCATCCTGGGAAAAATGGGCAAAATGAAACAACACCCAAGAAAACTGAGGATGATATGTTGAAATTATCAACTGTAATCTCCTTCCCCCTCTCTGCTGGCCCCCTCTTTCCCTCTCAGACACACACAACCGCCACTGTGGCATTGAGGGGACAAACCTGTCAAAATGTCTGTTCAGATATATTGCAGAAATATTATTAATATTCTATCACAAGCATAACAATCAACAAATCCGTATCGTATGAATGATTCTAACAATTCTTTTCCATCCTTGTCATCCTTACATTTATACATGAGTAGTTTATCAATTTTGCCAGCATTTACATATTCAGGCTAACGAAGCTCAAAATCCTACAAGCAGGAAAAACAGAAGCAATTTTGAACTTATTAACATGTAAAGATGATGATATATAGAAGTTTATTTTCGAAGTCAAGGGTGAAAGAAATCTCTAGTCCTGAAACAGTTTTTTCAATTTTCAGGAGGAGAGTGCTTTTCTACCTGTGACAAAGATAATAAAGTGGCCCCCGGGGTGAGGGAAGTCACCTTTTGCAACAAGATAATAAAGTGCATGAGAAAAGTGATTTCCATCAATTAAATTATGCCAGGATGGAATGTAGTTGAAGCCTTTCCATCTGACAATATTTCTGTCCCTCCATTGTGCAAAAAGTTAAAATCGAAATGCTCCACTTCCCTAGCATGAGGTCGAACTGATTCTTCAACTTTATCTTAGAAAAAGGAACGGGATCAAATTCATTAACTTTTTCATCTTATTATATCTTACCGACTCAACCTCCCCCACCCCCCACCCCCCTCCCCTTTTGGTTTTTTGGAACACTATTGGTTAACTATGAACCAACCCAGATCTTTATCCTTGAAGTTAAAATAGCTTTTCTTTCATTAGTCTTCTACCCTCTATGCTTTTTATCCTTTATATATATATATACCCCTCTCAGTATTAAGTGATAGAAAGTTATTATCCGAAGAGTTAAAGATGGACATCCAATTCTACCACTTTGCTTTCCTCCCCCCCCCTTTAACTTCTCTCTTTTCTCTTTTTCCTCTTCTTTCTCCATCAACTTATACAATCTGTCAAACTTTGACCTGTAATGGAGAAAAAGCTAAGTTGCAAGTCATACCAAGAAAAAGTGAAACCACAAATATGTATTTAGTTGTTAAGATGATGCTATGCAAGCAGAAAACAAAAATTCTAGGACCTGAATTACAATGCAACTCATTAGATTACAAGCAAATTCCTACTTTAAACAATCATTTTAGAAGTGTATCACTCCAAGTAAGCCGTGTAAAAAGTTCCAATTTGCCTGCCTTTTGAACGTTCTTTTAACTTCTTTCTCTTTTCTCTCTCTCTCTCTCTCTCTTTTCCTTTTCCTTCTCTATCAACTAATACGATCTGTCAAAACTTTGACCTCTAATGGAGACAAAGTCAAGTTGCAAGTCCTACCTAGAAAGACTGAAACCATAAAAGGACCGGTACAATTCATTAGCACAAACATATAGATGTTACATAACACGTCATAAGAAAATATGCTATATCTCATAAGAAAACAAAAATTACAGGAGCAGGATTATGATGCAACTCATATGATTACAAGCAAATTTATACTCTGAAAGATAATCCTAGAATTGAATATTGCTCCAAGTTAGCAATGTGTAAAAAGTTCTTATTGCCTTTTTTCTGAATGTTCTTTTAGAAATTCATAATTTAGTCTCTGCTTGATTTTAGAAAATTGAAATTGCACCTCATTAAGTGTATATTGGAAATAGAAGAGAGACGAAAAACCTCATGGATCCCTGGAAACCATAAGAGTATATGTGTATAAATATGTTTCAAAAATCTCTCTTGATTTCCACTAAACAGGCATAAAAATCCCCAACAGGATGAAGCCAATAGGCAACTTGAGAATCTTGATTGTTTATTAGAAGTCTAACTGCGAGCACCTAAATGAAAAATAACAAAACGTATATGTCAACTATGGAGCTTAAGGTGGCTGGAATCATACAGGAAGCAACTCCAAGATAGGATGGAATGAATATCTGCCGGTTTATGTGATCCCTGCGAGAATTCTCGGAGTTTACGAGTTGAGTTGAATTGATTTGCATGGCCTGAATCATTTTAGCTAGGAGTTCCCAAGTTGAATAGATTTGCGTGGCCTGAATCATAGTAGCTATCACATCCTTTCGTGGATGCATCTTTGCAAGTTGAAAGAAAACGATGGAGAACCCAGAGAGATGAGCTGATTCCTCTATATCAAATGGAGACACATATGCATGTTACTTAAAGGAGGAAAAAGCAGAAACAGGAGGAATGTTGCCGAGACAGGGAATCCAGAATCTGAATCCCCCTGCTGATCTGCTTTAACTGTCGGATCACTATCGATCTTTATTAGAATATCTTGGGAGAAGGGAAGGGAAAAAAAAAAAAAAGAAGGTCAAAAGTTGCAATGACACTTGTTTCGCTATAATCTCAGGATTTAGTTCTGATTATCATTCATCTGACACGCAATAGCCCAATCTAGCATCTATTCCTTTTTGGCATTTATACAAGCACATAGTTGATGATGCCCCCCTCAACTAGCAACTTTCGCCATGTGGTTGAAGCATCATCATATTCATCATGCCATCTACCTGAAAACATAATCGCAACTCTGTTTCTATCTTCTTGGTTTCACAAGATGGTGTCCCATACGTATGAGGTGATTGAAGGGTACATTTGTAAATTACATTTACAAAATTAATTATGTGTATAATAATAACATGATACCTGAGAAACAAAAAAAACAAAAAAAGAAGATTTTTTTAGCTACATGTAAATTAACACTATAATAGAATTTAACAATTATTGAATTTTTAAAAACATCATCATCACTAGTAATAGCGAACTATATAATGGCCATTACCTGGATTTTAAAGCCGGAAAAAATTATTGTAATTTTTCAAAATGGGTGGGTGATTGTTGAATTTATTTAACCTTACCTAGAACGCGTACGGCTTCCATTGACTTCCGGTCAAACGTCCGTCCAAGCCCTGGCCAGTGGGCCACTGGCGCTGGTTGCTTTATTAAAGTTTCACAAGCACGAGCTCGCAGGGTAACGTTCGGGTGCGGGAGGCTGTACATGCTACCAAACAGCCACAGCACCGACACAAACCGAGCCCCGAAGGGTATTAAAGTCATTTAAAGAAGCGATCTCAAACCAGATCCAATTGGGACCGAATCTTAAGTTCGCAAGTAACCATATCGCAGTTCAACGTGGCGTTACAGCCAATTGGTCTTGGGGGTGGGGGCAATTTCAAGATGATTGTGAATTATTTTCTTTTTCGGAGTTTTAGCGTAACAACTAAAGAAACAGAACAAAAAGAAAGGGGAAAGTAGAAAAAACGAGAGGGATCCATCATCACCGTCCGCATTCGCTACAGTCGACGAGCAGACAAGTCACCGAGATCATATCTCAGTCCAAACCCTAGCATTGTGAATCAGTTATCTGAGCCTCTATCGGATCTTCCATATCAATGGCATCTTGATCGGGTGAAGTACTCCGTCACTGTCTTTCTTCGCTTCATTCTTGAATATTCTCACTTGTTTGGTTGCTGAGAAAACGGATGAGAAAGAAAAGAATGATGGCTATTGTGTTAAATCTCACCTCTGGTTTCGGCTGTGATGAATCTTATATATGATTTTTTTATTTCTTTCTTCCGGCTACGGTCTGTTTCGTGCATCTCTGATGGCTTGATTGTTTGGGAAAGATCGTTCTAGATCTGATGCGATTTAGTTTAATTCGGGTGTCCTCCTTTCGAGTCATCACTTCGAGTTCATTGTTCTGATGCTTGATGTGTATGTTCTTTGTTGTGTTGCAGACAGGTCTTAAACTCGTATTCTCGTCGAGGAGCTGTTGGATCATATGAAGTACTTAGTCGGTCCTGTAAGTGTTGATTCCAATGTGCAGTTGTTGCATCTTCTCCCAGGTGACGAATTCTTTGGCGGATTAAATAAGGTTAGATTCTCTGTGTATTCAGCATTAGGGTGTTTACAGTCCTTGTTTTAGTCTTCTACTTTTTCAAATTCTCTCTTGGGTTATCAATCTCAAGAAACCGGAAGAAAATAGTTTGCAATTTTTTTTTTTTGCTCATAAAAAAAAAAAATGTACTAGCTATAAGTCTGAAATTTGCTTTTACCCCTTTTTCTCTATTTTGTATCTAACCAGTCGCTGTAAAGTAAAGACCTGTTAATATTACCCTTTTCTGATTCTTGGACAGGTGAATTGGGAAAGATTCAGTTCTTTAATTGCAAGTATTATCATACTACTACATTGGGTTGGTGAGGGAGTGAGGCTATCATGGCTGAAGAAGATGTGCCAATTGAATTAAAATTCAGAATCTATGATGGAACAGATATGGCTCATGGCACCTATCCACTGTCTACTACTGTTGCTTCTCTTAAGCAACGGCTTATGTCTGATTGGCCTCAAGGTCATTGATTTGCCTACCTATTCTCTTTGTTTGGTTTATATTTTTATCTTGGACTATATGCTATATAAATTTAATATCAGCGCTCTGAATCATTCAAACTTTCCATGGCTTTTGTTAAGATTAGGAGGTCTTTAGATAACTCAATCAATACTTTTGTTTGCCAATTCTCTCAACACTACTCACCCGGAAATCAATTAACAACAGAAATATAAACTGTAAATACAAGAACAGAATTTAAATGTGATAGAAACAAAAAAAGAGACAACCAAACCACAAGAAGAGATAAGGATTTATCTTGGTTTGAACTGATCAAAATCAGTCCTACATCCAGCCGCAGTCCAAGAGCAATCCTCAAGAATTCCAGTTGAGAATCAGTACAGAAGAAACCCACAGAAACCCTCTGTTGATTGTTGTGCTTGCCTCAAGTATGTGCAATAGAAGATCAGTAAAATATTGGAGATGCATTGGCTGGAAGATTAGATCAATTAGGTTTAAAATACCAAGTGTAATATACTTAGTATTTCGGGGGCTTAATTGTAATATCCCAATAATAGTTAGTTATATTGGGGTGTCTGCCCTTTCTATAAATAAGAGGGCATGGGAGGCAGTTGAGAGGAAATCCAAGAAGATAGTTTCTATTTCTTCTATGATCGAGTATTGATTTCGTTCTTGAGAAAGAAAGGTTGAGTGATTTGTATTTTATCTTGTGTATTCTTGAAAGAATGAGTTGTGTGTACTAGGGGATATAGATGAGGGTTAGAAGCTGATGTACTGATCGATTTTATCTGAATAAAAGACTGCCCTATGTGGGTGTTGGGCTGCTGGATGTAGGTTTGCCAAAGGGCATTCCGAACCAGGATAAATCTCGTTTCTTGCTGGTTTGATTTATCTTTCTATAATTTCATTTTTTCATTATGTTTTGTCTGATTACTTAATTGGTTTCTAATTCCGTGAGTGTGTAAGAATTCGAGTGGGAGTTCTCTTCGATTTGGTCCTGGTTTGATAGTCCTAATATCAACACCCTCTCCTTTCTTCCTATCACACAAGCACACTGCCTTCAACTCGAGATTACAAAGAACTTCCTAAACTTCAAGTCTTTCTTCTCACAGCAATTCTCATATTCAGAAAGAAAAGAAATCGAATGATCATTTCAGACTGCCTATCTATCTTATTTATGGAGGGTTGGGTGGAAATTACAAGGGGTAAATTAAAACAACACAATGTCTATTCTACCCTTTTATAACTGACTTAATTAGAACCTATCTAACTAACTTGTTTCTGGTTATATCATCAATCTAGCTTCTTCTGATTCTTTCTGATCTTCTAGAATATTCTCTATGCAAAACTTCAACAAATCTCCACCATTTTGCATGAGACTTCTAGAATCCGGCTCCACCAATTGCTCTCCTCTAGGGCTTGCAAAACAAATTGATCATTCACAAATATAAATGTGTAAGAGTTTCAAACAATGACGTAACTTAGACATAGGTATTGCTTTAGTGAACATATTCGCAACTCATCTCTTGCTACCTTTATCAAATCTATTTCCTTCCTACCAAGTACTTCTCTAATAAAGTGATACCTAACATCAATATGTTTAGTTCTTTCATGTTGTGCTTGATTTTTAGCCAAGTGTATAGCACTTTGGCTATCACACTTTAAGATTGCCCAACATTTCTCTCTAGGAGTTCATTTACTAAACCTCTCAACCATAGGCTCTACTTTATAGCTTCTGTAACTGCTATATACTCAGTCTCGGTGGTTGAGAGAGCCACTATCAATTGCTAATTTGTTTTCCAACTTATAGTAGCATTCCATAGCTTAAATACATACTCGGTAGATGACCTCCTTATGTCCAAATCTATTGCATAGTTAGCATAAGTGAATTCTAGTATATTAGGCTCATCTTTTACACTAGCTCCATCATAAACTATGTCACACACGACGACAAAGGTGTGACATCGGCCGTTTACTAATGAATTTAAACTGTCTTAGTGGTCTTTTCTTTTATACTATGTTGTTATGTTTTCCTTTACTTTATGCAATTGTATTCCTTTAGATATGACAGTTGTAGGAGATAGGATATTTTAGAGGAATGGTCCACGTGTAAAGGGGCCTGAGAAAAGACAAAAGAGTTAGCTATTAGGGGTGGGATCTGCTGTGGCAGCACCCATGCTAGAGACTTATATACCCTCTAGACTCAACTTGTAGCGGATATGAAAAATCAGAAGAATTCTATTCTCTTTCTTTGTTAAACTTCTCTTTGTTTTCTCTTCTCCCTTTTCCTCCCTCTCTAATCTCTCTCTCTCTCTCTCTCTCCTGCTTCGTCTTCTCCTAAGATCCCTACTAACCTTCTAATTTATATTGAATTAGAAGGCGGCTTACATTGTCACTTCCGGGTTTGTGACAAACTAAAGCCATGTTTATTAATCCTTTAAGGTACCTAAATATTCACTTAGCAATAGCCCAATGTTCCTTACTCGGATTAACCATAAACCTACTAACAATACTCATAGCATGGGCTAAATCCGACCTAGTACACACCATACAATACATGAGGCTACCTACAGTACTAGAGTAGGGTATCTTGTTCATTTCTCTTATGCTCACTTCATCACTAGGTGATTGGTTGTGGGATAGCTTAAAATGTTGTGCAAAGCGAACATTTACTTCCTTTGCATCATGCATTTGAAATCTTTTAATCAATTTCTCTAGGTATGCTTTTTGGGATAACTGGATTAACTTCTCTTGTCTATTCCTTACTATTTCAATCCCTAAAATCTTTCTAGCTTCCCCTAGCTCTTTCATCTCAAAAGCTGATTTTAATTGCAGCTTTAACCTATGAATTTTCTCATCTGATTGACTAGCAATCAGCATGTCATCCACATAAAGGAGATAGAGATTTTAGATGAAATATGCTTAACATAGACACAACAATCAAAGGCAATTCTCTTGAAGCTTCGGTTGATCATGAATGTATCAAATTTTCTATACCACTATCTAGGGGATTGCTTAAGTCCATATAAAGACTTCTTAAGCAAGCATACTTACTCCTTCTTACCCCTAACCTCAAATCCCTTAGGTTGATCCATTAGAATATCCTCTTCTAACTCACCATGAAGGAATGCAGTGGTCTCACTCATTTGCTTTAGGCTTAAGTCCAAATGGACAGTCATAGCAAACAAGATTCTAATCGAGGTATGTCTCATTACTGGCGAGAAAACCTCATTAAAATTCACCCTAGCAAATTGAGTGAATCCCTTTGCTACCAACCTAGCTTTATACCTAAGTTTTTGTTCCTTACTTGCCCCCTCTTTAATTTTAAAGCCACTTACAGCTTACCACCCTTTTACCTAAGGGTCTATCAACCAAAACCTAAGTCTTTTCTTATTTAGAGATTCCATTTCTGATTTCATGGCATCCAACCATAACTTGGAATCCTTTGATCTCATAGCCTCTTCATATGAAAGAGGTTCATCTCCAGCTGTCTCCTCTGCACTTAACAGTGCATAGGATACTAAATTAGAATACCTATACCTTATAGGATGTCTAACCTCCCTCCTTCGCCTATCCCTAGCCACATTGTACCTTCCTACACTAGGGGAATTATCAGAACCTGAAGGTCCAGCACTACCTGAAGGCTGGAATCTCTCAGAACTTGAGGGATCATCACTGCCACTTTGCTGAAAGCTATCTAAGGTAGGAGAATCAGGATCAGCACCTTGTTGGTCCATAGGCATAGGAAAATCAGCACTGTCAGTGTGCTGATCTGCTGCCAAATCCATGGGATTATCCATGGCAGCATCCTCGACTTGCTGTTCCATCTCAACAGCCTTGCCTTTTTCTTTCCCATCCTTTTGAAGATCTACCTTATCATCCTTTAAGAAAGAATCCTCACTGAAAGTCACATCCCTACTCACCAAAGTCCTTGACAATCCTTCTTCTAGGACCCATAACTTATATCCCTTAACCCCAGTTGGATAACCTATAAATAGACACCTTTTGGCTCTAGGCTCCAAGTACCCTTAGATGCTCTAAGCTTGGCTTATGGCCATTCCATACTTCATTGGGTGTTTTAAACCCTACTGCAGCTGAAGGTGACCTATTAATTACATAGGCAGCTGTTGTAACAGCTTCTCCCCAAAATGATTTGGATAACCTAGCATGGATTAACATGCATCTTACCCTTTCTAAAAGGGTCCTATTCATTCTCTCAGCTATGCCACTTTGCTTAGGGTTTCTCAGGACTGTTAAATGCCTAAGGATGCCATTTTCTTTACACATTTGGGCAAATTCTTTGTTACAAAATTCAAGTCCATTATCTGTCTTAATAATATTGATTTTCATACCTTTTTGATTCTCTATTAAGGTTTTTCAGGTTTTAAATGCTTCTAAAGTTCCATCTTTTGACTTTATTACATATAACCCAAACCATCCTAGAGAAGTCATCTATGATTGACAAAAAATATCTTGCCCCACCATGTGTTAAAGATTGACTAGGCCCCCACAAATCTGAATGAATATATTCTGGAGGGGCTTTAGATATGTGGTTTGCTTTCTTAGGGAATTTTGCCTTAGAAGACTTACCAAAAATACATGTTTCACATTGGTCCAAATCTGTTAAATTTCCAGCACCTAGGATACCTTGTTTGGACAGTTCTTTAAGGCCTTGCTGACTTATGTTAGCCATCCTATAGTGCCCCAACTTTGTTTGGTCATAGGTTTTATTTTCACCTATAGCTGCCTCACCAATTAAAGTGGTTGCTTGCAGCACATATATCCCATTGTAAAGGGCAGCTTTCATGCATATAAGGGCTCCCTTTGATACCCTTAAAAATCCACCATGCCCTTTATAGGAATGACCACTCTTATCCAATTCTCCTAGGGATATTAAGTTCCTTTTTAAATCTGGAACATACCTAACAGATTTTAAAGTCTTTACCAATCCATCATGCATCCTTAATTTTATGTCTCCTATCCCTTTTATAATACACTCATGGCTGTCCCCTAACATCACCTCACCACCTATATCTTTATAGTTTAAAAACCATTCTCTATGGGATGTCATGTGAAAAGAACAACCTGAGTCTAAAACCCACAAATCCTTATCTTCTAGGCAAGATGCAACCAATGCATCTGCATTATCATAATCATACTCACATAGGGAGGATGAAATATCAGAATTTGATTTTTCTTTAAATTCTTTCCTTCTCTTAGGGCAGAATTTCTTAATATGACCCTCTTCATGGCAGTGATAGCATTTAATCTGTTTCTTACCATTCTTAGACTTGGACCTAGACTTCCCCCTAGATTTAAACTCTCTTTTCAGTCCTACTTCTAGCAGTTAGGACATCCCCTGTCGACCCTTTTCCTTCTAATTTCTGCTGCAACTCCTTAGAGTTCAATGCCCCGAAAACATCTTCTAGGGATAATTTTTCCCTACTATGTTTTAATTTATCAACAAAGGTTTCATATGTTCTTGGCAAAGAATGCAATAATACAAGGGCTTTATCTTCCTCATCATAGTTAATATCTATGTTTTCTAAATCAAGACATAGTTTATTAAACTCATCTATGTAATTTTGCAGTTTCTGCCCTTCTTGCATTTTAAATGTAAAAAACTTTGCTTTTAAATACAACCTATTTGAGAAGGTTTTTATCATGTAAGGACACTCTAATGTAGACCATAAAGCCTCAGCCGTTTCCATCCTTGAAACTTCCCTAAGAACTTTATCTCCTAAACTTAGAATTAGAGTATTATAGGCCCTCTTGTTGATTTCTTTCCTACGCTCACTGAAATCTTTTTTCTGTTCTTCAATGGCATTCTCGGGCAATTTCTTTTCTGCCTCTAGGCTTCTTCTAATCCCAAGTTTCCCAACAGTGCCCTCATCTTAATTTTCCATAGACAGAAATCATTTGACCCATCAAATTTCTCTATGTCGTCATATGTAACAAAAGAGGGTGCGGAAGCCATGACAGGGATTAAAACTACAGATTTCTAGGGAAATTCTTGAAAGAGTTCTTGGCTCTGATACCAATCTGTTAAGATTATGAGCTCTTTAGATCATAGTTCTGAAAGGCGCGAGGCGCAGCGAGGCGCAAAGGGTCCTGGAGCCTGAGGCGCGAGGCGCACGAGGCGAGGCGCACTTTTTAGAAAAAAAACTAAAAATCTTGTAAAATCATAAAAAACTATCAAATTATCAATAATAACACATGCAAATCATTAATGTTTCATTATCTTCAAATTCTAAACTAACAACATCAAAGTTAATTCATTCATCATACAATTTCTAAACTAGAAACATCATTAAAGTTCAAACTTAAAGTCTCAAACTCAAACACGTACCAACTATCGTGCAAAGTTCTAAACGAACATATAAACACTACAAGTCCACAATCAATAAAGAAGTTTTAATCATCATCATCATCATACCCTTCACCAAATTGAAAATCATCTTACGGTGCCATATTTTGCTCATCCCTGATTCCCTGCTATTTTTCTTCTTTTGCATGTACTCTCCAATCTCTTGTTTTATTGATGGAGGACATTTTGGAATAGCTTTAGTATTCTCCACAATCAATAAACACTACAAGTCCACAATCAAGAAAATGCTTTCATTTTGAAAAATGCTATTTTTCTCGGTCTGGAAGATTAGCGCATTTTTTCTAAGTCTGGAAGATTAGGGCATTATAAGGAGACATATAAGAAAATGTTTTCATTTTGAAAAACTAACTCCCGGTATTTTGATAGTTAATATTCATTGTTGTTAAAATGATTTTTAATGAATTTTTCAAGAAATAGTAGGTATGTATTTTAGGGTGGTAAAATCGCTAAATTCTGAGTTTGTACTAAAATCAAAATTCTATTTTCTTATTGTTATGGATTTTGATTTTTTAGATATTTTTATTGAATCCAAATGGGGGGTACTTTCTTATTTACATTTATGTATTAAAGTAAATGGAAGGTAAAATATAAATAAAAGAAAATGTGGACATGCTGAAACTGAGAAGAGGGGATGCTGGGGAGGAGAGGAAGAAATGATGCAGGCAGGATGCAGGCGCGGGTTTCATGAGGCGCGCCTCAACGCCTCAGCGCCTCACCTTGCAAGGCGAGCGCCTTCCAGAAACCGCCTCGCCTCAGCCTAGGCGAGGCGCCAAACTGGCGCCTTAAGGCGCCTTGCGCCTAGGCGCGCCTTTAATAACTATGTTTAAGCTCAATCAATACTTTTGTTTGCCAATTCTCTCAACACTCCTCACCCGGAAATCAATTAACAGCAGAAATAAAAACTGTAAATACAAGAACATAATTTAAATGAGATAGAAACAAAGAAAGAGACAACAAACCACAAGAAGAGACAAGGATTTATCCTGGTTCGAACTGATCGAAATCAGTCCTACATCCAGCCGCAGTCCAAGAGCAATCCACTAGAATTCCAGTTGAGAATCAGTACACAAGAAACCCACAGAAACCCTCTCCTCTCTTCCTATCACATGAGCACACTGCCTTCAACTCGAGATTACAAAGAAATTTCTAAGCTTCAAGTCTTTCCTCTCACAGCAATTCTCGTATTCAGAAAGAGAAGAAATCGAATGATCATTTCAGTCCGCCTATCTATCTTATTTATAGAGGGTTGGGCAGAAATTACAAGGGGTAAATTAAAACAACACAATGTCTATTCTACGCATAGTTATTAAAGGCGCGCCTAGGCGCAAGGCGCCTTAAGGCGCCAGTTTGGCGCCTCGCCTAGGCTGAGGCGAGGCGGTTTCTGGAAGGCGCTCGCCTTGCAAGGTGAGGCGCTGAGGCGTTGAGGCGCGCCTCATGAAACCCGCGCCTGCATCCTGCCTGCATCATTTCTTCCTCTCCTCCCCAGCATCCCCTCTTCTCAGTTTCAGCATGTATACATCAGTACTTATTTACATTTCTTTTATATAAGTAAATGTCCACATTTTCTTTTATTTATATTTTACCTTCCATTTACTTTAATACATAAATGTAAATAAGAAAGTACCCCCCATTTGGATTCAATAAAAATATCTAAAAAATCAAAATCCATAACAATAAGAAAATAGAATTTTGATTTTAGTACAAACTCAGAATTTAGCGATTTTACCACCCTAAAATACATACCTACTATTTCTTGAAAAATTCATTAAAAATCATTTTAACAACAATGAATATTAACTATCAAAATACCGGGAGTTAGTTTTTCAAAATGAAAACATTTTCTTATATGTCTCCTTATAATGCCTTAATCTTCCAGACTTAGAAAAAATGCGCTAATCTTCCAGACCGAGAAAAATAGCATTTTTCAAAATGAAAGCATTTTCTTGATTGTGGACTTGTAGTGTTTATTGATTGTGGAGAATACTAAAGCTATTCCAAAATGTCCTCCATCAATAAAACAAGAGATTGGAGAGTACATGCAAAAGAAGAAAAATAGCAGGGAATCAGGGATGAGCAAAATATGGCACCGTAAGATGATTTTCAATTTGGTGAAGGGTATGATGATGATGATGATTAAAACTTCTTTATTGATTGTGGACTTGTAGTGTTTATATGTTCGTTTAGAACTTTGCACGATAGTTGGTACGTGTTTGAGTTTGAGACTTTAAGTTTGAACTTTAATGATGTTTCTAGTTTAGAAATTGTATGATGAATGAATTAACTTTGATGTTGTTAGTTTAGAATTTGAAGATAATGAAACATTAATGATATGCATGTGTTATTATTGATAATTTGATAGTTTTTTATGATTTTACAAGATTTTTAGTTTTTTTTCTAAAAAGTGCGCCTCGCTTCGCAAAGGCGCGCCTCGCCTCGTGCGCCTCGCGCCTTTCAGAACTATGATTCTACCCTTTTATAACCGACTTAATTAGAACCTATCTAACTAACTTGTTTCTGGTTATATCATCAATCTGGCTTCTTTTGATTCTTTCTGATTTTCTAGAATATTCTCTATGCAAAACTTCAACAGCTTTCTTTATTTTCACTGGTCTCCATGCTTATCTATTTCATTCATCTTTGATTCTTCAACTAAAGTAAGTTTTGGTGCTGTAGATTTTACTCTATGATGCATCCTGTGGGATTACATGCTAGCATTATATTGGTCTAGCAGTGGTTATTCATAACCACGAATGCTCTTTCATGGGTGAAAAATTTTAGACCAAAGGGAGCTGTTTTGGATGGCCTTGCCTCCTGCTTAAGGCTCTGTGGCATAGATAATTAGTCACCTAATCTATATAGCGAGATGTGACCAACAGATGCTAGAAGGTAGTGTGGTTTGACCTGAAAATTTCTTTCTTATATAATTTGTATGAGATAGCAAATAGTTATTGGCATAGATTTGGTGTTGGACTAGGTGAACAAATAATTTCTTCATTAAATATTTCCTATGTAAAGTTCCATATACTTAACCTGATTATTTTTTCTTAAGGGGCAAGCCTTGGTAGTGACGGTAAGACTGTTTCTTTGTGATTGGAAGATCACGGGTTTGAGTTGTGAAATAGCCTCTTTTCAAAGCAAGGGTAAGGTTGCATACAAAAAATGACCCTCATTCAATCTTGCTAAGTGGGGATTTTGATGCACTGGCAACACCCTCATTGATTTTTTTTTCTTAAAATGGTACGACTTGGCAAAGTGAGGGGATCTTTTAGAAGTAGAGTAACAGTGTAAATAATGGGAATAATGTAGGAAAAAGGTAAAAGATTCTGTATGGAGCACCAGGATTGTAAGAACAATGGACTTGAAGAATCTGACTTTCAGTTGTTGGACTACCCTATGGCCTAATAGAAATGAGCTTGGTAATCAACTTTTGGAACAAATTTGCTCCCTGGTACAAAAACTTGGGCCACTTCCTATAGTAACTTGTAGGTTGGGGACAACTCTAGAACTAGGGTTTTAAAATGCATTTATTATCACTTCAGCACGGGAAATGCCAATTGGTTTCTTGGCCCATCCAAGTGAGGCATGGATTCAATTTATGGATGGAGCAAAAGAATAAGCAAGTCATTGTTTTTTGTTTTAAATTGGTAAACCCATACCCTTGAAGAATAGCAATCATTACACTAATAAAAGTAGATTCAAAACCCTTTTAAGGTTTTACCCTCTTAGTTCCTTAATGAAAGTGTATGATGATTGAAGCACAACATTAGTTCTCTATCATCACAGGTTTTCTGAGATTAACTTTTAGTTTATCTAGAATTTATGCTTTTATTAGAGTTTTTCAATTTCAGAAAATATTGATTTTTCATTTTTCTTTCCCATTTATGTACTTGTTATGCTTTTTGTTGATTTTTTTGGATCTTTACAATTATTTTTAATAGTTAATAGTGGATTAGAATGAGAATTTATAATGGGATGAAGCCTTGTAAGGAAGAGAGAATTTAAACTAACAAGAAAGCTACATATTGACGTGAATGCAAGAAGTCATTCAAGGGATATTGTTTTGCTAAAACAGGAAAAAATGAAAAGGATTTCCTTCAACAATAAATAAGATTCCTAATGCTACATGAAGCTCTACATTTTTCTTTCCAAAACTACACATTACCCAAGGGTGGGTTTTTTTTTTTTTGTTGGGTGGGGGGGGGGGGGTGAAGCAGGCACCAATCTTGCCTAAGCCTTTAGGAAGGACAACTCTGACTGAACAATCTGGCCAATACTGAAGTTCACATTAGTTAGTAAACATTGAAAACAGAGGAAGTCTCTAGATATCAATAGCTGTTGGACAATAAAGGAGTAGGTGGTTCATTGGGTGACCTCTTCTGCATGTGACCTGGTAGATAGAGGTTATAGTCTATGTAATTATTTAATTGGCAGATCTTTACCAACTGAAGCCCACATCATGTTCTGTGGACTGGTCTCTCTCTCTCTCTCTCTCTTGTTGGTGGGGGATTTGGGGTAAGGGTTGCAAGTAAAATCAGGTAATTCTTTTGTACAGATAGTTGTAGTTCTTTGCCTTCATTATCTAGAACTTTGTTCAAAGTATACAAAATATCTTCACTTTACGTTTAGGTTCTATACGGTTTTGCAATATTAAATTAGTCATATATGGTATTTCAACACATCAACTTTGGGAGAGAGGAATGAAAAATTAGATTTTAAATATGTGAATAGTGAAAGTTGATAACTTGTACCTTTTGTTTTTGTTTGTTTGTTTGTTTTTTTTGTGTGTGCGTACGCGTGCTGGAGCAGCCATTTTGCTCATTTTTCAAGTTGTGATACCAACTCGTGCACGGATCTGTGTTGTTGGACCACTTTACTCTTGAACATTGTCTATCAGCTATGCTATACCGTCTAGCTTTATTCCAGCATTAGTTTTCATGGTATTTTTCAGAACATGTCGGTCGATGAACTATTATTACAAGCCATGATCTGTATTGTTTACCATGGATTTGTGTGCACAATTTTATAGATAGATTTATTATGCGCACTCACAGATTCATACAGTTCACATTCTGATTTTCTTTTCTATTTCAGATAAATCGGTTATACCAAAGTCAGTAAGCGATATAAAACTAATACATGCTGGCAAATTTTTGGAGAATAATAAGACACTTGCAGAATCTAGAGTGCATTTTGGTGACCTTCCTGGTGGTGTTACTACTATGCATGTTGTTGTGCAACCCCCTATAACAAACAAGAATACAGGTTAATTTAGTTCCTTTTTTTTTTCTCTCGAAATGATTTTTTTAATTAGTTTGTATGGGTTTTCTTTTCTTTTATTCTTTTATTCTTTTATATGAGGAATTTGTCCAGAACTGTTTCTATCTTTGTTTTTTTTGTTATTTTCATAATTTTGATTGTCACTTTCTATTATCATGGCACAAATACTACATCTCTCAAACATCATTCCATGATGTGTGAAGGGAAGGTAGATAAAAGAATATAAATGAAGAGTCCATGGAATTTTGCGCTGAGGAATTTTATCCGCATGCATTATTTGAGAAATAATAGACATTTGTTCTAGTGATGCCGGGATAGGCAAGAAGGAAAACACCCATCTCAGGTTGGTATAGGTGTCTTTCATATCATAAACTCAATTGTTGAATTTTGAGCTTCATAGTAGAAAGCTGTGCCCCTTGATTTTTACCATGCAATTTCTAGCTTTCTACAATGCAGAGCCAGACTTATTCCGTCTCAAAAAAAAAAAAAAAAAAAATTCTGAGTCCAGATCCATGATTTACATACATAGCTATAAGGTTATTTGTAAAAACCGAGACTATAATCACTCAAGAAACTCACCGATTCAATAACAACAATGAATACTAGAAGTAGAACATAAAAACAGTATGTAAAAAAGGAGAAATCAAACCAGATTGCAGCACACACAATTTACCCTGGTTCATGCCATTTACATGGCACTACATCCAGCAATCCAAGAAGCAAACAATCCACTAGAAACAAGTCTGAAATCAGTACAAGAATTCCCCTCTTCCCTCTTCCTTTACTCTCGGATACAATACTCAACTGAAGCTAACAAGAACTTAAAACAACCAGCTCTCTCTCACGCCTCTCACTGTACCTGAACCCAAGGAATAAAGAATATGACTGATTGATGATTTGAAACAGGCCTCTGCACCCTTCTATATATAGACTAAGGGAGGCGGAAATATCTAAGGGAGATAACTAACTTTACATAAAGTCTAAACTACCCTTACTAAAGCAATTAGATACATTTATGTCCTATTATCTAACTGCTGCCACATCATCTTTAATTCTTTCTGATTTCTTCAATAAATCCAGTTTTACTTTAGGCAAAACAGTAACAAATCTCCACCATTTTGCTTTAAGTAATCCTGGAATTTCAGCCTTCTAGCCCTGCTTACTTCTTGAATATCCTGAAAATACATCAATCAAAACACATCAAACTGTAACAACATTAAGCAATGAAGTAATTTGGACAATGGGACTGCCTTAGTGAAAATATCTGCAGCATTTTCACTTCCAGCAACTTTTATAAGTTCTACCTCCTTCTTCTCAAGGACTCCTCTTATAAAATGATATCTAATAACAATATGTTTTGTTCTTTCATGATGACTCTGATTTTTGGCCAAATGTATGGCACTTTGACTATCACACTTTAAAATAATCCTCACATTATATCCTAGGAGTTCACTAATCAAGCCTTTCAGCCACAAAGACTCTTTAACAGCCTCTGTTACAGCTATATATTCTGATTCGGTTGTTGATAGAGCTACAACTGATTGAAGGTTGGATTTCCAACTAATTGTAGACTTCCACAATTTAAATACATAGCCGGTTGTAGATCTTCTCCTATCTAAATCTGACGCATAATCAGCATCAGAATATCCTATAATGTCTGGAATTTTAAAATCATCAGCTCCACCATAAATCAGGACTTTATCTATTGATCATTTTAGATATCTAAACACCCATTTAACTGTTGTCCAGTGTTCTTTTCCTGGGTTGGCCATAAATCTACTTATTACACTCATGGCATGAGCTAAATCAGGCCTAGAACACA
The DNA here is from genome assembly GCA_036245055.1 of Diospyros kaki. Taxonomy (NCBI): domain Eukaryota; kingdom Viridiplantae; phylum Streptophyta; class Magnoliopsida; order Ericales; family Ebenaceae; genus Diospyros; species Diospyros kaki. Next base: position 37,410,417 of record BSEG01000007.1, read on the forward strand.
CCATAGCATACATAATGCTGCCAACAGCATTAGAGTAGGGAATTCTCTTCATTTCTGATACATCCTTTTCATTTGTTGGGGACTGATCATGAGAAAGTTTAAAATGTTGGGCAAATGGTATATTTACTACCTTTGCATCTAACATATGAAATTTTCTCATAATTTTCTGTAAGTAGTTTTTCTGGGATAGCTGAAGAGTTTTGTTCTTCCTATTTCTACATATTTCCATTCCTAAAATCCTCTTAGTTTCACCAAGTTCTTTCATCTCAAAAACAGATTTGAGTTTAAGTTTTAAACTTTGGATTTCAGCTGTTGGTTGGCTTGCTATGAGCATGCCATCAACATAAAGCAGAAGATAAATGGCTATTTTAGTGGAAATATGTTTAAGATATACACAACAATCAAAAGAACTTCTTGTAAACCCTTGGCTTATCATAAAATAATCGAATTTCTTGTACCACTGCCTAGGGGACTACTTTAGTCCATATAAGAACTTCTTCAATAAGCAGACCTTGTCTTCTTTTCCCCTAACTTCAAACCCTCTAGGCTGATCCATTAGAATTTCTTCTTCTAATTCACCATGAAGGAATGCTGGGGTGACATCCAACTGCTCTAGATATAGGTCAAGATGGGCTGTTATTGCAAGCAGAATTCTTATGGAAGTGTGTCTAACAACTGGTGAAAACACTTCATTAAAGTCAATTCCTGCTACTTGGGTAAAGCCTCTAGCTACTAACCTAGCTTTATACCTAGGTTTAAGACTATTTTCAGCTCCTTCTTTTACCTTAAACAGCCACCTGCAGCCTACAATTCTTTTTCCCAAAGGTCTATCCACTAACACCCATGTTTGATTCTTTCTTAAGGATTCCATCTCAGCTTCCATGGTTTCCTGCCATTTCTGAGCTTCCTTAGAGCTTACAGCTTCTTCATAGGTTTGTGGTTCTTCTCCAGCAATCTCTTCTGCACTTAGAAGTGCATATGCTACCAGATCTGAGTATCCATATCTCACTAGTGGTCTACTTATTCTCCTCTGTCTATCCCTGCCTACATTGTATCTATCTCCAATAGGCTCTCCTATTGTACTAGAGGAACCAGCACTGTCCATGTGCTGTTCTTCATCATAACTTGATGAATCCCTAACTTCTATAGATCTATCAAGACTGTTTTGGCTTGAGGATTCTTCACCAGCACTTTGCTGATCCTGGAAGGGTTCTAGGGAGGCATTTTGAGTAGCAATATCATTCTGTTGTTGCTGTTCAAAATTTACAGCTTTATCTTTTTCTTCCTTATCCTCATTTTCACTTCTTAGATCAATAAATGAATTTTCTTTAAAGGTTACATCTCTACTTATCATGGTTCTAGGCATATCTTTTTCTAAATTCCACAACTTATACCCCTTAACTCCTGAAGGATAACCAATAAACACACACTTCTTTACCCTAGGTTCTAATTTTCCTTGTTTTAAATGTGCATAAGCTATACACCCAAAAACCCTAAGGTGATCTAGGTTTTGGCTTATGATTATACCACATTTCATAAGGAGTTTTAAAATCTAAAGTTGAAGAAGGTGATCTGTTTATTAAATAGGCTGCTGAAACAACAACCTCTCCCCAAAATGCTTTTGAAAGCCTAGCATGAAATAGCATACATCTTACCCTCTCAAGGAGGGTCCTATTCATGTGCTCGGCCAGGCCATTTTGCTTAGGATTTCCAGGGGCAGTGAGATGTCTTAAAATGCCATTTTCATTACACAATTGGGTGAAGTCCTTATTACAAAACTCTAAGCCATTATCAGTTTTAATGACTTTTAATTTGCCACCCTTTTGATTTTCAATCATGATTTTCCAAGTTTTAAAAGCATCAAAAGTGTTATCTTTTGTTTTTAAAACAGAAACCCAAACCATTCTTGAAAAAACATCTATAATTGAAAGAAAGTACCTAGCTCCACCATGAGTTGGAGTTTGACTAGGGCCCCATAAATCCGAATGGACATATTCTAAAGGACCTTTAGTGATATGCAATGCTTTCTTAGGGGATTTAGTTTTCACAGATTTTCCATAGATGCAAGTTTCACATGTATCTAAATCTGTCAGTTTTTCAGAACCTAAGATCCCTTGATTAGCTAATTCCTTAAGCCCTTGGAAACTTATATGAGCCATCCTAAAATGCCACAGTTTTGATAGTTCATAGGTCTTTTCTTCCCCTATGGCTGCATCTCCACATACTGTGGAGGCTATCATAACAAATATCCCATTTTTAAGGATTGCCTTCATACATATAAGAGATCCTTTGGCTACTTTAAGAATATCCCCACAACCACTATAACTGTAACCATTCTTAGCTAATTCTCCTAGGGAAATCAGATTTCTTTTAAGTTCTGGGACATACCTAACAGCTTCCAAAATTCTGATAGATCCATCAAACATTTTTAGCTTAATATCCCCAATCCCCTTTATTCCACATTCTTGATCATTACCAAGAAGAACCTTCCCCCCACTCATGTCTCTAAAATTCAGAAACCATTCTATGTGAGGTGACGTATGGAAGGAGCATCCGGAATCTAAAACCCATACCACTTCATCCGAATGTTTTGAAACTACAAGGACATCCGAACTGTCATAGCCTAATTCACAAGTTGAGTTAGAAAACTCAGATTTACCTTTATCAGAAAATTCTTGCTTCCTTTTAGGACAATTTTTCTTTATATGTCCTTCCTCATAACAATTAAAACATTTAAATGTTTTCTTGCCATTTCTGGATTTTGATCTTGATTTTCCTTTAGCCTTAGAGTCTTTCTTTTCAGATCTATACCTAGATGAGAGGGCATCAGCAACTATTTTCTTGGATTCTACTTTCTGCTGTAAATCTTTAGAATTAAGGGCACCTATAACATCTTCTAAAGATATGGTATCTCTTCCATGTTTTAGAGTGTCTACAAAGTGCTCATATGACTTAGGCAGTGAATGCAACAAAATTAGGGCTTTATCTTCTTCTTCATATGATATACTTAAGTTTTCTAAATCAAGACACAATTTGTTAAATTCATCAATATGATTTTGAAGTTTCTACCCTTCTTGCATTTTGAAAGTAAAAAATTTTGCCTTCAGATACAGCCTACTTGAAAGGGATTTAGTCATATATAGACTCTCTAACTTGGCCCACAAATCCTCAGCAGTTTCCATTTTAGACACTTCTCTTAGGACTTTATCTCCTAGACTCAAGATTAGGGTGTTGAAAGCTCTTTCACTGATTTCTTGCCTACGATTATTGGCTTCTAATCTTTGTTCGGCAGTGACAGTTTCTGGAAAAGGTTTTTGGGGTACTAAAGCTTCCTTTAACCCTAAGTTTCCCATCAAAGCTTTCATCTTAATCCTCCAAAGTCCAAAATCATTTGTGCCATCAAATTTTTCAATATCATACCGGGCGGCTGGGGTTGCGGAAGCCATGGAAGACAACTCTACTATAGGTTTCTAAAGATTTTACAGGTTTCTTGATGTTTCTTGATTGAAAAACCTAAAGCTCTGATACCAAATTGTAAAAACCGAGACTATAATCACTCAAGAATCACTCAAGAAACTCACCGATTCAATAACAACAATGAATACTAGAAGTAGAACATAAAAACAGTATGTAAAAAAGGAGAAATCAAACCAGATTGCAGCACACACAATTTACCCTGGTTCATGCCATTTACATGGCACTACATCCAGCAATCCAAGAAGCAAACAATCCACTAGAAACAAGTCTGAAATCAGTACAAGAATTCCCCTCTTCCCTCTTCCTTTACTCTCGGATACAATACTCAACTGAAGCTAACAAGAACTTAAAACAACCAGCTCTCTCTCACGCCTCTCACTGTACCTGAACCCAAGGAATAAAGAATATGACTGATTGATGATTTGAAACAGGCCTCCGCACCCTTCTATATATAGACTAAGGGAGGCGGAAATATCTAAGGGAGATAACTAACTTTACATAAAGTCTAAACTACCCTTACTAAAGCAATTAGATACATTTATGTCCTATTATCTAACTCTGCCACATCATCTTTAATTCTTTCTTATTTCTTCAATAAATCCAGCTTTACTTTAGGCAAAACAGTAACATTATTACTACAATAATAACTCCTCAACAGTAAAACTTGTTGACCAATGCCCACTGAGATTTTTGAATGAATTCCACAAAGTTCCTTTTTTTGAACCTTCTCTAAATTTCTAAATGCACATATTCTGCTGCAATTTCAATGAGAGACTTTGGTATTGGGGAACATGAGAATTAGAGCTACTGTTATAATGATCTTGATCATATGCTTGGTTTTTAGTCCGTTTATTGTAGTTATAAATATAATATCAAGTTCAAGGATGTCACAACCCCAAGACATTCCCAAGGATATAATAGTAATACGTATTATATGTTTTTTCTTTTAATTGTACTTTCTGTTATAGCTGTTAGTACCTTCAGTTGTAAGCCTATAAATAGGCTGGAGTAGTTAGAGGATGATATGTTTTGAATGATAATGAAATTCAGCCATTTCCCTCTCAATTTCCCTCTGACCTCTCTATCTTTCTCTGTAATTCTTTCCCCAATTCTTGTTGTATCTCCCCCTCTTTTAGTCTAATTTCTCTCGATTTCTTCTTAATTTCCCATCCAAACCCTTAGGAAACCATAAGTCATCTCATTTGGTATCAGAGTCAATGCTCCTTGGTTGTGATTCCTACAATTTTGGCAGTTTACTCGAGCAGATATCGACAGTAACATGAGGCCACAGAATAGATCGAGTGGTGATTTGTGTGATTTCGACAAAGTCTATAGAGTTCGGCGATTTCAAGCCCAAGGCAGAGAGATAGGCAAATTTCGAGTGATCGAGATTGTTAAGATTATGAGCTTTTAGAAACTGATTCAAGACTTAGATTTGCTAATCTCTCTTCACTCCTCACCCGGAAATCAAGATAACAACAGAATTTAGATGACAGAAATTGAAAATAGTAAGAAAATGAAAGATAAGAACAATCAAACCAGCACAAAATTATCTTGGTTTGGACTGCTTGAAAGCAATCCTACATCCAGCCTTCTCTTCAAGGGATAAATCCACTAAAAACTGGTTGAAACAAGATACAAGAACTTCCTTTCTTTCCCTCACACAAGTTCACTGCTCGCTTAAGAGAATACAAGGACTGACTTTATCTCTAAGCCTTTCTTTGTCTCTCTCTCGGTAGTATCACTCGCATACAGAGACTAACAGAATGATATGTGATGTTATGACTGACTGCAAGCCTCTCGCCTCCTATTTATAAACTAGGGAGGCGGCAATTACAAGGTTAGAACTTAGCTTATACAAAAGACTAATATACCCCTCATAATAAAATAACTAAGTTAACTAATCTAACTTAGAATAAAATACAATTAGAAAAATATCTTCATTCTAACAGGTTATTCTCTTCAACTTCTAGAGCTAATCTTCCATGCAAAAACCCAACAAATCTCCACCATTTTTGCATGATTATCTTCTAAAATCCGGCTCCATCAATCTGATATCTTCTCGGACCTGCAAAACAACTAATCATTCACAAATAAAAATATGTAGGAGCCTCAAACAATGATGTAATTTTGACGTTGGAACTGATTTAGTAAACATGTATGCAGCATTATCTTCTTCTGCTACCTTTACCAAATCTATTTCCTTCCTATCAAGGATTTATCTGATAAAGTGATACCTAATATCAATGTGTTTAGTTCTTTCATGATGTGCTTGATTTTTAGCCAAATGAATAGCACTTTGGCTATCACAATTAAGATTGCCTTAACCTGTCTACCTAGGAGTTCACTCACTAAATCTCTTAACCATAAGCTCTCCTTCATAGCTTTTGTAACCGCTATGTACTCAACCTCAGTGGTTGAGAGAGCTACTATCGATTGCAAATTTGTTTTCCAGCTTATGGTAGCATTCCATAGCTTAAATACATAACCGGTAGATGATCTCGTCCTATCTAAGTCTACTGCATAGTTAGTATCAGTGAATCCTAGTATATTAGGCTCATCTTCAACACAAGCTCCACCATAAACTAAAGTCATGTTTATTGATCCTTTTATGTATCTAAATATCCATTTTACTTTAGCCCAATGATCTTTACCCGGATTAGCCATAAACCTGCTAGCAACACTCATAGCATGAGCTAAGTCCGGCCTGGTACACACCATACAATACATAAGACTACCTACTGCACTAGAGTAAGGTATCTTGCTCATTTCTCTTATGCTCTCCTTATCAGTAGGTGATTGGTTGTGGGATAGCTTAAAATGTTGTGCAAAAGGAACCTTTACCTCCTTTGCATTATGCATTTGAAATCTCTTAATCAATTTCTCTAGGTATGCCTTTTGAGATAACTTGATTAACCTTTTTTGTCTATTTCTTTCTATTTCAATTCCTAAAATCTTTCTAGCTTCTCCTAGCTCCTTCATCTCAAAGGCTGAATTTAATTTTAGCTTTAATCTATGAATCTCCACATCTGATTGACTAGCAATCAGCATGTCATCCACATATAGGAGGAGATAGATAGAAATTTTAGACGAAATATGCTTAAGATAGACACAACAATCAAAGGCACTTCTCTTAAAACCTTGGTTGATCATAAATGTATCAAATTTTCGATACCATTGTCTAGGTTGCTTATGTCCATATAAGGACTTCTTTAACAAGCATACTTGCTCCTTCTTACCCCTTACTTCAAATCCCTTAGGCTGATCCATTAGGATGTCCTCTTCTAACTCACCATGGAGGAATGTGGTGGTCACATCTATTTGCTCTAGATTTAAATTTAAATGGGCAATCATTGCAAGCAAGATTCTAATAGAGGTATGTCTCACTATTGGTGAGAAAACCTCATTAAAATCCACCCCAACTACTTGGGTGAATCCTCTTGCTACTAACCTAGCCTTATACCTAGGTTTTTGCTCCTTACCTGCCCCCTCTTTAATCTTATAGAGCCACTTACATCCTACTACTCTTTTACCTAAGGGTCTATCAAACCCAAGTTTTATTCTTATTTAGAGAATTCATTTCAGATCTCATTGCATCCAACCATAGCTTGGAATCTTTTGATCTCATAGCCTCTTCATATGTAAGAGGTTCATCACCAGCTGTCTCTGTTGCACTTAACAGTGCATATGAGACTAAATCAGAGTATCCATACCTCATAGGAGGTCTAACCTCCCTCATTTGTCTATCCCTTGTCACATTATACCTACCTACACTAGGGGAACTATCCGATCCTGAGTGTCCAGCACTGCCAGAAGGCTGGAACCTCTCAGAACTAGAGGGATCATCACTGCTACTCTGCGGAAAGCTCTCTAAGGTAGGAGAATAAGGATCAGCATCATGCTAGTCCATTTGCATAGGATAATCAGCACTGTCAGTGTGCTGATCTGCTGCCAGATCCATGGGATTTTGTATGGCAGCATCTTGGACTTGCTGATCTATCTCACCAGCCTTTCCTTTTACTATCCTATCATTTTGAATATCTACCTTATCATCCTTTAACAAGGAATCCTCACTGAAAGTCACATCCCTACTGACTAAAGTCCTTGGCAATCTTTCTTCTAAGGCCCGTAACTTACATCCTTTTACTCCATTAGGATAACTTATGAACAGACACCTCTTGGCTCTAGGCTCCAATTTTCCTTGCTTAACATGAGTATAAGCAATGCAGCCAAATACCCTTAGATGTGCTAAGTTTGGCTTATGACCATGCCACATTTCATAGGGTGTTTAAACCCTATTGCAGCTGAAGGATACCTATTTATTACATAGGCAGCTGTTGTAACAGCTTCTCCCCAAAATGATTTGGACAACCTAGTATGGATTAACATGCATCTTACCCGTCCTATTCATTCTCTCAGCTAGGCCATTTTGTTTGGGGTTTTCGGGAACTGTTAGATGCCTAAGGATGCCACTTTCTTTACACATTTGGGCAAATTCTTTGTTACAATACTCAAGACCATTATCAGTTCTAATAATCTTGATTTTCATACCTTTTTGATTCTCTATTAAGGTTTTCCAGGATTTAAAAGCTTCAAAAGTTCCATCTTTTGATTTTATTGTATGTACCCAAACCATCCTAGAGAAGTCATCTATGATTGACAAAAAATACCTTGCCCCACCATGTGTTAAAGATTGACTAGGGCCCCATAAATCAGAATGAATATATTCTAAAGGGGCTTTCGATATGTGATTTGCCTTCTTAGGGAATTTTGCTTTAGAAGACTTACCAAAAATACATGTTTCACATTGATCCAAATCTGTTAATTTTTCAGCTCCTAGGATACCTTGTTTGGACAGTTCTCTAAGTCCCTGCTCACTGATGTGAGCCATCCTATAATGCCACAATTTTACTTGATCATAGGTTTTATTTTCACCTACTGTTGCCTCACCACTTAAATTGGTTGCTTCCAGCACATATATGCTTTCATGCAGATAAGGGATCCCATTGATACCCTTAAGACTCCACCATGCCCTTTATAGGAATAACCACTTTTATCCAATTCTCCTAGGGATATTAAGTTCCTTTTTAATTCTGGAACATACCTAATAGATTTTAATATTTTTACCAATCCATTATGCATTCTTAATTTTATGTCTCCTATCCCTTGTATAATACACTCATGGTTATCCCCTAACCTCACCTTTCCACCACCAATATCTTGATAGTTTAAAAACCATTCTCTACGAGATGTCATGTGAAAGGAACAATCTGAGTCTAAAACCCACAAATCCTTATCTTCTATGCAGGATGCAATCAGTGAACAAAAACGCGGCCTAGGCAGCCGCCTAGGCGGAGCTGAGGCGCTAGGCGGCCGCTGGCCGCTGCGATTATGGCCAAATCGGCCACCTTAGGCGCTGCCCCGGCCAATTGGTACCGGGCGGCGCCTAGGCGGACGCCTAGCCGCGTGAATCACCTGGCAAAGGCGGACGCCAAGGCGGCCAAATTGGCCGCCTGGGCCGCGTGAAGCATTTAGTATTAATTGATTAGGGTTTTGTATCCCTTACCGATTACTCCTTTCTCTCGTCGATTTCCCCTTCTCTCTCGCCCGCACCGCCGCCGACTGTCGAGCTCCATCTCAGCCTCCTAAGGCCGCCGCTGCCTCCAGCTCCATCGCGACCTCCTCACCGCCTCTACGCCGTCAAGCTCCATCCTTGTTGCTGCGTCCTCGCTGCATCAACGCCGCCGCCGTTGTCAAGCTCCATGTCCGCCTCTGCTTCCGCTTCCACTTCTGCTTCCGACCTCTCTCTCTCTCTCTCTCTCTCGCGCGCGCGCGCGCGCTGTGTTGTTGGCTTAGGTTTTATGTTATTTGATTTTATTTTTTATTTATATGTTTTATATATATATTTCTTTTTTTATGTTAAATATATTAAATATATATATTTTTATTTCTATTTATATGTTAGATATATATATTTTTTCTATTTATATGTTAGATATATATATTTTTTCTATTTATATGTTAGATATATATATTTTTATACCTATTTCAACTTTAATTTAATTGAAAATAACATCAAGATACATCACAAAATTAAATAAAATAAAAAAAACCAACAATTTTCCTAAACCGCCTAAGTTCGCCTAGACCTGCCTAGGCCCCGCCTAAGCGCCCTAAGCGCTAGGCCCCAGCCTGGCGCCCGACTGGCGTCTAGCGCGTTTTAGAACACTGGATGCAAGTAATGCATCTGCACGATCATAGTCATACTCGCATATAGAGGATGTAATATCAGAATTTGATTTCTCCTTAAAGTCTTTCTTTCTCTTAGGGTAGAACTTCTTAATTTGCCCCTCTTCATGGCAATGATAACACTTAAACTGTCCCCTCTTCATGGCAATGATAACACTTAAACTGTTTCTTGCTATTTTTAGACTTGCTTCTTGATTTCCCCTTTGATTTTAACTCTCTTTTCAGTCCTACTTCTAGTAGTAAGGACATCTCCAGGAGATTTTCCTTCTACTTTCTGTTGCAACTCCTTAAGAGTTTAATGCTCCAAAAACATCTTCTAGGGATAACTTTTCCCTACCATGTTTTAATATATCAACAAAGGTTTCATATGTTTTTGGCAAAGAATGCAATAATACAAGGGCTTTATCTTCCTCATCATAGTTAATATCTATGTTCTCTAAATCAAGACATATTTTATTGAACTCATCTATGTGATTATTCAGTTTTTGCCCTTCTTGCATTTTGAATGTGAAAAACTTTGCCTTTAGATACAACCTAGTTGATAGGGTTTTTGTCATATAAAGACTCTCTAATTTAGACCATAAAGCCTCAGCCGTTTCCATTCTTGAAACTTTCCTAAGAACTTTATCTCCTAAACTTAGAATTAGAGTATTATAGGCCCTCTTGTTGATTTCTTTCCGACGCTCACTGTAATCTTTGTTCTGTTCTTCAGAGGCATTCTCGGGCAGTTTTTGTTCTGCCTCTTCTAATCCCAAATTTCCCAACAGCGCCCTCATTTTAATTTTCCATAGACCAAAATCATTTGATCCATCAAATTTCTCTATGTCATACCTAGCGGAAAAAGGTGCGGAAGCCATAACAGGGATTAAAACTAAAGATTTCTAAGGTTCTTGGCAATTCTTGAAAAAGTTCTTGGCTCTGATACTAATCTGTTAAGATTAGGAGCTCTTAGAAACTGATTCAAGACTTAGATTTGCCAATCTCTCTTCACTCCTCACCCGAAAATCAAGATAACAACAGAATATAGATGACAAAAATTGAAAACAGTAAAGAAATGAAAGATAAGAACAATCAAACCATCCAAGAAGCACAGAATTATCCTGGTTCGGACTGCTTGAAAGCATTCCTACAACTAGTCTTCTCTTCAAGAGATAAATCCACTAGAAACCAATTGAAACAAGATACAAGAACCTCCTTTCTCTCCCTCACACAAGTTCACTGCTCTCTTAAGAGAATACAAGGACTGACTTTATCTCTAAGCCTTTCTTTGTCTCTCTCTCGGCAGTATCACTCGCATACAGAGACTAACATAATGATATGTGATGTTATGACCGACTGCAAGCCTCTCGCCTTCTATTTATAAACTAGGGAGGCAGCAATTACAAGGTTAGAACTTAGCCTATGCAAAAGACTAACATACCCCTAATAATAAAATAACTAAGTTAACTAATCTAACTTAGAATAAAATACAGTCTAAAAAATATCTTCATTCTAACAGGTTATTCTCTTTAACTTCTAGAGATAATCTTCCATGCAAAAACCAACAGAGATCAAAGCGATTGCGATCGAATCAGCGGATTGTAGTGACCCACAACGATCAACTTGGAATTGTGGATTGTCGATCCACATCAAGTGACGACACTGATCGATGATTGGGTGCGGAATCGAACGAGTCTCAGGAGGCGATTCAAGAAGCAGAGAATTCCAGTGATCTCGGAAAATTCATTTGACCCATTCATCCTCCGACCATTGGACAATGATTGGGTTAGAAGGTGGCACCAGTTGGGGTGATCGTTGAATCACCGTGCTCGCGACTTCGATTCTGATGAGGTGCGGCTTGGAAGTAGGCTTGGGCGATCTTGAATTTGCTTTGATAGTGGGTAGATAGTGATCCGTTGCAAGGGTCTGACAAGCTAGGCAATCTGTGAGCAATTTACGGCTCGAAATTGAAGACAAATTAGACCCGACGTTTATCGACTACTGTAGGGTGGCTTGGTCAGTACCTACAAGCAGACCAGAATTGATCAATTGGCGGATTAGGTTTGCTTAACAGGAAGCAGTGAATTGATTAGGTTTGCTGAACGGGAAGCAGGGAATTGAGATGGATTTCATCTCTGTAGATTTAGGCGGATCCAAGAATTGGTGCATTGCTAATAGGCGATCTCTTGCAGTGATCAGAAATGATAATTTGAAGTAGACAGATTGTGGAAATGGCATCAACTAGAGGAACTGAGAAAACTTAGGGAAAGTACTTTGCTGTCGTGGGAGAAAAGTTGCACTAACTTCAAGCAAAAGCTAGATCGAATGGATGAATTGCTAATTCGACTTGCTAGGATGTATTGGGTTAGTATTCCGACTAAAACTGAGGATAATTGGACTGAGTTTGCAGAGGATCAAAGTGACCAATTTGGGGAGAAGAACATGATTGATGTGATTGAGGAGTTCAGCAAATAAGGCCAGAGGGATTGGTGACAAATTATCAAGTTAGATTCGAGGAGCTAAGGCCCCTAATGTGGAGCTCTCAGCCAGTTCTGACGGAGCACTATTTTGTATCAAGTTTTGTTAGTGATTTGAAGGACGAACTGAGGACAATGGTCAAGATAATGATGTCTGCAACCATGAAATAGGCGACCGAGAAAGCAAGGTTGCAAAAACTCGCCTTGGAAGCTATTTTCAGAAAGCATGGGCTGCAGCCTAACCGTTCTACTAAGAGCAGCCAACTGATTGAAGGATCTTCTAAGGCTGCAAATCATGTCGAGCAAGAATCTGAGGAAAAATTGGAGTTCGACCAGTTGTAACTAAAAACTCCGGTAATGAAGAGAGATTGGACATAGATATCAGTGGGTATCACAGTTTATATTTACAGGAAGCTGATGAAGTAGCATCGGGAGATGAGGATGACTTTGCAGACAGGTTCCATGCCACTGAGGAAAGACAGCCATGCGATGAGGACTCAGACCAAAGAAAGAAGCGGGAGGCTGAGAACTTGCACAATCCTACTGCTGCTTTGAGCGTCAATCTTGCTGTTACTTCAAATGGTGTAGACCAGTTACACGTGTTGGCTCTAGTAGAAAGGAGCGATTGAAATTGACTAAACAAGAGAACAGCCATATGTTTTAGAAGATGATGGAAAAGGAGGCTGCTGCCATATGGTTCAGGAGTTAAGACATTGGAGAAGGGAGCTTTGGCATGGAGATCCTGGAGGTCTACAGTTTATGTTTGCAGGGAAAGCACAGCAAAGAAACATAAGAGCAAAGAGGAAGACTGTTAGAAGGAGAAAGAAAGAAAGAAAAATCAATCAGATCATGAAGGCAGGGATTAGATGAATAGCAAGGCCAATAGCTGTAAGTTCTTGGGGACAAGAACTCTCTCAAGGAGGGAGGAATTGTCATGACCCCAAGGAATTCCCAAGGATATAATAGTAATATATATTATATGTTTTTCTTTTGATTGTACTTTTCTATTATAGCTGTTAGTACCTTCAGTTGTAAGCCTATAAATAGGCTGGAGTAGTTAAGAGGATGATATGTTTTGAATGATAATGGCATTCAGCCATTTCCCTATCATCAATTCCCTCTCAATTTCCCTCTGACCTCTCTCTCTTTCTCTGTAATTCTTTTCCCAATTCTTGCTGTATCTCCCCCTTTTTCAGTCTAATTTCCCTCAATTTCTTCTCAATTTCCCATCCAAACCCTAGGAAAACCCTAGGTCATCACAAAGGAGTTCTTCTTTAGTCAGTGTTTGTCAGAAAGAATGGTTGTATCCTGTGGATGTCCTTTAGTGGTTTGTACCTGATTTTAGTTATTGCACAACTTTGCAAAAGAAATGGAATGACTCCTTAGCTATAGACGAAGTTAAACTTATTTACTACCTTCCAGGATCTTCATTTTTGAACCAATGCTTCCAACATGACAGGCATGAATTTTGAAGTAATATAAGTCTGATGACCCTCAACTTTTGACTTGTATTCTCCAAGAAAAGCCTTGTAAACTGAGCAAGGGAGAAAAGAATGAGTATACTTTTGGAGGAAATGACTAGGAAGGACCAATGGCAAATCAAGAGGTTTCTTTACAATGATATGCAGTTTTAGATGCTTTTACTTAATCATTGTGCAGCAAATGAATGTGTCAATAGCAAATAGCAAATGAAGAGCTCAATTTATGGGTTCTTCAATCATCTAGTACTTGAAAGGTTATTACTTTCATTTGGAACTTACGTTACTGATAAGGCTCTATGTTCTGAAGTGTGGTGGCGAATCACATTCCCATTGTCATTCAGCATGCTAAAGTGATCCATATTCCAGGTAGCATTAGATTTCTTGGAACCTACAAAACCAAATATCTGACCTGTACTTGGAATAGAAATTATTTTTTATATCTCCAATTCTTGTTTTCCCCTGTTGTAATTTGTATATCAAATATTTATGGAACTGGTTGTGTGGAATATTCCTGAGCTTCAATGCCCAGTTGTGACATGCTCTGCTTACCTTCTACCCAAGTTTTTGGTCTGTTTTATTTGACCTTCTCAACCCCCAATTTTTATTTTAATTTTATATTTTCAGTGGGGATATAGCATGCAAAGTTTGATTAACATCTGTGGAGCAGAAAATTGTTTCAAAAGCTTGATTGAGATATGTCAAAAATTAAGTACATCATTATCCTGGCAAAGTATACATGTTTGATTGAGTCATTGAGTTTATTGTCTTTGATACGTTGAACCATTTAATATGGAAAAAAGTGGGTGTACTCAATTTATGAGTGCAGTTCACTTTTGGTCTCGTGGTAGTTTTCTGTTTCTTTATCTACGACTAGAGATTCTAACTTCCCTAACAGTCTCCATTTTGTGTTCTCTGTTTGGTGCAAATACAGACAAGAATCCGGAGAGGCAGAATTTTTGCTCATGTTCCATCATCTGAACTGGGAGGCAGCTTTGTGGCTTTCATGCAAATGGGAAAGCATTTCACATTTTTGGCCTTCCATTGTATTGTAATTTCTATGTAACATTCTAAATGGCACCCATGATTCGCAGTTTGAGTTTCCTACCTGTAAATTGTTTCTGCTGCTGCTGATATTGTAATCATTTTTCTATAGGCCAAACCAAAATTCGTACCGTGACTATTCTTTTTCCCGTCATAGAGTTGGTTGACTTTTCCTCTTTGGCTGTGGTGTTGTAAGTTGTGCAGATGGGGTGTGTGTGTGAGAGAGAGAGAGCACTCTGGGTTAATTGTAACTATGATAAATGATGATGGACTGAAGTTGTATTGTGTGAATAAGTAGGCAAGGAAACTGTGATAATATCCTTGGATGATTTAATTTTCGAACTCTCTGGACCTAGTCTAACATGCTGAAGGAAAAAGTTTCTAGTATCATCCGTCAAGTTTCGGAGGTAACTGTGAGTGTTGGATCGCTATTATCCGTTAAGTTTAGGAGG
The DNA here is from genome assembly GCA_036245055.1 of Diospyros kaki. NCBI lineage: Eukaryota > Viridiplantae > Streptophyta > Magnoliopsida > Ericales > Ebenaceae > Diospyros > Diospyros kaki. Next base: position 37,425,573 of record BSEG01000007.1, read on the forward strand.
TAATTGTGCCTGACAAAATTTAGACTTCTTCAGCTGGCCAAATATGTACGATGGTGTTATTGGTATTTTTTGGGTTATATTTTAGATTATATAATGTATCATAAATAATAAAAATATCTCGTGTCTCATCGCATTGTTTTATCGTGTTTCATTATCTTAGATGAGAGATATTTTAATTATGCGTCTCACTATTTTGGATAAAGGATATTTTAGATATTTTAATTATATTGTGTAATCTATGGTATAAGTTATGATGTACTAATAGCATTTTTTACATTTCTACTGCAATGAAACTCTATATTTATTAAGATAAGGTTTGTTAAAAGGAGGAAGATAAATTTTTATCAAGATAAATTTAGAATGTTTTTTAAATTAAGATATAAAATGATCGAGAAGTATTTTAAATTTTTATTAATTTTTTTAAAATCTATTGGAGGACATGTATTTTTTTATTTTTTTTATAAATTTAAGATAAATATATTTAGAGGTGGATGAAAGATAAATTTATTTAAAAAGTTTTAAAAAAAAAAGTCACAATTTTTTTTCAACAATCGCTAAATAAATTTAACAAATATAATAAAAAATACTTTTATGTAGAATACTTTTTATATCTCATTTTTTCTTGTCTATATATTGATTAACAAATATTACGATGAAAATGAAAACTGTAAAAGATGAATGATTAATTTAGCAAACTTGCATACTCCTTTACGTAAAAATAGTTAAAAATTATAACACGTTATTAAGTAAATCATCCGGTGTCGATTTGTTTGAATTTTCTTCTCCTATTTTTAGGCTCGTTTGCTTTTCTTTTCCATTTTAAATGATGAGCTAGAATTTACATAATTGATCCTATTCAGTGAAATAAAAACTTAATATATTTTCTATATTTGGTGGGATTCCAATTTGTGTTGCAGAATTTGGGAGAAATGGTGGGAAGGTTTCTTGCACCAACCCCATGATGCAAGTGAAGGTTAGTCAAACAAAGTCTCCTGTCCGCAGAATTGGGGTGAGACCCATCTTTTTATGAATTTTGCAGAATTGGGGTGAGACCCATCTTTTTTGGAGACCAGTCGAGTGAAAACCCAAGTTACTCAGGTTAATAAAAAAAAAAAAAAAAGTCTTCTGTTCCTTCTTGGTTTGGTTTGGTTAAAGAGGAGTCATGCCTAGAACAGTGGCCCTTGTTGACAAGTAACTTGGTTATTTTGCCATCTATCCTAGATTAAAATCTACTCTTGCCTTTTGCTGGTTTTCTTTTCTAGGCTGAGAAGCTTGGTGTATTTGTTGGGATAGAGATGCAGCACAAGGAATTCTTGATGAATCAGAAACCCTAACAGCTAACAGAATTAATGATTTAATGTGGGTGCATATTGTGGTTAAGGGTTCCACCCTTTTATATTTTATAATTTAATTTTAATTTTTTTATTATTAAATTACTCAAGTAATTTTATTTTTAATTGAATCAATAAATTCTCAAATCGTAAATCACACAGTTTTAGGATTTGTTAAACCTTTTCTCCCAAAAAACTGGACAGTGTGGTGCAATAATTAGTTTTTGTGGTTTGTCGATTTTTTTTAATGCCACTAGTTTAAGTTGATAATGTGTTTAGATACAATTATGTGTTTAGTTTTAAAAAGTTGATAAGTTATTAGAATTTAACAAAAAAACTAAAATGAACATATTACTGATTAATATAAATAAAATTCATAAAATATTATTTTTAATAAAAATAAATTATAAATTGATATCCAATTGATAAAAATTTTACCATTAAATATTGATAAATTATATATAATTATTAAAAATATATTAATATAGTGTTTTATGTTTAAATTTAAGTTTCATTCATAAAAATATTAAATATATATGTTGAGATATTAAAATATATATATGTTAAATATATACATATATATATATATATACACGCATAGATTGAAGGGCAGGGGATGGAGGCGATGATGGAAGCGGCAACTGCGATGGAGTTGGCAGCTGCAATAGAGATAGAGTTGTTGACAATAATAAGGTGGCGACGACAACAAACAGAGATGGACGAGATGACAACGATGGAGATGGGGATGGGACTAGAGACAGCAACTACCATGAAATGAAGAGAGGCAACAACAAGGAGATGGGGCAAAGTGAGTTTTGTAATGTTTTAAGGTTAGAAATATAATAGTTGTTAGAGTACGAAATTATAAAATACTTAATCAACTAAATAAGTTATGGACAAGAAAAAATAGAGTTTTATTTTCATATTTAAATTTATTAAAAATTACCTATTGTATTTAAGATCTATGTATATGACAAAACATTATTAGACTAATACTAATGACACCACGTCACTAAAATGATGTGCATCATATATTTACATTAAATAACATAGCGGAACTATAATTTGGTGCATCTTAATTAATAAGCATCAACATAACATTCTCATAAATGGTCATGTTTGTAATTTTGTCTTTTTATATTGCCATGCATCAATTATACTTTTCCTTATTTTAAAATTCCTGAAATTTTCAATGTATACAACTAGTTAGGAAGAGAGAATAAAAACTCATAATTAAGTAGGTATGATTAGTCGTTCGATATCTAAAATAAATTAGGTCACAAGCCAATGCACTAAATTATTATAATTAGGTTTATAAGCTTTTGCATAAGATTGTCAATTTATTGGTGTTTAAATTAACTTTTGGTTTTAATCAATATGTTATTTTAGTTATAAATTAAACTGCAAAAAGTAAACACAAGTCTGCAGGCCCATGGCCCACTTAACCCATGGGCCGGTGGCCCAACCCAAGACAATGGGTCGTGTATGGTCGACCATTAACCATTAAAATATGTAAAAAAAATAAATTGGATAACCAAAGTTTAAATTGGAGGGTAAATTACACCAAAGATCATTAAATTCTAGTGTGTTTTTTATTTTGATCACTAAACTTTAATTTTTTTCAATGTGATCATAGATGTTTAAAAAGTTTTACAATGTGGTCACATATAAAATTTTCAGTCACTTTGTAACTGAAGTGAGTGATGTGGCGTTGATGTGACAAACAGTAAAAATTTTATGTAATAATATTTTAATATAATATTATTATACATTGACACGTGACACGTTCTGATTAGTTGTCATCGCACAATAATTTTATTATTTATCACATTAACCATAAAATCTTATATGTGATAACATTGCAAAACTTTTTAAATTTCTGTGATCACATTGAAAAGAATTAAAGTTTAGTGATCAAAATGAAAAACACACTAAAATTTAGTAATCTTTGACGTGATTTACCCGTACAATGGAGCACAAAATTTTCGAAAATAAGAATAATAATACATCACCTTTGTTAAATTGTAAGCAAGAGATCAACAAGTGTACCTGCTACTGCAAATAATAATACATTAATAACCCCCACTAATTTCTTATCAATGCGTAATCAAGAATGTCAATTTCAACCTCCCCTCTTGGTTTTGTTTGATTTTTAATTTGACCCTTTATTGAATTGAGTGAAATGTTTGGTGAATTTTAATTTAATTCACATTAAATGCGTTAAAAGACTGAAACTCAGCTGGAGTGCATTAGATGGGTTCACATGTTATGCTAAAAAATCATAACTTAAGTTCAATACAATTTGATCAATTTATCAAACAGTTTTATATAATTGAACTCATTTCACTTCCCTGTAATAGTGATAGCTTCGGCTAAAGCGTGGGGGCCTTTGTAGGCGTCATTAAGTCCATAATATCTGTTACCACTTACCACTTACCAGTCAAAACTTACAGCGCACACAGCAGCTAGGAGAGAGACATGAATTGCTTACATCGCCTTGCTCATTATGCTGTCTGCGCAGGCACTAGGCAGCAGCAGCAAGCAATCGGGGTCCAATTCAAAGCTTGCTGCGTGCCCATCCACTTTAAACTTACAATCCGGAGTCACGCTGGCTAAAGCCTTGAAAAACTGCATTATAGCAGCCTGTCTAAAAACAATAGGCCTCGCAGGTTGGTTTTGTTTATTTCACTGCTATGGTATAGATGAAAGGGACACAGAAAAAAAGTAGTCCAAATTACAAAACATAGACTAAAAAGTAGTCTCAATACTCTCTACTTTGATGAGAATGTGCCTTCGTTTTCAGGGTTTTGCTTTTTGATTACATATATTGTTATTATTGCTTTCAGAAGGTTCCAAATTCTTGAAAACACACAAAACAAACTAAAACAATACTTTCAACTAATAAACTAACAATATAGAACAAAGAAAAGGCAAATTAGAGAAAGCGCATAAATAAACGTGGTAATAACAAAGAAAAGGGAAGCCTATAAGCAGGTGGGTGAAGCTTATTTAAAGCTCCAACTGTCTTTTGTCTTTTTTTTGACGTTATTAACCTAAAGGAACAATATGGGACGGTTAACCTACAAATGAGATGACCTTTTTTATTTTTACTTTTGGTTGTTTTTTTGACCTTATACAAACATATAAAAATGTATCTTAATTCCTAACATGTCTGGTTGAGAATGATTTTCTTAGCATAAGGAGGTCCCAATTATAATTTAAGGGTTGGGGCTGCTCCTTTGTCGTAGTCTTTGTTTGAGGTTTGGCGGCTCCGTCATGCTATTGCTAGCGTAGTCGTCAATTCTGTTTTTATTAGGCACGTTGACATACATTTGTGGCCGCACGTAGGTATTTGGCATTTGTTTTCTAATTAAGATCCCAACTTTTTTAACCAATTTTACTTTTTTAAGTCTTTGGGCACTTATTTAACTAATTAAAAGTAATTTATAAATTGTTGTATGTATCTAATATTATACTAGAAATGTAATATGATTCGTTATTAATAACTTTTGAAAGTCGCCCAAATCGTGCGCCCAATGAACAAATCGATACAAAGTCGATATACCCTTTAAGTAATATTTGTTAACTAAGATATATGATAGAAAAAGTAAAATATAAAACGCATTCTAGATAAAAATATTTTTTATTATATTTGTTAAATTTTTTTAATAATCTACTGAAAAAAAGTCACATGACTTCATATCTAAAGTTGTTAAGATAAATTTATTTTTCTTCTCTCTAAATAAATTTATTTTGAACCTTATAAAAAATAAAAAATGACCCATATGTCCCCTAATATCTTTTAAAAAATTTTAAAATATTTTTTAATCTTATTTTAATTATTTTATATTTTAATTCATAAAATATTCTAATTTTATATTCTCATTTTAACAATTGCCTAATGTAATATTGATTAGGAGACAGAGAGCAGTGGCGGATTTACAGTGCAGGCAAGAGGGCGGCTCCAACCCCCCGCTTAGATAAAATTTAATATTTATATATTATATTTATTATAAATATATATTCTATAAGCCATTTCACTCAATCAAATTTAATATTAAATGTCCCCCAACCATTCCCCCCCCCCCCCCGCCCCCCACCATTTTTGTCCCCCTGCTTACATTTGCTGGCGCCGCCCCTGATAGAGAGACAGAGAGCATGGATGGGTTAAGGGCATAGCCAAGTGAGGCCTCCTCTGGCCAGATCTTAATTTTTTTTATATTATTTTTAATCTAAATTCAACTCTCAAAATTAATCCAAAATTATTGTATTAAAATTTAGCTTAAATAGGCCAATGGCTCAAATTCATTAACTCTTTAAGCCTTAATCTATTTCATTTTTAAATTTATCCAATTTCTTGCTTTCTTTTCTAATTCTCACTATAACACCCCTACTTACCCATGAAATGTTATAACTTAAAAAATTCGAAACTTTTTTTTTTTTAAATTCTTTTCACGTGCTAAATTTAATCATTCCCAAAATTCGCATAAATCTATCAAGTGCAAGATTATACAATTCACACACTAGGCCTAAGCAAAATCTTTTATAGGGGAAGTTGGAATCGAACCTGAACACAACATCTTATATATTGGTAACCAAACATAGTTCTTGATACAAAACACAATACATAAGCTTTCAAAATATGACTTTAAGCATACATTATTGTCATGACATAGTACATAATACTTGAAAAATTTATGCTGCAGTAAAACATGGTACAACTTGCTCATTCCTCGACAACTTGTATCGTTACACATATTCGATTTTCGTACCTTCACTGAAAGTCCCAACTGAAACATTGAATGTTCAAAGGGTATAACTCGAATTAGATGATGAACCTACAAAATGTTTTATCATGTATGTATGCAATGTCTTACTTCTTCGTAAGGGTCAACTGCACATTCATGTTACCTACTATTTTTATGGTCATTTCTTTCGAAGCCGATGTGTATGGGGCACCCTTGATAAAGCAACGGTGCTAGTTCGTACTCTCAAACGGACAACATGCATGTGATCAATTATATTAACATGTACATATACTTTTCATAGTTATATCATGCATGTAATCTACGTGACTAATACATATCAGAGCATGTTAATATGATGAAAGCATCTCTGAGGATCAGGGTTTGAAAACATAAATTACTTACATAGTACAAGTACCTACCTAAGAGTATATGACATATAACCATACAAAGCTTATAGAAATACACTTACCTTTCAAAAATCAAGCTGCCTTGATAAGCATGACGACTTCGAGAGACATGCCAGACATGCTATTTCTCAATCCTTGACCTCAAGCGTTCCTAAATATCAAATTTATTTCAAAATATCAATTTCCTAATCTCCTCATAATTTTTCATAATTTCTCCTTATTTTTTAAACCTTATTACCTAAAAATTCATAATAAATATTTAAACCCTCATTTAACCTAATTTTTCTTCACTAATATTCTTCAAATAGCATTTCTAGACTTCTTTAATTTTCTTGCAATTTTTCATATTTAAATCCATTTTTTTCTATTTTTCATAATAACAAAATCACAAAATAAATAATTAATTTAGCATTTTTCATATTTTTTTTCAAAATAAAGCATAAATTAAATTCTAGATTTTCTGAATTTTTTTTCCAAATTTTTGAAAAATTCTTCCTATTTTATTTTATTTATTTATTTTTTATTTTCTTTTTTTTTTCCACCTGCCACGTGCGTGCAACCCACGCGCTGACTCCCACGCCCCTAGCACGTGCCCGACTCCAAGGTCGTCTTCTCCGGCAGCCACTTCGCTGCCGACGACCTCCCTGAACCCCCAAACTTCAAAACAACCTCCTATCCCCCCTAAAATTGACCTCTCGACATCGATTATGGCCTTAAAATTTTGAAAAAATATCAAAAAATACCTCAAATCAGCGTTTAAAGTCTCGGCTACGACGATGGCCCAATTTTCTAGCGAGCTTTGATTCCTTGTTTTCCTCTACTCCATTGGCCACAAAACTTTCCAGAATTCTTGCCCACGACTTAAGGATCAAAAACTGTCTCACTAAACTCTCAAAACATTGACTTAACACTTGATTTCTCGAAGTAAATTTTAAATGAAAAACCTTGCTTGAACTCGGCTATTTATAGCCAATATTCGACTGTACCTTGTCCCATCAATGACACTCCCACGCTCTAAGGACCATACCGAAAGCCATTATGGCCTTAATCTGCCCTAACCCTCTGATTTCTTGCTTCAGACGTGGCCAAAGCATGGCCATGGCGTCTAACTGATTCTGATTGAATTTTTTTTATATACATACATATATATATACGAATTTATATAATAGCATATATCAAAATCATATTTGCAAGGAAATTCTGGTTTTTAATACATAATCTTTACATATAATTTCTAATATAACCATATTTAAACTCATTATTTACTATATATTTTATACGATATAAATACGTTTTTACACCTTATACTTACTTATTCATTTAAGACATATACGTATTTATAATTTATACATACTATACTATTTATTCGCATCCTAACTCTATTAAATTCACAGATAGACACTAAAATTCTAATAATTTTACTATGGTCCGTATACTAAAAATTACGCTTATTTATTCACGACACTCTAAGGTATTACACTCACTCAATTTTCTTTCTTTTTGTCACTACTGTTGTATTTTTTGCAATGAACATTATAAATAATTGATTGTGTAATAAAATTAGAGACCAATAGATGAATGAAACCTTAATTGTGTATGTTAAAAATAATATATTTAATAAAATTGATGCATTATCACAATATGAAAAGTCATAGAAATTTATTGTAATTTTTTTTATATTTTAATAAGAATATTATTATTATTTTATTTTTTTAAATTATATTTTTTATATTTAAATTCGGCCTAACTTAATGACAATTCTGGCTGGACCCAGGGAAGCTTCGGTTTGGCCCTTCAATAATTCTGCATTAATTTTCAGACAGAAGCTTGAGATATGATGGTGGATGTCAAAAGAAAAGGCTTCTTATTTTCCTTATTAATTTCAAAAGCATAAGCCTCTCTTGACGCCTCCCGGCCCTCTGACCCACATTCTTCATACTTTCTTCCTAGTCAATTCCACTCTATCAGGCGCATCAATAGAACAGAACAGAACAGAACCCCTTCCCTTCAGAATTGATGTGCTCTGTCTGAAACTAATAAGCCTTTCTGCCTCCAAACAAAGACTTTAATTAGCTTCAATCCCACATTTTGCATATCCTCCTGTCAACGTGAATCTTCATTAGATTCTTTTCATCTTTTTACATATCTTCTCTTCATATCTCTGGAGATATTATTATTATTACATGCACGACAGGACAAAGACAAGAAACATGACAGAAGGAGGCTTGACGGTTGAGGCTAAATAGGTCACCATATGTAACAGATCGAAGAAAAGCAGCCAAAATGAGGCAATGGAATCCCAGAGAAGTTTGAAAACAAAACAAAACTAAGCACAGAAATGGTCAACTGTTGGCAGCTTGTGTGTGTCCTCAATGCATTCCAGTACACATTCATCAACAAGACGTCCAAAAGATTCATGTACCATATATATAAATAAATTCGAGACAGCTTAAAATGGAGAAAGAACAAAACCCATCTAAAATATGTCATCAAACTAATATGGCAGCTTTACCCAAATTTTATACCAAAAATATGCCATTTTTACTAATGTAATAGTGATATTTTCTCAAATATATATAAGTTTGGTTGATCCAATGAGTTTTATATCTTTATCTTATAATATTAATAAATAATTAACTACCCTTGGTGCAATAGTTCTTGTGATTATAAGATATGTAACCAAAAAAAAAAAAAGGAACATATTTTTTTAAAAGTCCTAGATTTCAACCGCACAAGTTTGCCAAAAAAAGAAAGAAAAAAAGTGATTAATTATTACCCTTTTGGGATTTGGCATGTACCCACCACTATGCCACCAAATATAGAATGAGATACATTGTTCGACTTGTGGGTTAATTAGCAGAAATGTATGTAAACAGGGAACAATCAACATGATTCTTTGATTAAGGTCTTAAGTACATGTTTATCACATGCCTTGTCCCACTTAATTCTTTTGACTTTTTGCTTGACTCCATTGTTATTGACCCCCCCCCCCATTACCTCACTATTTATTTAAGTTCATGCATATTGTTCTTTTATCAATTTATTAAGTTAATATATGAATAATGTTATTGGTATATCTTTGTGTACACTTTATGCTACATAAAGGTATACTAATGATAAAAATATCCCTTATAAGGCATATAGAGGCGCGTGAGCCGCATGAAACGAGAGGTATTTTAGTTATAATACCCTTATGTGTAGTCTAAGATGTACAAAAATGATGTACATCTAGCATGGTTCTTAATATATACCCATTGAAGACAATATTGCTTTTATCATAACTTATGGTTTGAAATCTTATTAGCATGGTGATTATCTTAACAACTTTTTTTTTTGAGTTAGAGCCTTTAGCTGCCTATCTAAATCTATTCACACTCACCTCACCTACGAACCGATTATAGGGACGTTTTGTTTTGTTAGAGATCTTGATAGACTCTCACCCTTCGGATAAATTTAGGAACGATATGATTAGAATCTTGCTAAATTACAAAAGATAAAATAATAATTATTCTAAATGAAGTTAAAAAATTCTATAGCTTTCAAGATTTTACTCCAATTAATTATTCATATTTAAATACTTGATAGATAAATTATAACTACCACACAAAATTTACTCGATTTAATAACTTGTATTTTAAAAAATCATGATTTTTACATAATGAACTTACTTGTCATGCCTCGATAAAATTTGGTTGTAAGTTAAAATAAAAATACAAGTAAATTTAATAATTAATTTTTATAAATTAACGTGATACATAAAATTAATAATAATCTTATTCAAATTAACAATAGATATTTTATTTTTATTAATTATAAATAAAATTATTATAAAATTGATCAAATTTATGTGTAAAAATAACAGTTGGGAAGTTCAAGGAGGCAAACGGTGGATGCACGAGAAAGGAGAAAGGCACATTTAAAGCGCGAGAGAGAGCGGACGGAGGACGCGTTTGGCTCTGGCGTCCAGCAAGTGGAGTCCGTTTTTAGCGAAAACGTAACTGAACTGGCCCAACTGGGACCCGGGGGCGGCCTCCTCCTCACGTGCCAATTACAGAGGCGTCATCCGCGGTTCATGTCATGTCTTTCACTGCCCATGGGCCATTGCCATCCTCCTCCTCCTCAGTCCTCACCACACCATCATCATGATCCATGCATCGCATGCTCAATCAATCATTTGCTTCACGTCATCCAACGCCTCAACCTGCTTCCTTTCCTTTCCTTCAATACTAATATCTACATCTAATTACCCGAATGAGAGTAAAAAAATCGTCCTTAAAAACATGGGCCAGCACTTGTTACCACTTCTTACCACTAAGAAATTGGCGTGAAATGCAAAATGGGTTTGACTTAAAGACAGGACCATGGGTTGATATTTATGTTTACATACTAATTTAAAAAAAAAATGAAAATGAAAGATATATAAATAGAGAATTATAGGGGGGCAAAGTGAAAAATCAATTTCAATACAATGACGTTCGCCAACCCTAGAAGAAGTAGGCAATAGTGTCTGCTAATCAACTCAACTCAACTGTATTTTTTTTCTTTTTTTTTTGTAATTACAGCTCAATTGAAGCCGAATGTCGAAAAAGGGCCGGGCGGGCGGAGGGGCGAGCCACCTCTCCAAACCAACCCCCCCCCCCCCCCCCCCTCTCTCTCTCTCTCTCTCTCTGTATAGTAACTTTGGTTGGTTGGTGGGTGCTTATATAAATGCGGGAAATGCGAAGAGTTTTTGGCAAGCTCTTTGCTCTCATATCTCAACGCTCAACAGCAGCAAGAAATTGTGAAAGGGGTTGCCACCACCTTTCTCTTCACAACAAAGAGCTTCCACCAAGAATGGCAATCCTCACCGCTGCTCACTTGGCCAGCTTCTTTGGCATTCTAGGTTTCAATTCCTTCCTTCATTCATTAACTCAATTCCCTCTCTCTCTCTCTCTCTCTTTCCCCGCATAATAACTGCAGCTTCTTCTCCTTTTCTCTGAAACTTGGTTTCTTCCTTTTCTTGCAGGGAACATTCTGTCATTTTTGGTGTTCTTGGCCCCAGTGTAAGCTCTCTCTCTCTCTCTCTCTCTCATGCAATGTTAATCATATATGTACATATATGGGTGGCAGGCCAACCTTCTACAAGATCTACAAGAAGAAATCGACAGAAGGGTTCCAATCACTGCCATACTCTGTAGCACTGTTCAGCGCCTTGCTGCTTCTCTACTATGGCTTTCTCAAGACCAATGGGCTTATGATTATCACCATCAACGGCATTGGCTGCGCCATTGAATCCTTTTATCTCTTCCTCTTCATGATCTACGCTACAAAGGAGGCCAAGGTACGTACCTATCCTCTCTCACTCTCTCTCTCTCTCTCTATATATATATATATATGTATATATATACCCAAAAAACAAAAACTATCAAAACTTTAAATATTGAATTAATTACTGGGCCTTTTCTTACATTCCTTTTTTCATTAATTAACTTCTCATTTTGTGGGTAACTTTTAATTTCAGATATACACAACGAAGCTGCTTCTCTTGTTCAACGTAGGAGCATTTGGTATCATGTTGCTTTCCACATCCCTGCTCTTTAAAGGCCATCGGCGACTTAGTATTGTGGGGTGGATTTGCGCTGTGTTTTCTGTCTGTGTTTTCGCCGCCCCTCTTAGCATTATGGTAAACAACGACAGAACCATATTCATGGATTTTTTTTTTTTTTTGTTTACTATAATTAATGACAGGTTTATAACTACTTTAAATTATTCTTCGTAAAAATTCTAGTTATGATTTATATATGAAACATGATAATTGTTTCATCTTATGATGTTTAGAGGAACTGGAAATTTGTTATACAGAACAGAGCATCCATACTGTTATGGTTGGTTGTCATCCATTAATAGAAAGCATATGTTGTTTCATGATCAGAACTTTTACATAAATATCTGACAATATGAATTGTTTTTCTATAGCAAAGTGATGATATACATAATTAAAGTTTACTGCATTGTTTAATTAATCAATACAAAATTATAGTCGAATGCTCTTATTTATGTGCAGAGACGAGTGATAAAAACGAAGAGCGTAGAGTACATGCCATTTCCGCTGTCATTTTGCCTGACACTATCTGCTATCATGTGGTTCTTCTATGGATTTTTGATGAAGGACTTCTACATAGCAGTAAGTTTCCAAACCCTCAAAATAATATGCACCCATCTCAAGATGACCATCATTCTTAATTTCATATTTTATTTACTTAAAAATGATGTTTTCCATCAGCAGATCAACCCATTCCATTTTAAATAAAAACTTTAGTTTTTATTTTTAATTGGGATCGATTTTGTGCTTGTTTGTCTGCAAAGCATTATACAATATCCTAACTGATATATCACTGAATTTTTCTTTGTTATTTCTGTGTGAGCAGACACCAAATATTCTAGGGTTTGTGTTTGGAATAGCACAAATGGTCCTGTACATCATCTACAAGGGCAGCAAAAAGGCAGCTGTGCCAGAAGCCAAGCTTCAGGATTTAACGACAGTTATAGACTTGCAAGTAGTGGAGATGCAACAGAAAGTCAAGCCAGAAGGAATGACTCCTTAGCTATAGACGAAGTTAAAACTTATTTACTACCTTCCAGGATCTTCATTTTGGAACCAATGCTTCCAACATGACATGAATGAATTTTGAAGTAATATAAGTCTGATGACCCTAAATTTTGAAGTAATATTCCATGTAGCATTAGACTTCTTGGAACCTACAAAACCAAATATCTGACCTGCACTTGGAATAGAAATTATTTTTTATACCTCCAATTCTTGTTTTCCCCTGTTGTAATTTGTATATCAAATATTTATGGAAGTGGTTGTGTGGAATATTCCTGAGCTTCAATGCCCAGTTGTGACATGCTCTGCTTACCTTCTACCCAAGTTTTTGGTCTGTTTTATTTGACCTTCTCAACCCCCAATTTTTATTTTAATTTTATATTTTCAGTAGGGATATAGCATGCAAAGTTGGATTAACATCTGTGGAGCAGAAAATTGTTTCAAAAGCTTGATTGAGATAAGTCAAATATTAGTACATCATTATCCTGGCAAAGTGTACATGTTTGATTGAGTCATTGAGTTTATTGTCTCTGATACGTTGAACCATTTAATATGGAAAAAAGTGGGTGTACTCAATTTATGACTGCAGTTCACTTTTGGTCTCGTGGAAGTTTTCTGTTTCTTTATCTACGACTAGAGATTCTAACTTCCCTAACAGTCCCATTTTGTGTTCTCTGTTTGGTGCAAATACAGACAAGAATCCAGAGAGGCAGTATTTTTGCTCATGTTCCATCATCTGATCTGGGAGGTAGCTTTGTGGCTTTCATGCAAATGGGAAAGCATTTCACATTTTTGGCCTTCCATTTTATTGTAATTGCTATGTAACATTCTAAATGGCACCCATGATTCGCAGTTTGAGTTTCCTACCTGTAAATTGTTTCTGTTGCTGCTGATATTGTAATCATTTTTCTATAGACCAAACCAAAATTCGTACCGTGACTATTCTTTTTCCCGTCATAGAGTTGGTTGACTTTTCCTCTTTGGCTGTGGGGTTGTAAGTTGTGCAGATGGTGTGTGTGTGTGTGAGAGAGAGAGAGAGAGAGAGCACTGTGGGTTAATTGTAACTATGATAAATGATGATGGACTGAAGTTGTATTGTGTGAATAAATAGGCAAGGAAACTGTGATAATATCCTTGGATGATTTAATTTTCAAACTCTCTGGACCTAGTCTTAACATTGTGAAGGAGAAAGTTTCTAATATTATCCGTTTTGTTTCGGAGGTAACTGTGTGAGTGTTGGATATCTATTATCCGTTAAGTTTCGGAGCTAACTGTTCCCGACAAAATTTTGACTTCTTCAGCTGACCAACTATGTACGATCATGTTATTGGTATTTTTTAAATTACATCTTAAATTATATAATTATTATAAATAATAAAAATATTTCATCTCTCATTGTGTCTCACCGCTTTCGATAAGCAGTATTTTAGACATTTTAGTTCCATTATGCAATTTAAGGTATAAGTTATGATGTACCAATAACATTTTTTATATATTATATTCTAACGGAACTCTGTATTTATTAAGGTAGGGTTTGTTAAAAGGAATAAGATAAATTTATATCAAGATAAAGTTAGAATATTTTTAAATTAAGATATAGAATGATCAAGAAGTATTTTAAATTTTTTATTAAATTGTTTGTTAATTTTTTTAGAATGTACTAGAAAATATGTTTATTTATTTATTTTTTTATATGATCTAAGATAAATATATTTGGAGGTGGATGAGAGAAAATTCATCTAAAAAGTTTGAAATAAGAATATTTTTTTTTTCAAGAGTTGTCAAATAAATTTAACAAATATAATAAAAAACACTTTTATATATATAGAATACTTTTAATATCTCATTTTTTCTTGATTATATCTTGATTAACTAATACTATAATGGAAATGAAACCATAAAAGAGGAGTGATTAGTTTGGCAAACTTGCATACTCCTTTATGTCAAAATAGTTAGAAATTATAACCCATTATCAAGTAAATCATCCGGTGCCGGCTTGCTTGAATTTTCTTCTCCTACTTTTAAAATTGTTTTCTTTTCTTTTCTTTTCTATTTTAAATGATGAGTTAGAATTTATGTAATTAATCCTGTGCTGTGAAATAAAAACTTGATATATTTGCTATATTTGGTGGGATTCCAATTTGTGTTGCAGAATTTGGGAGACATGGTGGGAAGGTTTCTTGCACCAAACCCATGATGCAAGTGAAGGTTAGTCAAAAAGAGTCTCCTGTGCGGGTTGGGGTAAAAACCCAAGTTGCTCAGGTTAAAGAAAAAAAAGTCTTCTGTTCCTTCTTGGTTTGGTTTGGTTAAAGAGGAGTCATGTCTGGGGCAGTGGCCCTGTTGACAAGTAACTTGGTTATTTTACCATCTATCCTAGATTAAAATCTACTCTTGCCTTTTGCTGGTTTTCTTTTCTAGGCTGAGAAGCTTGGCGTATTTGTTGGGATAGAGATGCAACACAAGGAATTCTTGATGAATCAGAAACCCTAACAGCGAACATAATTAATGATGCCCCCATCAGCATAGCTAAGTGGTCAAGCAGTGTGCCAATGTTTGAACATTGTTGAACTTTTTTTTTTCTAACAGTGTTTGAACCTTGACTCTTGAGGTTTCTTAATTTACATCATCTATTAGAGTTATGGGACCGAACAGTAGGAGCGTTCATGATACAGCATCATAAAATAAAAAAAATAAAAATAGAATTAATGATTTGATGTGGGTGCTTATTGTGGTCAAGGGTTCCATCATTTTATATTTTATAATTTATTTTTATTTTTTTATTATTAAATTACTCAAGCGATTTTATTTTTATTCGAACTGAGAAATCCTCAAACTACAAACTACACAGTTTGAGGATTTCTCAAACCATTCCCCCTAAAAAATTGCATAGTACAGTACAGTCGATTTTCGTGGCTTATCGATTTTTTTTTCATACCACTAGTTTAAAATGATAATGTATTTGGTTTTAAAAAGGTTATAAGTTATCAGAACTTAACAAAAAATTAAAATGAATATGTTACTGAATAATATAAATAAAATTCATAAAAATATTAATTTTTAATAAAAAAATTATTAATTGATGTCTAACTGATAATTTTTATTATTAGATGTTGACAAATTATATACAATTATTAAAAATATATTAATATAGTATTTTATGTTTAAATTTAAATTTAATTCATAAAAAAGTTAAATATATATGCTGAGACATTAAAATATATATGTGGTATATATATATATACACACACACACACATAAAGAGAAGGACAGGGAATGAAGGAGATGATAGAGACGATAACTGCAATGGGGGCAACAGCGGAGTTGGCGATCGCGATGGAGATGGAGTCGACGATAGCGATGAGGCAATGAAGGCAACAAACGGAAATGGATGATGCATTGAAGGAGGGGATGGGGATGGAACTAGAGGAGGCGAGGCAACTACCATGAGATGGAGGAGGCAGCAACAAGAAGGAGGTGGATGAGGGCAAAGAGAGTTTTGTAATGTTTTAAAATTGAAAATATAATAGTTGTTAAAGGATAAAATTATAAAATATTTAATCAACTAAATAAGTTATGGAGAAGAGAAAAGAGAGTTTTATTTTCATATTTAAATTTATTAGAAATTACCTATTGTATTTAAGATCTATGTACATGACAAAACATTATTAGACTAATACTAATGACACCACATCACTAAAATGATGTGCATCATATATTTACATTAAATATCATAGCGGAGCTATAATCATATTTGGTGCATCTTAATTAATAAGCATCAACATAACATTCTCATAAATGGTCATGTTTATAATTTTACCTTTTTATATTGTCATGCATCAATTATTCTTTTCGTTCCTAAAATTTTCAATATATACAACTAGTTAGGAAGAGAGAGAGACAAAATAAAAACTCATAGTTAAATAGGTATGAGTAGTCATTCGAGATCTAAAATAAATTAGGCACAAGCCAATGCACTACATTATTATAATTAGGTTGATAAGCTTTTGCATAAGATTGTCAATTTATTGGTTTTTAAATTAACTTTTGGTATTAATCAATATGTTATTTTAGTTATAAATTAAACTGCAAAAAGTAAACACAAGTCTGCAGGCCCATGGCCCACTTGACCCATGGGCCGGTGGCCCAACCCAAGACAATGGGTCGTGTATGGTCGACCATTAACCATTAAAAATATGTCAAAAAAAATAAATTGGATAACCAAAGTTTAAAATAGTACAGTGGAGCACCAAAATTTCGGAAATAAGAATAATAATACATCACCTTTGTTAAATTGTAAGCAAGAGATCAACAAGTGTACCTGCTACTGCAAATAATAATACATTAATAACCCCCACTAATTTCTTATCAATGCCTAATCAAGAATGTCAATTTCAACCTCCCCTCTTTGGGATTCCAATTTGTGTTGCAGAATTTGGGAGACATGGTGGGAAGGTTTCTTGCACCAAACCCATGATGCAAGTGAAGGATAGTCAACAAGAGTCTCCTCTGTGGGTTGGGGTGAGGTCGATGTTTCTTGGAGATTAGTCAGGTGAAAACCTAAGTTACTCAAATTAATAAAAAAAAAAAAAAAAAGTCTTCTGTTCCTTCTTGGTTTGGTTTGGTTAAAGAGGAGTCATGTCTAGGGCAGTGGCCCTTGTTGACAAGTAATTTAGTTATTTTACCATCTATCCTAGATTAAAATCTATTCTTGCCTTTTGCTGGTTTTCTTTTCTAGGCTGAGAAGCTTGGTGTATTTGTTGGGATAGAGATGCAGCACAAGGAATTCTTGACGAATCAGAAACCCTAATAGCGAACAGAATTAATGATGCCCCCAGCAGCATAGCTAAGTGGTCAAGGCAAGTATAAAAAAAAGTTTTTCACCCTTATATTTGCAGTGTGCCAATGTTTGAACATTGTTGAACTTTTTTTTTCTAACAGTGTTTGAACCTTGACTGTTGAGGTTTCTTGATTTACATCATCTGTTAGAGTTATGGGACCGTACAGCAGGAGCGTTCGTGATAGAGCATCATAAAATAAAAAAAATAAAAATAGAATTAATGATTTGATGTGGGTGCTTATTGTGGTCAAGGGTTCCACCATTTTATATTTTATAATTTTTTTTAATTTTTTATTATTAAATTACTCAAGCAATTTTATTTTATTCGAACTGAGAAATCCTCAAACTGCAAACTACACAGTTTGAGGATTTCTCAAATCATTCCCCCTAAAAAACTGCATAGTACAGTGCAGTCGATTTTCGTGGCTTATCGATTTTTTTAATACCACTAGTTTAAAATGATAATGTGTTTGGATATAGTTATGTGTTTGGTTTTAAAAAGGTTATAAGTTATCAGAACTTAACAAAAAAATTAAAATGAACATGTTACTGAATAATACAAATAAAATTCATAAAAATATTAATTTTCAATAAAAAAAATTATTAATTGATGTCTAACTGATAATTTTTATTATTAGATGTTGACAAATTATATATAATTATTAAAAATATATTAATATAGTATTTTATGTTTAAATTTAAATTTAATTCATAAAAATGTTAAATATATATGTTGAGACATTAAAATATATGTGGTATATATATATATACACACACACACACACAGAAGGACAGGGAATGGAGGAGATGATAGAGGCGACAACTGCAATGGAGGCAACAACGGAGTTGGCGATCGCGATGGAGATGGAGTCGACGATAGCGATGAGGCAATGACGACAACAAACGGAGATGGATGAGGCGATGGGGATGGGGATGGAACTAGAGGAGGCAAGGCAACTACCATGAGATGGAGGATAGGGGTGTGCATTCGGTTATAACCGAACCGAACCGCCCGATTTTAACTAACCGAACCGAACCGACCTTAAGCATATAACCGAACCGCACCGAACCGAAAGTCTACACTAACCGAATTAACCGAAACCGAACTAACCGATTCTAAATTTGGGCTAACCGAACCGAAAACCGAACCGAAAACCTCCCCAAAAAATCAAACCGAACCTACACAAAAACCGATCTAACAAAAACCGAATGGCAAATAATTAACATTCATTCATTCAACCTTGATTACCAGCATCCAAGTAATTAACATTCATTCAGAATAAGACAGAAAATGAATGACAGAAAATGAAGATTGAATGACAGAAAATGAAGCAAAACTGGTGTTTTGAGAACGATTTAAAAACACAAATTCTACACCAAGAGGACTTAGAGGAGGACTAACCGATTGACATCAATTCCACCCATCAAAGGAACAAGAAATGTAGGGATCATCACAGCAAAAGATCAGTAGACGAAAACTTACCGAAGAGGACCGAAGAGGACGGGTGGTAAGTAGATCCAGCCTTTAGTAGATCTGGTCTTCATCTTCTTCTTCGCCATCGGCGACAGCCGCGACAAGCAGCGACGGATGGTGGAGGGAGAGAGAAGAGATGAAGACGAAGAGACCGGCCAGTGCCTAATCTACGAAGCATCGAATCGCCTTTGTCTTCGCCATCGCCATCGAAGAGCTTTCGCCATCGCCATCGAAGAGCTTTCGCCATCGCCTTCGTCTTCGCCATCGCCAGATCTGTGAAGACTCGAACTCGAAGAGAAGAGAAGAGAAGAAATCGACAACGAAGGTGTTTGGGTCTATCAACGATGGCGAGCTGAGGGTTAGCCGTCAATGATCTAGGGTTAGGGTTGATGCTTCAACTACGAGTGAGGGAAGGGCTGGCTGGGTGTTGGGTGGGGGAGAAATCGACGACGAAGGTGTTCGGCGGCTCCGACGGCGAGGGCGAGGTGGTCGTCTACGGGTGAGGTAGTTTCTCTCGACTCGGGTGGGCTATCGGTGGTATCGGGTGCGACGTGCGAGTGATGCGCAAGAATGCCAAGGAAGAAGAGGAATTGACAGAAATGGATGGGGTAGCACTGTAGCAGCGCGAATGGGTCGGTTTTCTTGCTCGAGTCGGTTCGGTTTTTCGGGCATTTTTGCCCAAATAACCGAACCAAACCGAATACCCGACTTATTTGCCAAATAATAACCGAACCCGAACCGCCCACCACTAATAACCGAACCGAACCGACCAAATCGGTCGGTTCGGTTCGGTTTAATCGGTTAAACCGATGTTTTGCTCAGCCCTAATGGAGGAGGCAGCAACAAGAAGGAGGTAAATGAGGGCAAAGAGAGTTTTGTAATGTTTTAAAATTGAAAATATAATAGTTGTTAAAGGATAAAATTATAAAATATTTAATCAACTAAATAAGTTATGGACAAGAGAAAAGAGAGTTTTATTTTTATTTTTAAATTTATTAAAAATTACCTATTGTATTTAAGATCTATGTACATGACAAAACATTATTAGACTAATACTAATTACACCACATCACTAAAATGATGTGCATCAAATATTTACATTAAATATCATAGCGGAACTATAACCATATTTGGTGCATCTTAATTAATAAGCATCAACATAACATTCTCATAAATGTTCAAGTTTATAATTTTATCTTTTTATATTGTCATGCATCAATTATTCTTTTCGTTTCTAAAATTTTCAATATATACAACTAGTTAGGAAGAGAGAGAGACAAAATAAAAACTCATAGTTAAATAGGTATGAGTAGTCATTCGAGATCTAAAATAAATTAGGTCACAAGCCAATGCACTACATTATTATAATTAGGTTGATAAGCTTTTGCATAAGATTGTCAATTTATTGGTTTTTAAATTAACTTTTGGTATTAATCAATATGTTATTTTAGTTATAAATTAAACTGCAAAAAGTAAACACAAGTCTGCAGGCCCATGGCCCACTTGACCCATGGGCCGGTGGCCCAACCCAAGACAATGGGTCGTGTATGGTCGACCATTAACCATTAAAAATATGTCAAAAAAAATAAATTAGATAACCAAAGTTTAGAATAGTACAGTGGAGCACAAAATTTTCGGAAATAAGAATAATAATACATCACCTTTGTTAAATTGTAAGCAAGAGATCAACAAGTGTACCTGCTACTGCAAATAATAATACATTAATAACCCCCACTAATTTCTTATCAATGCCTAATCAAGAATGTCAATTTCAACCTCCCCTCTTGGTTTTGTTTGACTTTTAATTTGACCTTTCATTGAATTGAGTGAAATGTTTGGTGAATTTTAATTTAATTCACATTAAATGCGTTAAAAGACTGAAACTCAGCTGGAGTGCATTAGATGGGTTCACATGTTATGCTAAACAATCATAACTTAAGTTCAATACAATTTGATCAATTTATCAAACAGTTTTATATAATTAAACTCATTTCACTTCCCTGTAATAGTGATAGCTTCGGCCAAAGCGTGGGGGCCTTTGTAGGCATCATTAAGTCCATAATATCTGTTACCACTTACCACTTACCAGGCAAAGTAGGCCAAAACTTACAGCGCACACAGCAGCAGGAGAAGACAGCAGCTAGGAGAGAGACATGAATTGCTTACATCGCCTTGCATTATGCTGTGGGAGAAGGCACTAGGCGGCAGCAGCAGCAGCAAGCAATCGGGGTCCAATTCAAAGCTTGCTGCGTGCCCATCCACTTTAACCTTACAATGCTTAGTCGCGCTGGCTAAAGCCTTGAAAAACTGCATTATAGCAGCCTGTCTAAAAACAATAGGCCTCGCAGGTTGGTTTTGTTTATTTCACTGCTATGGTATAGATGAAAGGGACACGGAAAAAAGAAGTCCAAATTACAAAACATAGACTAAAAAGTAGTCTCTATACTCTCTATTTTTATGAGAATGTGCTTTCGTTTTTAGGCTTTTAATTTGCTTTTACTTCTAAATTACTTCTGTTTGATTACATATATTGTTATTATTGCTTTCAGAAGGTTCCAAATTCTTGAAAACACACAAAACAAACTAAAACAATACATGCAACTAATAAACTAAAACAAAACGATATAGAACAAAGAAAAGACAAATTAGAGAGAGCACATAAATAAACGTGGTAATAACAAAGAAAAGGCAAGGCTATAAGCAGGTGGGTGAAGCTTATTTAAAGCTCCAACTGTTTTTGGCTTTTTTTTTTTTGGTTTGGTTGACGTTATTAACCTAAGGGAACAATGTGGGACGGTTAACCTACAAATGAGCTGACCTTTTTTATTTTTACTTTTGGTTGTTTTTTTAACCTTAAACAAACATATAAAAATGTATCTTAATTCCTAAGATGTCTGGTTGAGTATGATTTTCGTAGCAGGACCCAATTGTAATTTTAAGGGTTGGGGCTGCTCCTTTGTCGTAGCCTTTGTTTGAGGTTTGGCGGCTCCATCCTGCTATTACTAGCGTCGTCATCAATTCTGTTTTTATTAGGCACGTTGACATACATTTGTGGCCGCACGTAGGTATTTGGCATCTGTTTTCTAATTAGGATCCCAACTTTTTCAACCTATTTTACGTTTATAAGTTTTTGGGCACTTAATTAATTAATTACAAGTAATTTATAAATTATTGTATGTATCTAATACTATACTAGAAATGTAATATGATTCGTTATTAACAGCTTTTGGAAGTCGCCCAAATCATGCACCGATGGGCAAATTGATACAAAGTCGATATGCCCCCTAAGTAGTGTTGGTTAACTAAGATATAAAATAAAAAAAATAAAATATGAAAAATATTTTAAATAAAAGTATTTTTTATTATATTTATTAATTTTTTTTGACAATCCACTAAAAAGAAGTCATGTGATCTCGTACATAGAATTGTTCAAACAAATTTATTTTTTTTCTCTCTAAATAAATTTATTTTAAACCTTATAGGAAAATAAAATGACTCATATGCCTCTTAATGTATTTTAAAAAAATTAATAAATAATTAATAAAAATTTTAAAATACTTTTCAATCTTATTTTAATTATTTTATATCTTAATTTAAAAAATATTCTAACTTTATTTTCTCAGTTTAACAAATGCTTAATCTATTATTGATTATAAGATAGAGAGACATAGAGCATGGATGGGTTCGTGGGCGTAGCCGAGTGAGGCCCCACTGGCCAGATCTTAATTTTATTTTTATATTATTTTTAATTTGAATTCAATTTTTAAAATTAATCCAAAATTATTGTATTAAAATTTAGCCCAAATAAGCTAAATGGCTCAAATCCACAAACTCATAAGTCTTAATCCATTTCTTTTTTAAATTTATCTCATTTTTTTGCTTTCTTTCTTAATTTCTAGTCAATTTTCTTTCTTTCGCTCGCTGCTACTACAGTTAAAAGAGTATTTTTTGTAATGAATATTATAAAAAAATAATTACATAATAAGATTGAAAACTAATTGATGAATGATAATCGTTGAAAATAATGTATTTAATAAAATTAAAAATAAAGTCAACATATCAAAATACGAAAAATCATAAAAAAATAATAGTAAATTTTTTTTATATCTTTATAATAATAATATTATTATTATTTTTTTTAAAAAAATTATATTTTTTATATTTAAATTCGGCCTAACTTAATCACAATTCTGGCTGGACCCATATCTTGGGTTGGTGTCCTGGCGAAGTTGACTCATGGGGGATCCCAGGGAAGCTCCAGTTTGGCCGTTCAATAATTCTGCAATAATTTTCAAACAGGAGCTTGAGATATGATGGTGGATGTCAAAAGAAAAGGCTTCTTATTTTCCTTATTAATTTCAAAAGCATAAGCCTCTCTTGACGCCTCCCGGCCCTCTGACCCACATTCTTCATACTTTCTTCCTAGTCAATTCCACTCTATCAGGCGCATCAATAGAACAGAACAGAACAGAACCCCTTCCCTTCAGAATTGATGTGCTCTGTCTGAAACTAATAAGCCTTTCTGCCTCCAAACAAAGACTTTAATTAGCTTCAATCCCACATTTTGCATATCCTCCTGTCAACGTGAATCTTCATTAGATTCTTTTCATCCTTTTACATATATCTCCTCTTCATATCTCGGGAGATATTATTATTATTACATGCACGACAGGACAAAGACAAGTAACATGACAGAAGGAGGCTTGACGGGTGAGGCTAAATAGGTCACCATATGTAACAGATCAAAGAAAAGCAGCCAAAATGAGGCAATGGAATCCCAGAGAAGTTTGAAAACAAAACAAAACTAAGCACAGAAATGGTCAAGTGTTGGCAGCTTGTGTGTGTGTATGTGTATCTTGAGATCCTCAATGCATTCCAGTACTCATTCATCAACAAGACGTCCAAAAGATTCATGTACCCATATATATAAATAAATTCGAGACAGCTTAAAATGGAGAAAGAACAAAACCCATCTAAAATATGTCATCAAACTAATATGGAAGCTTTACCCAAATTTTATACCAAAAATATGCCACTTTTACTAATGTAATAGTGATATTTTCTCAAGTATATATAAGTTTGGTTGATCCAATGAGTTTTATATCTTTATCTTATAATATTAATAAATAATTAATTACCCTTGGTGCAATAGTTCTTGTTATTATAAGATATATAAAAAACAAAAAAAAGGAAAGATATTTATTTAATAGTAGATTTCAACCGCACAAGCTTGCCAAAAAAAGAAAGAAAAAAAATGCTTAATTATTACCCTTTTGGGATTTGGCATGTGCCCACCACTAGGCCACCAAATATAGAATGAGATACATTGTTCGACTTGTGGGTTAATTAGCAGAAATGTATGTAAACAGGGAACAATCAACATGATTCTTTGATTAAGGTCTTAAGTACATGCTTATCACATGCCCTGTCCCGCTTAATTCTTTTGACTTTTCGCTTGACTCCATTATTATTGACCCCCCATTTCCTCACTATTTATTTAAGTTGATGCATATTGTTCTTTTATCAATTTATTAAGTTAATATTATTAACTTATGGTTAGAAATCTTATTAGCATGCTGATTATCTTAACTTTTTTTTTTTTTTTGGAGTCAGAGCCCAGAGCTACCTATCTAAATCCATTCGCACTCACCTCATCTACGAACCGATCATAGGGACATCCTTGTTTTGTTAGAGATCTTGATAGACTCTCACCCTCCTAATAAATTTAGGAACGATATGATTAGAATCTCGCTAAATCACAAAAACTAAAATAATAATTATTTTAAATGAAGTTAAAAGATTCTATAGCTAACAAGATTTTGCTCTTGTTAATTACTCATGTTTAAACATTTGATAGATAAATTAAAATTACCGCACAAAATTTACAAAATTTAATTACTTGTATTTTAAAAAATCATATTTTTTATATAATGAACTTACTTGTTGTGCCTTGATAAAATTTGATTACCAGTTAAAATAAAAATATAAGTAAATTTAATAAATAATTTTTATAAATTAACGTGATACATAAAATTAATAATAATCTTATTCAAACTAACAATAGATATTTTTATTTTTAATAATTATAAATAAAATTATTATAGAATTGATCAAATTTATGTGTAAAAATAACAGTTGGGAAGTTCAAGGAGGCAAATGGTTGATGCACGAGGAAGGAGAAAGGCACATTTAAAGCGCGAAAGAGAGAGAGGGAGAGAGAGGACGCGTTTGGCGCTGGCGTCCAGCAAGTGGAGTCCGTTTTTAGCGAAAACGTAACTGAACTGGGACCCGGGGGCGGCCTCCTCCTCACTTGCCAATTACAGAGGCGTCATCCGCGGTTCATGTCATGTCTTTCACTGCCCATGGGCCATTGCCATCCTCCTCCTCCTCAGTCCTCACCACACCATCATCATGATCCATGCATCGCATGCTCAATCAATCATTTGCTTCACGTCATCCAACGCCTCAGCCAGCTTCCTTTCCTTTCCTTCAATACTCATACCTACATCTAATTACCCGAATGAGAGTAAAAAAATCGTCCTTAAAAACATGGGCCAACACTTGCTGCCACTTCTTACCACTAAGAAATTGGCGTGAAATGCAAAATGGGTTTGACTTAAAGAGAGAGGACCATGGGGGTTGATATTTATGTTTACATACTAATTTTAAAAAAAAATGAAAACGAAAGATTTATAAATAGAGAATTATGGGGGGGCAAAGTGAAAAATCAATTTCAATACAATGACGTTCGCCAACCCTAGAAGAAGTAGGCAATAGTGTCTGCTAACCAACTAAACTCAACTGTATTTTTTTTTTTTTTTGTAATTACAGCTCAGTTGAAGCGGAATGTCAAAAAAGGGCCGGGCGGGCGGAGGGGAGAGCCACCTCTCCAAACCAACCCCCCTCCCTCTCTCTCTCTCTCTCTCCCTCTGTATAGTAACTTTGGTTGGTTGGTGGGTGCTTATATAAATGCGGGAAATGCGAAGAATTTTTGGCAAGCTCTTGCTCTCATATCTCAACGCTCAACAGCAGCAAGCAATTGTGAACGGGTTGCCACCACCTTTCTCTTCACAACAAAGAGCTTCCACCAAGAATGGCAATCCTCACCGCTGCTCACTTGGCCAGCTTCTTTGGCATTCTAGGTTTCAATTCCTTCCTTCATTCATTAATTCATTTCCCTCTCTCTCTCTCTCTCTCTCTCTCTCTCTCCCCCCGCATAATTAATAACTGCAGCTTCTTCTCCTTTTCTCTGAAACTTGGTTTCTTCCTTTTCTTGCAGGGAACATTCTGTCATTTTTGGTGTTCTTGGCCCCAGTGTAAGCTCTCCCTCTCTCTCTCTCTCTCTCTCTCTCTCTCTCTCTCTCTCTCTCTCTCTCTCTCTCTCTCTCTCTTTCTCATGCAATGTTAATCATATATGTACATATATGGGTGGCAGGCCAACCTTCTACAAGATCTACAAAAAGAAATCGACAGAAGGGTTCCAATCACTGCCATACTCTGTAGCATTGTTCAGCGCCTTGCTGCTTCTCTACTATGGCTTTCTCAAGACCAATGGGCTTATGATCATCACCATCAACGGCATTGGCTGCGCCATTGAATGCTTTTATCTCTTCCTCTTCATGATCTACGCTACAAAGGAGGCCAAGGTACGTACCTATCCTCTCTCTCTCTCTCTCTCTCTCTCTATATATATATATATATATATCCAAAAAACAAAAACTATCAAAACTTTAGATATTGAATTAATTACTGGGCCTTTTCTTACATTCCTTTTTTCATTAATTAACTTCTCATTTTGTGGGTAACTTTTAATTTCAGATATACACAACGAAGCTGCTTCTCTTGTTCAACGTAGGAGCATTTGGTATCATCTTGCTTTCCACATCCCTCCTCTTTAAAGGCCATCAGCGACTTAGTATTGTGGGGTGGATTTGCGCTGTGTTTTCTGTCTGTGTTTTCGCCGCCCCTCTTAGCATTATGGTAACCAACGAGAGAACCATATTCATGGATTTTTTTTTTTGTTTCCTATAATTAATGACAGCTTTATAACTATTTTAAATTATTCTTCGTAAAAATTCTAGTTATGATTTATATATGAAACATGATAATTGTTTCATCTTATAATGTTTAGAGGAACTGGAAGTTTGTTGTACAGAACAGACCATCATCCATACTGTTATGGTTGGTTGTCATCCATTAATAGAAAACATATATATGTTGTTTCATGACCAGAACTTTTACGTAAATATCTGAAAATATGAATTGTTTTTTTATCGCAAAGTGATGAAATACATAATTAAAGTTTACTGCATTGTTTAATTAATCAATACAAAATTATAATCAAATGCTCTTATTTATGTGCAGAGACGAGTGATAAAAACGAAGAGCGTAGAGTACATGCCATTTCCGCTGTCATTTTGCCTGACACTATCTGCTATCATGTGGTTCTTCTATGGATTTTTGATGAAGGACTTCTACATAGCAGTAAGTTTCCAAACCCTCAAAATAATAACCACCCATCTCAAGGTGACCATCATTCTTAATTTCATATTCTTTTCTATATATCTAATTATTTACTTAAAAATGATGTTTTCCATCAGCAGATCAACCCATTCCATTTTAAATAAGAACTTCAGTTTTTTATTTTTAATTGGGATCGATTTTGTGCTTGTTTGTCTGCAAAGCATTATATAATATCCTAACTGATATATATCACTGAATTTTTCTTTGTTATTTCTGTGTGAGCAGACACCAAATATTCTTGGGTTTGTGTTTGGAATAGCACAAATGGTCCTGTACATCATCTACAAGGGTAGCAAAAAGGAAGCTGTGCCAGAAGCCAAGCTTCAGGATTTAACGACAGTTATAGACTTGCAAGTAGTGGAGATGCAAGAGAACGTCAAGCCAGATGGAATGACTCCTTAGCTATAGACGAAGTTAAAACTTATTTAGTACCTTCCAGGATCTTCATTTTGGAACCAATGCTTCCAACATGACATGAATGAATTTTGAAGTAATATAAGTCTGATGACCCTAAACTTTTGACTCGTATTCTCCTAGAAAAGCCTTGTAAACTGAGCAAGGGAGAAAAGAATTGAGTATACTTTTGGAGGAAATGACTAGGAAGGACCAATGGCAAATCAAGACGTTTCTTTACAATGATATGCAGTTTTAGATGCCTTTACTTAATCATTGTGCAGCAAATGAATGTGTCAATAGCAAATAGCAAATGAAGAGCTCAATTTATGGGTTCTTCAATCATCTAATCATCTAGTACTTGAAAGGTTATTACTCTCATTTTGAACGTAAGCTACTGATAAGGCTCTATGTTCTGAAGTGTGGTGGCGAATCACATTCCCATTGTCATTCGGCATGCTAAAGTGATCCATATTCCAGGTAGCATTAGACTTCTTGGAACCTACAAAACCAAATATCTGACCTGTACTTGGAATAGAAATTATTTTTTATACCTCCAATTCTTGTTTTCCCCTGTTGTAATTTGTATATCAAATATTTTTGGAACTGGTTGTGTGGAATATTCCTGAGCTTCAATGCCCAGTTGTGACATGCTCTGCTTACCTTCTACCCAAATTTTTGGTCTGTTTTATTTGACCTTCTCAACCCCCGATTTTTATTTTAATTTTATATTTTCAGTAGGGATATAGCATGCAAAGTTGGATTAACATCTGTGGAGTAGAAAATTGTTTCAAAAGCTTGATTGAGATAAGTCAAATATTAAGTACATCATTATCCTGGCAAAGTATACATGTTTGATTGAGTCATTGAGTTTATTGTCTCTGATACGTTGAACCATTTAATATGGAAAAAAGTGGGTGTACTCAATTGATGAGTGCAGTTCACTTTTGGTCTCGTGGAAGTTTTCTGTTTCTTTATCTACGACTAGAGATTCTAACTTCCCTAACAGTCTCCATTTTCTTTATCTGAACTGGGAGGCAGCTTTGTGGCTTTCATGCAAATAGGAAAGCATTTCACATTTTTGGCCTTCCATTTTATTCTAATTGCTATGTAACATTCTAAATGGCACCCATGATTCGCAGTTCTTTCTAAATGGTCTATAGAAAAATGATATTGTAATCATTTTTCTATAGACCAAATCAAAATTCGTACCGTGACTATTCTTTTTCCCGTCATAGAGTTGGTTGACTTTTCCCCTTTGGCTGTGGTGTTGTAAGTTGTGCAGATGGTGTGCGTGTGTGTGTGAGAGAGAGAGCATTGTGGGTTAATTGTAAGAATAATGCTACACGTCCAGAATGCCTTCCAGAAAGTCTTACAGGTAAGTTTTAATTTTTTTCACTTCCACCCCACAACCCCCCCCCCTCCCCATAAAACTCTCCCGCCCACTGAATTTTCCCTCCCTCTCTCTCTGTCTCTCTCTCCCTCTCACTCTCTTTTTCTTCTCACTCACTCTCTTTCCCTCCCGCAAGGCCGCCGTCACCCCCTACCGCCGCTCCCGCTCTCGCCGTCGGCCCCCCAGCCCTAGCCGCCACCGCCCCACCCCTCCCCCTTGTCGCCCGACCCCCTTGTCGCCAGCCCCGCCGAGCCCACCTCCCCGCCCCACCCCCGCCGTTGCAGCCGCCGCCGTTCGCCTCCTACAGTCAAGCCTCTTTTGATGACTTTTGGTTATGTATGATTATTGAATTTGGAGAAAGAATGTTATGCAACTTGGTGTCAAAATAAGGTGCTAGTGTTCTGCTACGTTAGTTTGCTAAATGAATTGCTTAAAATTATTTCTCCTGCACTTTGTGCTACAGCAGCCCAAAATCTTTGTTCCATTTAATTTTTTTACCTATCATTTAATTCATTTGAAAACGCACTTCATTTCTCTTAATTTTACTGCTATCTAAATGTTGCATCACACTTGGGATAATGTGGTTTGAAACCCATCTCTTGATCTTCATCCTGAATCATTGTAGTCTTGAAATTTAAGCTACAAATTGAAGTCATTTTTTGAACGGGAACGCTTCAAAAACAGATTGATTTCTTATTATTTTACTGAAAAAATTGGAATGATGTCACCAATGCTAATAAATTCAAAGAAAAGTGAGAAATTTCAGGCATTTCAATCCTTTTGCAAATCCAGCAATCAATACAAGCACAGAAACTAAAAGAGAAACTCTCTCCTCACCCAAATCACCATTAAAAGAAACTCAGAAAATATAGAATACTTTTGTATTATATTGTCAAACACAAATGAAATATTTACATCCCCAAAAAATCTCTGAAAAATCAAATCAAACCAGACCAAAGAACAAAAGAACTCATTGCGCAGAGCCGCGGCAGCGTGTTTGCCGGCTTCCTATTCTCCTTGCGCAGAGCCGCGGAGAAGTCGGGCACCGACTGGGCCAGAACGGAGGACCCTTTCCGCCGGCTGGTCGGCGCCGGGAAGCTGCCTTGAAACTTGACTTGTTTCTTGGGCGGGGATAGATTGGTGAAAATAGAAGTGAGAGAACCTTGACATTATTGATGAAAATAGAAGCTTTGCTTTATTTCCTTCGTTTCAGAGAGGTTTGAACACTAATGGGTTCTTGGGCTAGTACTAAAGTGAGAGAGAAAATAAAGTGAAAGTGAGAGGGAATTGAGAGGGGGGGGGGGGGGGGGGATTGTGCTATTTGTACTGAAGTTATTAGTACAGAATACTTACAGGGACGAGATATTGCAAGAAATTAGCGATACCTCGAGTATAAAAAAAGTAATTTATCGCGATATCTGATTCCTGATAAATCTAATCTAAATGAAAAGAGAGAAGGAAAGAGACAGAACAAAACTATCTGCCAAATCCCTCTCTCTCAACCAGCAAAAATGCCATTTTTCACCTGCAACCACCCAAACTAACCGACCACCGACAACACAGAAAACGGGAGAGGCTGTCTTAGTATGATGATCGATCGACTACTATCATCAAATGTCTTAAGATACACTCTTAATTAATCTAAGAAATAATTGTACAACAGATTATTTACAGAGAAAAGAGAAGTAGCGATTGGATATGGATTTGTAAATATGGCATATATATTATATGTATGTGTATGTATAGACTCCAATAGAGCAAAAATGGAGTATGTTCAGAACGGAGGGAAGGTTCTTCCCAATCCATTGACGTTCACAAAGAAGCCAACGAGGTCTTGCCTGCACCAGAGATGCAATTTTCTATTGTCTCCTTCTTTCAAAGCTCCATTCTGTACGTAGAACACTTCGTGAGCGGATGAAGACGCCTTTTCCCCATCGACGGCAAGTCCCTTCACCTTCGTCTTCCCGGAAGCCTTGAAGCCGTCAACGGAGTTTCACCTTTTCTTGGGAACCTCGGTTCTCTCGGGTCTGTCAGCCTTCTGGTCTCTATTCTTCGGAGTCAAGAACACGAAGGCGTCCTTCCCTTCGATGTTGCTTCGCTAGAGCAAATCCAGAATTTCCATCTCTTCAATGACGATCCAGTCGAATGACTCTTCTTGCATCAACCAGGCGAGGCCTCGATGGGTGACGGGAGGGCTGGGGCTGTGGTGTCTGCGAGTAGGAGAGCGAGAGAGAGACAAAGGGAGAGAGAGAATTTTGGGTCTTTTGGGTTTGGGTCTTTTGGGTTTGGGTCTTTTGGGTCATTTATTAGAGGGGTAAATGGTCATTTTAATGCCCCTGTAAAAGTATTTTGTAAGAATGCTTCTGTACAAACAGCACAACTCAGGAGGGAATGCAAAAAAATAAAACTTACCTGTAAGATTTTCTGTAACACATTCTGGACGTGTAGCATTATTTTAATTGTAACTATGATAAATGATGATGGACTGAAGTTGTACTGTGAATAAATAGGCAAGGAAACGGTGATAATATCCTAGGATGATTTAATTTTCAAACTCTCTGGACCTAGTCTAACATGCTGAAGGAAAAAGTTTCTAGTATTATCCGTCAAGTTTCGGAGGTAACTGTGAGTTTTGGATCGCTATTATCCGTTAAGCGTCGGAGGTAACTGTGCCCGACAAAATTTTGACTTCTTCGGCTTGCCAAATATGTACGATGATGTTATTGATATTTTTGGATTATATTTTAAATTATATAATGTTTTATAAATAATAAAAGTATCTTTCGTGTCTCATCATTTTTTCTCATCATGTCTAATAGTCTTAGATGAGAGATATTTTAGTTATGCGTCTTACCACTTTAGTTGAAGGGTATTTTAGATATTTTAGTTACATTATATAATTTAATATGTAAGCTTTGATGTACTAATGGTATTTTTCACATGCTCTGCTCCAACGGAATTCTATATTTATTAAGGTAGGGTTTGTTAAAAGGAATAAGATAAATTTATATCAAGATAAAATTAGAATAGTTTTTAAACTAAGATATAGAATGATCAAGAAATATTTTAAAATTTTTATTAAATTTTTTGTTATTTTTTTAGAATACACCGGAGGACATATGTTTATTTATTTTATAAGATCTATGATAAATATATTTAGAGGTGGATGGGAGATAAATTTAATTATTTAAAAAGTTTAACATAATAAATTATATGATTTTTTTTTAAGAGTCGTCAAATAAATTTAATAAATATAATAAAAAATAATTTTATCTAGAATACTTTTTATATCTCATTTTTTCTTGTCTATATATTAATTAACAAATACTACGATGAAAATGAAAACCATAAAAGATGAATGATTAGTTTAGCAAACTTTCATACTCCTTTATGTCAAAATAGTTAAAAATTATAGCCTATTTTCAAGTAAATCATCCGGTGTCAGTTTGCTTGAATTTTCTTCTCCTATTTTTAGGCTCATTTTCTTTTCTTTTCCATTTTAAATGATGCGCTAGAATTTATATGATTGATTAAAAACTTGATATATTTGCTATATTTGGTGGGATTCCAATTTGTGTTGCAGAATTTGGGAGAAATGGTGGGAAGGTTTCTTGCACCAAACCCATGATGCAAGTGAAGGTTAGTCAAAAAGAGTCTCCTGTGCGGGTTGGGGTGAAAACCCAAGTTGCTCAAGTTAAAGAAAAAAAAGTCTTTTGTTCCTTCTTGGTTTGGTTTGGTTAAAGAGAGTCATGTCTGGGGCAGTGGCCCTTGTTGACAAGTAACTTGGTTATTTTACCGTCTATCCTAGATTATAATCTACTCTTGCCTTTTGCTGGTTTTCTTTTCTAGGTTGAGAAGCTTGGCGTATTTGTTGGGATAGAGATGCAGCACAAGGAATTCTTGATGAATCAGAATTAATGATTCCATGAGGGTGCATATTGTGGTTAAGGGTTCCACCCTTTTATATTTTATAATTTATTTTAAATTTTTTTTATTATTAAACTACTTAGACGATTTTATTTTTAATCGAATCGAGAAATCTTCAAACCATAAACCTTACAGTTTGAGGATTTCTCAAATTGTTCCCCCCAAAAAACTATACAATGTGGTGCAGTTGGTTTTCGCGGTTTGTTGATTTTTGTTAACACCACTAGTTTAAGTTAATAATGTGTTTGAATACAATTATGTGTTCGGTTTTTAAAAGTTGATAAATTATCAGAATTTAATAAAAAAATTAAAATATAAAAAATATAAATAAAATTTATAAAAATACTAATTTTTAATAAAAAATAAATTATAAATTGATGTCCATAAAATTTTTATCATTAGATGATAAATTATATATAATTATTAAAAAATATATTAATATAGTATTTTATATTTAAATTTAAGTTTAATTTATAAAAAAATTAAATATATATATATATATACAAACACACATATAGAGAAGGGCAGGAGATGGAGGTGACAACTACGATGGAGGCAACAATGGAGTTGGCGGTTGCAATGGAGACGGACTCAACAATAATGATAAGGCGATGATGACAACAAATGGAGATGGAGGAGATAGCGATGGAGGAGACGATGATAGGGATAGAGCTTGAGACAACGGCTACCATGGAGGGAAAGAGGTGGCGATAAGAAGAAGATGGAGAGAGGCAACAACGAGAAAGAGATGGGAGGTAAAGAGATTTTTGTAATGTTTTAAGGTTGGAAATATGATCATTGTTAGAGGATAAAATTGTAAAATATTTAATCAACTAAATAAGTTATGAACAAAGAAAAGAAAATTTTATTTTTATATTTAAATTTATCAAAAATTACCTATTGTATTTAGGATCTATGTATATGACAAAACATTATTAGACAAAGACCAATGACACCAGATCACTAAAATGAAGTGCATCATATATTTACATTATGGAAAATTTTATTCGCAGTCACCCATTTTACTTTTCGTAGCTATCTTTTTTAATGTACCTAAAATACATTTATTTAAAAATTTATTTTTATCCTCATTATTGCAACCACTTTCCCTCTCAATAAACTGGCCGTCAGCCATCATACGCGGCAACCCATTCACAATGGGGAGACGACAAAAAAAAAAAAGAAAATAGATGGAAATACAGCCATAGAATAGAAAGCGATGCATCCGAACACATACACTTATATACACACACATATACATATACAATCAGACACACACACGTATATATAGATAAAGAGAGAGAGAAAGAGACAGACACACACACACACACATATATATATATACACGTACACACATATATATATATACACACACGGATGCAAGCACACAATTGGCGGTGACCATACTCGTCGACGACGATCACCTTCATGCTCTCCCTAGAAGGCACCCCAAACCCCAAGATTCGAGGGCTCCTCGACACACCCCGAACCCTAGGGTTCGAGGGGTCATAATGGGGTACCGCTGGCGGGTAAGGTTGTCGCCAGTAGGTATGGCCACAATGCCCAATGTCTCTGTGTGTGTGTGTGTGTGTATATATATGTATGTATGTGTGCGTATATATATATATGTGTGTGTGTATCTGGGTGTGTGTGTATCCATCATGATGGGCGGCAATGCTGCCTTAGATTTTGTAGAGGCGACCCACACCCACACAACTAGTCGCCAAACACCAGCCGACGATTTGAGTTGTTAGGGTTTAAGATGTGTTCAGGAATGATTGTGTGTGGATAGAGATGGCAAAATGGGCCCGGCCCGGCACCGGGCTAGGGCCAGCATTTTGCTGGCCCATTTAAGGCAGGGCCAATTTAGCCCGGCCCGCTTGGCCCGCCAATCGGCCAACCCCCAACCCCCTCCCAACCTCATCTCTCGCCCTCGCCCTCGCCCTCGCCCTTATCCTCGTCTCGCCCTCGCGGTCGCCCTCGCCCTCGCCCGCGCCCGCGCCCCTCACTCTCGCCCTCGCTCGCCCTCAGTCTCGCCATCGCCTCACCCTCACCCTCGCCCGCGCCCCTCGCTCTTGCCCTCGCTCGCCGCCCTCGCCCTCGCTCGCCGCCCTCACCCTCACCCGCGCCCCTCGCTCTCGCCCTCGCTCGCCGCCCTCACCCTCGTCGCCGCCCCTCACTCGCCTTCACCCTCGCCCTCGCCCTCGCTCGCCCTTTGTCTCGCCGTCGCCCTCACCCTCGCCCTCGCCCGCGCCCCTCGCTCTCTCTCACCCTCGCCCTCGCCCTCGCCCTCGCCCTCGCCCGCACCCCTAGCTCTCGCCCTCGCTCGCTCTCTGTCTCACCGTCACCCTCGCCCATGCCCCTCGCCCGTGCCCCTCACTCGCCCTCTGTCTCGCCGTCACCCTCACTCACCACCCTCGCCCTCGCTCGTCGTCCTCGCCTAGGCGGGCCCGCTTGGCCCGTGTAGGGCCGGGCTAGGGCCAGCAATTTGCTGGCCCATTTTTAAGTGGGCCAATTTGGCCTGGCCCACTTGGCCCGTGGGCCACTTGGTGGCAGGCCGGCCCGGCCCATTTGCCATCTCTATGTGTGGATGATTGTGGCTATATGCGATGGTGATAGAAGAGTATAAAAACTCATAATTAAATAGGTATGATTAGTCGTTCAATATCTAAAATAAATTAGGTCACAAGCCAATGCACTAAATTATTATAATTAGGTTTATAAGCTTTTGCATAAGATTGTCAATTTATTGGTTTTTAAATTAATTTTTGGTATTAATCAATATGTTATTTTAGTTATAAATTAAACTGCAAAAAGTAAACACAAGTCTGCAGGCCCATGGCCCACTTGACCCATGGGTCGTGTATGGTCGACCATTAACCATTAAGATATGTCAAAAAAATAAAAAATAAATTGGATAACCAAAGTTTAAAATAGTACTGTAGAGCACAAAATTTTTCAAAAATAGGAAAAATAATACATCACCTTTGTGAAATTGTAAGCAAGAGAAATTTTAATTTAGTGGGGGTTATTAATTTTTATCTTTATGTCTAGAAAATTATATATAATTTTCTAGACATAATAATAAATAAATTATTATTTGCTACTGCAAATAATAATAATACATTAATAACCCCCACTAATTTCTTATCAATGCGTAATCAAGAATGTCAATTTCAACCTCCCCTCTTGGTTTTGTTTGACTTTTAATTTGACCCTTTATTGAATTGAGTGAAATGTTTGGTGAATTTTAATTTAATTCACATTAAATGCGTTAAAAGACTGAAACTCAGGTGGAGTGCATTAGATGGGTTCACATGTTATGCTAAACAATCATAACTTAAGCTCAATACAATTTGATCAATTTATCAAACAGTTTTATATAATTAAACTCATTTCCACTTCCCTGTAATAGTGATAGCTTCGGCTAAAGCGTGGGGGCCTTTGTAGGCATCATTAAGTCCATAATATCTGTTACCACTTACCACTTACCAGTCAAAACTTACAGCGCACACAGCAGCTAGGAGAAGGCAGCAGAAGGGGAGAGACATCAATTGCTTACATCGCCTTGCTCAGTAGGCACTAGGCGGCAGCAGCAGCAAGCAATCGGGGTCCAATTCAAAGCTTGCTGCGTGCCCATCCACTTTAACCTCACAATGCTTAGTCGCGCTGGCTAAAGCCTTGAAAAACTGCATTATAGCAGCCTGTCTAAAAACAATAGGCCTCGCAGGTTGGTTTTGTTTATTTCACTGCTATGGTATAGATGAAAGGGACACGGAAAAAAGAAGTCCAAATTACAAAACATAGACTAAAAAGTAGTCTCTATACTCTCTATTTTTATGAGAATGTGCTTTCGTTTTTAGGCTTTTAATTTGCTTTTACTTCTAAATTACTTCTGTTTGATTACATATATTGTTATTATTGCTTTCAGAAGGTTCCAAATTCTTGAAAACACACAAAACAAACTAAAACAATACATGCAACTAATAAACTAAAACAAAACAATATAGAACAAAGAAAAGACAAATTAGAGAGAGCACATAAATAAACGTGGTAATAACAAAGAAAAGGCAGGGCTATAGCCAGGTGGGTGAAGCTTATTTAAAGCTCCAACTGTCTTTTGTCTTTTTTTCTTTTTTTTTTGGTTTGGTTGACGTTATTAACCTAAAGAAACAATATGGGACGGTTAACCTATAAATGAGCTGACCTTTTTGATTTTTACTTTTGGTTGTTTTTTTGACCTTAAACAAACATATAAAAATGTATCCTAATTCCTAAGGTGGTCTGGTTGAGTATGATTTTCGTAGCATAAGGAGGTCCCAATTGTAATTTAAGGGTTGGGGCTCCTCCATTGTCGTAGCCTTTGTTTGAGGTTTGGCGGCTCCGTCATGCTATTGCTAGCGTCGTCATCAATCCTGTTTTTATTAGGCACGTTGACATACATTTGTGGCCGCACGTACGTATTCGGTATCTGTTTTCTAATTAAGATCCCAACTTTTT
Source organism: Diospyros kaki (assembly GCA_036245055.1). Classification (NCBI taxonomy): domain Eukaryota; kingdom Viridiplantae; phylum Streptophyta; class Magnoliopsida; order Ericales; family Ebenaceae; genus Diospyros; species Diospyros kaki. The sequence continues at coordinate 37,463,692 of BSEG01000007.1, forward strand.
TAACCAATTTTACGTTTAAGTTTTTGGGCACTAATTTAATTAATTACAAGTAATTTATAAATTATTGTATGTATCTAATATTATACTAGAAATGTAATATGACTCGTTATTAAGAACTTTTGAAAGTCGTCCAAATTGTGCACCAATGGATAAATCGATACAAAGTTGATATACCCCCTAAATAGTATTTGTTAACTAAGATATAGGATAAAAAAAAAGTGAAATACGACATATATTTTAGATAATAGTATTTTTCATTATATTTGTTAAATTTTTTTGACAACTCACTGAAAAGAAGTCACGTAACTTCATATTTGAGATTGTTCAAATAAATTTATTTTTCTTCTCTCTAAATAAATTTATTTTGAACCTTATAAAAAATAAAAAATGACCCATATACCCCCTAATGTATTCTAAAAAATTTAACAAATACTCTGATAAAAATTTTAAAATACTTCTCAATCTTATCTTAATTACTTTATATTTTAATTCATAAAATATTCTAACCTTATCTTTTCATTTTAACAATTGCCTAATGTAATATTGATTTTGAGATAGAGAGACAGTGAGCATGGATGGGTTCAAGCGCATAGCCAAGTGAGGCTTCCACTAGGCCAGATCTTAATTTTTTTAATATTATTTTTAATCTAAAATTAACTCTCAAAATTAATCTAAAATTATTGTATTAAAACTTAACTTAAATAGGCCAATGGTTCAAATCCTCTAACTCTTTTAAGTCTTAATCTATTTCATTTTTAAATTTATCCAATTTCTTGCTTTCTTTTCCAATTCTTACTCAATTTTCTTTCTTCTTGTCACTACTGTTAAGGCGCATTTGATTGCCTATATTTTTCATGAAAAATGACGATTTTTTATATAAATTCTCACTTTTGTAATATTTGATTAGCTAAATTTTTCAGAGAAAGTAAGTTCTAGTTTTCGGTCACATGATGTAAATTTCTCAGTTTTGCTAGAAATGGTTTTCCAGGGGGGCTAGTTTTACATTTCCAAGGAATTCACTCACCGCTTCACTCATCGTGACATAAGCACTAGCGCCCAAATTCATTGCTTGTCCACCTCGATTTCTCTAGAGTTTTTCTCTCTCAATCTAGCAGGCTTCGTCCCCTTTTTCTTCTTCACCATCCACCGCCGAAGTTGAGCCTCAACTCGGGCTTCGTCGCCATCTCTGACTTCTTGTAAGTCGTCATCCACTGTCAAAGACAAGCTTCGTATTGGTCTTCGTCGCCATCTAAGACCAGCTCTAACTTCATTTTCGTCGCCATCTCCGTAGAAGACCATCTCTGATTTTGAGTTTCAGAGTGGCATATTCATAGTGACCGAGCGAGAGAGTGAAATAGCGAGAAAGAGAGAGAGAGAGAGACTCATAGTGACGGTGGTGCAATAGCATTGGCGGTGGTGAGAACCTCGTCATCGACGGCAACGACAGAGATGAGCGTGTCGAGGTAGTAGGCGACAACATTGCGGCTGACCCAGATGGCAACAGTAGGGTTGGAGGAGCCAATTGCGAGGATCTTGTTTTTGGGCACACTGATGACGACTCGCCATCGGAGAGACGGACATGGCCAATCTTCTGCACCTTCAAAATTAATTTTGTGGATTTATTTTTTTGAGAAAAGGATTTAGTAAACTTAAAATACATTATTATTTTGATTTTTCTATACATGATTCATTGCATTTCAATGCATTTTCATCATTGAATTTCATGAAAAATAATACATTTTCTATAAAAAATAATGTCTATCAAACACGAAATGCCAAGAAAATAACTAAATTCTATAGAAAATATTATCAATCAAACACTAAAAGATGGAAAATAACATCATTTTCTAGGTAAAAAATTATACCAATCAAACACCTTAAAATTCTAATTTCCAGGAATTATTCTCTGCAATTCAATTCTCTAGAATTTATTTACTCTCCACCCAAATTTCACCCTTGTAATCAAAGGCACCCTTATAGTCGAAAAAGTATTTTCTACAATGAATATTATAAAGAATTGATTGCATAATAAAATTAGAGACCAATAGATGAATGATACATTAATTGTGTATGTTAAAAATAATGTCTTTAATAAAATTGATGCGTTATCAAACTATGAAAAGTCATAAAAAATTATTGTAAAATATTTTTATATTTTAATAATATTATTATTATTATTTTATTTTTAAAATTATATTTTTTATATTTAAATTCAACCTAACTTAATGACAATTCTGCTGGACCCATATCATGCGTTGGTGTCCTGGCGAAGTTGACTCATGGGGGAATCCCAGGGAAGCTTCAGTTTGGCCCTTCAATAATTCTGCAATAATTTTCAAACAGACGCTTGAGATATGATGGTGGACGTCAAAAGAAAAGGCTTCTTATTTTCCCTATTAATTTCAAAAGCATAAGCCTCTCTTGACGCCTCCCGGCCCTCCGATCCACATTCTTCGTTCTTTCTTCCTAATCAATTCCACTCTATCAGGCGCATCAACAGAACTCCTTGCCTTTCAGAATTGATGTGCTCTGAAACTAATAAGCCTTCAGCCTCCAAACAAAGACTTTAATTAGCTTCAATCCCACATTTTGCATATCCTGTCAAGGGAATCTTCATTAGATTCTTTTCATCTTTTTACATATATCTTCTCTTCATATCTCGGGAGATATTATTATTATTACATGCACGACAGGACAAAGACAAGAAACATGACAGAAGGAGGCTTGACGGGTGAGGCTAAATAGGTCACCATATGTAACAGATCGAAGAAAAGCAGCAAAAATGAGGCAATGGAATCCCAGAGAAGTTTGAAAACAAAACCAACCCGAATAAGCACAGAAATTGTCAACTGTTGGCAGCTTGTGTTTGTGTGTATCTTGAGATCCTCAATGCATTCCAGCACTCATTCATCAACAAGACGTCCAAAAGATTCATGTACCCATATATATAAATAAATTCGAGACAGCTTAAAATGGAGAAAGAACAAAACCCATCTAAAATATGTCATCAAACTAATATGGCAGCTTTACCCAAATTTTATACCAAAAATATGCCATTTTTACTAATGTAATAGTGATATTTTCTCAAATATATATATGAGTTTGGTTGATCCAATGAGTTTTATATCTTTATCTTATAATATTAATAAATAATTAACTACCCTTGGTGCAATAGTTCTTGTGATTATAAGATATGTAACCCAAAAAAAAAAAAAAAAAGAAAGATATTTTTTTAAAAGTCGTAGATTTCAACCGCACAAGTTTGCCAAAAAAAGAAAGAAAGAAAAATGCTTAATTATTACCCTTTTGGGATTTGGCATGTACCCACCACTAGGCCACCAAATATAGAATGAGATACATTGTTCCACTTGTGGGTTAATTAGCAGAAATGAATGTAAACAGGGAACAATCAACATGATTCTTTGATTAAGGTCTTAAGTACATGTTTATCACATGCCTTGTCCCGCTTAATTCTTTTGACTTCTTGCTTGACTCCATTATTATTGACCCCCCCCCCCCATTTCCTCACTATTTATTTAAGTTCATGCATATTGTTCTTTTATCAATTTATTAAGTTAATATATACCCATTAAAGACAATTTTGCTTTTATTATTAACTTATGGTTAGAAATCTTATTAGCATGGTGATTATCTTAACAATTTTTTTTTGGAGTTAGAGCCCTTGGTCTTTTATCTAAATTTATTCGACTAAGAACCAATCATAGGGACATTTTGTTTTGTTAGAGATCTTGATAGACTCTCATCCTCCTGATAAATTTAGGAACCATATGGTTAGAATTTGGCTAAATCACAAAAGCTGAAATAATAATTATTATAAATGAAATTAAAGATTTGATAACTAACAAGATTTTACTCTAGTTAATTACTCATGTTTAAACACTTGATAGATAAATTATAACTACGGTACAAAATTTACTCGATTTAATTACTCATATTTTAAAAAATCATGATTTTTACATAATGAACTTATTGTGGTGTCTCGGTAAAATTTGGTTGTAAGTTAAAATAAAAATACAAGTAAATTTGATAAATAATTTTTATAAATTAAGGTGATACATAAAATTAATAATAATCTTATTCAAATTAACAATAGATATTTTTATTTTTATTAATTATAAATAAAATTATTATAAAATTGTTCAAATTTATGTGTAAAAATAACAGTTGGGAAGTTCAAGGAGGCAAATGGTGGTGGCTGCACGAGAAAGGAGAAAGGCACATTTAAAGCGCGAGAGAGAGGGGACGGAGGACGCGTTTGGCGCTGGCGTCCAGCAAGCGGAGTCCGTTTTTAGCGAAAACGTAACTGAACTGGGACCCGGGGGCGGCCTCCTCCTTACGTGCCAATTACAGACGCGTCACCCGCGGTTCATGTCATTCTTTCTTTCACTGCCCATGGGCCATTGCCATCCTCCTCCTCCTCCTCAGTCCTCACCACACCATCATCATGATCCATGCATCCTCAACCAGCTTCCTTTCCGTCAATACTCTTATCTACATCTAATTACCCGAATGAGCCCCTCCCTCGCTCCGCGGGGGGCCTAATTAACCCATACGTACGTACCCATGTTGATGAATTTGAGAGTTAAAAAATCGTCCTTAAAAACATGGTCCAGCACTTGCTGCCACTTCTTACCAACTAAGAAATTGGCGTGAAATGCAAAATGGGTTTGACTTAAAGAGAGGACCATGGTGTTGATATTTATGTTTACATACTAATTTTAAAAAAAATGAAAATGAAAGATTTATAAATAGAGAATTATGTTGGGGGGGGGGGAGTGAAAAATCGATTCAATACAGTGACGTTCGCCAACCCTAGAAGAAGTAGGCAATAGTGTCTGCTAATCAACTAAACTCAACTGTATTTTTTTTTTTTTTTTTTTGTAATTACAGCTCAATTGAAGCCGAATGTCAAAAAAGGGCCGGGCGGCCGGAGGGGCGAGCCACCTCCCCAACACCAACCCCCCCCCCCCCCCCTCTCTCGCTCTCTCTCTCTGCATAGTACCTTTGGTTGGTTGGTGGGTGCTTATATAAATGCGGGAAATGCGAAGAGTTTTTGGCAAGCTCTTGCTCTCATATCTCAACGCTCAACAGCAGCAAGCAATTGTGAAAGGGGTTGCCACCACCTTTCTCTTCACAACAAAGAGCTTCCACCAAGAATGGCAATCCTCACCGCTGCTCACTTGGCCAGCTTCTTTGGCATTCTAGGTTTCAATTCCTTCCTTCATTCATTTATTCATTTCCCTCTCTCTCTCTCTCTCTCTCTCTCTCTCTCTCCCCGCATAATTAATAACTGCAGCTTCTTCTCCTTTTCTCTGAAACTTGGTTTCTTCCTTTTCCCGCAGGGAACATTCTGTCATTTTTGGTGTTCTTGGCCCCAGTGTAAGCTCTCTCTCTCTCTCTCTCTCTCTCTCTCTCTCTCTCTCTCTCTCTCATGCAATGTTAATCATATATGTACATATATGGGTGGCAGGCCAACCTTCTACAAGATCTACAAGAAGAAATCGACAGAAGGGTTCCAATCACTGCCATACTCTGTAGCACTGTTCAGCGCCTTGCTGCTTCTCTACTATGGCTTTCTCAAGACCAATGGGCTTATGATTATCACCATCAACGGCATTGGCTGCGCCATTGAATGCTTTTATCTCTTCCTCTTCATGATCTACGCTACAAAGGAGGCCAAGGTACGTACCTATCCTCTCTCTCTCTCTCTCTATATATATATATATATATATCTATACCCAAAAAACAAAAACTACCAAAACTTTAAATATTGAATTAATTACTGGGCCTTTTCATACATTCCTTTTTTCATTAATTAACTTCTCATTTAGTTTGTTCTTTTTGTGGGTAACTTTTAATTTCAGGTATACACAACGAAGCTGCTTCTCTTGTTCAACATAGGAGCATTTGGTATCATGTTGCTTTCCACATCCCTGCTCTTTAAAGGCCATCGGCGACTTAGTATTGTGGGGTGGATTTGCGCTGTGTTTTCTGTCTGTGTTTTCGCCGCCCCTCTTAGCATTATGGTAACCAACGAGAGAACCATATTCATGGATTTTTTTTATTTTTTTATTTTTTGCTATAATTAATGACAGCTTTATTACTATTTTAAATTATTCTTCGTAAAAATTCTAGTTATGATTTATATATGAAACATGATAATTGTTTCATCTTATCATGTTTGGAGGAACTGGAAGTTTGTTATATAGAACAGACCATCATCCATACTGTTATGGTTGGTTGTCATCCATTAATAGAAAACATATATATGTTGTTTCATGATCAGAACTTTTACGTAAATATCTGAAAATATGAATTGTTTTTTTAGCGCAAAGTGATGAAATACATAATTAAAGTTTACTGCATTGTTTAATTAATCAATACAAAATTATAGTCGAATGCTCTTATTTATGTGCAGAGACGAGTGATAAAAACGAAGAGCGTAGAGTACATGCCATTTCCGCTGTCATTTTGCCTGACACTATCTGCCATCATGTGGTTCTTCTATGGATTTTTGATGAAGGACTTCTACATAGCAGTAAGTTTCCAAACCCTCAAAATAATAAGCACCCATCTCAAGATGACCATCATTCTTATTTTTCTATCTAATTATTTACTTAAAAATGATGTTTTCCATCAGCAGATCAACCCATTCCATTTTAAATAAGAACTTCAGTTTTTGTTTTCAATTGGGATCCATTTTGTGCTTGTTTGTCTGCAAATCGTTATGCAATATCCTAACTGATATATATCACTGCTTTTTTCTTTGTTATTTCTGTGTGAGCAGACACCAAATATTCTAGGGTTTGTGTTTGGAATAGTACAAATGGTCCTGTACATCATCTACAAGGACAGCAAAAAGGCAGCTGTGCCAGATGCCAAGATTCAGGATTTAACGACAGTTATAGACTTGCAAGTAGTGGAGATGCAAGAGAACGTCCAGCCAGAAGGAACTAAGGCACTGGTAGCAAATAATGATGCAGCCAACAAGCCCATTCAGCCAAGTGAAGCCAATGTGTGATACACACATACATATATATAGGAGATATATCTATCAATCTATCTATCTAGATATATATATATATCTATATATAAATGTGTGTGTGTAGGTGGACTGTGGACAAGAAAATTTTTGTTCAATTTAGGGTGGTCACATGTCTACCATGTTTTTTTTTTTTTTTTTTTGGGCTCACTAATGTAACATGTCTTATCATGTTTTATGATAAATAAATTAGCATTCAAGGTAGATTGCATATATGTGCTCTCTCTCATTACATGTGAAATAATGCAATGTTTTTAAAGACTTTCTAAGCATTTTCTACCACTAAAATTAGACATATTATAAGTGTCATTGATTATTATCTCTTATTAAGCGGAGATGGTTATTGAATAAATATGTAATGATTTTTTTTACAAACTGAAATAATAAAATGAGAGAGAGATATATAGATATTTTGAGTATCTATATAATTGAAATACTTGGCATATCATGTAAATGAAAGTATATAAAATTATAGGTATTTTTAAATATATATATATAAATTAGATGGAAATTAATTATCAACTAATATCATGGGGGGGGGGCGCTAAGAGAAGAAGAGTTTTAAATGCTCAATTTTATTATTGTTATGTTATGGTAAAACCCATTACAAGAATTTGAGTTTCTTAGAAATAAAAAATAGAATTGTTTTCAATTTGATTAAAATTATTCTAATAAAAAAATTTACGAAATTATTTCCAATGAAATAAAAAACTTATAATAATACCAAACATGAGATTAATTTCCTAATGGTGAAGTGAATTTATAAGAATTCAACTTTGGGAAACTTTAAAAGATTACCTCAAAAACCTCAATTTTAGATAAAAACAAGAAACCATTTTCACTAATTTTTGAAATTATTACCATAATGAAAGTGAAAGCTTAAACTTGAAAATTAAAATAGAATTATTTGATTGATAATTTGTGTAAAAATAACCCCACCACAAACCCCACGAACCCCAACTCCAAAATAAATAAATAACTTGAGCCCCCCCAAACATAACCAACTTTAGGGTTGGACCCCACTGGCTTGGGTTTTTGATGATGCCTTCAGGCCTGGTAGCCCTGATGTTTGATCTCTCTCTCTCTCTCTCTCTGTCTCCCTCTCCCTAGAGATTTAAGTGGTGTGTGATGGTATTTATTTAATTTTTAATTATAACAAATATAAAAATTCATAATTAAAGAATATAAACACTAAATAAAAATAAATATATAAATAAAATTAATTAGTAAACCCGTTTCCATCCTATACCCATCAATCAGCAATAAGAAATTAGGGTTTCGGACAAGAGTAATGGTCACTTCAATTGGGTTGCACCAGTCTGGTCTTACTAATTTCACATCATCTCCATCCCCAAGTGTACAGAATCCTTAGTAAAAATTGTCCCTACCACCGTACAAGTCAAATTATTGGATCATGATAAATTAAAATTTACATCAATAAATCATAGATTTGATTTCTTATTTTACGCAGTAAGACAAAATCTCTACTTGCAATTTACCTAATCTGTCAAAATCGAGAATACAAATAACGGAAGATTGTATAAAATTCCAAGTAAAAAATTGGTGACACAGCCAATGTTTATTTTTAAAATTGCTAAATACATTAACAAATAATGAGATAAAATTTTAACATTATTTTTGTATTAAAATCTTATGAAATAATAGCACAATAAAGCAATGAATATAATTATGTTTTACCATATGATTAATTTTGTGAAATAAATGAACATGTAAAACGTAAAAGTAAGGCTTAATTAGTGCTGCCACACAAGCAATTAAATTATATTTGGTTAGGAAGAGAGAGAGAGAGAAGAGAAGCTGCCCAAGCAACTCCAATGGAATGGGGCAATCAGTTTGTTACAACTTTGCATCACTCACTTCCAGATATTCTCACATCCAACGGCCTACAGAGTCATCAAGATTCAGTGCCCCTTTGCTATATATCAAATTTTTGCTATATATATATATATATTAAAAAATAATAAAGCTAATTTAATTAAAAAAAAAATCTACAAGTCACCATTAACACCTCCAAAATCTTCGACTCCTGGTAAATCCACAAATATACAGACGTAGTTATCCCTTTCTTTTATAAATGAATAAACACATTGTTTCTATTTTTTAATTATTTCCTAGAACTTAAAAAGTGTTCATATGACAAATTTGCTCAAAACAAGCTTTCCAGGCCAGTTCACAAACGGGATGTCTTCCGCTTCACGCAGATAAGTTCCAAAATAAAAAGGTAAAATAACAATAATAATTTTTAAAATACTAACCAAACAGACCACAATTCTCAATTCAATCTGAAAATTCAAGGCCGTGAACTCCGTCAAAATTCCAAGGTAGGACTCCCATTTCGACAACTTTCACTGATCAGAGAAAAATAATAGTATCCAACCCTGAAATGTTAAAAGGTGGCACAGCGTGAAGTAACAAAGTAACACTCCGCAATTTTTCACTTACAACTAACAACTTCCGAAACAATCAAAACTTTGAATCAGATATACATCTCATTGCAATCCCAATAAAAGAGTAACCTCAATGTTTCCCTACCAGATGAGCTTACTTGTACTTCCATTGGTGACGATTTCAAAACTAAGAACTGGTATTTGAAACACAATTTGATTCTGTTGATCGAACCATTTCTTCAAGGCCTGCCATGTCAATTCTCATGTTGTCATCAGCGTCAGCTTCTTCTACTTCCGCCATTACCTCATCCCTGTCGCCTGTTTGGTGTTCAACCCCATTCTGTATTGAATCAGAGTTTGCCTGAGGTTCCTCCGCTCTTTCCTGAGGTTCCTCACCTCTTTTGTCAATTTCCTCGGGTTTTTGCATTAATGCAGGTGGATACGGATCAGATGAAATCGTCAGAGTAGATGTCACCAGCAAATTCTACCAAGCAGGGAGGGAACAAGGAATGAGCCATCATCAGTAAAGTTTTTTCCACTTACCAGGTTTTGACATGTTTAAAAAGAATGGTACTTGAAACGCAACTAATTTGAGAGATTTCAATTTGTTCTGTGATTGTGTCACCTTCCCAGGATAGAAAGGTAACCAATTTGGACAGCTAATGCACAATACAACATTATTTCGGAGAAACTTCAAAACTTGTCATCATGTGATCGTGTAACGAATTCCAGACAAAAATCAAATTGATGCCCATTTTCTAACAGAACTCTCCCTTTTCATAACTCATATGCAACACTTGCAGCTGGGATACAACTTAGGATCCGGTTGGGAATCTCGTAATTAACATCTAACTTAGCCGACACCAAACAACCTTAACCTAGAAACACAATAACCTCAAATTTAATTGAGGATTTGAAACAAGAAAAGAATAAATAGATTTTTTTTTTAAATGTAAATTGAACAAGTACAGGTATCTGATGGAGATCCATTATGCAATGGGGATTGGGATGGGGGTATGGGTATCCATATCAATACGTGTATGGAGGAAGGTGCCTCCAGTCCATGCATTCCTAATGTTGGTTATGAGGGCATACATCAAATGCTCCCCTGACTCCATAACAATGGGAGTGCTGTGCACTGACTTGCTCTTTGTCAACCCATGGCTAGCTTTCAGAACTAGTAAGAACGTACACAAAATTAGATCAAATGATGCTTCCACTTACTGTACAATGTAACGTAATATGCAGTTGACTGCAGTCCCTTTCAAAGCTGAACATAGAAATATTTATATATATATATATATATCTCTTCAGATACCATTTTAAACGCACTAAAGTAAATTTTACGCTAACATACCTTCTCTAGCGCCAGGGAAAGCTTTGACAGATTTGGATAAATGCTTCTTGCACTCAAAAGTATCTGTTTGAAGAAGGTATAGTAAAATGTCACAACCATGAAGCATGGCATGGTTAACATAAAAATATTCAGTTGGCATAAATGTATATTTCTACTTAAGAGCTAATAAGAAATTGTTCTAGCCGGAAGTTACAATTTCAGAACAAATAAAATAAAATAAAGAGGATTTTGATCATTAAAAAAAGAATCAAATAGGTTCTGAACTAGGTATCAACCAATTTCAGATTGTTAAACTATCATAAAGGGTGCAATAAACTCAAACATAACACACATCATCCAATTTCAGATTGTTAAATTATCATAAAGGGTGCAATAAACTCAAACATAACACACATCATGGACAGGTATATCACCTCACAAAGCCTCTGCAGGGTGAATGGAGGACCTTCCACAAAGCTGAGAAGAGCTGTAAAGCAAATTAACATATTATGAATGCATTGAACATGTACATGCTAGAGTTTTTAAAATTAGGAAGGAGATACACTGAACTAGTTAAAAAAATCCCATTGAAGATACAAGATCAGACAATAATCAAATCTCACTAACACATACAATCAATATCTGAAGAGTATGAAGGTATGTAATGCTATTGTGCTCAGTACCGCCAATTTGAGTATAGTTTAGTCATGCATGAATTCAATACATGGTGGCTCACAGATAAATTTCAAGTAGAAATTTACAAGTGACCAACCCCAATGAACTGGGTTGAGCCCATTTGACTTCAGGAATACAGACTACAATTATTTAAACCAACAAGTAAGACAAACAACATTTTCCTGTTCCACAAATCTATATAAAGCCCTAGTAAGAACAGGTACTAACAGAATGGGCTCATCCCTTTCGTCATGTTCAATGCAATAAGAAAAATCGAAACTAGACGATAAGAAAGTAACATCTCCTCATTGTTTCATGATGACAAAACAAAATGAACTACCCCTTACGGACGAAGGGCTGCTCTAGTGCCCATTAAAGAATTTTTTTGTATGTGATGAAAACTGCGGAAAGCCAAAACTGAATTCTTTCCACTGAAAACTCTGCTGTATAAATTTCCAGATAAGTGAGTTTTTCAATGATATTGCTATGGTGAAGGATGGCTTTGCCTTGAAAAGATGCATTATTCATACAAGAAATCAAAAAAATGAATACAATAGTCTACTAAATTAAAATCTTAACCAGAAAGTTTAATGGCAATATATTAAAAGAGACATTAAAAAGAGCTATATTGTCTGCATTATGGTGGTCTATCCAACACTATCATCAATAAACCTTGAGATTCACGGCAGAAAAATTTAGCAGAGATGATACCATGGTTGATAAATACCTTCATCCAATCTCTTCACTAAGTCTTGGTAAGTCTCCCCTAATGAAGAAGTTTGTTGCTCACTAGCCATCTTTGCCTCCGGATATTCAGACAAGACCTACAAGTTCAGATTGATCCAAAGGCCGAAATCTATGAAGTAAAACTTGAACAGGATGTGAGAATACTGAAAAATAAATACGTAAATAAATAAAAGCCATAAACAATTTACAGTATCTGAAGACCCACTTGCAAGCATACCTCACCATACCTGCTTTAGCTGGAAGGAAAGCAAGCTCTTCAATTTGTCCCAATCACGCCTGAGGACAACATAAACAATATGACTACTTGACAAACAACAATGGGATGGTATCATCAACTCATACAGAAGATAACCTTCAAGAATAAAAATTTTGGGAATAATTTGGCAATGTAAGCCATACCAAGAAGCTAATATGAATATACTAGAATATTTTCACACTCAAGTCATTTAAGGACCAACTTTGTATGGATTTAGGGTTTAGGACCAACTTTGTTGTATGGCACTGGTGGGCAACAAAGTGCCAACATGTACAAAATATGAATGTAAACAAGATGAGTATATTATGATGAATGTGTAATTGTACAAAAAATAAAATAAATTAGAAATAAGGTTATTCAAATAAGGCCGAAGTAGCTCCTATTGTTGATAAGATACATAAAACACGACTAAAATGGTTTTGTTATTTGAAAAGAAATCCAATAAAGGCTCTTTTGAGGAGAGTGGATGGAATGGAAGAAACAAAAGAGCTAGAAAAGGCCAAGAAAAAACTTGATGGGAGATTCTTAGGGTATAATATGAGTTATAAGGGCCTCACCGAAAATAAGGTGTCACGATCCCAAGGATATAATAGTAATTATGTATTATATGTATTAGTTAGTTGTTGTACTTTGCTGTTTCAGTGATTGTACCTTTTAGTAGAGTGGCCTATAAATAGGTTAGATCAATTAGAGAATGTCATATAGATGAATGATAATTGAATTTCTGATTTCTCTCTGAACATTTCAGATATCTCCCTCGTTTCCTTCTGAGTCTCTCTTGCTCTGTTCTGTCGACATTTCCCCCTCAATTCTGTCTGTTATCTCCATCTTTCTGATCTATTTCTCCCTCCCCTTTGTTCGTAGTTCTAACTCCCTCGGATCCTTCCAATTTCCCATCCAAACCCTAGGAACATGACAAATGGTATCAGAGACGGTTGATTCTCGGCTGTGATCTAGTGAGTTATAGCAGCTGATCAAGGTTCAGGTGAAGCAGTTAATTCCAATCTGACTCTGAAGCTATCAGAGACAGATTGTAACCAAACAGAGCCAACGGTTTTTGGCTGTGATTCCGGCTGTTGATCCAGACCGGCAGTCCCCGGCAGCTGCAAGGTGATATTTAGGAAGGCAATCTCAGAATTGGAAATCAGGCGATTGCTGATCAAAAGCTGTCCCAGTAAAGCAGATCCAATCGATTCTCAAAAAGCTGTAATTGAGGCACTCGACTGTAGATCTAGGTGATTCAGATCAGATCGATTTTGTAAGGCAGTGGTTCCGACAAATTCTATTAACTGCAACTGAGCTGATGATTCACGGCTATTGATAGGCAATTAATAGCAGATTGTTTCCGATTCAATTTTGAAGGAATCAAAGACAGATTCCAAGAGCAAATTGGTCTTTGGAAGCTGGTTGCAGGAAATTCTGAAAGCAGTACAGATACAGATCCAGGTGATTGACAATTGCTGCTTTGTGATATACGCGATTACGTGGCACTGATTTAGAGGCAATTATCAAAAGGCTGTACAGAGCCGATTGAGTTACAGGAAATTGACGATTAGGTGACTCCTGGAAGCAATTTCTGAGGTGAGCAATGGACACAGGAATCAAGCAACAATTCGCTATCCTCAATCACAAGCTGGACAAAATTTTTATTCTGTTTTCACAGAAGTTTCAGGTTAGTATTCCAACTGAATGTTTTTCTAAGGAACATTCTAATTCCTTAAAAAGAGAAGTTTCGGAGAGAGATGTTCAAGATATCTATCTCGGAAGTTCTGATCATGAGTTAATTGATTCAGACATTCAATCATCAGGATTGAAAGATGTTGACAAAGAAGTTCTTGAGATTGAGAAAGAGACAAATGATTCTTTTAGAATGGAAACTGATCCCAGTTTTTACAATGAGAAAATTGCTCAATCAAATTCTACAACAAGGGGTGTTGAAATAAATTCAGATGCAGTTGCCAAGGAACCAGAAGAAGAGCTAATAAATCATAATTGGCATAACAAGAAGTTGCAGGGAAAAAATGAGGAATTACTCAATAGACTGAGAACACAAAATTCATTGTGTTACTCCTGGTGCCTAGTCCAATGTCTGAAGGACCTGTTGATGTCCAGGATTGTAACCTTAAGAAAGAAGGTCCTAAGGATCAGTATGACAGTCTTGCTGTCATTTCAGGTCATGCAGACCAGTTTCTCATACTGGTGTTAGTAGAGAAGGAACAATCAAAGAGGATAGAACAGAAGAACTGTTATACGGTTCAGAGGAGGAAGGAAGAGCAGGTTGCTGCTGGAATACTTATTTTTAACACTCACTGGCACAATTACTGCAAAGAAGGTCCAGAAAATTCACAGATCAATTGGAGAAGTGAGCTTTGTCATGAATCTCTTTGAGGACTACATTTTACATTTGCAGGAAAAGCAAAAGAGAAGAAACATAAAATTGAAGAGGAATAGGCCTAGGAGGAGGAAGAAAGAAAGAAGGATAAATCAGAAATTGAAATCAGGGATTGGATGAAGGACAGGGCCAGTTGCCGTAAGTTCTTGGGACACGAATGCTCTCAAGGAGGGGAAATGTCACAACCTCAAGGATCCCCAAGGATATAATAGTAATTATGTATTATATGTATTAGTTAGTTGTTGTACTTTTCTGTTTCAGTGATTGTACCTTTCAGTAGAGTAGCCTATACATAAATTAGAGAATGTCATATAGATGAATGATAATTGAATTTCTGACTTCTCTCTCAACATTTCAGATCTCTCCCTCGTTTCCCTCTGACTCTCTCGTTCTGTTATGTCTGCATTTCCCCCTCAATTATGTCTGTTATCTCCCTCTTTCTGTTCTAATTCTCCCTCCAATCCTCTCTATTCTCAGTTCTAACTCCCTCAGATTCTTCCAATTTCCCATCCAAAACCTAGGTAAACCCTAGGAGCATGACAAAAGGTTATAGATAGAAATGATTGGCGAGATAAAATTTATATAGGCAGCCTCAAATTGAGGGATTAAGACTAGATAAATTGTTGTTCAAGTCATTTAAGATAGTTCGCAAACAAGCAAACACGCTTTGAGTATAGATCAGGGAAAAACAATCAAGTATTACACTGCTTATTTGAAAGCCAAGCAATTGGAGAGACCTGGGCCAACTATTGTCAACAAAGAGTTGTTATGCCAGCCAATGAATAAAAATCTCAACCATCTAACAGACAGGCATGGTTAAGGACACCCAGCGACTTCAGAATCTCACTGAAAATAACATCTCTGGCAAATTTGAATAAATACAGTTAGAACAAAAAAAAATGAAAAATCATTTTTGGAAGCAACTTCCGAGTTCCCTTTTGTGCATAGGGATGAGGACAATATACTCTTTTACAGAACCTGGGGGCACAACCAGGTCCTGGCACCACATCGAGGTGAAGTTCAAGAGGTTATAGCATTTTTGAGATTTTTAGGAAAAACTATATCTTGGCTCCCAGTCCCATGTCCAAAATTGAGGAATTTTACTTCAGCCCCTCTCAACAAAAGTCATAGGCAGGGCACTGGATATCAAGCCTTAATCTCACTAGATGAGGTCCAATTACATGAATTTCTAGTTCACCAATCTCTATTGCCTAGAATTCACAATGTTTGATCCACTGAGTTATACGTTGGTTATCTGCTAAATGAATTCGAGAGCAAAAAGGGCAAAAATGCCCTTTGGATAGATCCAAAATTAGTTGCAGATGAAATGTTTTGCCCTCTTTTTCTCCCCAAACAATGTATTGCCCACTCCTATCAGGGTCACCAAAGCCTTTGTCCCAAACCACCATTGCAACAATAGCCTCAAGGCAAGTAATCGTGAGCTCTTTAGAACAAACAAAGCACTAGATGGAACAAATTAAAGATGTAATAGGTATAGATGATGTCAATGTTGAATGTGAACATAGAGGAAGAGAATATGGTGATAAAGCACAATTATACTTTATAACAACCATGAGATAATCTAGAATAAGGGGTCTGCATATCTTGGTTGCTGGAATAGTCGCTGTTGGATGAACATGTTATATTAACTTGTACCTAATCATAGAAGCCCTAGAAACCAAGTTACACATCATTTCCATGCTTTGATCCACACACACAAATAGACAAATGCAAAAGTAAAACCATAAAATAACCAATGAGTGGTAATTTAATTATAAGGTAGAAGCATACCAGAATTTTCCAGTAGAAGAAATAACTTCAAGAATAGTTCTAGCTTCTGCTTCACCAATCTCATGTTCACATTCCATTCCTCTGAAATTTCATGTATAACACAGGTTTAGAAAATCTAATATGGCATAAAGGCCATAAAGGAAATAGAATCAAATGCCCTTGTAAAAACCAATCTGGCACAAAGGCAGAAGCCTTGTTCATTGGGCTACTTTCCATTAATCTAGCACAACTCCAGGCATCAAGGAAGATACTATTAACCACCCCCCTCCCCCAAGTAGGAAAAATCTATATAGCATAGTGCAAACTCTAAAGAAGTAAGAAAAACAAGTAATTGTATTTATTATTCTATTTAACATTTCAAATTAAGAGAATGTGAACTTTCAAATAAACCCATAAGGTTGCTCCCTCCATGACCATGCCATCCCTATATGAATAGGGTTCTTAAAAATGCTAGAACTAACTAATAGAAGATTCACCATATAAATCATGAATCATGTCCCAATAGAAAGACTAATGTTGTTTTATTTAAAATAAAAAATTAAATTAAAACAGCATTATCTAGGGCAACCATTAAGTTTTCATTCAAGTAGTCCACGAAATTTATGGACGTGGGGAAGTGATAGCCACAGCCTTAAAAGATGCAAAAACGTTACAATTACAAATGCTTCTGAATATATAAGCACTATGCGAAGGGGAACAAACAACAAACCTTCATGTTCGGTAAGGTTTGCTTAAGTGCCATTTAAAACTAGAAAACAACTAATCCAGCATTTGTATCACATAAAAACAAAAGCACGTATTCTTAATAGCATGAGGATGAAGGCTGCTCTAGTGCATATTTTTTATAGCTTGAATGAAATATTGCATGCATTTTAGACATCTACATGTCCAAAGTTTTACACACATTCAAATATGTGCTTAGAAAAAGATGTAACTGCAGACAAGAAAAGAAAAATCTCAAATGGAGGAAGGGAAAAGAAGAATTTTTCAAATAGTGATGAATATTTGTTCAACAATTCCAAACTTGGAACAATCCTCAATCTATTAGAGTCAATAATCTCCCATTGCCTAAAAGAAAGCAAAGATTATTTGCATCTTTGGGACTTTGATATTGACAAAAGCTGCTCGGAGCATTTCAGAAAATGGAAAGGTATGTAAAAAGCACACCTTTTTTTTTTATATAATTTGTTGATAACTAATGTTCAAAATGGATTAGATTACCTTCCATAAAACAATAATAACAAAGTGAAAACAATGGTTACTCATGCTAAGATTTCATCATGTAAAGTGAAGAATAAGATGAAGCATGTACCCTTGATTCACAATGTCAGGGGAAGTATTGTTGTGGTGTTGACCAACATCATTGGAAGAAATAGTTGAATTCTGTGAAACATCATCTGCAGAGATCTCCATTAACAGCACCCTAACTGCAGGAAGTAACAAAGACAGCAATAAGAAATACTGAACCTATAAGTAATACATCTGCAACTAAAACATCACATACGCAATGTGTAAAACAGTAGTAAAAATGGAAGAACTTAAAACAGTCAAATAGCATATTACTTTACAACATGTGCAACAATATATACTGGTATCAATCTTATCAACACTCATAAGGAACTTGAAATAAAATATTTATATTATTTACAGAAAAAAAATATTTTTATTGCAGAATATAGATCAGACAAAATAACAACCTTCGCAGCAAGTTAAGTTCCGTCGTTAAACTCAAGTGTTTTCTTGTTAAATTTTGAGATCAGAAGCAACTTGGTCAAAACCAAATGAGATCCAACCTTATCCTATTAAACATAATAATGAAATTCAAGAGAAAAAGAAATCCAGATATCCAATCAGAGAGAGAGAGCCCTCCTCGGTCATGAAATATCCTTAAATTGATACCCAATTACACTCTTCCTTTGCATCTAAACTCTGTCAGCTCAGTTCAATCCCACTAAATTACACAAAAATTATACTTTTCCTAGCATCTCCATTCTCTTCTTCTGCTTTTCTCTGTTTACTGATTCCACAGTTTTCCGCGAACAAGAGAAGGAGTTCTTATAATTTTTCGTTGCAAAACAACTTATCCAAATCCAGAATCTCGTTGTTCTGTTTCTTCTTTCGATTACCCAATAAACGTATTTATATCTGAAGGCAAAAGCTAAACTGCTTAAAAGCTCTGTGCACAAACATTAAGTATTCAGCAAGTTACACCATATCTACAATCCGTAAAACCCTAGCTCCGGCATTTATGCCGGAATCTGAGAATAGCTGCTTCGAACAGCACTATTTAAGCAAGAATCTAAAATTCCTTCCTCTTCTTTCCATCGATTTCTCACAATCCAGCTGAAAAAACAATCACGATCGGGACAAAAGGATTCCGAAGTCACAGACAATCGAGTATAGCAAAGAGCAAGAACAGAAGAAAAAAAGAGACATAGTGACAGAGGCAGTTGAAGAGCGGCGGATTCTTACATCAAACCGAGTTCGAATTCGGTTCTCGTGTTGTCGCCTGGATCAGTGATTCATCACTCGTTCGGACATCGGTAATGGTGACGCTCGCTATGGATCTTGCTTCTCTTCCCTTTTCTTTTGAATGCGTTTGACAGCGTCTGGTTAACGGTAAATTCTTCCGTCTTCTTCTTCTCCTTCTTCCGTCTTCTTCTTCTTCCTTCCTTCCTTCCTTCTCTAGCCTCTAGGTATTTGAGATGCGACCTGCGGCAGATAGAACGGAGACAAGACAGAGTAGGGAATGAAAAGATCCGTTTTCATTCAAAAAGATCCGTTTTCTTTCTCGGATCAAAATAAACTCAAGAGGGAGTACAAATTTGTTGCTGAGTCGATTGACCATTATAACATTTTAAATCCTTAAAAAATTGTACCCAGTGACCTTTTATTAAATTTTTTATAGGTTTTCTATAAATATATACAATAATTTCAAATTAGTAGTATTAGAGTATTTTATTATTAAATACTAAATACTTTTATTAATTAATAATAAATATATCCTGTATCTTGTTAATTAATAAATTTAAAAATATAATATAATAAATACACCCTCAGACCCATTATGAACATCAATCAATAATTTATCAAATAAGGTAAGTAATCTAAAATAATTGATCTAGTAGGTGGGTATCATATTATTTTTTAATGTAACGTATATTTTATTTGTAGCATAACTTTTAGAAACTATAAATGGTCTGTACAATTTATATTATTTCTCCTCCCTCGTGACAAATACTGTAACACCCGAGAAAATTTTTGAAGATAAAATGATAATTGATAAAGGGCAAAATTGGAATTTTGAGAAAAATGAGACTTTAGGGCACACTAACCTAGTTTTGGACGACCAAATTAGCCAACGGGAGTACCTCGGACCCGAGATTGCCCAAGAAAATGGTATAGTATCGACAGGCAATTAAAATTATGATTTTTAGTGATGAAAGGAAGAAGATCGGGAACAGTTTTCGGTACAGCAAAATACAGCTGCCCGTTTAGGTCGTATTACCGAATCGCTGTGAACAACATCCAAAATGTCAACGGAGGGTGTCAGGGAATAGTATTCGATGTGTAGAACAACCCTTAAGTGGTTTCGGGTTGAATCGAGTGGATTTGAGGTCAAATAAATCAGTCGGGCCAAAGTGTAATTTTCTAAAAATGCCCGAGGGAGGTCTAAACAGCAATTTTTTGAAAGTTTTAAGGGTGAAATGAGAATTATTAACCTTAAGGGTCTTAGTGAAAGTGTTAGAAAGATCAGGGGCTTGAGAAAAGGGGCCAAAATGAAAAAGAGAAAATTCAGGGGGTCAAACTGCAATTTCAGAAAAGCTGGATCGCGTCTGACAGTTTGGCCGCGATTGTGGCCGAAAAATCCGGCCACCTGGACGACCTAGGGTCGTCAGGGCATGGTCTAGGGCGTCCTAGGAGGCGTGGGGAGGAAGCATGGCCGGAAAATCGGCCACGTGGTGAGCTTTTTGGGCTATAAATAGGCGAGGGTTTCGGCCGAGAAGAAGGCACCAAATCGAGCTCAAATTCGAGTGAATCTTGGAGCTTTGATAGAGGGCTTTTGGTCTCCAAGAGGTAAGGGTCATTTTGGGAGTGGTTTGAAGCGTTTTGGTGGAGATTTGAGGGAGTTTCGAGCTCGGCCGAGGGGTTGGAGGCGGACCGTCGCCGCCGACCTGTAAGTCGATTTTTAATCGACTTTCCGGTGGCCTTTCGGCCTGGAACCGGTGGCATTACGATCGACTTGAAGAGGGCTTCCAGGCGGCACCCGAAGTTCGGCCATCGGAGCAGTCGCCGGCGACCGGCTGGAGGTTGAAGATGACTGGCGCGTGACTGGCACGCGCCAGTTCAAACGAGGCCACCCACGCGCCGCGCGTGAGGGCGCGTGAAGGGTCAGGTAATTTCGAAATTTTTTTATTTATGTTTAGAAAATTATTTTATTATTTATGGTGCAATAAAATTTAGAAAATTGTTTGAGGAAATGGTTATTTTGTAATTTTCAAAGTGAATAAGGCTTAGGAAAAATAGGAAAAGGAATT
The DNA here is from genome assembly GCA_036245055.1 of Diospyros kaki. Lineage (NCBI taxonomy): Eukaryota > Viridiplantae > Streptophyta > Magnoliopsida > Ericales > Ebenaceae > Diospyros > Diospyros kaki. The sequence goes on from BSEG01000007.1 coordinate 37,484,898, forward strand.
ATAAAATCCTTAGAAGTTTTTGGGAGATAGGAATTTATTAATTATGAATTATTATGAAGAGAAATCAAGGAAAAATGTTGAGTAGGCAATTATTAGAATTTTTGAAGAGAAATATATAGAAAATAGGAAGAAATTATGGAAAATTAGAAAAATAGATATTGATGTAATTTTGAATAAATGTGATGACTAAGGTATCGGTGAGACTCGAGGTCGAAGTACAAGAGCGTCACGTGCGAAAAACGAGGCCAGGCACGCAGATTGAGGCAGGCACGCAAATCGAGGCTGACTGCGCCTGACGATCGGAAAGCCGTCTAAAGGTGAGTAGTTCTTCTCTAAAAACTGATTACTGTGAGTTGTTCGGCCCGAAAGATTTCAAATAGCATATGAATGGTTTCACTGTGAGTGTTCTCCCCAAACTCGATTTTGACTTGTGAGAAGTTCTTCTCCAAACATTGATTTCTGTGAATGATTCTACCCAAAAAGATTTCAAATGACATGTAAATGGTTTCCATGCTCGGTTTTGTGATGAATTGTCTAAATGATTGCTTACATGTGCATTAAACGATGATTTAAGTATTGATGATGCATGTTATGAGTTTAAGTGATGCATGTTATGATTTTTCAACCATTGGCTGGTTTTGTGGTATGTGGGTTGTTGACCTGTGACGTGGCCCAGAGTGGCAGTACTCGGGGATGCGTACCTAGGATTAATGTTTGGTGATGACTTGGGACGGGGCTGAGACGGACTTCACCCTACGGGACCCAAGTGGCGGGGCTGCGAGTGGACACCACCCCGGTTGATGGCTCAAGTGGCGGGGCTGCGAGTGAACACCACCCCAGGATCCTTTGAGCAGTAGCATTAATGCCTAGGTGACGTCGATCCCAAGGACAGTGCTGTTGTGACACTCTCGGGGCTAGGGTTATGTTTTGGAATGCTTGAGTGGGAGCGTAAAGCCTGACAATGACCGCGGGGTGGTTCCTGGGTTCATGTGTCGAGGTTGTCCCTCTTAAGCAGGACCGGTTTGCCAATGGGTCGATTTGGTTGTGTCGCCTTTAGAGAGATTGCGTTTTCCCCGGTTAGGGTTAAATGCTGTGTGGAATTCTCTTTAGGCTGGTGCATGATGAGATTTATCGATTTTGTGTACATGATTTCTGCATACATTCATGAAAACGTTTTTGAACTCTCACTTAGATGATTCAGCATCTAATTTGGACTATGTCCCTGGAATATTCAAACGTTCCAGGTGAAAGCAGTGGCGTCAAGAGGAAGAATGCCGTCAGAATGTAGCAGTTATGTTTGGTTTTCGTAGGTCCTGTTTATGATGTTCAGAGATCATGTAATATATTTTCATGTGAAACATCGATTCAGTTATTGTAAAAGAAATTGTCAGTAATATGTATATATTTGAGGTTTCGATCCTGCTTCCGCTGATATGATTAATGATGCCTGTCTTAGTTTATTTATTGAATGTTGTTATACTAAGAAGGTACGATCGAGATTGTCAGGAAATAATGGCTACCGAGGGATTTATGTGAGGTTTGATTTAATTTTTCTCGAAATCTCGAATTAACGCACGCTTGGGAGAAGTGGGGCGTTACAAATACAAAGTTGAAAATAGCATAATGTATCACATTCCATTATTCACAACATAAGCTGGAAGCCCATTATTGATCTTAGTATTTGTATTTTTATTTTACTATTTTTTTTCTTATAGTTTTAGGCTGGTAGGGTCCAATAGAGACATTAGAATATTAGTCCCATATGGAATATTGTATTTTTATTTTATATTTTTAATTTGTTGTCCTTTCTTTCTTTCTTTCTTTCCGAGGCAAATTGATGTCAGGTAAAAGAAAGGAGTTAATGGAAGAGACAACTTGTGTTACCTTGTAACTCTTTAAAGTCATTTTTTTTGGTTGAAGTAAAAAGTAAAAAGTCGGGCGATTAGGAGACAAATGTACAACCAACGCAGTAAACAGGGTAGACATTTGGCGTTTGGAGATAAAAGGGAATTAAAGAGGGTGGGGTAAGGCAAGGGTGGGGTAGTACGAGTCAGTTAATGCACAAAATCAATGATCCACCCCCCACTAATAAGAAGAGGACAGAGAGAGTCGGCGTAGTTTTGGGTAAGCCAGTAGCAGTAAGGAAAAGTGAGGAGAAAACGGGTGGCAGATGATGAAATCAGCAACGAAATCATAAGCAATAACTTTACAAATATGTCACAATAATAACAATAATAATAATAATAATGCCACCATAGATATACATACATAAGTATATAATAATAATGATAATAAATGCATCAAACGTGTGGGGGCATCATCCTCAGCCCCATCATCATCATCATCATCATCCAATAAAAAGCTTTCTGTTCGGAAATTGATTGCCAAATTCACACATCACAGCCCCCCGAGATTGCAATCTCTTCGCTTTTTTTAATCACTCTCTACTTTCCAGCTAGTGGGTGAGGTGTCTGCCTATGTACTGTTACGTTGTTGTCTGTCTCTCTCTCTCTCTGTCCATCCCCTCTCTCTCTCTCTCTGTTTTTCTTTCTTTTTTATTTTTTAGCTAAATTTTAATTCAAAGAGAGACGAGTCATCAGTTGGAGGTGGAGGAGGTGTTGTGGAAAGCAGAGCGCCTAAAAAAGCTGTGACCACTGTGCAATCTCTCACCGAATCTCTCACGTGGCGCGCCAGCCGAGGCGCCAATGCTGGGTGAGAGAAAGTTACAGTTCTTTCAAGGCCTGAGGGAAAAGCTCATTAGTTGTTTCACATCACATGCCATTGCCCCACCTATCATCTATGGGGTTCCCAACTCCTATCAAAGAAAGAATTTTTAGAGCAAGCGAGCAAAGTCGTCGTAACGTTTAACAAAATCTGAGACAACCTTTTTTATTTCAAAACAACATTAGGAAGAGGAGGTAGGCATGCGGGCGGGATACAGGAACAACAACGTTTCAAGGTGCAATCAACAAAAGGGTCAAATGCATCAATAGGGGCGTGAAAAGGGTTTTGTTCAGAACAATAGTATACACAGCAAGAACCACAACTCTACTCAATACACGTTCCTTTAACCTCTTTTATTAATCGCTAATCACTGCTATCCATCCAATGGGGGCTCGGTCGAGTGTAAAATACATTGGATTCGCGCTTGCGCTCTTGGGCCTCTGTACGCTGCTGCTGCAACTATACGAAGCTCCATTAAGTTCAAATGAATGGAATGAAGAAAATGAGTAGCATGACGAGCATGTACCTGCTGGTAACCATTAAGAAGACCAAAAGAAAGACTAACGGGAAAATTCGTCAAGAGAGCCTCAATGCAGCATCTTCGTCTGTAGTCCATACAAAACCAGGCATGTCGAACCTCGGCCCAGCTACTGTCCTGTAGACATAAAGCTTCTCCACAGGACAGCTTTCGGGCCTGGAGTCGGGGGGTCCCCTCTCGTCGATTACTTCAACGTTAAGCCTCGGCATCTTCTGACCTAGCAATTTACATGCTCCAAAACTTACTGGGCAAGAAGACATCCAAAGGGATCGCATTGTCTCCAGCTTTGCAGCATTGGCCAAGAGAGCCTTGTGTCCAAAGGGGCAGTCTCTGATCTCCAGTTTCTTCAGGCTGTCACACCCAGACAGCACGTGATGGAGGCCCAAATCACTATCCCCAGCAAAAGCAATAGAGAGCATCTCTAGCTTCTTAGCATGGGTCCCAATGTACTCAAACACTCGATCCGTTAGAAGACCAGATAGAGAAAGACGTCGCAACTCCTTACAATGCTCAACAATGGCTCCAAACCCAGTATCCAGAGGCTCCAAGGTTATGTAATCGGGAGTGCGAGGCTCCAGGATGCAAAGACGGAAACGTGTCAGATTCGGCCGGTTCCTAGCAATGGTAACTAAGGCAGAATTTGACATTTGGCGGCAGAAATACAGGACTGACTGGAGCTTGGGGCAGCCCTCAGAAACAGAGACAAGGCCTCGCTCTGTCAATGGCACGTTTGGTTCTGGACCAAAGGGATCGGAAGGAAAAACCCTCAGTTCTTGCAGATCCTTGCAAGTAGCAGCAAGGGCATCAAGGCCGGTGTCTTCAATGTAATCCAGTACCTGGGGTTATACCTTTTATCAGATTAAGAATGCAGGCCAATATTGAGCATAAAGCAACATTTCAGAAAAATAAATATGACTTCTTTCTTCAACGGTGTAAAATTTATAGACTGGATTCCAAGGGAGTCCAAATAGAAACTCACGATATCCAGAAATCCAGGCCATCTATAGAAACTCGGCCATGATTCAACACTGGTCTCAAATAAGAAAGCCTCATATATCAACTAAACATGCAGCATTCCTCTATTGAGCAAATAAAGAGATTACTCAAGCATAGTGAATTAGCAATGATGAAATAGTAGACATACCAATAGGCGCTGCAAGCTGTGACACTGGCTAACCAGTTTCACAAGATCAGGGCTCTCAATAGTGGCATAGCTCAGATTCAGAGAAGTAAGCCCAGAGCAGATGGAATAGGCTGCAGGAAGATAAGTGGGAACCACATCCCAAAAACCAGATAAGCCCTTCAGCTTCTTGCACCCTGAAAAAGCTTCGGCTAGGCTTGAGAAAACATCAGAGTGAAGATCGGCTGAGTAGGCACCAGTTCCAAGCTCAATTAGCTGAGGGGCCCGGCGGAGCAGATTAGGGAGTCTCTCAAGGGGTACAGCACGGTTGAGACGAAGTGAGGAAAGGTTGGTACACCTACCCACCAGACGCTCTAAAGCAGATGAACTCACATCAGAACCTAAGCAAGAAATGTTCAAGGAGACAAGTGAGGTAAACGTATCAGGAAAATGGCTCAGCCAGTGTCCACTTAAATCATCCACCTCGCACTCCTGCAAATCCAACACTCTTAAATTCCTGCACAAGCAAATGGGGAATCAATTTTACAAAGAGCAGACCCTATCATGATAAGAGTTACTAGAATTTGCACAAGGTCTGCGCAATCATGGTAATTAACTAAAGAAACTTAAAAGGAAAATTTTCATTACATTAAAGAAAATAAATCTGCTAAAATAATGAAGGCTTGATAAAATTTTGTTGTGAAAAATTAGCAATTATTGATTGTCTTTATCACTGAAAAGGACTAGACAATCCTTATCAGAGTAACTTTTCCTGATAGCAACAAATACGAGAAAAGAAAATCAATCATTCCCAACCTGTTTGATGTTCTCAACAAAACCATTCTTCACACCAATACAGTTTACATCCCCGAAATATTAAATTATTGCAGCATAAAAACAACATATGCCTGAAAGGTCTGCCCAAGGATTACAACTGGACCACCAAAACTCAATTCAATAGAATCTTAACAAACAACTAAATAAATCCTTGATAATCAAAAGAAAAAAGGTCCATTCATCTTACCATAACAATGTTAAGTAAACAAGGAAAATGGAATCTTAGATCAGATAACGCCTACATTGTCCAAGAAGCAAAACTCAAAACTGGAAATAACCTAATTACAATAGCCTATCAAAAACAGAAGAAGAAACTAAAGGCAGTAAGTATCACCCTTGCCTAGATTTGCCATTCTTATGAGAAGACTTCCAAACTCTACCAGAAAGAAAGAGAAAGCCAGCCAAAAGAAGACAAAACCCTTCAAACTGCAGATTCCCCGTTTACAGGACCATAATCTAAAACCTTGATGAAGAAATAACATCCCTGTTTCTCCAAAATAAACTCAGGAGAAGGACCAAACAGAATCGAGAGAGAAAGCAACAACACTAAAACTGAAATTCGCAAATTGATGCAAATAATACGGGAATCAACCTGGAAAAAAGAAAATGAGGGCCTACTTTGGCAGAAAATTTGGCAATTTTCGCATTAAAAGGTTGGAAGTATAACTAGGCCCCAAAACGAAGAAGAGAAAGAAAACGGGTCTAAAAGAAGAATATAGCTCTGAATCTTAGAATTTTCCACTAAAAGGATATATTAGAGCACCTCCGTTGACGAAGAACATTTCATCAGTTCATCTAATTACTTAATCCATATAATGTGTAACACTAACAGTCAAAACTCGGTTCCATTCCTAAATCTATCATCAATGAATCAGACACGATAACACCAAAGACACAGTGACCAAGATAAATCAGAAAACGGGAAAAAAAAAGGTAAAAAGAAAAAGAGGAATGCGGGCAATCTACCACATTCTTTGCGAATCAACCAAGCACTCAACAGTCAAAACTTTATTTTCATAGTATATACTCAACGTTAGGTCGAGGAAGGGGTAAGTATATCCGACTCAAGATTCAAACTTCCTTTTGCCTCTCTTTTTGTGAGTAGAGTGAGAAGGCCTCACCTGCAATTGGCGGCAATGGCGGCGAGTCCATCAGTAGTGAAGCCCTCACAAGACGACATCACAAGGACCTTGAAGTTATTGAACGAACGTGAAATCAGCTCCAAGTTCTCGTCAGTGACGACCATGCGCTTGAGCCGAATCTCCTCCAACCAAGGGTAAGCCCTACCCATGGCCGCGATCCAAGGGTAAACGTACCCTCCCCAACCCTCCGGCACCAGATTGTAGTCCGCGAAATGTGGCTTCCCTTTCAGCTCCACGGATCTGACCTCGGGGAACCGCCTGATCATCATCACAGGGCTCACCGCATAGCAGTTCCCGACGAAGATCCGTCGCCTGCACCACCGCTCGATCTCGTACCACGACTTGCAGACCAGAGATACCGCGTTCCGGTCCTTATCGCTCTCTATGAACGAGAACACGTGCTCCAACACCTCCTCCGGAAACGAGTACGCCATTGCCGCTTTCCCCAGAGCTCCGACCACAAACACTCAAATCTCGAAGTACGCAGGCCGAACAGGAACCTCCCAAACAGTACCGGTATACCGAAGCTTCAGATCTGAGACGCCATTAACGAGCTTGGAGCCAAGTTCTTAGTTGCAGGAGAGAGAGAGAGAGATATAGAGCGGAAGCGAGGGCGAAGAGAGTACCGGAGAGGATAAGGTTTTTATGTTGAGCTCGACGAGGGTAGATTCGTAACCTAAGGTCACATGAGTTTTGTGTGAAATGATGGCAATCGACGGTTTTATCGGCCGACACGTGTAGTGGCCATGATTTAACCGTCGGATCAACGGTGGACCGGCCGCGAGGCAAGCCAATCTTATCCGTTCGCGACGAAGCGCAACCGCAGAAAACGGGTGTACATTTTGAGAAGGTCGTATAAAGCCCTACTGCTGCTGCTGCTACTACTACGACGCCGCCGTGGCGAGAAATCGAGACGAATAAATGATATAAATCGCGAGACGTAAATTAAAAAAGGGACGGGGAGCTGTACTAAAGTGCTATTATTGTATTGTAAACTGGGTTTTAGGGAATCTCATGATTCTCATTGCACGGCTGGATCTGACGGATCTGACTGAGGCGGGGACCACCGGAGCAATCTTAGGGCAACGACGGGGGGGAATGATCGGATGTGAAACCTTGATCCATGATGAGATCCCGGCCACCAAATCATGGCCGTCGATCATTCGCCCGAATCCAACGGTCAGAGTTCGTTTCCCGAGATCCACAGTGATAAAACGAAGAAGAAACTCAAACTCAAAAATGGTAAAAAGCAGAAGTGGACCATACGGAGACATAACATAACATCATATAGGGCTGAGAGCTGTTAGATTCTTCCCCGGCTCTCGAATGACGGAGTCACCCCTGGTTGGGACGAGATATTGCGGGACTTACCCCGCTTCATAGGCGGTGAAGGGAGGGGCAGCATCGTCAGTGCAATTCGATTTGGGGAGTGGAAGTGTCCGAGCATGGACTCCATCGACCTGTCCCTTTTTATGTGTCCGAAAGCTGATGGTCAAAGATCAACGGCCCAGATGGGAGCTGAAAAAGAAGAGATCTGGGCCGTCCGGTGGCGGGCGTCTTCATCAATCGCAACCGAAAGCCTCGTCTTTTCTTCCGCTTGGTATTGACCCGACCATTCAAAAAAATAAATTAAAATGGTTGGAGATCTTAATTAGATATAATAATAATACAATCAAAGGGGTTTACATATATAATATAGTAATAATTCTGAGAATCAATTAGATTAATTAATGAGAGGATAAGTTGTTAAGCACGAAAAGTGGGTTGTTTAATGTACGAAAGAGGAGAGGGGAGGAAGGGATTAAATAAAAGCAAGATTTTAAATGAATATGATAATTAAGCCCACGCATGGCTCTCCGGGAATCTCTCTTCCCCCCTCGAGTGGGATGGATTGCTCCCAACTCACTTGCCAACTTCAATATGTTTTTGGGGAAGCGAATTTTATATTTATAATTATTAGAGAGGAAATTATTATTTTTCTCGGAGCTTGTGATATTTAATTTCGTCCCCCCCGTAAAAATTCCACAAATTAGCCTTTCTTCCCCAAAGGTTCAAGGGCGTATTTGAAAGAAACGGGAATCCGAGGGGGGCGAAAAGTGTAATAGGAGGAAAAGTGGTCCATAATAGTAAAGTGATGGGAGGAGTGCGTGGAATGAGAAGAGAATGAGTGAGCAGATGGGGGCACGTGATCAGGAAGGAGGGTAATGGAATGGTAATTTGTTGGTAACTGTAGGAGGAGATGGCGCCCCACTGAAGCCAATACGTTTACAATTAATTCTCAATTATTGGTCCCTAAAACATTAATTACTCTTATTACCACCCACCCACCCTTCCTCCCTTTGCATCACTTTTTGATGAATTACGCCGTTCTTGCATATTCTCTCTCTAAGTTAAAAGATGAAAGAGACTTCCTTAATCACACTGTACAAATGTTTCTTTGCTGAAAATTAGGTGACAATATATATAAGAGATTAAAGGTGGATGATGCATGGATTGATAAGATGGGGGTGGGGGGGTGTTTGGAAGAGGACAAAATGGTTTCCCAACAAAAAGTGTAGTTTAGTTCCAAAAGCAACATGCTACGCTACGCATGCCAATTAAATCTTACTTTTTTGACAAACTATTGTACTTTTCTACTCGGCGGCTATTGCGTTTGGAAATTCGCAGCAAAGTTGTAATAATAATAATAATAATAATAATAATCCAATTCCCTACCAAATATTGCCTATTAATTCCACCACTTGTTATTTTTTTATTATAATTCTAATTATATGTTCTACATCCCTCTGGGATAATTATTATACCCATAAATTTCATACGAAAAAAAACAAAGATTTTGGGTAGGAGGCATCTAAGATCTTATTCACCGTGACAGAGTCCGAGTCCAATTAATTAACAGCAACCCTCAAATTTTTGTAACATTGGTATAATAATAATGATATATAAGTTATGACTGATTTGAACTTTCATGAGTCTAATTAAAGCGAAAATCGATCGGGTCACGTCGTAATTAAGAAACGTAGCGAGGTTTGGTGGGGGCCCATTAGCAAGACCTAACCTAATTTTGATGGGCCCAGTGGCTGTGGGCCAGCAGCCTATTGCCGGCCTCGTCGAATTAGCTCTCCCTCCTCGGCTCTCTCTCTCTAATAAAAGAAGGCTGAAAGTGGTCTGAGACTGAACTTTCCAAAAGTCGGAGCTTTGATACGATGCCCGTCACCGACAAAAGACGCCCCCGTCCATTCTCTCTCTTGCTTGCGTGTCGGTCGTCCATTGGCCAGGCTCCTCCTCTCCCTTCCAATTATCCAAATTCGTTGACCGCTTGAATTTAACGGCCCTAAATATGAAATGACATGGCATTCACGTTGATGGTCACCCTTCGGTCTTTAAATAACATTTTGGTTTATTTTAACGTAATATAAATTGTCCCTTGGAAGGAGGATCCACGTGGCGACGTGGTATTAGTGGATCAAGTTGCCTGCCCCCAACGACATAAATAAGGTTTCAAATTCACCGCACGTTATCGCATGTTCGCATGGTCAAACTCGTTGACTATTTCGAGACACCAAGTATGGTCTTTTTTCACGCTAAGAAAAGAGAATCTTTAGTCGTATTTATCATCATTAGTTTTTTTAAATAAAATATAATAATTTTTTTTAAAATAATATATATATATTTTTAGATAAAATTTATATTTATATTTATTTTAATTTTAAATAAAAAATTATCACGGTAACCATTAACAAAATATCATGGGTTAAATAAAATTTTTAATAAAAATCGATGTCTCATTCATAATGTTTTATATCTTTTTCATTAAATTTGTAATAGATAAATTTGAATTTGAATTTTTTTTAAATATATAAATTTATTAAATAGACATAATAAGTTAAAAATTAGGCCACTAGATAAGGACTAGAAATTTGTTTCCCTTCCTCTAAAGAAGTCTAAACCCTTTTAACTTAAAACTAGTAGACTAACCAAAGGGGTAATTATATGTGTCTTTAGTGTGACTTATCATTGGTCTGATAAATTGATCTGCTTTGTTGGATTTGATCTGGAAAAACCTTTTGTTTTGAAGTATCAAAGTTTATTACTTTTAGAAATAAATATTAAATATCTTAGTCCCAAACTCACTCATCTTATATTATACCATAGTCACTAATAATTTTAAAATTGTGTGCATCATCCAAGAAATACATTTTTACCCAAAACCTATTTAAAGAACTAATATATTGAAAATAAATGTTAAAAATATATTTATGGGTTAACTCTTGAATAGTAAAATCTAAACAATATAATTATTCTTAAATGTTAGGCAAAACTATCACCAAACATGATGGCTACACTGCTCTTGAATTAAACTTGATTGATTTAAAAGATAGGGATATGATTGAGGGGCCAATCTGAATTAGGAACAGATAATGGACGCATGACTTAGCCGCAAAGATGGAAAGAGTTGAAAAATAAAATAAAAAGGCACTTTGTCTTGGCCTTTGTTCGTATTTTACAGTGTGCGCTAACGAGAGCATCTCTTTTTATTTTTATTCAAAATCATTTCGTTCATTATTTTAGCCAAAGCAATTGCATGTACATGTACACCTCGGCATGCAATATCCGAATAGAAAAGCCCCAAAATTGTGCAATTGTCAACTTAGCTTTTACTTTTCTCTTTTTAATGGTCATCGTGGTTACAGTACATACATGGTTGCAATCTACTAGAATTTTTATAAATCATTTTCACGGGTTGCCTGTGATAAATTGACTGTATCGGAGTTTTAACGGGGACTTTGGTATTTTTATATTTTGAGCAAAGTGTGATTATTGTATTTTTTAAAGGGTTAAATAAGTTTTTTTTTTTTAATTTAGAGTCAATTTAGGTATTGTGTTTTAAAAGATATAAAATAAGTCATTGTACTTTAAAAATATTTTTTATTAATAGCTTTGACTTTGTTTCTAATCAAAATAATCCTATGTTATCAATAATTCAGATTCAAAAAACTCTATTTACTTGTAGTTTGTATTTTTTTAAAGTAAATTAATCAATTTGACTCAAGAATCAAAATATAGTGATTTTTTTTACACTTCATGTTTTATCTTTTTTTTTTTATGTGATAAAAATGGAGAGATATGAAATGGGTACCTTATTTGGGCCCTTAATTTTTTTTTTTAATAATGCTAGAAGTCATGTGGCACCTCTTTATTAGAATTCTTTATCTATCACATCTTTTAATGAGAATGCGATACATGATTGATGACTCGTAATTTTTAAGATAACTTTAACTTTTTTGAGAATCAATTATATGATAAAAAATATATAATTCTTTCTGGTATAATTTATAATATTGGATAATTAAGGCTGACATATGTAAAAATGAGCATAGTTTAGGTTAAAATGTTATGGTAGATGTTGTTATTATATAATTATAAAAGAAAAGGTAAAATAAAAAATAATATCATATAAAATAAGGTTAGATTAGCTTGTTAAAGATAAGACGTGGGAGTTTACCTCAAACATGTGTGGCCCCTCCCGGTGGACCATGTGGTTTATTTTGTCAAACAATATATAAAGAGTCACTCTTCTCCTTTGATCCTCTCTATTTAAACATGGCCTAAAATGGTTTTGATATGTGCTAAAAGAATTTATAAAAACTTATATAAGATGTGGATGAAATAGATGAAATTTCAAATTAAGAGAAAGGCAAAAGAAACCTTTGAGTCCCTGAACCAAAAAAAGTGAGCCCAATTCCTCGAATACAAATAGCATTATCCTTTTTAGGTCTATCTGACCACAAATATCTGCCTCTTAATTTGCTATAAAAACAAATTGAAAGCCTTTGTGTTTGAACGCTGTTTCCTTTGAAAAAAAAAATAAAAATTTGCAAGATTCCAACTATTAATTGATTTAACACATCTATGCTAAAATTTGTCTCATGTTGACACTGTGTTGTGTCTTTTGTTGGGTTCTATTCAAATTATGTGAGGAGAAGGTACGGTGGGTGGCCCTATTTCTAGGGGTTTTCGTTGGCCCTTTCAAGGAATTGACTCGCAGGAAGACTAACAGAGAGAGATTCACAAGGGAGGGAGAGAGAAAGAGAGGGGGGGAAGACATAAATGCATTGAAATGGCGGGCTTGGATTTGCAGAAACAGTTAATGGGTAACATCATTTGCAATAATGTTAAAAGTGAGGAGGGAGGGGGTGGGGCTGGGACCACTGCAGCATTGGCTCTCCATCTCTTTCTCTCTGAGAGATCAATTCCATCTGTAGTATCTGATGGGTTAACTTCATCATGGGCCTCTTCGCTTTTTGGGTTCATTCACTGTGGTCCTCAATTCCAATGGCTGCCATTCCTTTGATTGTTCTCCTTTTGGCCATTAATGGTGGACCACTTCACCCTTTCCTCCGTCCTAACTTGCCCCTCTCCGGGACCAATTTCTCATCCCTCTTTCCCTTTTCCCACTTGTGACTCTCATTCATGCAGATAATATATACATATATATATATATGTAATTTTTTCTAATATTTTTGTATATAATTATATCTTCTACAATATTCTTATTAAGTTTCACGTGGTTATTCTAATATTACTCTTTAATTTATACAACTAAAGACTACACCATCACACTATTCTAAATAACTTCTAATAAGGATGGATTCAAAATATCTTGGGAGATATAGGTACAATACATTTTTATTAGCTTTATTTATCTTTTAAGAAGGAGAAAATTCGTTTAAGATTACAGATTAAGTGATTAAATCACGATAAGTTGAGATTCACATAAGTAGATCATAGGTTCAATTCCTTATCTTGCATAGTGAAAAAGTCTTCACTTGTTATTTACCTCTTTTGTTGAAATTAATGACACGAACGATGAAGATAGTACAATAATGATCATTCCAAAAAAAAAAAAATTAAATCCCTCACAATATTATATATTTTTAAAAAATCAAGGTCCTACCTGATGAGATTGGGTGGGGTGGGTATATAATATTTTTAAAAAAATGGGAATAGGCAATCCTCATTGTGAAATTGATGCATTTGGGCATCATCAGACTCACGTGGCATCTAAAAACTTTTACCAGAATTCTTTTAATCCAGTCTATTTCATTTTACTAATTGGTCATTTCATTCCATTTTCGAACTTTTTCTGAAGTATCTTACACACAAACCAAAATGTCACGCATACATTATTCCGATCACATTACTTGCACGAAATTCTGCAAGATATTAATTTGCTATGCATACGTATTTATATGTACACATAGGCATAGACCACTTGTGGGAAGTGGCCCAAGTTAAGATAGGAGCCTGCCATAGGACCCCGAGTTGGGATGCCCTTTGTGGGGTCGCAGATTTGTGGACCTGTTATTTTGAGTAACAATGACACCTAATCCCAATTGCCCTCTTTCATCCACACATTTTCAACACAATGTCATTGTCCAAACACAGCACATATCTTCCATCCCGGCTACTGAATCACCACCAAACCATCAATCAAGATACTCATTGTAACCCTCAGGGTCATAATAAATTAAAATTCATACTAATAGATTGTGATTTTAATTTTTTATCTTGCACAGTAAAATAAATTCTTCACCTACAATTCATCTTTTATGTCAAAATTAAGAACATAAACGATAAGAGATCGCGAAAGGATGATAATTCTAAAATGCTCATCATCGAATAACCATCTCGACGAGATCACTGCACTAGTGAATTTCTAGCATCTTTTGACGAAATATTCAATCAAATCAAAACTCCTTATGTTTAAACTTTGTTTTTCTTCTTTAATGCCAATGATTAGTTTTATATGACTTGTGATTAATAAAAGATACCCTAAAATGATATGACAGTGTTATTATTATAATCACAAACCAAAACTCACAGCACTCTAGAAATTGAAATGTGTTACTACCAAATCGTATTGGTAGTATTTTTTTTAACTAAAAATGTTTTAACAATATAATATTTCTTTGAATAACGAGAGATTTGAGTTGCTCAAGATGAACTAGTTTGGCCATCAATCATGATCACGGTCATTGTCATGATATGATCTTTTTTCATTTTGTCGTCGTCTATTAAGATCTCGCCATAATCTATTGATTCTATTCTTTACTTGGAAGCGCCAAACTCCAAAATTCTTCGCCAAAGTCAAATTAATGCTAATCTAAATCAAATTTCGCAATCTCTCCTACTCGCTATCAGTAGATAGATAAATGCGGCAGGGTTTCATCATAATTGATTAAAAGTAGGTGTAGATCTAACCTGGTGATCGCTGGCAGAGGACAGTTGGGAGTTTGAAATTCGCCGACATTTCTGCGTTCTTTCAAGACTTTCGGGCAATCACGAGTCCATCAGTCGTAGAAAATGGAAGCCTCTCTCTCTCTCTCTGACAGTCGGCCGAAGTATTCCTTTTATTCGAATCAAACTTTCAGTTCCGGCATTGCTGATAATAGCTGGCTGCCAGAGAGATGACTAGCTGTGTTCATCATCTCGATTCGAAGCTTCGGCTACTCTTGGCTGGTAATTAGGGTTTTTACTTAGTTTTAATCATACATAACTGACTGAACCTGTTATTTTCGCGTTTGAAACTGAACGTTAGCATCCATTCCAATCCATCCTTCGTCATAGATTGGGCCATAGAAGCCCACTCCTGCGTAAACAGCCCATGTTCTTATAAATACTTTTACAAAATTATTTAATAATTTCGCAAAAAATTCAACAACCTCACTTAAATTCTTCACCTCCTCTTCCAATTAGCACCAGATACATGTTTGATCTTCTAATTTTTTAATGTTATTTGATAAAAAGTAGGTTTTATATTTGGTAACAATATATAACTTTTAACATAAATAAGAAACACACATTTATTAGTTTCCCCTTAAATTATACTTAAATTTAAGTATTGTTGTTACATGGATACAATAATAAATTTGTTGAATGAAAACGTCATTTTCAAGCCGTCTAAACCTGCAAAAATAATAAAATAGTCAAAGGACGCGGAGAGGTCCCCACGCAAACACTCTGACGTTTAAATTAGACACTGAATATAATAAAAGAAAATATATTGAAATTAGTATCAAGTACGTCCTCCTTTCAAGAATGAATGTCTCCTTATTTATAGAGAAATATGGAATAATTTAAAGTGTAATAGAATTAGAGTTCTTATAGATAACGCTTATCTTGATTGATCATAATTTGATTGGGACTAGAATAGTTATAAATAACATCTATCTTGGTATTCTAAAATCTATTAAAATTAAGATACAGATAACTTGTATATTTTACAGATGATATTTATTGTAATACCCCATATCTGTGTGAGGTCACCACGTAATTTAGGTAAGTTTAAAATACCGAAAAGTGGGTTTAATAGTAAAATAAATCGTCGAATTAGCTGTAAAGAATGTCCCGAGGCTAAGATTTCAAAGGAAAATAATATGTCGTTGCTAAGCCTCCCGAGATAGGATTTTTAGTATCAAAATAAATTGGATCGAAGTTAATTTTCGATACAGCTTCAGTTCGGGCTGAAAATAAATTGTCGATAGGAAGCGCCTCAAAATTTAGATATTTAAAAGAAATGATATATTAGATTATAGTTATTTTTTTTATATAAAAGATATTATAGTTTTTCATGTCAAAAAAAAAAAAATCAGATTACAGCGTGGTCGACTACCGCAAATCATGGAAGGCAATTTCGGCCATGGGACATCTATTCTTTGTCAGGGCATGGCCGAGCATGGGTCAAGGTCGTGTAAGGGCAAAGAAACGGCCTCTGATTGGTCGAAAAACGTACGAATTTGACTATAAATAGCCGAGTTTTGGTCAAGAGTTTGCATCAAACATTTTACTTCGTATTTCTCACATTTGGGAGCAAATTAGAGGTTGGGGATAAGGGGCTTTTGTTCCCTAGATTGTGAGAGGCAATTCTGGAGATTTTGAGAGTTTTTGGAGTAGTATAGAGGGTGTTTTCGCATATATACATTCGGCCGCCTATATATATATACATATTGCGGGAATGGTTAAATCGGTTTGTAGAGTGATCGATCAAAAGATCTAATAAGGGGCTTTTGGTCGCAAGGTTATGGGCAGCTAATCTGAAAAGTTTCGTGTCAATCGGAGTTCGAATCAAGGGTCAATTTTGTTCGTCGAAGTTTGGTAGCGGGCGGCTAAGGCGGGCTGTTTTCGGCCAAATCGGAAGGCTTCCGATGGTTTTTTCCTAGCAAGATGGGTACCATTGGGATCGACTAAGGGAGAGGAACAGCCTGGTGTTGTCATTTCAATTTTTCGGTGTGCCGTCGCCGAAGAAGATGATCGGAGGTATTTTCTGTATTTTTTAAATTATGAAAATATAGAAAATTCGAGAAAAAATAGAATTAAAGGAAATAAAATTCTGAAAAATATCCATAAATTCAAGAAAAATGAAAATTTTATTTTTATAAATTTTTATCTTGAAAATTTCTTGAGGAGATAATTATTTTGGATTTTTGAAAGGAAAGGTAAATGGAAAATAAATGAGGGATTTTTATAAAATTCTGAGAAAATTCCAGAAGGATAAGGAATTTATTTTATGAGTTTTGGTGATTTTTCATGGAGGAGATTCGAAGGAAATCAAGGAGAAATAAATTTTCTCAAGGAAAAGTAATTATGGAAATTTGAGAAAATAGGAGAAAATCTGGAAAATTTCCAGAACATTCCAGAGGCTTATAAATATTGTTTTATGAATTTCTGTGGAGAAAAATTTATAAAAATGTTTAAGTAGGTATTTATTTGGGATTATCAAGAGAAAAATAGAAAGAAATTAGAAAAAAATTATGAGAAAATTGAGAAAATAGATATTGATTTTCCTTTGAATACACATGATGTCTAGGGTATCATTGAGGCTTGAGATTGAACTATAGTTGTAATACCCTAAGTTTTATAAATAAAATTAATTAAGTTATGTTAAATGATTTATTAGGTATGTAATTAATTCAGTTAATTAAATTTACCTAAAGTGTACTTATAAAAAATATAAATAAATAAATATATAAATTTGATTTAGGATTAAAAGAATTAAATGAAATTACAATGTAAATGTGTATGTATGTTGTGTAAATGCTAAATGTTAAACGTGTGTATATATATATATATAATACTAAATATGTATGTAAAAAAAAAAAATCTGAAAATCCAGATTTTGCAGAAGCAGCGAGCGGCCAGAGCATGGCCGTGCCTGCAAATCTTTGCTTAAGGGCAAAGGAAGGGTTTTAATTGTCGAAATGACCAGAGTATGGCTCCCAGGATGCGTGGCCGACGTTGGTAAGGCAAGGCACGTCGGAAATGGGCTATAAATAGCCCAGTTCGTGCAAGGCATTCCATCCGAAATTTTTAAAGCTTAGAGCAGTCGATTGGGAGTGATTTTGTGAGATTGGAGAGTGAGGTTTTGGTCTTCAAGTCGTGGGCTTCGTTTTTGGAGAGTTTGGAGGCCAACGGAGCAAAGGAGAAGGCGAATCGAAGCTTCGTCGGAAAACGCGTGACTCCCCGGAGCCGAGGACTATTCGGCCGATTCGAGGTAAGTTCGATCCTATTTTGTTGTAATTTTTGTACCAATGTGTTCGTAATGTCGAGATCTAGAGTTTGGGAGTAGAAAAATTGAGTTTAGAAGTCGAATGGCCGGCCGACGGCGAAGCTCTGGCCGGAGAAGAAGACCCAGTCGGGCGCGTAAGCTGTACGCGCCCGCGAGTGGGAAGACGGTGCGTGCAGTTCACGCGTCCGCCAAAGAAATTAGGAAATAAAAAAGAAAAGAAAATAAAATAAAATAAAATAAATGAAATAAAATTTTGAAAATTTTATTTCTAAGTTTGAAATAATGTTTGTGATTTATTTAATGTGTAATTTTCTGGAAATGATAAATTAATTAATTATTAAGTAGATTTTTCTATTATGAAAATAAAGAAAAATAGGATTTTAATTATGAAAATTCCAAGAAAAAATTTCAGAATGTTAAAGGTGTTATTTAAGAAATGCTAGTGAAAAGAAATGGAACAAAATGAAATATTAAGTAATTATTATGTAATTTAGGTAGATTTTTTTATCTTAAAAAAAAAGGATTTTAATTCAAAAAATTTCCAGAAAATTTTAGAATGTTAGAAGCATTATTTAAGAGATATTAATGAAAATAAATCGAATAAAATAAAATATTAGGAAATTGTTATGTAATTTAAGTAGATTATCCTATTATAGAAATAAAGAAAAATAGGATTTTAAGTCTGAAAATTCCAAAGAAAATTTTAGAATGTTAGAAGTATTATTTAAGAAATGTTACTGAAAAGAAAGGGAATAAAATGAAATTTTAGGTAATTACTATGTAAATTAAGTAGATTTTTCTATTATGGAAATAAAGAAAAAAAATAGGATTTTAATTCTGAAAATTTCAAGAAAATTTCAGAATGTTGTAATTGTTATTTAAGAAAAATTAGTGAAGATAAATTTAATAAATTGAAAGATTAGGTAATTATTATGTAATAATTACATATTTAGCTATTATGAAATAAGAGAAATTAGGAATTTAAGGTTATAAAATTACAAGAAAAATTCCAGAATGCTAAGAATATTATTCAAGGAATGTTGGTAAAAAGAAAGTAAATTTTTATGAAGCCTAGATAATTATTATGTAATTTTTGAAGAAATAAAGCTTAGAAATAAAAGAAAAATAGGAGAAATTATGAAAAAAAAAAAAATCTAGCAGATGGTATTTTAAAAATAAATTTATGTTGTAGGGGTCTCTGTGAGCAAGGAAACTAAGGGATAACCACTTGACACGTAGTTCGAGACAGATTAACGGTAAGTATGCCGCCTAAATTTAATGCAGTTGTAAATGTAAATGCTTTTATCATATTGGCATGCTATGATATGAATCATCACGTAGATTGCATCAATGACATGACTATGAAATGCATATATGCACGATGATACTATTGATCACACGCATATGAGGCCGTAGGGAGTACGAACTGGCACCGCTGTCCTATCAAGGGTGCACCCATACACCCCGGCTTCGAAAGAGGTGGCCGCTAAAATGATAGGCAGCATGAGGGGTGCAGTTGCCACCTACGAGGAAAGACATTGCATACACTCATGACATTGCATTGGTATTCTTACTTAGATGATTCATCATCTAACATGGGTTCGCCTCTGGAACATTCAACGTTCCAGCCGGGACTTGCAGAGATGGTTCAGAGATGGGTGATGTGTAGTGACACGAGATATCAAGATGCAAGTAAATGTACCATGTTGTAATATGATTAGTTCAAGATTTGTGAATATTGTTCTGTAATCAAACGCTTTATGTATTAATATTTAATGCCATGTACAGTTATTAAATTATGCATTTCCATGAGCAGGTTCGATTCAGCTTCCGCTTTACATCTATGACTAGTCTAGATATTTTATCTGGCACTAGATACGGTCTTAGGGAATTTTAAAATAATGTTTAAAAAAAAAATTGACCAAATTTCCTAAGGCATAACACGCCCAGAAGAAGTGGGTTGTTACAATAGTACTCCTGGCAAGAGAATCGAGGTCGGGCACGCATTTCGAGAAATCTTGAATTTAGCTCAAGGTGAATGATTCTACCCGAAAAGATTTATAGTAGCATGTGAATGGTTTACTGTGAGTGTTCATCCCTATGACTTGGTTTATTGTGATGGTTTGTCCAAACAGTTATTTACACATATATTAAATTTCGTACGATAAATTACATACATCGAAATGTTGATTTTAAGTTATACATGCTATGATTTTCGGCATTGGCATGTTGTGTGTTGTCCATGAGGGACATGGGTTGTTAACTTGTGACATAGCCCTGAGTGACAGCACTCAGGATGCGTACCAAGGATTAATGCTAGGTAACCCACTTGGGACGGGGCTGAGACGAACTTCACCCTACGGTACTCAAGTGGCGGGGTTGAGAGTGGAGACCACCCCGGTTGTTGGCTCAAGTGGCGAGGCTGAGAGTGGACACCACCCCAAGTTCCTTTGAGCAATAGCATTAATACCGAGGTGTCGTTGATTCCGAGGATAGTGTTGATGTGATACTCTTGGGGCTAGGATTGCGTTGGGTTTGAAATGCTTTTGAGTAGGAGCGTAATGCTTAACAATGACAATGGGGTGATTCCCGGGTTCATATGTGAGGTTGTCCCTCTTAAGCATGATTGTGTTTGCCAATGGGTCGATGTGGTCGTGTCGCCTTTAGAGATTGCATTTTCCCTAGTTAGGGCTAAATGCTTTGTGGGATTCTCTTACGCTGGTGCATGTTAGGATTCGTCGGTTTTATATATGATTTTGCATATATTCATGAAAATATTTTTGAACTCTCACTTAGATGATTCAGCATCTAATTTGGACTTTGTCCCTAGAATATTCAAACGTTCTAAGTAAAAACAGTGGCGCCAAGGGAAATAATGTTATCGAGATGTAGCTGCTATATTTAGTTTTTGTAGCGATGTTTAGAGATTATGTAATATTTTGATATTTTCATGTGAAACATCGATTCGATTATTATCTGTAAAAGGAAATTGTCAGTTATACATCATTGATGTTTCGATCTTGATTTCGCTGATGTGTCTGATATACCTGTCTTAGTCTATTAATTGTTTTAAATTTTGATATGCTGAGAAGGTATAGTCAGGATGGTCGGGAAATGATTATGATGAGAGTATGTATATTGAGAGATTTATGTTGTGTGTTTGATTTTGAAAAAAATATATATATTTCTAAAATCTCGAGGTAACGCGCGCTTGGGAAAAGTGGGGCGTTACATTTATCTTACCCCATTTAGGGATGAAATTTATTAGGGATGATGCTTATCCAAATATTTCATAATCATTTTAGAATTAGAATTTGCTATAGATAATTATCTATTATTTTCTTGGAATATTCAAAAGGATTTTTAAATGTCGGACTTATCATGTTTGCACGTTTTGTGTGGAATTCCCCCTGGTACATGAAAAATTTATGCCTTTTAGCCCAAAAATATATTCTAGGTTTTTGAGTTTTTTTTTTTTTTTTTTGCCTTTTAATGAGTTCTTATCTATGACACAATAATTGCTCTCCACTATTGTCTTTGACTGTAAAGCAAAGGAAAGAGTATACTGATTATGCCTCGTTGTTATCGAGCTACTTGCAGGACAACGGTCTTATACCTTCACATTGTCAGACTACTTGCGGGACAACAGTTTTATTTTCTCTTCATTGATGGGTTATGTGTAAGATAATGAACCTTTTGTTTTTCCCTCGTTATCGGGCTATATATAAACAGATTAGCATATTTGTTTTTCCCTTGTTGCCGAGCTATGCACGGGGCAATAGGTTTTGTTTTCTCATTGTTACCAGGCCATGTACGGGGTAACAGGTTTGTTGACTTCCTCATTGCTGGGTTATTAGTGGGGCAACAAGACTTTTGTTTTTCCTTTGTTGCCGAGCTATGCGCGGGGCAACGAATTTGTTGTCTTCCTCATTGCTAAGGTATGAGGAGAGCAACATGACTTTTGTTTTTTTGTCATAATGTCGCGACTCCCTAATTTCATGTGTATATGCTTGCTGAAATTTTGGGCGACATTTGCAATTAGAAAGAATATCAATATTTTGTTTTTACAATTCAGCGTGACGCTTACGTTCGTAATTAAATAATATTTATATTTTGTTTTTGCAATTCGGCGAACGCCTACATCTAAACTTAGAGAGAATACAATATTTTATTTTCATAATTCGGCGTAGCGCCTACGTCCACAATCCGAAAGAATATCAATATTTTATTTTCTCAATTCAACATACCGCCTACGTCCGCAATGAAAGAATAACAATATTTTATTTTCGTGGTTCAACATAACGCCTATATCCGCAATTAAAGAATAACAATATTTTATTTTCGTAGTTTAACATAACGCTTACGTCCGTAATTTGAAAGAATATTAATATTTTATTTTTGCGGTTCGGCATAACGTCCGCAATTAAAGAATAACAATATTTTATTTTCATAATTCAGCATAACACTTACATTCGCAATTTGAAAGAATATCAATATTTTGTTGTCGCGGTTCAGCGTAACATCTGTATCTGTAATTAAAGAATAACAATATTTTATTTTTGTAGTTCGGCATGACGCCTACATACGCAATCAGAGAAAGTATCCATATATATGTATTTTAACCCAGATCCGTTTTTATCAATTTAGATATGTTTCTTCAGCAACCTAGATCTATTCCAGATTTGGGTACCTGTTTCAATCCATGCGCTTTTTGAGTATGTTTTTTAGTCTCTAGAGTTCGTGGAACAAACTCTTGAGGCATGCTTTCGCCACTCGAATTCGATCTCCTAGTGACCCTCTTCTCGTGATTTTTTGTTGTCTTTGTTAGAATTCTCCTGGAGGTTGCCAAATAATTTCCCAAAGAACTCTAGCTTTCGTCTTTGCGTTATGCCTAATCATTTTCTTGCGATTTTTTTTTTCATCGTTTCGAGCTTCCTTTTACTTTTGTTGCTTCGTCTCTTGAAAACCTCATGACTACTTGCTTAGGCCAAGATGTGTGGTCCACCACTACTGTTTGTGCTCCTTCTTGGAGTAGTGTGATGTGTTCATCGTAGAAGGCATTGACTAAAATCTGATCTTCGGAGGGGCCGTCGCAGTAGCTTGTTGATGTCCATCATCATCGTTTGTTTGGATCCTCCATTGCCATCGCTGTTTTCCATAATCATCGTACGTCGTTGACCGTCATTGCCTTCTGTGGTGCTTGTGCCATCGTTGTCTTCACTTCTACTGCCACTGTTGACACTTGCTCCAGTTGCGATTGTGCTCGCCGTCGACCTTGCTACTACTGTCACTGACGGCTTAACGTGGTCATCATCTGCTGCTTCTTCCTCCCTTGGCTTTCTGGGTTTACATCCTTTTTTCAAGGGAAAAGCTTCCTCCAGAAGCTCTCATGTGTACATATTTATGTAATATAACAAGCAGAGACATCTTTTCCCCAACTTCCATGAGAAGCTTTATAATGTCTCCTTAATTTTTCTTTTTAATTTTCTTTTTCTGCCAAGGTTCTACACAAAACTTCTTCATACAACACATATATTGAGAGAGAGAGAGATAGATTTCTCTATCTTTTCTCAATTATTTTTATTTTTGAATAAAACAATAATTGAAAATCGAAATGGCAACAAATACAAAAATATTAACTAAAGAAACATACTATTAATGTGATTATCGCATACGTATAATTCTTTTTTTCTCAATTAATTTGATTTGGCTTCATGCGACTTGAGATTGTGTGAAAGCCGTCATAGTATTAATAGACTTTTTGGATATTTCTCACAGATGGTGTCAATTGTTGTTGCATTGATACAACAATAAATTTGTTGAATGAAAACGTCGTCTAAGCTTACAAAAATAAGAAAATAGTCATAGGATGTGGAGAGGTATCTGCACAAACACTCCAACATTTTAAGTTAGACACTGAATATGATAAAAGAAACTATATTAAAATTAGAATCAAAGACATCCTCCTTTTAGGAATAAATATCTCCTTATTTATAAAAAAATATTAAGTGATTTAAAATATAACAGAATTATATTTTTTATAAATAAC
This sequence comes from Diospyros kaki, assembly GCA_036245055.1. Lineage (NCBI taxonomy): Eukaryota > Viridiplantae > Streptophyta > Magnoliopsida > Ericales > Ebenaceae > Diospyros > Diospyros kaki. Next base: position 37,508,877 of record BSEG01000007.1, read on the forward strand.
ACTTATCTTGATTGATCTTAATCTAATTAAGACTAAAATAACTATAGATTACATCTATCTTAGTATTCTAAAACCTATTAGAATTAAAATACAGTATATTTTGTAAATAATATTTATCTTACCACAAAATAAAATTTATTAAAGATAATATTTATTCAAATATTTCATAATTATTTTAGAATTAAAATTCACTATGAATAATTACTTATCATTTTTTTAAAATATTTAAAATAAAATTAAATATCAAACTTATTATATTTGCACGCTTTGTGTGGGTTGTACATGATATTCTGTGCTTTTGAAATTTTTTTTTACCTTTTAATGTACTTTTATCTATGACGCAACAAGTACATTCATGAATGACACAATTATATTTATTCTCAACTAAGTTATGGAACACAACTATATCAATTATCTTCATTCACCACCACCTCATGAAATTTCTCCATGTGAAGATGGTGTTCAAACTTCATTTCATCATTACTCCGCCAGGGGATATTATCCACTGCCGGTCCCAAGCCCGGATAAAGGAGGAGGGTTGCATTAGGTAGCCGACAGCCAGCGTAAAACCTAGTCAGATCCAAATATGAATTCTAGACAAACTATCTATTGGGATGTAACCCACATAGAAGTCTAGAATTCATGTAGCCAACCCCACATAGTGGGATAACGGCTGGATATGTTGTTGTTGTTGTTGTAAAAAAGGTACGGACGAATTTAAGATCATCTTATCAAAGCTCATTTTACAGCAAGTCAGAAACCCAATTCACGGAACACAATCCTGAACCGATCCCGAGCTTTGGTACACAGTTCATGCAGTCGAGGCCCAACACAACATAGCCCACTGACATATAACAACGCCAGGCAATTACAAATTGGCAAACCTGGGAATCACATGATAAAAGCAAGAGAGCAAGGAAGCCAGCAGGTGCAAAGGAAAGAGATGAAATAAAATGACCTGAACCAGTAAGGTCAAACCGCAATTCAGGCTCATATAAGGTATAACTAGGTTAAAGCATGTCAACAAAGAACCAAAATGGCCATCCATGATACAGACAATTCTTATGTACAAGGAGGCAGAAAAGAAAAGAAGGAAAAAGAAAAGAGGACCAGCACAAGCTACTCGTACAGCAATTAGGGGGAATGGTGCAAGTCCCCAACTCCCAACAAGCCTTTTGCACAGTACCCACATACCAGAAACCACAACCACCTTCCGGGACAATTTTTTGTTACACGCAGCAAGATCTGCAATGTAAATTCGAAGCTTTAACAGCTAGAAGAAATCAAGATGCTATCATGTAAGGCTAGTGAAGATTTTTTATCAGATGCTTTTGATTCCTCAATAGTCTCTTATGTGGCCCACAATTATGCAAGATAGCATTGAAATCAACTTAGGTAGGGAATTATTTGGTGAGAAGTTTTTTGCCATCATTAGGACATGAATCTTGGCATTGATGAACTCTTACGGTTTTGGACAGTATAAAGACACATAAGGTCATCGAATAATTATAAAAGCAGACACTTGACATTAACATTGAGTGATGACTTGGAAAACTAAGATGCTTTGACAGATAAGGTCTATGAGAGATGGAATTTTAAATTTGAAGAAATATCATTTCAAATGTTTAAAGTAGGAAATGATTAATTTACCTGTTATCTGTAGGCACAACGGAAGCTGGCAACCGGACCTGCTTGCCAATCATTCACAAGCAATCTTGGTGTCAAAGCTGCTGAGGCAGATCCCAAACGCCTGGAATGCTGAGATTGGGTACTGATAGTCCATGGTGAACACGTCCTTTCCCACCTTCCCAAACTGGAGAATGACATTCTCTTGCTCTTGCACAGCTGCTCCCTCTTCCACTGAGGCAACGAGCTGAAAGTTCTTTACAGATGCAACAGTCACCCGTCCATTAAAGTTCAAGCACCAGCACTGGAGTTGCTCATGCCATCTAGGAGCCTTATTCTTCAAGACCAGCATATCATCTTTCTGGGTGGACAAGGGTCCACAGTGGAAATTCTCCATGCGAGTTGATTTTGATCTAAAAAATGGAAGGGATGGAGGAGTTTCCACGTTACCAAGAAGGAATTCAGTTTGTGTGGGGGCTATACCACCTGGGTTAATAGCAGAAGCAGGAATGGCATCCATAACACAGTGCATCCTCCTTGGACCCCTGCTTTTCAGAATATGTCAATATCCACTGTCAAGCATACTGACATAATAACTTAACACTAACATCTCCAAACTGGTAAAAAGTAGATAGAGAAAATCCATCACAAAGTCTAAGCTGTAAATAAAACGATGTCATCTGTCTTTTCCATAAAAGGAAGGAGGATATTAAGGAATTCATCTCTTACCTGGAGCCCAAGACATTCAGATCATATGAAATGTGGGCCACAGGATAGTTGCCACCTGAGAAACTGGGGGAGACTTGTTTTGTGCCAAGGAGCCTGGTTGAGTGACATTTAGAAACTTTGGCTCCAGCATTTGGAGGCTGTGCATCATAGATTGTGAACTTGGTCCCTAGAAAATTTGACCTGTCAGAGAGAAACAAAAATTGAATTAGTTTAGACTTGAAACTAGAAGAAGCAATAATACCACATACCAGCTGACCTCACCTCAACTTTCCAATGTAGGTGCTGCTCCCCCTGGATACAATTTCAGGATTTAAGGAGATGATGTAGTCCGTGCATGTTGGACGACGACATTTCCGAGCAGCTAGGAGGAATTTGCCGTCATCATTTGAAGCTGTGCAGAGATCAGATAAGAAGGGTGAATAATAGTTAGACTGCAACCTCTCAAACAAAAAGCTCGATTATTTTCCCAAAACCCCAGCTTGAATGCTATCAATGGTGAAATTTAAGTCTCGACTGTCATTTAGATACTAAAAAAGTTACAGAAAACAAGAACAGGGTAATGCAGAACAAAAGGTGAAACCAAGGATACAAATATGTAATGAAAAGACACAAGAATTGGTATCCTGAAACAAAAGTTTATCACCTTGATTTAAATTGAGGAAAAGGTGATATGTTTGGGAGCCCCGATTCCGTTTTATATAACATTGGATGAGGGTGTCTCTCGGGCCAGGCTGCAGGGAAAGGATACAATATAATTATTAGTTTTACTACAAGCTAGAAGAAACGACAAAGTTTTGATGACTTATATGTTAATTTTCAAACATTCCAAAATAAGATACAAAAAAAAAATATCACTTTAGTTTTGATGTTCCCCAAATTTAATTCACATAGTATCTCATAAAATAGAAAAGAAGAGTTTGAAGAACAAAAATAGGAAATCCACTACTGAAATAAGATAGACCCGTGAAAACCATAGTTATTGATTGTGTTCTCTGCCAGTTGTTGTAACCCTGAATATACCATTTCAGTAAATACACATACAACAGAATCTAATTTCCTTTCCAGTTAGATTTCTGGTCAATGCCAATATTTTCTGCTCATCTTGTTCAGTTTTGGTGTTTCCAAACAGTTGTCTAGATGCTAACATCAAATGTGGTATCTAGAATGCGTAATTTAGACTGAATGGAAGGTGGCTATCATGGCAAAAAGGGGTACACTTATCAATCAAGACCTCCATCAAATTTTGTAGGTATTTTTAACAATATACTCTTATTTAAAATTTCTAAGTCCCATAATGGGCATCCCTAGTACACGAGGCACCCTAATTTGCAAGGGTGAGGGTGAGTAATTATTACACAGTCTTCCCCTTGCATTTTTCTGCAAAGAGGCTGTTTAAACGACTTGAACCTGTGATCTCCCGGTCACAAAAGAGCAACCTTGCCATTCCTAAGTCCTACATCTAGTTAAAATTACAGTTCAGTGACATTGCACCTCCAGACAAGCAACATATAAATGCTTTTAAAAAATTTTGACATGAGATTGTCTAAAAAAAAATATAATTATTCAGAAGGATAACGAAAGGAAATTAACGGTACTTCTTTGTTGAGGGTGTGGACAAAAAACAAACGACAAATAGTAGAAAACGGCAATAATATTAACAAGGAGAACTGTTCGGAAGGATAACAAAAACAAATTAGTTGAACTTATTTGCTGAGGATAAGAATGAAAAACAAACAAGGGTTATATTCCCCACATTCAGAATTAAGTGACCCCCTAATTACTATTTCTAAATAATAGTCGCAAGTGCTTAGAATCACAACTAACAAGCCACTCTTAACTAACTAGGTAAAGATCATTGATATATGATTGTAACTTGATTGAATTTTTTTTCAGAAAAAGAAAAAAAAATATCATTGATATCCATTACTATCCCTATTCCCCGTTCAAAGGGCATGCAGAAGCAAATTAGATGACTACAAGCATATACAATATAAATGAATCTTCAAATCAACAAGATAACATTTTATTTTCTTTTCTTTTGATGGATAACTTAACAGGGACTCAAAACTTGAGCCTCTTTATTGGAGCAATGCATCTTAAGCTGCTGATGTCCCGAGTGACAAGAGCAAACCAATTCATGAAGAATGATTACTAAATCTTAATATCATTTCTATTTGTAACAGCAACATTAAGACATAAGTCAGTCAAATGAATTTCTCTAGATAAGCAGGTCAGTTAAATGGTCAAGAATAAATTGAACTCCAGAAAGAAACATACAATGCCAGAGTATAAGGCAACAACAATGACTAAATCAAAAAAGTACAAAAAATGCAGCTTGCGTAGGCGTTACATAACTGACCTGCTTCAGGGAGATTGGGAAGGTCAATTTGCCCGAGACTTCTGGAGTGCTGACAATTTCTTTCATGATTTCTCTCCAACTCCGACAAACGCCAGCACAAGCAACTACATTCTTCCTAAGGGGCCAAGTAAACTCTGACTTCTCAATCCTCATCAAGACATCCCTCAAAAGCTCAGGGGGCATATTGGCCCAACAGCTTTGCTTCAAAGCATCAACAGCCACTGAACTATCCTGAACCACCCGGTGCGACCTCGACCTCAGCCCATACCCAAACTTCACATCAAACCCTTTTCTCCCAAACTCTCCCTTCATATCCTGAATCATACTTTTAAACGACATCCTAAAACCTCCTTTCAGTCTATGCACAAAAACTACACCCAATGCATTTACAACAATCCAGTTTTCTGTCAAACCATAGCTCACTAAACATCAAATTAATTACATGTATATGAATAATTTCTAACAACCACCAATCAGAAACACCCCGAAACTTCCATATCCTCGGGCCGAAATTGAAACGAAATCACATCAACTTACCAAATCTCGGACACACACAGCATGAGACCAATCCACATACCTAACAATCAAGAATCGGAAACAAAATAATACACTACAATTGAACAGAAACGCTAGAAATCCAAGATCCAAATACAACCGAATAAGCATCGTGGAACCGCTCACCGTGATTGAAATCTGCGGATCAACAGGCCTCCATTAAAGAGGTGGGGACGATTGACGAAGGAACAAACTAGCGTTCTGAGATTAAGGTGGCAAGGCCATCTGCAATCAGAAGAAGATTTCGAGCTCAGTGGGCAGCGAAATGCGGTGTGGAGATTAGGGTTTGATCCGTGCGTGGCTTTTTGCTCACTGATGGGGCTTCAGTGCTGGGTGGGGGTCACTTGTGTAATAAATAAATATTAGTAGTTTAATAGTAATCTTATCTGCTTTGGTGTCTCCCTGAGCTGTCAAGTCGGCCGGGCCGGTCTGAGATCCGGGTTTTGGGGGCACCGCTCCATAATTGCTGTCAAGTCCTTTACCCTTTTGAAATCTACACACACAACCCTAAGTGTGGCACCATTTAAGTTAAATTAAAATGATTGAATTAAATTAAAATACTTGAAATTATTGGTTCACTAAGTTATAAGTTAGTTTGGTTCAATTTTTAAATTTAACAATTTTAATTATTTAAATTTAATTTAATTTTCATATTAAAAAAAACTAAAATGATCGAACCAATCAAAATGTCAAATGACATTATTTTTTACCAATAATCCAACAGAATAAAGAAATAAAATAAGTTATTCAACTTTCGAGTTTTAATCCTTCTACTTTTCCATTCGGGCCTTCCTCTACAATCCAAGTTTCTGACCAACCCTAATCATTTTTCTTTATCTTTGTTTTGATCGACAACCAACCCCGACCTTTTAATTTTATTTTCTTATTCGTTACGATGAACTTTGATATTTTCCTTTCATCTTTGCCTCTGTTTTCGGATTATGACTAATTGATCGCCAACGACAATCCTAACCTTTTCTTCTTTACTTTGGTCAACCCTGACCTTTTATTTTCTTCTTTGCTCCAACAACCTCGACCTTTCCATTTCTTCTGTACTTTAACCGTCGTCTGCGATACCTAACACCATTGTCGATCATTATCTTCTTCCATTCTTCATTCTTTTCCCTTTACAACTCATAGCCATTAACCAACCTGGCCACATCTAACTTTATCCCTCTTATTTGTAATTCAACGCTGATGAACTTTTATCTGCAAATTATCTTTTTCATTTGTATTTAGCTTCAGCTTTCAAACAGATGTGAGTTTATAAGTCTTCGTCTTTTTCAATTTCAAATAGTATTTTTCAATTTCAAATAGTTTAAAAATTGGCTTCTTTATTTTTTTTTTTTTTTGGTTTTTGGCCAGTTAGGTTTTTTCATGTGTTTTTTTTTTTTTAGTTTTTTAGTTTGAGCATCTATTATGTCTGTTCGATTTGATTTTTAACACAAATTTAGTCAATTCATTTTAAGTAATTCAGTTAGTTTAGTAGCTGAACTAAGCGAATGCTCATCCCTAATTAAAAGATGACTATTGTGTTGTTTTACCTTTAATGATATTTTAATGATAAAAAACTTTATATATATATGATAAAAAACTTTATATAAAAAATCACATTAAAATCATTTTTTGGTATTTGTTTTGATCTCAAATGTGGTTAAAATATTCTCCTCATCATGAACACTCTATTTGAAGCCAAAATTGTTGACCATGTTAGTGGAATTGTCGATCGTTTTGGGCTTTTGATTTTTGGGTTGTTAAGTAAGGCAAAACTATTGACCAGTTTGATTCATTTGTCGACTATTTTAAGGATTTTAGCAAAAATAGTTGACAGTCTCTATGAATTGTCGACATGCATTTTTTATGCTAGCTATTGTTTTGATTTTAGTTCATTTTTAGTTGATCATGATTATATAGTGTCAACCTTTTTAAAAAATTGTCGACTTGTTGTTTAAAATAGTTGATCGTTTTGTTAAATAAGTCTATCTCTTTGAGTTAGACCATTTACCCAAATCCAAATAAGCTTCAAAATTGTCAATGAAAACTGTCAACCGATCTAATGAAATTGTCGACTATTTCCTTTACTAACATTATGTAATAACTAGTTTTTGTAGCCTCCAACAATTAATAACTAGTTTTTCAACATTTGAAAAATCCTATAAATACGGTCCAAGGAAGCACGAAAAAGGCTAATGGATGGGAATAAAGTAAATTGAGCTTGCAATTGTATATATATTTCTTACTAATGCTTGAACTTTTATTTTTCTCTCAAAAAGCTAATAGATATCATTTGTATTATATTGTTCTTAACCTTTGTTTATATATTTGAGAGCCATTGTAACTGAGAGTGTTAACTCTCAGATCTTCTCATTTGTATTTATCATTGTAGTTTCTACCTTGTGTGCTAAACAGCCTATCCAAATTGGTATGAGGATTGTATTTCTAGCGGTTTATGCTATAGGGCCTAATTTGTAAAATATGAGGTTTTAGTGGATTTGAAAATTCTTAGTAGAGAACTAAGATGGAATAGGTTAAGTTTAATCGAACCACTACAAATCTCTTGTGTCATTTTTTATTCTTGTTTTATATCTTTTAAGCATTACATTTGGTATTTTATATTTTCTATTTTAACTTACTAAAATCTCATTTAAAGTAAAGATTTTCATATTTAAAGTAATTTTTTAAAACACCCAATTCACTCCCCTCTTAAGTGTGCGGTGCCTTACAGGTACTAACCCAATATAGTGTTCTCAATTCCTTAGTATGTATTATTAAAGTTTTATTGATATAAAAGTAAGATATTAGATAACTTCTAAATATATGATATTTGAATATTCTTCTTTATTATTGTTTTTATACAATTAATAACTTATTTAGTTTCTTTTCACTTTTGTTTGGCTTTAGTATTGAATGAGCCATGGGATAGTTCTTCGTGGTGATCATAAGCAGCCACAATTTCCAAATCCTTCATTTTAAAGTTGAAGGTCTCTTGGTTGCTTTAGGTCTTTATTCAATTATTATTAGCAATATTTGTATATGTTATTGCCAAATACAGAAATTATTTTTTTAGTGCGAAAGATTGTGTCAATCTTAGCGTAGGTGACTTGATTTTAGGTGACCAATATGCGGATGACTTGTTAGGAATAAACTAGTTAAAGGCGTGAATGCGTGTTCTGCATAGACCCTCTGATGTTTAAGTCAGTCTCTAAATAAGTAAGTAGAATACAAAAAAGTAGAATTACAATATAAATATGATTTAAACGTACCTTTTACTAGAGAATGAGTCTCTTATTTATTGGGAAGATATGATTGACAAGTGGCCGCATTCTTTAACAAGTATATCAGATTGCTCCAAGATTTATAGGTGAGCATGTAGAAGGTAGGTTTGACCTATTTTTAAATATCTCATGTCTATCAAGTCTAAAGATTTATAGCATCCCATAAAAGTTTCTCTCATGGCTTGGAAATAAGCTTCCAAGCTTAGATGGCCTAGTATAGTCTCATGTGTATCTTCTAGTGGTGAGTAACCTATAAAGTACTTTGGAAAGGTTTCTTGACGATATCTCGAGAAATGCTTCTAGAGAGTCACCCAGTGAGGTTAATCATTTAACCTTAACTTTTTTATTCTCTTGCATAGTTAGTCAACTAACTTAGATAGGTTAATCGACTAATCCTCCCATTTACTGAATTATTCTTAGTTAGTCACTCAACTAACATTTCACTTACTCAATAGTCTATCGACTAGTCCCTTGACAGACTCATGTTCCAATTTATAGGAGGCTTTTTTGGTCTTTGTTATGCAATCCCCAAGAGACTGATGGTCAGTCTCTGGGGAAACCTTTTCTAGTCTCCTATTATGCGGTCCTTGAGAGACTTCTCAGTCTCTCGATGACTCAAATGTTGATGCAAATTTTTCCTTTACTCAACTAACCTTTGAGGTTAGTTAATTAACTTTTTTTTCTTAAACTTAGGCTTATTATTGGGTATAATAGTATCATTAACAATTTTGATATACTTTTATTTAGCATATGTGATTTTGTCGTGCGTTGGTTGCATGCGTTTAAAAAATAATATGGCTAATAATAAAAATAATTTAATCTTTTTTACGAATTTATAATTTTATCATTTTTTTAATTTGGACAATTATATCCAAATCTGCTTAATTAGTTACAATTTTATCTAATCGATTTAAAGGAAGTGTGTTCATTTAATTAGTTGCAATTTTATCTAATTGATTTAAAGGAAGTGCGTTCATACTGATTTTGTATAACATGTGTCATATAATAATATTTGTGGGGATCTATATATATACATAAATAAAAAAATATAACATGTAAAAAAAATATAAATAGATTACGTGTAATAAGTTATATATATTTTACTTATGTATATATGGGTCTCACTAATATTATTATTATACAACACCTGAAATGTTAATTTAGTATAAACTCACTTCATCTAAATCAATTTTACATATTGGATAAAATTACACTTAATTGAGTCAATTTAAACCTAATTATCAAAATTGAAAGAATTAGATAAAATTATAAATTTGTGGAAATAATTAAATTATTTACATAAAAACTTCAAGTATTATTTATACAAAAACAACTATAAGCGCTCAAAGTACATTTTTTCCCCCTTTATAGGGCTAATAGGAAGATGACCTGCATATTATTTTAGTAAGAGTGTGTTTGATTGTATTATCTAGAATTTAATTCTAAATAATATTGTCTAGAAAATAAAAACCATCCCACCCCCTTAGAAAATGAATTCTATGAAAATAAACTTTAAATGTTTGTACCATACATATTTTTTCATAAAAAAGTTAAGAGTGTTTGATTGTTTTTCATAGAAAATGTGTAATAATTACATATTTTTTATGAAAAATATGTTCAATCAAACAAACTCTAAGTTTATAATTATTTTATTTAGATCCACAAGATCTTTGTGATAAAAATAAATAAATAATTAAAGACAAATTCTAATTTTGTTTTATTGATAAATTGATATGAATATGGAGACCTATTTATAAGTCTTATTGATGAAGAAGATTGAAACCCAAATTAATTTGGATTTACAATTCAGTCACTTCAAATTTAAATTGAAATTAAAAAAATAATTGGAATTGCATCTGAATTAGGAGACCTAATACATATTAGCCGCACAACCTTGTAACTTGGTCACATCTTTTAATATATTAAATAAGTGCAATCCATCAACAACTATATTATAGATGCCTATTTATATAGGCAACAACTTCAATAGTAGAATTTTCTATAGATATCCAAATCCCATTGAGTTTTATCTGACAAGCTTGATATTTATCAAAATAAAATTTAAAAAATTATCTAATTGGTGATGTTACCAAATCCTGTGACTATCCCTAATTTCCTAAGAGCCATTGGATACTTGGGATTTTGCAAAGGTTTGGAGAGCTACTTCAATTGCTAAGGTCTTACTTTTGGCATATCTTACAAAAATCACTAAGGCCTCCCAATATGTGCTTGAGAATACTTTTAAATGCACAAGTAAAAAAAGAAAAGGTAATATTTTTGTAAAAAAAAGTCATTTACATCAGTTTGTGTCATATTATGTCTCTTTTGTTATTGTTGCCGTTATAATTGTTAGTTAAAATTTCTTTTACAATCAATAAGATAGGTGTCCTACGAAAAAGTGAAAAGTTGTTATATGATATATTAAAGTTGGCTACAAATATATCCATTAAAGTTGATTAATTCAATATGGTTATAACTTAATTCATGTGTGACTAAAATATCAGTTATTGATGACGAGATATAACAATAAATTTATTTAATGAAAAATCTCGTTTTCAATTCATTTGAGCTTATAAGAAAGAAAACTGTTAAAGGGTGTGGAGAGATTATCGCATAAACACTTCGATATTTAAATTAGACACTGAAAATAATAAAAATCGTATCAAAACTCAATAAAAAATATTTGCACTAGTATTAAAGACGTATATTTTTTAGAATGAGTGTTTGCCTATTTGTAGAAGGGTATAGAATAATTCGAATTAGTCCAAAATTATGATTTTTACATATAACATCTATCCCAACTAATCATAACCTGGTTATGATTAAGATTTTTATACATAACGTCTATTTTAACATTTTGAAACCTGTTAGAATTATGATTATTACAAATGACGTCTATTTTGATTTTTCCTGACTTTACTAAGATTAGGATTTGCTTTTAAATAACGTTTATCTTCTTGAAAAAAATTTTAAATGTTGAAATTATTTAATTTACGTAGTGTGTGAGACTAGAAAAATTTTATATCTTTTAATCTAAAAAAATATTTTGAATTTTTAAAATTTTAACGCACTTTTGCCACACAAAATATCACCTAATATTATATAATTAACAAGCAATTTTTACTCATAAGAGGGTAAAGGAAATCAAATTAAGAAAAAAATATGTAAAATATAATTAAAATAATTAACACATATAATAAGAAAATAAATAGCCACCCATGTACAAGGGAGAGCAAGCCGATATATAAAAAGTTGTTGATACGAGGTGTGGATTTATTTAGCAAAATCCAATCATAATTAGGATTACACCTTTGGTAGGACTGACATGCTGGGTTCGCGGTCCACGTGGCAGCGGCGCATGCAAGGCAAGGGCGTAGAATCTACAACTGAAAGGTCACGCACTGGATACAGTTCTTGACCACCGCCACGCTCACTCGCCGCCAATCTGCAGCCCCGACACGTCAGCTTCGATCAGGTCTAGGAGTCCTAGACTAGGAGCCAGTTTGATTATAGACGGCGAGGATGCCGCGGTGTTGCTTGTCTTCCAAGCACCTCCATCACACGTCGGTAGCGCCACCTTCACAGTTCTTTTTCGGGGTCCGTCAGGCACTTCCCTCCTCCCTCCCTCTCTCTCTCTCTCTCTCTCTCTCTTTCTCTGGGGCTCTCTCTTTTTCCCCAATCCCAGTTTCGAGAACAGTAAGTGTACGGCATTGAATGTTTTATCTGATTTCTCTAAAGTCGAATGGACCTTGGTACTAACTGAGTTTTCTCCGAGGATATTATTACGTCACCGGCGTGGAACTTCTTTTCTTCTGCCGGCGACGGAGGAGAATTTTAAAAGTCCGATACATGTATTGTATTGGCGCTTTTTTCCGCCGTCCGGTTTGAATAGTCGGTGGAAATTGCCGGAATATCAATTTACCTGATCGGCGTAGATTAACTTGACTTAGAAACTCAGCCAAGTAGGTTTCGACTCTCCGGGGAAGAAAGCCCTCTAGTTTACTCTGAACAGCCAAACAAAGAAAACAAACTGTAGAGATTACTGTCAGAAAACAAACTGCAGTGGTTTTCGACTCTCCGGCGAAGAAAGCCCTTTCGTTTACTCAGAACAACCAAACACAGAGAACGAACTCTAGAGATGACTGTCTTTCTCGTCATAGTTAGTGTGACTGAGCTTCGGGCATACCTTTTTGGTTATTTTTATTTTCTGTTTTTCCTGCATTTTATTTTATGTTTTTGGTTTTGTTCTGGATAATGTAATGCGGGGTCTGTTCAGCGTCTGAAACTCTGCTATATGTTGAATGGAAACTCCATAACTTCAGAGGCATTGTAGTTTGTATCGATGTATCGAACTATTTTTTTGGGGGGTGTGAATTCTCATTCTGTTGGTTAATTTGCAGGAAAATTGGCAAGACGGATTTAAGATTGGGCTCTGTTTCTACGAAATTGGGAACGATGTTAACCGACACTGATCAAGTTACTGTGAATTCCATAAGCTTATTCGTGGTTCTGCTCTGTGCATGCGTTGTGATCGGCCATCTTCTTGAGGAAAACCGATGGTTTAATGAGTCAATCACTGCCCTTCTCATTGTGAGTCCCCTCAGATTATTAATCTTAACCTGAAAGTTACTCTCATATTCTTAATATTGCTAATATTATGCCCACTTTTTCTTTTCTTTCGGCACATTTTGAATTGGAGTACATAATGCAAACAATTGATAGTGTGGGGGTTGGTAATTTATTGCAGGGTTTGGGTACTGGTACCATTATTCTGCTTACTTCTGGGTGGAAAAGCTCTCGCCTATTAGTATTTGATGAAGAACTTTTCTTTATATACCTTCTTCCGCCTATCATATTTAATGCTGGGTAAATTCCTGTTTCCTTTGCCATTATTACGTATGATGCTTGCATGTTTATGTATATCTAGTCCCTCATGGATGTTTCTCTTAGATTTTTCTTGCCTTTTCCAGTTAAAATGATAGTTGCTTCCTAGCAATTTGTAAGATTTTGTTGTTTTTATTAAACCTTTGGCACATCCACAGCATCACCCAGTTGACATGGGGTACATGGGGTCCATTTGGTCTGCTATTAACACTCACTTGATGGTCCACTTGTATGGTGCATGGGCTTGAGAATTATTTGGGCAAGTAATCCTTTTTAATTATGTGTGAATCATTAAGGTCTATAGTAGTTTAGTTATTAATTAGCCAATTAATTAGTAATTTCATTAATTAATTACCAAAATTAATTGTAGGTGGAGGTGCATTAAGTAGTTTGAATAATTAGAGTTATTCACATGCAAAGATCAAGGTAGGTTGTTGTACCTTGTGCTTTTTGTTACTTATCAAAAGAAAGGGAGCACAAATCATGATGCTCTGTGAAGTTTCAGTAATTGTGAGAAATTCAGCTCAAGCAAACCCAATGAGATGATGTAATAAATTTTGGAGATTAGCTAAATGACATGCCAAGAAAAAGGAAATCCAACATGGGGCACTACTCTTATCACTTGAGCTCTGGCGAAAGTTGCACAATATGTATGAAGCTATTTTAGAGGTGTAGATGTTGCTCCAATTCGATAGCCACTTTTTACCCTTACTTGATCAATTAAAAAACAGCAAAATATAGGACAGCTTGAGAGTTTATCATGAACAAAATCTAGATCTTGGCTGGAACTTAATTAATAAATATAAACACGAGAGAACTTCTCCTTTTCCAATTAATTGAAGCACAAGAAAAACTACTTGAGGCAATTTTATTTCGTGCTTGGGTGTGGGCAGAGCTACTTAGTAGTATTTCTCATAGTACAAGTACCTGTTCTTTTCAAAGGCTAGGGAGAAGTCTTCTTTTGAGGATTAAGCACATACTTGTGGTAGGGGGTCAACTAATATTATGAGCCAGCTAGGCATATAACAACCCTGTAGTTTCCAGATGATGATAAGCACACATCTGCGCACACACCAAAAAATGAAGAAATAAAAAAGAAACCCGCTGTGGTTGCAATAATAGTTGTCAATACTGTATTAGACAAGGTACAAGATGGTATGGTATGATACCACTACCAGATGGTATCAAGGCACCATTTTGGATTTATAATGACATAAATTATAAAAATATATAACTGAATATGTATATATGTATATATTTTTTAAATAACATAAATTACCTATTCAAAATAAACAATTTTGCTTAAAGAGACAAAAATAAAAATTAAACCCAAACAAATTGATAACAGTGGCATCTACCTAACTTCTCATAAACGCTATTGCTACAACTTTTCAATGTCTTACAGAAAATGAAACATGAAATGATGATTAGATGGGCCACAGTATTGTCTGCATGGTACATGCAATCATCCCCACGAGGTAGAAAGGGCCCCACTTGTTTGGTTACCCTGGAAAAATGTTGTCGATGCAGGGTCTCCTGTGTCCGTCAATTTATTAGATAATATACCATAATGTGGATCCATGGACGCATAGATACCCTGTGAGATATATTTGTTGATTGATTATTGATATTGGTTTCTTGATATAATGCTTGATTATTATGTTGACATCATTGAACATGTAGATTATTAGATACAATGTTGCTAAACAATTATATGAGAAATTTGAAATCCAGCTTGTGCTTTTGGAAATTAATGTGGTTTTACTTATCTTACATATGGAAAATATTTATGTTCTAGTTATATGATACTTAATATAGAATAATTATTTCTTGAGTTGTGAGCTTGCCACTCTACCAGACATTTTCAAGTAATCAAGAGTAGTCACAGAATCAAACTCAAAATGGGGACTATCGGGACACTACCTTCTAGGATTGTGTACTATTTAGACATTTATGGATTCTCTTTTGATGGAGAGGATTTTTATCTGTCAAAGATGGTTACATTTGCTTGGATACTTCTGATGGATGGTATGGAATTTTCATAATATGGTTTTGGAGTATGTCACATAGCTTCTGCTGAATGATTCAGACATCATGTTCCCTAACTGAAGGCTCGGGGTTCATGGTTGGTCACAGTTCCGAGGGGATGTATGTGACGGGGCTAGCCTCCTAAATTGGAGCTTCACATCTTGGGGAATTAGATTCCTGAAATCATAGATCTCTTCTAGAGGCAAACAGTGGAGCAAAAAGTTGGCTTGCTGGGTTTTAGCAGCCTTAGGAACCTACTAAAACCCCCTTGCCTATGCTTGATTTCTTTTAATTGGGTGTGTAGGTGATGTTGGCTTTTTAAGGGTATCCCTTGTGTTGTATTTGAAGGATGGTTCAGCTCTCACTATTTGTAGTCCCTTGGTTATTTCCTTTCTTGAAATAAAACCACAAAGGGGGAAACAAAAGAAAAATGAAATGACAGAGAACATATACACAACTGTTATCTTTTAGAAATTTTAATTGCTCAAAATGATTGTAATTTAGCTATATACCTACTGAGGCGCCTAATGGAAAGGTATCGGGATTATCAGAAGGACCTACATATGGTGTTTATAGATCTAGAAAAGGCCTATGATAGGGTCCCTAGAGAAGTATTATGGAGGATTTTAGAGAAGAAAGGAGTCCGAATAGCCTATATACAAGCACTTAAGGACATGTATCATGGTGCAGAGACAAGGGTCAGAACTTGCGGAGGGGATACTGAACCGTTTAAAATTACAATAGGATTGCATCAAGGTTCTGCACTAAGTCCATACTTATTTGCCTTAGTAATGGATGAACTCACTAAAGATATTCAGACAGAGGTGGCATGGTGTATGCTATTTGTAGATGACATAGTGTTGGTGGATGAAACGAAAGAAGGAGTGAACGCTAAGCTTGAGTTATGGAGAAACAATTTAGAATCTAAGGGATTTAAATTAAGTAGAAAGAAAACAGAATATATGGAATGTAAATTTAGTAAGAATGCAAGAGTGGAGGATGTTATAATAAAATTGGAAGACCAAATCTTACAAAGAAAAGAGCATTTTCGATATTTGGGATCAGTGATTCAAAAAGACGGAGAAATTCATGAGGATGTTACACATAGAATTAAGGCAGGTTGGCTAAAATGGAGAAATGCATCAGGGGTGTTATGTGATAATAAAATCCCATTAAAATTGAAAGGAAAATTCTATAGGACAGCTATAAGGCCAGTTTTGTTGTACGACTCAGAATATTGGGCAGTCAAATACTAACATGAGCAAAAGACGAGCGTAGCGGAGATGAGGATGTTAAGATGGATGTGTGGTCATACAAGAAAAGATAAAATTAGAAATGAAGTTATTCGTAATAAGATAGGAGTAGTGCCAATAGAGGAGAAGATGAGAGAGACTAGACTAAGATGGTTTGGTCATGTAAGAAGGAGACCAAGAGACGCTCCTGTGAGGAGAGTTGATGAAATGGAACAATTAATCAAAAAAAGAGGTAGAGGCAGACCTAAGAAGATTTTGAGGGAGACATTAAAGTTTGATATGAAGTGTATGGACCTCAATGAGGATATGACAAAAGACAGAAATACATGGAAGTCTAGAATTTATGTAGCCGACCCCACATAGTGGGATAAAGGCTGGATATGTTGTTGTTGTTGTTGTAAAATGATTGCAATTTAGGATGTATTGGTCAAATATATTTTAGCTTCATATTTATCAAATACATACATACATATATTTGGGTTTATTTTGTGGAAGTAAGAGTAAGAAAGCTTTAAGGTCTGAGGTTCTTTTTATCTGATTTCTTAGTTCTATCCGCTTTGCTTCTGTTATTCCTTGCCTTATGATTTTGTGGGTTTTTCTGTATCATTCCAAGCATCAACCACCATCAGTATGGCTTCATGCAGGTCACCATGAGCCCTCTCTTTGAGGGTCAATCATAATTCCTTTGATGTTGGATGTCTGGCCAAATTTCTTTACTGTAAATATCGGTATCTGTTGATGAATAGGTTACAGGATACAGTCTACCTTTTGCTGTCCCAACTCTGATTCTCTGCCACCTGCTCTCCTCCCTCTCTGAATTACTTTAACCTTTTCGCTTTCTCCCTTCAACAGTTTTGAGCAACTAATCACCCACTGTAATTTTTAGAAGGCCATTGAATCAAGCTTAGCCTACTTGACACAATTGCTCACAGATTTCATACAAATAAGCAAAAAATTCTTCTACCTCTCTTTTCCTCCTTTTCTTGTTCCCCATTAATATTCCCTCCAACAAATGGGATCCATGAGAAAGAATTTTTTTATTTTTTTTCCATTTTAAAATAGCATAATTTTTGTTGCAAGGAGGTACTTAAGGCTTTAGTTCCCAATTTACAACAACAACAACAACATATCCAGCCGTTATCCCACTATGTGGGGTTGGCTATATGAATTCTAGACTTCTATGTGGGTTACATCCCAAAACAGATAGTTTGTCTAGAATTCATATTTGGATCCGACTAGGTTTTACGCTGACTGTCGGCTACCTAACGCAACCCTCCTCCTTTATCCGGGCTTGGGACCAGCAGTGGATAATATCCCCTGGCGGAGTAATGATGAAATGAAGTTTGAACACCATCTTTACATGGAGAAATTTCATGAGATGGTGGTGAATGAAGATAATTGATATAGTTGTGTTCCATAACTTAGTTGACATGGTGAAACCAACAAGTACAATATGGAAACACAACATTTTAGTTCCCAATTTGCTTTAGTAAAATAAAAAATTCCTTATTGGTTTGATATTCTGAAAACTCCCAATTGACAGTTGATACCTAAACTCCTATTCCCCATTTAATGTTTCCTTGTTATGACAACATGGCCTGCATGTTTATTCTATTTTTCCCTTTTAAGTTGTATTTGTAAGCATGAATGACTGTTTCACCAGACTTAAGTATGCCATTACCCCTCCATTTAGTTCAGCAATGGGAATCCTTTTCTTTTGAATATGTGGTACTTTGACCTTAATTTGGGTTTAAGTTGTTTACCAAAAATGTTCAGTATGCTATCATGTTAAGCTTTATCTTCTTCAAAATTTATTTCCTACGTTCTCTATCATGCATCAGCTTGACCATACTGGAAGTTTTCTATTTAAACTCAGTCTTATCAGCATCGCCACTAAGTTGAGCAGGGGTACCTTGTACTAAACAACTAATGGTATTTGCTTAAAAATATATTGCTTTTGTCAAGGTTGGTTTCTCATTCTTTCTTCAACTAGACAAACTGGTTTTTGTATTATTTTTATGGAGTGTTCGTCTACAAAGAAAAATTAATGGAGATTTACTTTATAAATTGTGGTGCGGTGCATGTTTGGTGCTACTCCTCTTTCTGAATAAGTTCATCACTTCTTTTAGCTAGGGGAGCGTACTAGTCACCGGAACATGCATTTTTCTGCTTCAAGTTTACCACACATTTGGTGGGTTGATGTAACAACTGTTGTGTTAGATGCATATATGACTTGACATTCGTGCATGGTTCTCTTAAGTATGCCATGTTTGGCTACCATTGGGTCACCGAAACTTAAGTAGTCTCTTTTAACTTTGTTAAGGGTATCTTATGTGTGGTATATTCTTGGTCATGGCAAACCTAAATGGTAGAAACACCCTTTTACCAGGACATCTAGTACTACAATTACTCTTGGAACTTTTCCCCCTAGTTAATTTCTTCACGGGTGTTTCAGCATAGTGGCCAGTTCATAACTACTACTAGTTTTTTTCCCCCATATAGAAGGCATCTCTAAACTGCTTAAAACTTATTTTTCGTTATTTACATATACATGTGTGAATGCTTAGGTGTTTGTGATTTAGATTTCTGAACATCTCGAGTTACAAATTAATGTTTCGACTATTTATCTTACCAGGTTTCAGGTCAAAAAGAAGCAATTTTTCCAGAACTTTCTTACTATCATGTTATTTGGTGCTATTGGGACATTGATATCATCTGCCTTCATTGCAGTTGGTATGTTTGAGAAACTTCTGGAAGCCTATGTTATAGGGAAAACTACTTATTATTCTTCTGTGTTTTCTTTTTTCCTTTTTTTTTTTGTCATTTTCTGATGAGTTCTATTAATGGAAGTCATGCAAAAGGCACGCGAGTTGTCCGCAACCATGAAAGATTAAATTTAGAGTGAAGATAGTGTAAAATACCCCTTGTTTTTTTGAAAAATCATGCTACACTCTTCTTGAATCTATTTTTGCATTTATTTTTTCATGTGGGTCCAAATTGTTGCATTTGGCCTCTACAAAATCAGTAAACCCTCCTTTTACAGCCATGGCGATTCACTTTGTTTATTCATTGAGGGGTGGTGGCACATCATTCGTGGACATTGACAATTGATGGTGATGTTTATCTAAGGCAACATTATTGCACTTGCTTGTAGTGTGAGTGATAGTAGTCATTGGGATTTTGGATGATTGTTCAACTATCAACCTTGGTTATCACGACATATCTTATGTTGAAGGAGAGAGATTGGTAATAAGTAATGAGAAAAAATGGAGGAGATATTGGAGGTAAAGGACCTTGTGATAGAACAATGTATCTTTTCCCCGTCATAGTTGAATGGTATGTACAACCTTTATATACATGAACTTAGACTATTAAAAATGGAAATAATATATCCTACATATATTCTTTATTTCTCAAGATATATGGTTACTATATTGTAGAAATATTATATACAAATCATATAAAAACAAGATATATGGTTACTATATTATAGAGATATTATATACAAATCATATCTTAACACTCTCACTTAAGTTGGAGCACAGATGTCAAACATGCCTAGCTTGGTGCATATGTAGCTCACACGAGGATCTTTGAGAGATTTAGTGAACATATTAGCTAACTAGTCATGAGAACCCACAAATGCTGTAATAATATCTCAAAAAAACAATTTTCCTCTAATAAATTGATAGTTAATTTCAATGTGATTGGTTCTTTCATGGAACATGGGGTTGGAGGCAATATATATTTCAGCATGATTGTCACACATTAACTGCATAGACTTGATCTAAATTACTCCCAATTCCCCAACTAGTTGTTTCAACCATATCAACTCACATGTTGCCATGATCTATATTTAGCCTTTGCACTAGATTTGGCGACAATGCTTTGTTTCTTGCTTTTCCAAGAGATTAGGTTGCCACTAACAAATACACAATGTCCAGATGTAGACTGCCTATCATTGGGAGAGCCTACCTAATCAGTGTCGGTGTATCCCACAATCTGACATGACCATGATCCTTATACAATATATCATGTCCAAGGGTACCTTTAATATACCAAAGGATACTAGTCATTGCGTCTTAGTGGCTGTCACAAGACGAATCCAAAAATGAAATATCAAGATGAGTGACTGTAAGGTAGTTAAGCTCGCTAATTAACTGATGATGGTGCTTAGGGTAAAAAATAGGCTCCCTTTGTCTTGGTAAACACTTGATATTTGGATCCATAAGAGTATCTAATGGCTTGCATCCAAGCATCCTTGTTTCTTTAGGTATTGTAGGGAATGCAGACAGGAGACAATGGATCCATACTTTAAGGGATCCCACAGATTGAGGAAACATGTCCATGTTTCCTATATCCATGTTTTATGGCTTTTTTACTTTTCTTCTTTTAATGTGTATATAAGGTGTGTATGTAGATTAGATTGTGTGGAAGATATCATTTGTATTGTTATTGTATGTTTTATGGTATCAGAGCCATTAACCTGCGTGACCAGTGCTTTTAGCCGTACCAGACGAGAGTTGTAGCAGTTGCCTTCGATCTGCCGTTGGAATTAATAGTCGAGTATGCCACTGTCTTCAAACGCTGGGAGTAGACAAGGGAAGGGTCTCTTGCATCCATTAGCATCAGCACCACCAAGCTCCGCCACCTTCTGTAGCCGCATCGCCGTGCCTCGGCTTTAGCAGCACCACCAAGCGCCGCCGCCTTCAGCAGCCGCGCACCGTGCCACGCCTTTAGTAGCACCACTGGTCATTAGTGTTTACTCAACCACTGTAGTTGCCGTCGCCGACCTCAGATCAGTTAGCCCATCAAGTCCAGCTACAGTCTGCTGCCACTTTCCTTTTCTGTCATCAACTACCATTTTTTTGGTGCACCAGACTCTCATCCACTGTGTGCCGCCCCTTCCATCCAATCCTCATCTAATCAGATTTGGTTTTAGATTTGTTGGTGAGACTACTACTATTCATATTCAGATCTAGATCTGGTTTGCTTCATATCATTATCACTAACGTGAATACAACAACCATTATTATTGATCAAATGGCCAACTCCACTTCATCCACATTAGAATCGTCAAGTATCTCGACTGTCTCCACACCACGAGTGTCTTTAGTACCCGGTTAGTTTGAAAATCCCGCCATACAAATCACATCTCATAAATTGAATGGGAGCAATTTTAGAGAGTGGTATCAATCGGTATTACTTGTGATCAAGGGAAGAGGAAAGATGGGATATTTAATAGGAGCAACGGTAGCACCTCCATCAGATTCTGACACCTATAGTATCTGGGAAGCTGAAAACTCTATTGTGATGGCATGGTTGATAAACTCTATGGAGCAAATAATTGGGCGCTTGTATCTGTTCTACGAAACAACAAAAGAAGTGTGGAATGCAATACAAGAAATTTACTCAGACCTGGAGGATATATCTCAAAGTTTTGAAATTCGCTCTAAAATTCGAAACACTCGACAAGGTACATTATCTGTTATTGAGTACTTTAATACACTCTCAGAACTGTGGTATCAAATCGATTTGTTTCACAATATTGAATGGAAGTATTCGGATGATGGAGTTTTATACAATAAAATGGTGGAAAGAGATTGAATATTTGATTTCTTACAAGGCTTGAATCAAGACCTTGATGACGTTCGAGGATGTATTTTTGGCACAAAGCCTCTACCTAACATGAAGGAGGTGTTTGCTGAAGTCAGGCGTGAGGAAACAAAGAGGAAAGTAATGTCTTCTCCAGTGCATAACTCATCCACCAAAATAATAGTACATGGATCTGCTTTAGTTGCAAACTGAAATGAAGGATATAATTCGAAAGGAACTTATGGAAAGGACAAACGGCTATGGTGTGAGCATTGTAAGAAGGCCAACCATACCAAAGACATGTGATGGGATATTCATGGCAAGACTCCAGATTGGAAACCACGAAGCCAAAGGAAAAAAAATGCCTACGTAGCTGAGACAACAACTGGTGTGACCTCTCAACCATTTACAACAGAACAAATGGAAATCCCTCAAAAATTGATGACTCACCCAGTTACTGATGCCTCCAAAATTGTCCCTACCAGCTCTGCAGCTCTTACATCATGTAAAGGTATATTTTCCTTATTGTCATACAAAGACTCACATGATACTTGGATAGTGGACACAGGTGCATCTGATCACATGACAAGCTCTAATATAGGATTCAGTAACTATTAACCATGTAAGAAAAGTGTTGGTATTACTGTAGCAGATGGGTCCATGTGCACAACAACAGGGAGAGGAGATATAGAACTCAATGGGTTGGAGTTGAATTCAATTCTTCATGTCCCAAATCTGCAATGCAATTTAATTTCAATGAGTAAACTAACCAAGGATTTGAATTGTTCGGTAACTTTTTTCCCTTCCTGTTGTAAATTTCAGGATTTGTCTTCGGAGATGACAGTTGGGAATGTTGAGGAGTGAAATGACCTCTATTACTTGTCAGGTGTTGGTTCTCTTTCAAGACCAAAATTACCTATTATTTTTTCCTCATTTTCTAATTCCAATGTTATGTTGTGGCATCATAGATTAGGTCATCCTAGTTTCTCTTATCTAAAGCGTTTGTATCCTCAGTTGTTCACTAATAAAGATCCTTCATCATTTCAATGTGATTCTTGTATTCTTGCCAAGCAGACCCGTGCATTTTATCCACCTCACACATACAAACCTTCTACTCCATTCCACTTAATTCATAGTGATGTGTGGGGACCATCACGAGTGTTGAACTTAACCGGGGATCGATGGTTTGTTACCTTTATTGATGACCACACTCGGGTATGTTGGGTTTACCTGATGAGAGAAAAATCTGAAGTGACTAAAATTTTTAAAAAATTCCACAAGGTTGTCACAAATGTTTTTCAGTCATCTATCCATATTCTTCGAACGGATAATGGTAGAGAGTATTTCTCACATGAATTCAATGAATATCTCCAAGAACATGGAGTCCTTCACCAAAGTTCATGTGCATATACTCCTCAACAAATTGGGGTTGTTGAGAGAAAAACTCGCCATCTATTGGAAGTTGCAAGATCCATCATGTTTGCTAGTCATGCTTCACACTCTTTTTGGGGTGAAGCCATTCTTACATCGGCGTTCCTTATTAATCGTGTTCCCTCCAAAGTTCTTCAATATCGAACACCCCTCAGTGCATTGTTATCCGCATTTCCCTCCTCTCGGGTTCATAATTCTCTTGAACCCCGTGTGTTTGGATGTGTGGTATTTGTTCATAATGTTCAACCCAACCGAAGCAAGTTTGATCCTAAAGCTCTCAAATGTGTATTTCTTGGTTATTCCTCCACACAAAAGGGCTATAAGTGCTATCACCCTTCTACAAAAAAGTTCCTAATCTCATGTGATGTTTCCTTTGTTGAAGATCATACTTTCTACCTCCACGTTTCTCTCCAAGGGGAGATTAATTCTCAAGGAGACAAACTTGTGGAATCTAATTTCTTTAAGCCTTTTCATTTGATCTCCTCAACGTTTCCTTCTCAATCTGACTCAATTCCCTCAAGTTTTCCTTCCAAATCTGATTTTGTGTCCAAAAACGGTGATGATGTGCTTTAAGAGGGAGAATCTAACACTATTGACCCAAAACTAATTTTGGTTTACTTTAGGAGACCACAAGCTCCAATGCAAACTCAAGAGTATGAACCGATAGCAAATCCCATGACTATGGATAATCAAGAAGATGATGAGGAAGATGAACCATGTCCAGAAGAAGAAGAACCTACCAATAACATTGGTCTTCCGATTGCCATAAGGAAGGGTGTAAGGTCTTGTATGAGAAATTTCAAGTATCCTATATCAGATTATGTTGCATATACTAAATTATCAGGGAACTTCAACACATTTGTTGCAAAGGTTGATGAGATTCATATTCCAAGAAATGTTCATGAGGCGCTTCAGGATCCAAATTGGAAGGAAGCTGTGCTAGAAGAGATGAAGGCATTGAATGATAATGAAACTTGGGAAATGGTGAAGCTACCGGAAGGGAAGAAAACTGTTGGCAGTAAATGGATCTTCTCAGTGAAGTATGAACCAGATGGAACTGTGGAACGGTATAAGGCAAGGTTAGTAGCACAAGGTTTTACTTAAACCTATGGGATTGATTATGAAGAAACCTTTGCACCAGTCGCCAAGCTTAACTCAATTAGAGTTCTTTTGACTATTGCTGCTAATTTAGATTGGAGACTACACCAGCTTGACATTAAGAGTGCTTTTCTCAATAGCATATTAAAAGAGGAAGTATATATGAGAGTTCCTCTTGGATTTGGAAAAAATGAAGATTCGGACAAGGTATGTAAACTAAAAAAGGCCCTTTATGGTTTAAAACAATCACCTTGAGCTTGGTTTACACGGTTCAACACTGTTATGAAGGATCTTGGATTCAACCAAGGCCAAGCTGATCACACCTTATTTGTGAAGAAGAATAAGTTAGGAAAACAAGCAATATTCATTGTATATGTTGATGATATGGTAATCACTGGTGATGATGAAATGGAGATTGAAAATCTCAAAAAGAGACTTCAAGCTGAATTCCTGGTAAAAGATCTTGGGAAACTTAGATACTTTCTCGGAATGGAGGTTGCAAGAAGTCACAAAGGGATCTTCATTTCACAAAGAAAGTACACGCTTGACTTACTTAAGGAGACAAGAAAACTTGGCTGTAAACCTTCTAGTACGCCATTGGAACGTAACTGGAAACACAAGGTTTCAGATAGTGACCCTCTAGTGAATAAAGAAAGCTATCAGCATTTGGTAGGAAAACTCATCTACCTTTCACTCACAAGACCAGATATTGCATTTAGTGTGAGCGTGATAAGCCAGTTCATGCATGCTCCCACATAAAGGCACATGGAGGCAGTGAACTAGATTCTGAGGTATTTAAAGGGAAGTCTCGACAAAGGATTATTATTTAAAAAGACTGGAGTCAGGGACGCTGTTGGTTTTTTAGATGCAGACTGGGCAGTAGCTGTTGATGATAGCAAGTCCACAACTGGGTATTGCACAAAAGTGTGGGGTAATCTAATGACACAAAGAAGCAAAAAACAGTCTGTGGTTGCCTGAAGCAATGCAGAAGTAGAGTATAGACTCATAGCTCAGGGAACATGTGAACTCATTTAGATATAGAGATTGATGGGAGACTTAAACATGCCAGTAATAGGGCCTATGAAGTTGTTTAGTGATAGCAAATCAGCTATCAGTGTTGTCCATAATCCAGTTCAACATAATCGGATGAAACATGTGAGGATTGACCGAAATTTTATCAAGACTGAGATTAAGAATGAGACTATTGCCTTGTCCTACATTCCTACCTAGTCCTAGGAAGCTGATGTTCTAACCAAAGTTTTTCAACAATCATGTTTCGATATTTGTATTAGCAAGTTGGGAATGATTGACATCTATTCTCTAGCTTGAGGGGGAGTGTAGGAAATGGAGACAAGACACAATAGATCCATACTTTATGGGATCCCACATATTGAGGAAACATGTATCCATGTTTCCTATATCCATGTTTTATGGATTTTTTACTTTTCTTCTTTTAGTGTGTATATAAGGTGTTGTATGTAGATTAGATTGTGTGGAAGATATCATTTGTATTGTTATTGTATGTTTTAGGTATATCCAATGCATATTTTCTCTGAGAGAGATAGATACTAGTCTTTGATTATGCCACTTCAATACCCAAAATATATTTCAGGTGACCCAAATCCTTGGCTTGAAAGTGTTGTTGGAGATGTGTTTTCAACTCAATGATGCCCACATCATCATCGTCCCTTTTCTTTTTTCGTTTTCTCTCTCTTTACATAAACCTTTTCCTAGGTATCCTGGTTCTCACTCTTATACTTTTCTATCTCATCACCACATGAACCTATAAACCTATTCATTGTAATGCTTAACCTTTATCAACATTTACTTGTTTTTGTCCTCCCATACACTATAAAAATACACAAATTTCTTTCTGAAACTTTTTACATGACCATTATTTATCTCTACATCACATCCAAAGTATTTTATACAAATGTCCACCATAAGTTTTGCTTACAACACGCACGCGCACACATATATATAACCATCACATGGTTGATGGTACCAAAATAAATGAACTACATGGCCATGCATCCCACATGGGCAGGCCTCTAAACAAGTAAAACTCCTCGATGGTACTACTCTCTGACCACGTCATCTATATGGTTAACTGATAAGATCCCAACTAGAAATCCAAACTATAATCAATTAATCAATGGTTATCAGAGTTTTCAGTCAAGAACAAGAACACCCAGGGCATTCGAGAGGCCCTCTCTCTCCCAAATTCTCTTACAAAAACTGGCTAGCTTTCTCTCTCTTCTTCCCTCCTATTTATACCTCTCCTCACCTCATTTCTAACTGAATTCCCCTGCACATGTTGATTATTCCCTCAGAATGTGGATTACAATTCTACCCTTCCCATGTGCACATGCTGGTTGTTACACCTGCATGTGTTGACCCCTTACTCTAATCTTCATGCTTGTTGCTTCTTGTGGCGTCTTTGGTAGGTCCGGTGCACCAGCGGCCTATCATTACTCCCCTCTCGCACTTTCACCTTGTCCTCAAGGTGAAAAGTCGAAAACTGTTGCTAAATCATGTTGTAGGGCTCCCAAGTTGCGTCTAATGGTGGTAAGCCCTTCCACTGTACTGAGACATCCAACCCACGCAAGTTAGAACCCCTTCCAGGCTAAACTCCTAGCATCGCTTTTGGTTCAACCTTCATCTCTAAGTCTGCCTTCAGCTGGTGGGGAATCTCCACTCTTGCTCCCACCTTTCCTTTGGCCTCTCTTAGTTGGGACACATGAAAAACTGGATGAACGTGGCAGTGTGCTTGTAGCGCCAGCTTATAAGCCATTGGTCCCACCCTCCGCTCAATTGCAAACGACCCATTGTACCTAGGAGCCAACTTCTCATTAGGGTGGGTAGCCAGGGACTTCCTTCGGTAATGCCTTATTTTCAAATAAACGAAATCACCAACCGCAAACTGCACATCCCTTCTTTTCCGGTTAGCCCCTTCTTCATGATCGCTTGAGCTCTTTCCAGTTGGTCCTTGAGTTCTTCCAATGCTTGATCCCGCTCCATCAGTTGTTCTACTGCAGACGCAGAACATTGTCAAGGTTGGCGGTTCCCTGCTGTAAACTGCTTGGAAAGGAGTTATCTTTGAAGCAGTGTGGTATGATGTGTTATACCACAATTCAGCTCATGGCAGCCATACATACCATCCCATAGGTCTTGCTGATGCAAAACAACGCAAGTACGTCTCTAGGGTCCAATTGAGGACCTCTGTTTGTTCGTCCGTTTGCGAGTGGTAGGCTGTACTACGATTAAGTTTAGTACCTTGAAACCGAAACAATTCCTCCCAAAAATGGCTTAAGAATACCTTGTCTCTATCCGAAACAATAGACCGAGGCATGCCATGAAGCCTTATTATCTCTTTGATGAAAATCCCAGCCACTACTCTTGCTGTGAACGGATGTTTGAGACCAATGAAGTGTCCATATTTGTTGAGTCTGTCCACCACCACAAGTATAGAATTCATATGGCCTAACCTTGGTAAACCTTTAATAAAATCCATGGCTATATCATCCCAAATCTGATCGGGAATAGGAAGAGGCTGCAGAAGACCCCCCGGCGTTAAAGATTCATACTTATGTTGTTGGCAAACGTCACAATTCCTCACATATTGGCGTATGTCCCACTTCATACTAGCCCAATAAACACTCGCTGCAATTCATTTATATGTTTTCAAGAACCCTGAATGACCTACTACACTTCCGTCGTGACCCTCATGGAGCAATAATGGAATTAGGGAAGAGCCCTTAGGCAAGAACAACTGACCTTTGTAAAGGAGCTAGTCAACCATTAGCTTGAAATCTGATCAGGAAACAGAATCTTGCTGTAACTCTCTTATAATTCCTTGTAAGTAGGCGTCTTTCTCCACCTCTCGGGCCAGCTGGTCTAGTTACACCACCCTTGGAACTGTTAGAGCTAATAGGGCTGTTGGGTGACTGATTCTCGAAAGGCTATCCGCAGCCTTATTTTCTAACCCCGAGCGGTAATGAATCTCGAAGTGAAACCCCATCAACTTCAACATCCATCTTTAATATTCCGGGATCACTATTCGCTGCTCTAATAAAAACTTCAAGCTTTTTTAATCTGTCCTTACAATGAACTTTCTTCCCGAGAGGTAGTGCCTCCATTTTTGAACTGCAAACACCATGGCCATCAGCTCCCTTTCGTAATCCGATTTTTTTCTCTCCGACGGCTTAGGAGCATGGCTGAAGTATGCAATCGGCCTATGATTCTGCATCAATACGGCCCATAACCCTTGCCTTGAAGCATCCGACTCAATGATAAATGGCTGATTGAAATCTGGTAGTGCTAGAACCGGAAGTGACACCATTGCTGTCTTGAGCTGCTGGAAGGCTCGCTCAGCTTCCCTATCCCAGAAAAAATTATTCTTCCTCAGTCTCTCCGTGAGGGGCCACGCCATCTTGCCATAATTCCTTACAAATCTCCTATAATACCCCGTGAGACTGAGGAATCCCCTCAATTCCTTCAAAGAAGTGGGTGCGGGCCAGTCCACCATGGCTTGCACCTTGTAGCGATCAGCTGGCACGCCTTGCTGGGAGATGACATGGCCAAGATACTCAACTTCCAATTGCCCGAAGGAACATTTTTTCAAGATCCTAGCAGAAATCCAAACTGTAATCAATTAATCAATGGTTATCAGAGTTTTCAGTCAAGAACAAGAACACCCAGGGCATTCGAAAGGCCCTCTCTCTCCCAAATTCTCTTACAAAAACCAGCTAGCTTTCTCTCTCTTCTTCCCTCCTATTTATACCTCTCCTCACCTCCTTTCTAACTGAATTCTCCTGCACATGCTGATTATTCCCTCAGCATGTGGATTACAATTCTACCCCTCCCATGCACACATGCTGGTTGTTACACCTGCATGTGCTGACCCCTTACTCTAATCTTCATGCCTGCTGCTTCTTATGGTGTCTTTGGTAGGTCACGGCCTATCATTAACATAATATGGATGAGCTATGGGAGCTCAGTAAGACCACATGTACACACAAGCTATGCAATGAAATTAGATCATTTTTTTGTCATCCAAGTACTCCATAGCCACAAGGTCATCATCAATCATCATGTCTCTCCATTCCCCTAGTTGAACAAACCAACACTTTGGGCAGCTCTTTCAACTTTAATTCTAATTCACAGGGATGAGCATCTCACAAACCATAGAAACATTATTGATCACTGTGCAACTCCATTCCGCTAGTTGGACGAATTAACACTTGGGCAGCTCTTTCATTTTTAAGTCCATCTCACAAGGATGAGTTTTGCACAAACCTTAGCACCATGTACATAGCCAAATTGTGTGCATACTCATATCAATGCACCACACAGTAAAACAATGTACAACACATCACATATTCACAATGCTACATACCACATGCAAACAAGCCTCATGCTCATGCTATGCACATGTAAATTGAGGGAAGGTCTGGAACGCTCCCTGCAAGCTCCTCTCTACCTTTCACAGAATGCCTCCTCTTATATTGGTACACAATAAGGTATCACCCCCACTAGCTCTCTGCAGAAAGATTCCCCACCCCACTCAACCATGAGCACTAATGCACAATATCCTCGTGCAAAAATCTTCAAAAAGTCCTTGTTTGGCCTTTTATAGGCATCAATTGTGTTGGATAAAAATAGACCATTTTAACCCTCATGTAATGTACCCCACGGTGTCACCACTCCTCGAGTACACTGCAGGCTGCCTCACATGCAAATAGACCTATTCAAATATTTCATTTTCTCTCATGTTCGATTTTTGCAACCTCAGAAATATGATTTCCGTGGCCATGCTCATTTAATGCCTTCTATGCATGTCTTTTATCCTTCCTATTCAAAAGGCTTTCGCGTTACATGCATATACTCATTCCTGTACTCTCTCTCTCTCATGTGTGCACCTACACACACACAACACACTATAAACCTTACTTATGTACCAATGCAAGACCCCTACACACGCGTCATCACCCCATCCACTTATCACCCACACACATGAACACCCTCAAATATCTATATACTAAATCTAAGACAAAATGTCCACATTTGCTGCTTTTAAGTTCCCTATTATATTTCCTCCTCAACCAAATTTTCTTATTTCTAATTTTTAAGTTTATTTATTCTAACTTGAAAAGTAGGTTTTTTGACGCCTTTGGAGCTTCAAGAATTCTAACTCTCCCAATTTTTCTACACACTTGCCTTGGTATTCTCCTTTGAGCTCAATTTGCCAACACTGACATAAAGATTAACTGGTCTTACAGAGATACTGCCAATTTTAATTTAACCTTATACATCCATGTGCTAGGTGTTGGTCCCTTAGGGTATGACCACTCGAGAAGGGGGGGGGGGCGGGGGGCGAGTGCTCTTAAAAATTTACTTATTTAATTCCAAACAACAATTACAATTACTAATTTCAAAATATCAAGCCCACTGCAATAACAAATAGAATAAAAATGAACAATGGAGAATACAACGATATATAGTGGTTCGGTGTCGATACACACACCTACTCCACTCTCTCAAGATCTTAACCACCCTTGGGGTTCCACTAAGTCAAACACCAAGGTTTCCACACTAGTTCACCTTGGGAACTAAAACCACATACACACCTAGATTCAAAATGGTTCTAGGTGACCACTACCATCCACGAAAATGTTCAAGGATTACAAAGATTTCAACTTGTCCATACTTGGAATGAATATAACAATGAAAACGCAATAACACAAAGCAGAAAAACAGAATAAATATACCCTTGATCTGACGACCGAAAGATGACAAGTAAACAACTGCTGCTTTGATGGCTTGTTGAAAGAAGATCAGTGCGTTCGAAAGCCGTTCAGTATTTGGATCTTGCGGGAACGCGTTGAGAAGGCTTTTGTATGCTATGTAAGCTTAAAGTTGCATTAGGGTTCTTTTGGTCGAGGAATAGAGGCTTATATATGAGAAAACGAAGACCTGCAGAAAAATATACCAAAAATGTGTCCACAAAACCCGTCGAGTCGACTTGGCTAAACCTCAAGTCGACTCGGTTTGAACTCGAGTGGACTCGGCTACACATTGAGTCAACTTGGCTGGAAATCGAGTCGACTCGGCTGACCGAGCATCAAACCAACGGAAAACTACCTTCTCGGCCGAGTCGACTTGGGAATCGACTCAATCAATACAGAGGGCTATTTTATGCTTTAAAACATAGAAAATTATATTAAACCTTTTCAAAAATTCTTTGAACAATATTCTAAAACAATAATAACATTTAAAAAACATTTTGGCAACTTAAAATAATTTATACGACAATTTAGGGGCAACATTTTATATGAGGGATGTAAGTTTTTGTTGATAATCAAAATTTAACAATTATATGAAAATACGAAGTTGGCTCAACACTAGGTAGTCTTGATCACACAAAAACTGAAATATCACTATTTACTCCATCCTGTCTAAGTTCCACGAGTGACATCAACTCCATTCTCCATTTGTATAGTTTCAATCTTGTTGCATCCCCATCCCTACCTTCTTTTTTCTTCTTATGTGCTAATTATTTTTTTTTTTGGATTTATGTTACCTTTCTGATACATTAATAACTTAAATATTCACTATGATAAACTAGTTGTTGAAGAGAGTAGTGATGTTCACAGGTTAGTCTTGCCCAATCATACACTTGAGTTTCTCAGACTTGTATTTATCCTTGTATATTAGCAGGATTGACTTTATTCAAATATATTGTCTTCATGTGCTTCTGCTTCTTGAAAACCTCTTTACAAGTTCAATTTTAGAGTGTGATTTTTGATTTATTGCACTAATAGAATATAAATCTTGATCCAGGTGCATCACAATTACTAAAGAAACTGGATATTGGTTTTCTGGCAATGGGCGATTATCTTGGTATTTTCACCTTCTTCCCTAAAAAATTGTTGTTATTTTTACACCATTTGTTGTCATTGTTCCTTCTTAGCTATTCTTCTTAATGTTCTCAAGTACTACATTTTTTTTTGGCATCGGTAAGGTTATCTTTAATTTTGTTAAAGATTGTGATTTATAGCAGCATTACTGCTAGTTTCAAAACTATGATTTTGGGTGCAATGTAATACCATATGTTCTGAAGAAAACAAAATTGTGCCACCATATACAAAACTGCCTTTATATGGGAAACTGGGTTTCTAGCTTGTATGTTTTCAAAGTTGCAACAATGCCATTGCTTTTAAAAATTGTGATTTCAATGCAATGAAGCACAGTTTATCTCACTCCTATTTTCTTTGTTTGGTTAAAATTCTCATCATTCATTGTGCTTTGTCCAGCAACACTGCCCCAGCCTTTAGCTAATTAAAGCATAAAAAGAACGGAAAGCTCAATCTCTAGGGTTCTTTTGGTCCCCCTTTCCCTATCCCTTGACTTTGTTTAAGTTTGAAACTTCTATGCTTGCAGCAATTGGAGCAATTTTGTCAGCAACTGATTCTGTTTGCACCTTGCAGGTATCAATTGTCTTTTCATTTCTGTGTTTTCTTTATCAAAAGAGGGGAAAAATGAAATTTGCAACTGATGTTTTGTCAATGGCAGGTGCTTAATCAGGATGAAACACCTTTTCTGTACAGTCTAGTCTTTGGAGAAGGAGTGGTAAATGATGCCACGTCTATTGTACTTTTTAATACAATCCAGAAGCTTGATGTCTCTCATGTGAAGTCAGGCATTGTCTTGCAGTTCATTGGCAATTTTTTGACTTTATTTATCACAAGTACCTTGTTAGGAATTTTAGTAAGTTTCTCTCTCTCTCTCTCTCTCTCTCTCTCTCTCTCTCTCTCGCCCTCCCTTTTGTGTGCATGTACTTGGAGGAGTGGCTCATAAACAAATTATTTCTACCTTCATTCAGTTCTGACTGCGCATTTTTCTGTCTTTTATTTTCTTCTCTATTGATTAAATATCTGATTCAATGTGATTATGCTGACATTCCACTGTCCTAGAGTAAGAATTTATTAAAAATTGGTGACAAAATCCTCAAGAATTCTGCTGCAATTCTTAACCATGCCTAGGGATGGCAATGAGTACCCTACCCTGTGGGGGTATCAAAAAATACCCATGGGGAGGGTATGAGTAAGGTATTTAAAATACCTGCTAGGTACAGGTAGTGTGGCTGGGATAAGGTATCCTACCTTAATATAATTATATATACACATTATTTTATATAATTGTATATTATAATTCATAAATCCAGAGAAACTCAAATTGGACATATTCTCACAAACTCAAAACCTAACTTAGTTATGATCTCTCTTGTCTCTCACCCTTGCCATCAACAAACTGATTTGGTATTTTTTTATTATTTAATATATTGGAACAATTTAAAATTATTGCAGTTGCTGCTTTTTAGCTTTTTGCTCTGACGTCAGATTTCTTTGTTATCAAATTGTTATGAATTTATTTAAACTATGAATATGAATTTGTTAGAATGATATATATTGGGTATATTGGTACCCATCAGGTACTCATTACCCTATGGGTATGGGGAGGAGGGGTTAAAAAACATACCTTGAAGGTACGGGTGTAATACTCCAGAAATTTAGATTAATTAAGAATAAGCAATTTATTAGAAAAATGGGATTTCAGAGAAGATTGGTATCTGAATAGCCCGAAAAATTGACCGAATCGACTGCAGGGAGTGCCCTGGAGCCAAGATGCCAAAGAAAAATTACGTGGCATTAATGAGCGTCTTGAGATAGGATTTATGGTGCCAAAAGAAATCAGATTGAGAACAATTTTCGGTGCAGCTAAAATACAACTGCCAATTAGGCTGCAATACCGAATCTTCATAGACGACTTCCGAGAAGTCAACAGAAGCTTAAGGGGGCTTTGGTTTTTCATAAGGAACAAACCTTCAGTGGTTTCAGGAAGAAACGAAGAGGTTTAGGGCCAAAACGGAGATTCGGGGCTAAGTGTAGTTTTTCGAAATTACTCGAGAGAGGCTGAAACGATATTTTTTTCGGAATCCTCAGGGGTCAAATAGATGTTTTAGGACTTGAGGGTCTTGAAAGAAATTATCAAAAGTCGAGGGGCTTGGTGAAATGGGCCAAAGTGAGAAAGCTAAAGTTTGAGGGGTCAAAGTGCAATTTTAAGAAAACCTCCAAACAACCATGGCTGACCAACCCATCAAATCACCGAAATTGGCCACAAGGATGGCACGAGGGTTGCTCAGGGAGCATCTTTTGTAAAGGGCTTGACCGACAACAAGCAATGGAATGGTCGGAAATTGAAGAAAAAGTGGCCGAAGGTTTGGCCACTTAGATCACGAAAATTGAGCTCTTTCGGTGTATTTTGGACTTGTTAAGGGCAAGAGGGGACATCAGAGGCCTTGATTGAAGCAAAATCTGTCATTTAAGGGCCCGAAATCGCCTATAAATAGAGGATATGGTGGCTTAGAGTTTTGCAAGATTTGAGTTTCAAATCGACCTTATTTTTGAACAAATTGAGGCACCAAACTATAGGGCTTTTGTTGCCCATGAGGTGAGGATCATTTCAGGAAAGTTTGAGGAATTTTGAAGTCCATTTGAGGGGTGATCGGAGTTTTGTTGGAAAAATTGGATCTCGTCGGAGCCAGACTGATTTTTGCTCGGAGGGAGGTCTTCCAAGTGTTATTTCAACCTCAAATTTGGCCAGAGTGATAAACTTAAGGTAAGCTATCTTTTGGTATAGTCAGTTTAATTTTCCGGTGTGCCGGCACTGGAGAAGATGATCGGAGAAAATTTTTATTATTTTTAAATACTGAAAATAAAGAAAAATAGAGTAAAAATAGAAATAAAATGGATAAAATTCTGGAAAAATATCTAGAAATACAAGAAAATGAATAGTTTACCTTTATAAATTTTTATTTTGGAAATTTGATGAGAAAGTAATTATGTTGAATTTTTGAAAGAAAAATTAATTAGAAAAAAATAGGAATAAGTTTCAAACAATTTCCAGAAAATGTATGAAGATTAGAAATGTTGTTTTAGGGATTTTCATGAAGAAAAATTAAATAAATTACCTGATTAGGTATTTATTTCGAATTTTGGAAGAAATTATGACTATGAAAAATAGAGAAAAAAATAGAGAAAAAGTATGAAAAAATTAGATTATTGATTTTACTTGGAAATGATTGGCCAGAAAGTGATTTGACCATAGACCTTGATGATTTACGTTATTTTCGATATTGACAAGCAAATCGAGGTAATGCGCGTTTTTCGAGAAAATTCGAGTTTACGTCTAAAGGTGAGTGGTTTTATTGCAAGAACCTATATATGACACATTTGTTTCATTACGCGTGATATTTATTGAAGTTATAATCATTTCATATTGCATGGAAAGACGTTATTCTTGCATAGCACGATATTATTGGCATATTGATACTCATGCATGGGATAGGGATGTCGCCCTAAGAGTGTAGCCGTAATTCCCCAAGGGTAATGATGGAACAACGTTAGGATTATCCTGCAGAGGTTCGGGATTCTGCCCAGGGTTCCGTGCCGGGCTAGTAGGCCAGGGAAGTTACACTAGGGCATATGATTGTTTATGTTATTGCATCATGTATTCATGCATCATGTTTATAAACCCTCACTAGAAGATTCATCTTCTAATTGGGTTATACCCCCTGGAACATTCAAACGTTCCAGTTAGGATTTACAGCTATGGCAAAGAGATGATTTATGACGTGGCTGATGGGTTCGGTGAGTTGTTCCGGTATATGCTCATTCATGAGAATTCAAAATATGTTTTTAGTTAAGGTTAGAAGATTATATTATATAGAAGATCATGTATAATTGTTACAATTTAATGTATTTTTGAGAAATAGTCGGATTGTATCTAAGGTGTCCAGTTGTTATCTCTTGATGATAAGTCTCCATGTATTTAAGTGTTTGATGATACAATGGTACAAGTTTTTATGTTATGATTAAATCAAATTTGATTATGTACCATATCAAGTTTCGATTTTAAGCTTCCGCATTTGTGATGATTACCTGTCTTAGCCTATTAATTCTTATTCTGGTATTCTGAGAAGGTAAAACGGGATTGTCGGGAAATGATTAAAAAAAAAAATATTCCCGAAATTCCTAAGTTATTTAACGCTCAGGAAAAGTGGGGTGTTACAACGGGTATGGGTACAGGGGCAAGAATGGAGATCTGGGTAAGAGGATAGGTAGAGGGGTCCCTATCCATACCCTCCCCATTGCCATCCCTAACCATGACATCAAATGTCTACCGAGTGCATAGAAGGCCGAAAAGAATCTGGAGATGCCTATTTTTATGACAATGTGGAAGATGTAGAATTCGAAGCAAGTTTAAGGAAAATTAGTAGAAGCATGAGAAGTTGAGCATAAGCAAATCCATCTGGATGGTGAATTTGTAGTCCGAAGTGCTGTTATCACTAGATCCTGTGTGAAAGTTCTAGACTGCAGGAAACACTTGCTTTCCTTTCATGTTTTGACCATAATGCTGTAGCTCAGTGCTTTCATTGGCAGGACCCAAAACCCTCCACTAGATGCTCTACAATTTGTTAGATTACATCAATCATAGTCTATTGAACTTTAATGGTTGTGTATTTGTTAAATTTTTATCTAAATATGAAACAAATTAGTTTGCAACAGGATTAGATAAATTGGTTTGCTGTAGGATTAGATGGATTTGGATCTTTAACAGAATGATTAGGCAAAAAGGTCTTATGAATTTCAAGTGGTGTCTCAGATTTTGATATTATCTTTCAATTAGCATTACCTAGGCAGTGTGGGTAGACTGAGCTTTCCTTTTAACATACATTAAGAGTTTTTGCAGCAAATTAGCTGTCCTCTCTGCTACACTATTTGTTCAAAATTAAATTAAATTAAACAATATTTGTGTTCTTTACAGCAAGTGTTGTATATTATGCCTCCCATCATCTTTTGGTTTATATATTCCGGATCTGCCTAGTGACTTACCATAAGTATGAATAGTAGTTGGTAGGCATATATTTAAGTTTAGTTTCTAATGATTCCCGTATTTCTAATTGTCCTATCCTTCTATTGGACACCTTTAACACTCACACGACTCTGTTTTAGTCTCCTGGCAAAGATAATTGAATGAGACCAATTTCAGTATCATTTGACAGATAGCTTCACAGCCATAATGATGGCAGTATTTGAGGAAAAAGTTCTATGAATGGTGAATTATAGAAATTTTGTGCCAAAAATGGGTATGAGCTTTAAAAGTCTGTATTTGCATGAAAATGATGTCAGAGCTATAGAGATCAGCCAAAAAAGAAAAAAAGAAAAAAAAATGTCAGAGCTATTCTAGGTTCTCGAATAGAGAGAAAAAAAATCTTCTCAAATTGGTAATATTTTAAGTTAAGAGTTGGAACTCTGAGCTGGCTAGTGTACCCAAAGCACTCTCTCTGTCACTCTTAGTTTGAATTAATCTTAGCCTTCCTGTCAATATACATTTTGTGATGTTCTTTTATTGATTTTGTTTTTCCTTTTTCTTCATTTCTTTGAGTTCATCAAATTATAACATTTTGCCATATGATTCTTGAATCTTTCTTTCCATGAATCATTGTTGATTGAGTATCTAACAGTTAGGGTGGGTATATGTCTCGAAAATGATTACAGCAGTAAAAATAAAAATCCCTCCACGAGGTACCTGCACTTCTTCTTTCTAATGGAGCTTATAGGAAAATAGTAAAAAGAAGAGTCTTTCAAAAGACAAGTTTTTGTGTTTCATGTATGATTTTTGATCATCATGTCACATATTTCTAGTAGTCTAAGCCCTTATCAAGCACATCTTAACTTATTACAGGGCAGGGAAAGTTTTCTTTACGGCTGTTATGGTGCTCTCGAGAGGTCTTAGGTGTGCCCATAAAGTTGTTGTGGCTTCTGCTCCACTCAATACTTCTAGTTTGCTGATTATAAGTCCTCTTCTTGTTAGAAGTCATTTATATTGGTATAACACTTCTCTTACACTTGCAGATTGGATTGCTAAGTGCATACATCATTAAAAAGTTGTACTTTGTCAGGTATGTAGTTGCTAGTCTTTCCATTTTCCTTGTCTTGTTTGGTTTGTTTCTTGAAACATCAAGTTTTCGTTTTTGATTTATTTATCCATTTAATTGTTAAAGTTTCCACAGGCAATTACTTTTTCCGTATTCTTTTATTCAAGTCATCAAATTAAATTTTCTTAGGTGTGAGAGAAAATACACAACAAAAACAACACTTAGCCTTAATCCTGGCTACATGGATTAGCAGATATGAGAGAACATATGAATTCAGAATCCTTATAAGAGTTTCACAGTTAGAATCTGTGTTGCTGTCTTTTAGACATGCAGCACAAGAAAACTTAACTGCAGAGCAGTTATTGTGTGTCAATCTTACTTATTAACTTGCTGCTTCTTGAGTTTTTTGGTCCTTGTCTTTTTGCTTCCAAGCTCTTAACTTGTGTGGTCCTTGTCTTCTCCTCCACATGTTCTGACATTTGTCTCTACTCTATGATATATGTCCTTAATAACTTGTATATAGACAATTTGAACTCCTTTATTTTCAAAAACCCTCCATAATGCTTCTCTAGGAACTTTGTGATAAGCTTTTTCTAGGTCTATAAACACCATAAGTAAATCCTTTTGTCTATCTCTGCACCTTTCCATCCTACAAACTGATAGGATATAAATGAAATTATGATAGCAGGCAAAAGCAAAAATGTAATTGTACAATAGCGTAGAAAATTGTATGGTTGTTTTTATTATAAGTAGTAGATATCTGTTAGAGATATGGGGAAATAAAATGTGAAACTACCACAGATTCCTTATTTGCTTAAAGTTGGACGATGAATTTTATCTTGGTGAAGAAACAAGACATGAAAAGCGTATTCAACTTTGATTTGCCCCTACAAATTTATTAAAGCTAATATTAGCCTGTATTTCTGCATGCATGATGTGTATGTCTTATGACCATTATGTACTGAAATTTCAGGCGCTCTACAGATCGTGAAATTGCTCTTATGATTCTCATGGCTTACTTTTCATATGTAATGGCTGAAGTAAGTTTTGCTTAGCCTTTTAAGCAAGTTGATTTTACTTAAACATTGATATACTTTATGTTTACACCAGTAGTTGTCTTTGCATTCCAGCTGTTTCATTTGAGTGGGATTCTCACTGTATTCTTTTGTGGGATTGTCATGTCTCACTACACCTGGCATAATGTGACTGAAAGTTCAAGAGTAACTACTGGGTATGTAGAATTTTCCAGAACACTTTCATAAAAGTTTGTGTATCTTGTTTTGCAAATAATAATGCTCCCCAAACAGCAGGTTTAGTTCTCATGCTAGCTTATATGTGGCTTCATTTTCTATTTGTGCAGGCATGCCTTTGCAACATTGTCATACATTGCAGAGGTCTTCATCTTTGTTTATGTTGGTATGGATGCCCTTGACATTGAAAAATGGAGTTTTACAAGTAAATGGTAGGTCCATTAATCTGGCAGAGGCAGTTGATTACCACATAATCTATGCACTGCCCCTTGTTTCTATGAGCTTGCTTTTTTTTTTTTTTTCCTCTAAATTTCTATGAGCTTGCTTTGCCGTTGTTGGAGTTGAACGAACTGTTTTTCTTCTTTACTAATAGGGGACTCCTTACAATGTAAATTTTCTTGTTGCTTATGTTTGTTTAATTTGGTTATTTGAACTTCTCAAGCCCTGGAAAATTGATTGGGCTGAGTTCAGCACTGCTCGGCATGGTTCTGGTTGGAAGAGCAGCTTTTGTTTTCCCGCTATCTTTCTTAACCAATTTAACCAAGAGGTCTGACAGTGAGAAGATCAATTTCAAGCAGCAGGTATGTTTATTAGGAATTGCTTTAGGTTATGAGTGAATTTTTCTTTGTTCAATAAAAACTGAGAAGTGGATATTTATGCAGGTTACAATTTGGTGGGCTGGTCTAATTCGAGGGGCTGTGTCTATGGCACTTGCTTATAATCAGGTAACAAATGCTTAATATACAGTTTACAGGTGCTTGCTTGTAGCTCAGTAAAAAATGTGGATGGCATGATTGATCACAGTGCAGGCCAAGGCAAAGCATTTAAATGACTATAACATTTCTAAATGAAAATTTGTGCAACCAACCCTTCTTGCGTAGTTAGACAGCATGATTATATGTAGAGTTTAATTTCTTAAACAAATTAGAGCATTTTGTACAAAGATTGTAAGATATCCTTGTTCATTTCCATATTTAGCTGGGCTGTACCATTAGGAGGCAATAATATATATAAAAAGAAGAATTGACAAGGCCTGTCATAAGTTGGGTAACCAACCTCTCCATGTGCACACAGTATGGCACCGTGCTTTTCCGATATGCTGTTGGACCTCCTATCCTCGATATAGAGACCCAGTAAGGGAAAAAAGATTTTGTTAATAGAAGAAAGCACTGCTATTTTTTCATGCGATGGTATCCAGATTCTATATGGATGAATATTTTGCTGATGCATTTAGTAACTGTTAACATTGTTGCACCGTTGGTTTCCTTGAAGTTATTTGCTTGAGAACATTCTTGTTTGTTTTACAACAAAATGGATAATTTCTTCCTATATTATTATGGTAGTGTATTGCATGTTGAAGCTTGATTCTATTGCACCTACAGTTCACAAGCTCTGGTCATACTCAGCTACCAGGAAATGCAATCATGA
The DNA here is from genome assembly GCA_036245055.1 of Diospyros kaki. Lineage (NCBI taxonomy): Eukaryota > Viridiplantae > Streptophyta > Magnoliopsida > Ericales > Ebenaceae > Diospyros > Diospyros kaki. Next base: position 37,550,390 of record BSEG01000007.1, read on the forward strand.
TCACCAGCACTATTACTGTTGTTCTTTTCAGCACTCTGGTATGTCCTTTGGATCAAACAGACATTTCTTTTTATCTAACGCTATGGAGGTCTTCCTGTCAAGTCAAATTTTCTCTGTTTTTCATATTCTATATAGTGGTTGCAGTGCCATGATCCTGAGTTATAAGCCCATTAAAGCTGCTTGATAATGAATACTAGACATTTTTATTTTAATAGATCTGCATATCAGGATGGCCTGTGTCCTCTTGTTCCAATGGCCATGATATTGCAACCAGGGTGCGGAAAAATGCCTGCCTTTTCTCTTGTATTAGTTAGTAGGTTGCATGTTTATCTTGGGGAATTCTACTTGGGGATCCATGCAAATGGTAAGGTCATGCCATTCATTTTTGGGAGATAATGAGAAGACGGTTACATCTCAGTAGCTAGGAGGATGGGCTTTAGGTATGCCCAGATTTTTGTTATGAGGCATAGAATGTTGGGAGTTAAGCACTGACATGTATAAACTCGATTTATGCTTCCTTTGATCTTTGCTCCTTTTTTCTTAGGTTTTTGGGATAGTGACCAAGCCTCTTATAAGGTTCCTGCTGCCTCTACCAAGGCACTGGAACGACACACTCTCCGACATATCCAGCCAAAAATCCCTGATATTGCCACTTCTCGACAGCAAGCAAGAAGATTTAGAGGCCGATACAGACAGCAAAACCATACCTTGCAGAGGCAGCCTGCGCATGCTCCTCACCACCCCGACTCACACCATACACCATTACTGGAGAAAATTTGACGATGCTTTCATGCGCCCGGTATTTCGCGGCAGGGGATTTGTGCCATATGTTCGTGGCTCACCCACTGAAAGGAGCCTGTCCTAATGCCTTTCAAGTAGACGAAGAAAGGCAGGAGCTAGTCTATGGAGTTTTCTTGCCTTTGAAGCGCCGTTTTGAATTAAGTTTTAGCTACCCCATCATATGTTGGGTGAATGTACATAAACGCATGCATATAGTGTTTATGATTGTGCAGTTTGTGGCAGGAATATGACTTGCAAAAAATGGCAAGGAGATGGCTAGTGCGAGAGCCTCCTGCAAATGTTATCATGCATTTGAACAGAGTAAATATGAGAGCATTCTACAGATGTGATGTGTTTTCTGTAAGAAAGTCAAACGGGTCGGGTTTGAATCGGATAGTCATTCTTATCCTTGTTCTAGCATTCTGCTGTTGTGGATAATGGGTACTCATTGAATGCTCATTACATGATCAATTTATTTTATTTATAGAACTTATTTTGTATGGGAACTTTTTATCCCAACGAGTGTGGTCATTGTGCATTAATCACACGGTGAATAAGAATTTCGGACAATTTTGTAACTTCAGCTATATCTTAGGGAGTTCATGGTAATAAAATAATACAAAATAATTAAACACAATAAAGTAATTTGTAAATTCACAAATAAAAATGAAACGTGATATATAAAGTATGGTATGATCAACAATGTGTCTTTTTTATACTTAATTTTTACCTCTAATGTTGTTTATTATAATAAATACATTTGTGTTAAACATTCAACTAATAAAAAGATTTATTGTTAAAAGTGATTTATAATATTACACATTATCTATAAACGATTTGTCTAATATTTTTAATTTTTGTCCTAAACACAATGATTAATATTATCTTATATATTTATATACCATATTATATTATACATATCCTTTCATCAGCTACAGAGTGGGATGACCAAACAGAGCTCATTAAATTCCCTCAGAGTGGCTTTCACGGGTGTAAAAAGGCAGCAGAAAGCACTTAGAAAAACAAAGGGACCAACACCTAACATTCATGTGTTCCTACACAAAATTCCAAACGCCAATCTTGTCCCTTTGCATAACCTGCCAAGCTGTGTCTCCAGACCCCTCCTCCAATACCCTCTTGCCACCTGTTATTCCAATACTCACCCCCCCCCCTCCCCCCCGCCCCAATTCTCTCTTTACTTTAAGCTTCGGCCTTGAATTCAATCATCACCACTCTCATTTTCCTTATTCATTGCCATCTCCATCTCTCCAAATCCTAGTAAAGAGCATTCATTCATTTCATCATCATTAATGGCTGCCCCCATATGGCCACAATTGGCAATGCTACTAGTAATAGTTGTCATAGGAAGCTCATTCTCAGCTTCACTGGCCTTGCCAGAATCTAAGTCAAGTTTACCAATCTCCACCATTTCAGCTTCTCCAGCAGTTCTTCCAGGTCCCCCCATGGCCTCTCCTCCTGCCCTTTCTCCAGACATTACTCCTCTGTTTCCAACCCCTGGTGGGGCTGCTCCAGTTCCATCCCAGTCCTCTCTCCCAACAATCCCTTCCAGCCCCAGCCCGCCCAATCCCGACGAAATGGAGGCGCCGGGGCCAAGCTCGGAGGTTTCTCCATCTGGGTCTTTGCCAGTTCCATTATCAGAGGTTCCGGGCTTAGTTGGGTATTCAAATTCAGTGGTGTTTCTGGGCTTGATGGCCTTGTGGTTAGTGCAGCTTTCAGGTACGTAAAGGTGGTTCTTTTAGCTTGACGGGATGGGAGAAAATGCGTTGGTGGGGAGGTCCAATTATTCTAGGGTACCACTTTCTCTCCCCTTTTACATGTATTTATCTAATTTTCCTTGCATATGAAGGCTCTGAGATGTATGCCATTCTTCAATTGTGATAATGATTGTCTCATTAAAGACAGTTAAGGATGAGTAAAGGGGAACTGTTCTTTTATTGAGCAGATATTCTCAATTTCTCATCCTTCATTTATAATTTGTGATAATGATTGTCCATTTGGTTCGTCAGTTTGCAAAAAGCAGAAAAAGCTATGGAATTTGGATCACTACAAATACTCATCTACAAATTAATATGGTACAAAATAGAATACTCTCTGATTCTCAAGCTTTACCCTATATATTTATAGAATGATGGAACTGTGTTTTCTACTGGCTGGCTTGCTACATCAATTAATTAGAGAACAACTCTCGGGCTGCGATTTTGGAGACCCACTGAACAACTTCCCAAGAAACATCAACTTCAATTTGCGCTAGTCAGACGGGCTGCTTTTCTTGGGGGATTCTTTAGCAATACATTTCCTCAGCTTAAGATTCTCCTCCCTGAGCATATCCATTGCCAGACTGAGCTGTCTTATGACCTCTCTTTTCTCTTCATCTTTCTCCGCTAGTTTATCGTTCTGAATTTTGTTTTCTTCTTTGAGCATTTCAATTTCTTCCTTGAGCTGCTCGATGATCTTTCCTTTCTCTTCATCTTTCTCTGCTAGTTTATCGCTTTGAATTTTGTTTTCTTCTTTGAGCCTTTCAATTTTTTCCCTGAGCTTCACCATTTCATCACTAGCAACTGTGCTTGAAACTTTCTTGAGCTGCCCGATGATCTTTCCTTTCAATTCATCTTTCTCCTCTAGTTGTTTCTTTTGAATCATGTTCTCTTCTTCTTTGAGTCTCTCAATTTCTTCACTTAGTTTCACCATTTCATTGACAGCCTCCCTTGAGACTTCCGTGGGCTGTCTTATTCTCTTTCTTTTCTCTTCATCTTTCTCCTCTATTTGTTTCTTTTGACTCTTGTTCTCTTCTTTGAGCCTCTCAATTTGCTCGGTGAGCTTCATCACTTCACATTTGACAAGCACGCTTGAAACTTCCTCTTTCTCCATTTCTTTGTTAACTGGATCTTCTTCTGGCTCAGGATCATCGACCTCAGATTCACCAGATTCCATAGGATCGTAGGTCTCGGAGAAGCTGTCATATGATTTCTCAGTGCAGGTCATCAGCTTCTCTACTCCGTATTTAAAAGACAATGGGGATGCCCATGGTGCAGTGAGACGAAATCCAGCATCAGACTTGAGTTGATCGTATCCCTCTGCTAATGAACGATGGGCCCGATAGAACTGCTCAACAATACTAATGAGCTCTGGCCGCTTCCTGTAATACATCTCCGCGCGTTGGGCAAAAGACTCTGCATCTGCCTCTATTATCCTCAGCATAGCCTCTGTCTTCACATCAAGCTCTGTTTTGAGGTCAGAAGGGCGTCGAACTTAGCAAATTTTTAACGACGTTAGAAATTCAATGTGCTGAGAATTAAGAAACTAGAAAATGAGGCAGATTAACTTAACCCAATAAAATTCTTACTGTGGAAAGTGAGATGAGATAAGAATGCAGAATGGGGGTACTATAAATTTAGTAGGAAACAAGCTAGCTAATCAAGATTTCCAAGTACAGTGCATATATTTCCTACAGTCCCCTGGCATTCAGGCTATTGATTCCCCTCTTAATCATTACTGCAATCAAAACTTAGGATGAGCGATCATTGAATTTTCATGTCATAAAGCATATTAAGGTCACTCATCAACCCAAAGAATTATCCCAAGTAATCAATTACAGGTCCCATGCAGGAAATAGAATATAAAGTGAAGAAACTTTTATCCTATCTCCAAAATCTCTTAAGGTGGCTACTTTAGTGTTCTAACTAATTTAATGAGGGTCCCCTGAATTATTAGCTCATAAAGATTGCTTTAGGGTATTAGAAATGATCATAAAAGATAGTCATACGGACAATTGATGCTCTGTCTATGAAACTCAAAGGCCCTTATAGAGTGAACCGTCTAATGATTACACCAATTCCCAAGCAGCCCCAGCATCTCACGGTTGTCACCAAATACATCATTCAAGGATCGTATACAATCCATAATAATGATACCAAGAAAATAAGATGAAAACCCCCGTCCAAATTAAACCAGCAGCTTATCTGTCAGTTCCCATACTAGTTGATCCTAGTTCGTCAGTATGGTAAATTGCATATGGTTCCCAATATGCTGAAATTGAGTATATTCTTAATGGCCATGCTTAAAAACCACCAATTTTCCAGCTGTCACATTTGACACAAATACAACAAGCCATTCCAATTCCAATTCCCTTTTCTTCTTCTTCTCTCCCTCCCCCCCTCTTTTTTTTTTTTTTCCAGTTCTAATTCGAGCAAAAGATTTCTTCTAATAGAAAAGCTCAAAAAATGCCCTTTTCAGCAAATTGGGTATATGACCGTTACTCATTGTAATCATGTTGTATGTACAATTTCAAATTTCTTTTGCAACTTCGGCGTTGACTTTTAGTTTATTCATCCATCTGGGCCATATACAACAAATAAATAGTCCTACAAGTTCCAAATTTTATTTCACAGACAGATTCAGGAACTGTTGGCAATTTAGTCCTCGTGAAAGCATGGTCTTTGAACATGAATACACTAGAAGAGGTAAAAAAAAAAAAAAAATAGCGTGTCCGTTACCTGAAACGGTGGATTGGAGCCATGGCGAGCGTTTTGGGGTGGTGGGGGAGGTGGCGCTGAGATTGTCCAACCACCACCAATGCGACGATGCCTCCGTCTTCTTCGTCTCCATTCCGCCACTTACCTGTAACACAGCCGTCAAATTTTCAGTTGTACGGTACAGCATCATACTTCTAGTCAACTAAATTTAAGCCTTATAATAGGGGATAAATTTGCTTCTCTCAAGCTAATTCAATTTTTTTTTAAAAAAAAAAAGAAAAGAAAAAAGAACAACCACAATCTCAACAAACAATTCGTCAAATAACGAAAACCAAGTCTTTAAATAAATAGCATGAAATATAACAATCAAACGCTAACACTATTTTTGAAGGAATCAGTTCCATACCACTTGATGCAAAACAAACAAATTAAACAAAAATAACAATAACAATGAACACCATTGCACAATCTACTTAAAGAACTCGATTCAGCGACTGTCGCTTGACAGTTCTTCCTGATAATCAATATTTACTAAGAGAACCTTCAAAGATTGTCGTTCCATGGATCGCCGTTGAGCACCTGTGGATTGCCCGATCTAAGAAGATACAGAGAATCAGAGATATATAAGTGGAAGTATGTACCTGAGAGAGAGAGAGAGAGAGAGAGAGAGAGAGAGAAGAGAGAGAGAGATTGTATGTATCTCCGGGGCAATAAGAAATGGCGTAGATCTTCTCTTCTCTTCTCCTCTCTCTCACTCTCTATGTCCGGCTCCCCCAATCTGAGTGGGATACGGACTACAATCAGAGAAGGAAGTGTTTGTATTGTAATTTGAAAAACATCGCCGAATACGGCCACCATCTCTTAAGAGTTTCGAATTTGTCTTACGCAGCAGCTCATCCAATCCTATCAGGGCCTGCCACGTGTTTCTAGAAACCCTCGTCGCCACCACAGGCTTTATCTTGGAATTCTCACTCTTACCGTATTTCCCCCCGGCGGGGCCCACTGTTTCGATCCCCATTGCCCCTGGTCTCGGGCCGTTGTGTAATTTCCCTTTTCGTATTTTTTATTAATACCTTCTGTATGAGAATATATATATATATATATAACAAAGAAGGGAAGGGTCAGGTTTGAAAAGGAAGAATTTAGGTGGTGTTCTCTTTGTGTTTTAGTTTTGTGTTTTGAGTTTTGAATTCATTTTGAATTTTGTGTTTTGAGTGTCTGTTTTGAAATTTTTGAAAATGCGTTCTTTTTGTCATTCTGAAAAATTATTTCTCAAAACAGAAAACTAGAAAATGCGTTTACTTTGAAATTTTAAAAACGTTTTTTTTTGTTATAATGATATTTTATTTAATAAATTTAATTTAAAATAAATAATAAATATTTATTAATAAATTATAAATTTAATTCAAAATACTTTAAACTATAAAATAAAATTTAAATAAAATAAAATAAAAAATCAATAACCTTAGAAATATCATTTAAAAAAATTAATACAAATAAAGCATATCACGTAATCAGTTTAATAAATAAATAAACTTAAATAATACAAAAAAAATAAATCAGAAACCATCATCATCTAGGGTTTTCTGTGTGTGCGTCGGGGGGGGGGCGATATTCGCGGTGGAGGCGGAGGCGCTGGTCGCGGTGGCGGAGGGGGGTGAGGATGACGGCTGCTCGTGGCGGTGGCGGAGATGGAGGGCACAGTCAATGGCGGGGGGAGGAGAGCGGTCGACGGCGGGCTCGGCAGCGACGGAGATGGCGGGCGAGGTCGAATGAAAAGAGGGAGGAGAGCGATCGACGGCGGCTTTTGGCGGTGGCGGGCGAGGTCGATGGCGGGCTCGGCAGCGACGGAGATGGCGGGCGAGGTCGATGGCGGGCTCGGCAGCGACGGAGATGGCGGGCGAGGTCGATGGCGGGCTCGGCAGCGACGGAGATGGCGGGCGAGGTCGATGGCGGGCTCGGCAGCGACGGAGATGGCGGGCGAGGTCGATGGCGGCTCAACAGCGACGGAGATGGCGGGCGCGGTGTTTGGCCGAGGCGAGAGAGAGAGAGAGAGAGAAGAGATGAGAGAGACAGAGAGACGGAGAACAGTGCACGATTGGAGGGTTGGGGGAGTGCTGTGCGTGCGTTTTCCGTGTTTTCCATTTTTTTGCTTGTTTTCACAGAAAACACCCAAAACAACAAAATGTTGTTTTGGGTTTCCTTTGTAAATTTTTTTGTTGTTTTCGAAAATGTGTTTTTGAAAATAACAAAGAGAACGTGTTTTCAGTGTTTTGAAAAACTGAAAACTCAAAACAGGTCAAAAACAGCAAAGAGAACAGGGCCTTAGTTTTGGCTGTATTAAGGAGAGGAGCGTCTTCCTCTGTACTGGCAGGCCGGGCCACGTCCCTAAAAGGGTCCAAATTACAGTTGGATTTGCAACAACGGTCGAAATATTCCTACGTCACATATTCCCTTTTTTTAGCAGAGAAATTATTTAAATTATGTACGAGTAAAATAAAATTTAAATAAAAAATTATTAAATAATATTTGATAAATATATTTTAATTTTTAATTTTTAATATAAAATTTAAGTAAAAAAATCTGTCCATGAACTAGGGGTGTGCAATCGGTTTTAACCGAACCGAACTGCCCAAAAATTGTGAACCGAATCGAACCGAACCAAATACAATAACCGAACCAAACCGACCGACCAACCCCAACAAACCGATCTAACCGAACCCTAAACCATGCTAACCGAACCGAAACCGAAAACCGAACTGGAAACAAACTAAGAGACCGGCTTTGCTGTTGCTGCCGGCCACCTAACTGGCCGGCGATTCCGATGATCGGAACTGATCATCGGATTCCCCCAACCACGGTGACCCACATACCCAAAAACTAAAAGCATCTAACGGTTGGATTTTAGTAGATCTAGGTTTCAAAATTTCAATGTAAAAGAGAAATAGAGTGCAAACTTACCGAAAACCATCGGCGCAATCTTCGTCTTCGTCTCCGGCCTTTGTCTTCTTCTTCGGCATTGACAACGGATTTCGCCTTCGCCTTCGCCTTCGTCTTCTTCTTCGGCATCGACAACGGATTTCGGCCTTTGTCTTCTTCTTCGCCTTCGCCTTCGTCTTCGTATTCGCCATCACCAGATTTGTGAACTCGAAATGGAAGAATAGAGAAGAAGACGAAGGCCGAGACGCGAGAGAGAGATAGAGAGAGAGAACAAATGAAATGTCGAGTTAAAAACCGAAGAGAGAGAGAGAGAGAGAGAGAAAGAGAGCAAGACGCGATAAGAGTCATGAGACTCACCTGTCACCGATGTAGCTGTTGACGTCTAACAGCAAAGGGCAAGGCGGTGAATGGATGAGGCGAGGAAGGAATAGAGGGCGACGTAAGGCGGAGGCGACGAAGAAACCGATGGCGACGAACGGCTGCAACGGCGACGGTAAGGGTTCGGTTCGAAAGGAAGGGGGTTAGGGTTTCTAATTTCGCCATCTTTCTCTTCTCTCTGAAACTCGGGAAGCCTCTCGAATAGCAAATGAGGCGCACGAAGTGAACTGGGGTCAGGCGGGTTGCCGGGTTGGGTGGGGTTGGGCCGGTTGGCTTTAAATATCGGTCGGTTCGGTTTATTCGGATACTCAACTGAGCTAACCGAACCGCAAAACCGAACCACAACAAGCTAAGCAAAATAACCGAACCGAACCGGTCGGTTCGGTCGGTTCGGTTAAACCGAAAATTTGCACACCCCTACCATGAACCATCTAGACAAGTTTCTCCAAAAAATAAAAGAAAAAAGAAAAAAACCGTCTAGGCAAGAAGTAGGTAGGGATTTTGGGCTCTCTCAGTGAGGCCCAATCATATTTGAGGCATTGTAGTGCTCGGCCCAAATATGCAGGATACTAAACATCAGTTCCTAGATTATATATAGAAAAGTTAAAAACTCAATCCCAATATTGGGTCCGGTCTGGGCCTAAATTGTTCCATAATACTAACTGGGCCTGAACTTATTGGGCCAAAAACCTCAACTGCAGACATTTAAAAGGAAAGTGCCTGTCATGTTTAGGGCTCAGAGCGTCAGACAATGAATTGTGGGTTTGAATTTTTTTTTTTTAGTAAATTGTTTTTAGATTTTTCCTGATTTAAAAGTTATTTGTACGTTAATTTTTTTATAATTGAAAAAATATTTTTTAAAAAATATCAATTTATTTTTTAATTAACATAATTTGTAATAGATGGAGTATTTGAGTAAAAAATAAACCAGAAAAACTTTTAGATTGCATTTACGTAGAGATATTTGAAATAATGTTATTAGAAATTCTAATTTTAAAATTTAAGTGTTTGGATAATTTCATAAATAAAAATTTCAAAATTCAATCATTCTAAATATATACATATAATATATAATATATACACATATATGTATAATATGTTTATGTATGTATGCATCACACACAGAGATATATACATATATACATTATAGACAATAACAAAATTAGTTAAAAAGTTTTATTTATGTATAAAATTAGAGGAATAATTTGTCTTTATGTTTGCGTGAAAAAAATTAAAAAACTTTAAATAAAAGTTTACTGGATTACATTTAACAGTAATAATTATTATTTGGAGTTTATGAATTCAAATCGCTTAAAAATTATATAAATAGGAACAATTTATGTAGAAAAAAAAATAGTCGCGTGATGGTTTTATATTTGTTTTATAAGCAAGAAATTTATTAAAAATAATATATGAAGATAAGTTTTTAAAAGATTTTGTATGGTTATTGTCATGCTAGACTTAATCCCACACTAAGACGTAGAACACTTAGTCGATGTCATCTACTCGAACGAGGGTAGGTTAGCCTTTCTCACACTTAAACAACTGAGTCAAAAGAATGAAAGGAATATTAAAATTCACAATTCTAGAGGAAGAATCACTTATTGAGAGAGCAACTCTTAGTTAAGATTCATAGAAGATCTAATGAAGATCTTTGGATCTTTAATAATAGGGGTGAATTCAAGAATTTAGAACGTAGGAGTCGGAAATTAAAAAAATCAATGTAATAAATTCATATATATAACAAAAGTCGTTTTTATTTAATTTAAAGTTATTCTCGACAAGATTTTGAAACATAAAATTTATCTACAATAGAATCTAGATATATTTTCTTAGCAAGTTCTCGTTCGATGTTGAGTATCATACAATTAGCAAGAAAGTCATCCTCCATTTTGTACGAAGTTTTGTCTTCACAAAATGCTCGCTTAATAGTCGAAGTAGAAACATGTAAAGTCAATATAAAACGAATCAACTTAGTCACCATAATAGAAGTTTTCAATCTTCCACTCTCAGTCAAAATACATCATAACTCAACAAGTATAGATACTTGAAAACGTGGATCACCCTTCATATTTAGGTCATAAAGTTACAGCTCGTATTCCAAAGCACAAATGTCTTGCCGTGAAAAATCTTCATGATAGAATTTTTTTACAAATGTACAAATATCATGACTGAGTGATATTTAATTTATTTTATGTTTTAGCGACGGGGTGATCCTATCTCTAAATTTTATATTTTTTATTTAATTTTTTTAGGGATGGGGTGATTCCGTCGCTAAATTTTATATTTTTTATTTATTTTTTATCGACGGGTGATCCCGTTGTTAAATTTTATATTTTTTATTTAATTTTTTTTATTTTTTAGCGATAGGGTGACCCCGTCGCTAAATTTTAATTTTTTATTTAATTTTTTTATTTTTTAGCAAAGTTGGTGATCACGTCACTAAATTTTACATTTTTTATTTAATTTGTTTTTATTTTTTAGCTATAGGTGTGACCTCGTCACTAAATTTTATATTTTTTATTTAATTATTTTTAGTTTTTAGTGATAGGGGACATGCCATAGCTAAATTTTACATTTTTTATTTTTTTATTTTTAACGACGCATATGACCCAATCGCTAAATTTTAATTTTTTTTATTTTTTTGGGATGGGATTTGCGTCGCTAAATTTAGTGATGGGTGTATCTGTCACTAATTTCGTCGTTAAATTAAAAAAATATTAACGATTGAATTTTCGTCGCTAATTAGCGACAGAATAATTCTGTCACTAAAAACTATTTTTCTTGTAGTGAATGTCCACATGATGTTAATAAGGGGCAAGAGAAATTGTGGGAGAAAATGACAATGGGTCATGTTCAGCATGGCCCGGGTCTACTCGCGTGGAGCCCAGTAGGTGCTCGACATGGCCTAGAGGTAGCCATGGGCGCTCGCGTAGGCTAAGGGGGCGGATGGGCTGCGCATGGCCACTCTGTCTACGCAACTAGCCAACTAATGGGCTGTCGCGACCCAGCACGTCCTAAACATGTTGGACTTGATTCCAAACCCTAGTTAGACTAGGGTTTAGCCTCCTTCCCTATAAATAAGCCATTAATGCCTTTGCATCTTAACGAAAAAATGACTTTTGAGAAAAGTTTAAGAAAAAAACTCGATATTTTCGAAAGATTAGGTTAGATCTTGCATTCTTGACGCAAGAAGTCTCAAGAGGCATGCTCGTTGACAATAATAAATCTTCTATTTGGTGTAAATGGTGGGTGACACCTCACGGCATGAAGATTTGATCTTCTCACATTGAAAAATCAAAAGGTTGGTTTTTATTTTTTACTCTTTATTCTTGAAAAGATTATATATTTGCAAACTAGATCTAGTCTTTTGGGTTTTATCATTGGCCAAAGAGTTTGGTTGATCGAAAAAAATTTAAATCTCATTGCGTTCTGTTCTTTGAAACCCAACAACTAGCACCATCATACCCTTGCCCCCTCTCATTTTTTTTTCACCTGAAGCTTGTGTTGAACAAGAACATCATATATATCATTGCTTAGATTTGTTGATGTGGTATTACTGGCGCTTTTGATATGAAAGAAGTGTTCTGTCAAAATACCTTGACAATTCACAAACCTCTAGATTATTTCCATTTGCTCTCTGTTAGATGCATCTTGCGCTTCATCAACATGAATACAAATGCATTCATCCCCAACTTCTTCCCGAATCATCCTTCGTACTTTATCAGCCATAATATGCAACATCTTTTTTTGAATACTTGAAGCAATGTATTACGCATTTTGTGGAGCATTTTGCAATACAATTTTATCAATTTTTGGATTTGATTCTACTGTAAATTGTACCATCTCAATGAAATTCCCATGAATCAATGAAGATGAAGATTCATCATGACCTCTAAAGGCACAACCTTGAAATGCTAGCCATCGAACACTTTGAAATGAAGCCTCCACATGCAACCAACATCTCTCAACTTCTTCCATCGTCACAACATGCTTCACCTCGTCAATATGTTGAGACGGTTTCATCAAATCTTTCGTTTGTCTCTCACACATAATGATTTGATTAATCACCATGAGTAAGAAAAACATATTTTGGTCCATCATTAACCATCTTACATTTGTTATATCCAGTAGTGATCAATGTTGAACTGTTGGACGCATTACCATCAATTTGAATAAGAAAGCAATAGAAATAATAGGCCTTATCCGTCATTATCCGTCATAGACGAATACTCCAACCAAGGAAATTAAATGAACCATTTTTTCTGAATATACAACGAGCTTGAGATTTTCCTTCTGTCCTCGGATACTCCATAAGTTTTGGTTAATAAGGTCCAACTTTTAGATATGCCATTCTAATCTCATCTTGTAGATTAATAGGATGTTCATATAACTGTTTTCTTTTTCCTAGATCTCGTTATGGTTGCAATTTAGGTCTTGAGGACGAAAGATGCTTAATTTATGGAGATGAAATTAGAGGAATTTGCTCAGTGGGAATTGAAGGCTGATCTTCGATCAATCCATCAATAGTTGTAGTTTCATTAGATTGATCTATCTTTGAAAAGAATGAATACAAGTTCCTACTTTTCTTGGGAGGGGGTAGACCTTTCGTTTGTAAATTCTAAAAACCAAAAACAAAAAGTAACAATCCATCAATAACACAAGAAGTAAAAGACAATCCAAAATTCTAAAAACATGTCAAAAATCATTCATTAATTTGCCGATAAGGCAAAAACAATTAATTAACTTGCTGACAAGGCAATAACAATACATTAATTTGTCGACAAGTCAACAACAATCCAAAAACAAGCGCATGAAACCGACAAGGCCAAAAAAATACATTAATTTGCAAGCAAAACAACAAGTGTCAACTAGTAAGACGAGCGTACTAATCGTACTAATAAAATGAGGGAAAGATATTGTACTTTGGTCTTTCCATCTTTGTTGCTTCTTCTTCTAGAGTTGAGAATCACTACCCAATTTTTTTAAAGGCAAAATATATATAAAGAAAAGAATAATTAAATCCATATACTATATTAATTTATCAAAACAAGAAAAAAGAACAATATGCATTACTTGATATAAATTCATTGAAAGTAAAAAAACATTAAAAAAAACATTAAGAAAAATCATCTAACTTCTAACTTTATAAGAAATAAGAATGTATACAGTAAACTCTTTAGAAAATTAATTCAAAAAATCAGCTATAAATATTCAAAACTTAAAGCACATATTATAATCTATAGAAATAATAAAATATGGTTCCATTACATAATCCAAAAAATTAAAATCTGAAAATTATTGATGTGTGATTTATACACAATTGATTCAGGCAATGTACTTTAGACAAATGCATATGTAGTGATAAAAGGAATGCCGATTCCACGAGAACTAAATCACAATAGAAAATCAATTTTAACTTAGCTTTAGTTGAACTAATTAATTAATTGAATGAATAAAAAAAACTAAATAAAAAACTAAATTCTTTTTTGAGAAAAACTAATAAATGAATGCAACTAGAGTTTAGATTTCATTTAATTTAGATTATGTAATTATCTATTCAATCCAATTTAAAGCCAAAAATACCCTTACAGTATTTAAAATTATTTGAATGTGATAGTGGATTTCTTTCAATTAATTAATAAGTTCTTTTAAGTCATATTAATAATTTATTAATTCAATTTTATCGTCAAATTTGTAAGCCAATGTCAAAAGAATAGATAAACATTAAGTTCATTAAAAACCTCTAATCTCATAAGGGGATTTGACTCACCAAACTTCTTTGATTTTCACACATGAGGAAATTATCTTTCGATATCATAGTGTTATATGTAATTTATATTGATAATGGATATAATTTATAACAATCATTTAGTCAGTCATGCATAAATCATATAATCACTAAAAAGTTGCCAATCTTTTAAAATATTAAATACAGCAATATAAATTTCTTATGCAAATAATAATCAAGTTTTGAATCAGATTAAACAAATAATAACATAACCCTAAGAATAAAAGCCATCCAAACCCTAGTTAAAACAATTTAACCAGATATAATTAAAATAAAAATATAAGTTGAATGGAAAAGAGGATGCTTGTTGTCCAGATCTAGATAGGATAGATCTGGATCGCGCCCCTGCCTTCCTACTGCTCGATCGCTTGTGCTTCTGCTAATGCTATGTGAGGCCATGGCTATTACACCTTGGCCATGGCCTTACGGCTTTGCAGTACAACTTGGCTTTTTTTTCCCAGAATTCGTTTTTCTTCATGACTTTATAGTATTATACATACACGTATGCGTGACACGTATGCCTGTCACTACTTCTTTTTTTAATTTTTTAATATTCATTTATTAATTAATATTATAAATTAATCAAAAATATATTTTTAAAGCTCAATTTCGTGAATTTATTTCCTTTGTTTAATTCCTACAAAAGAGATTTAAATTATATAAAATTTATATAAACACACATTTTAAGTAAGAAAAATCACATAAAGTTAAACTCGAAATTAAATAAAAATATATATAAAATTAAGACATATCAATTATTTTTAGAGATTCTTAGTAATTTTTAGAATGCTTTTAATATTAAGAAAAATAAAATAAAATGCTCAATCTTATTCTTACCTGCCATAGGAGCATTGAAATTAGAAGTTAGGATTTTATACATAGATTGACAACCCTTGCCAGTCGCTCATGCCTTTAAAGGGACGAGAATTTGGGCGAAATTGATGATTGAAATTTGGGGCAAATGATAGAGAATGATAAATTGAGAAGAAATGGAGACGGTAAAGGTGTGAACAATGAAGCACGAAGGAAGTTAGGAACGGTGTCGATGGATGTGAAGGAATAGAGAAAGAATGGGAAAGATCTAATGGATTTAAGAATTGGGTTAATTCAAAAAAATTTAATTTGGGCCAGATTATGGGTTTAGCTTTGGACATCATATTTGAATTGGGGGTTGAGAAACACAGACTGGTTAAAAGGAACAAAGATTGATAATTCAAAAACTAAAAAAAAAAATAATTTACATGGATTCGAGCTAAGGTTGGCATTGGTTGAAATCCAATTCAGCCTTCTCTTAGATGTGTCTATGTTTAATAGTGTTTTTCTTTAGAATTGTGGTTCTCCAAGTCAAAGTGTTAGGGCCTGCTCCCAGATTACCCGCTAGTATAGGAAATCTGAGAGGAGATCCATTCAAGATGGATACAGATACAGACATCACTTAACATTTTGCCAAAAAAATATTTTCATATTTGCTCACTATCAACAGGAGCCAACATAAACATTACACATCATTTCTTACATCATAAACTAGGGTTTACAACCCATACATTTTAAAAAAAAAATGGAAGGGCATCAAGGTTTTAAATACAAAATGAAACTCTCTAACCATGCCCTCAAACTACACCCATAGATCTTTGAGGCCGGGACATCTCTATACACATCTAAGAAGAACTCGCCCTAAATAATTATCTTCCACTTACTTGGAATGACAAAAGAAGCAAGGGTGAGCCACAAGGCTCAGCAAGTATATATATAGCAAAAGAGAAGGAACAATAAGCTCAATATACGATGGCATAAATAACAAAGAGCTAAGGGAAACTCATTACCTGACTACTAAACCTCAATTGAGTTCATGCCTTCTACACTTTACAACATTATCTCCCAAGAAATTATAATTCATTTTTCAAAGTGAACCACAAGACTCGGCAAATGTCTAAAACAACAAAAACTGGATATGACAAGACATACCCAAGCATCAAGCATAAATGACACATATGGACACTTACCAATCTCCATAAACATAGATGATACACAAGTCATGCCTTCTCACTAACCATGATTCAATTTGTATATATATATATATACCATGCTTTCTTTTCTTACCATAATTCACACACTTTACCATCATGGAAGAATACATTCACCCATTTATACCATGGCACAAAGTCATTTTATCAACATAACTTATATCACAAAAATAATGTGGACACACTGCCCTATTGCGGATACATTGCCTTTTGCAATATGATTACACAATGCAATGTAACACAATTGCAAGCACAATTACAACAAGTAACATGCACACACTTGACGCCATAGTGCAACGCACTTAATCAACATAATCCATAGCATGAGAAAATACATGATGCACACATATACGCAAATGCGAACGAGCTACCTTGGTAGGATATCCCCATTTCTTTCTTTCATGCGGACATGCCACATTCTTTCACATTTCTTTCCTTGTGGACAAACTGTCTTTCTTGCCATGGCATGCCTTGGGGATATCCACTTACTTTCTTCTGCGCAAAATAATAGGTGCACAAAGGCAATATATATATATACATACATACATACATACATACATACATACATACATACATACATACATACGCAATGCATACACATCCCACATCTTCACAACTTCACAACAACATGCCGAAAATCACCCACTAGGATTCAAGGTCACATCACATCATGACCATGCATATGAATTCATTCACATTCATTTATAGAAACCACATAAATGAAGGGAAAATATTTATATACTATTAGCAATGCATCACCCATGAGACCACATGGACATACCAACCAAAAACATTTCATAACAACCTCCCAATGATTATTATTATTCTTCCTCATGTAAGAAAATTATATTTTTATCTCATGAACCCCATGTATTTAAGTATATATATCTTCAAACACATCTTATTATTTTAGAGGATTGAGAGGTATCGAAGGAAGCGTTTAAAACACTTTACTTTGATAATTTTACTTGATTTGGTTTAATAAAAGCCTTAACCAACTCAAATCACAACCAAAATATATGATATCATATATCAAATCGAATCCCTCTAAGTCTAGTTTATGATGTTTCAAAT
Source organism: Diospyros kaki (assembly GCA_036245055.1). Classification (NCBI taxonomy): domain Eukaryota; kingdom Viridiplantae; phylum Streptophyta; class Magnoliopsida; order Ericales; family Ebenaceae; genus Diospyros; species Diospyros kaki. The sequence continues at coordinate 37,567,870 of BSEG01000007.1, forward strand.
GGATCGTAATTCCAAGTTCTACATCAAAAGTTATGGACAAAACAGCGAGACTTGCGCAGAGTAGTTAAGTTGCGACCGAGTTGACTCGGCAGAAATCCGAGTTGACTTGAGCCGAGTCGACTTGCCCAAACTGAGTCAACTTTGGCCGAGTCGACTTGACCTCCTAGATAAGTCGACTTGGCCGAGAACGAACAAAAAAGGCCAAAAAACCACAAAAAACACTCAAAATGGCCACCAAACCCTCCAAAACTCCCATTCTAGCTTCCTAACCCACCAAAGTCATTCCTTAAAGGAAGAATAAGGTGATCAAACCCCAACAAAACCATCAACAAGATCCAACAAAGACTTGACACAACTCGAGATTTGAACAAAAATGAAGACAACATCTTCCATCAATACGAAAAATCATTTTAACATCAAAGGATGTAATACCAATATATATCTTCGACAATACAACCAAAAGAGAGAAAGAACTTGCACAATATAGGGAAAAAGAGTGCAAGAGGAATTTTCCTTATTGAAGAAAATTGAAGAGAAGAAAAGTTTCCCGATGAAGTCAACATCCCCCCTTCTTGAAGCTCCAAGCTCACCAAAAATCATGTAAAAGGAGGAGGAAGAATAAGATGATGGTGATGAAAGAAGAAGGAGAATATGAAACAACCATCAAAAAAAGGAAAAAATTGAAGAAGGGACAAGAAATGATGGGGAGAAAAGGGGAAGAGTGGATTGCCAACCACCCCCTTGAGAAATTACCAATCTGCCCCTACCTCATATACACAAAGAAATCCAAACCCCTTTTAGACTTTTTCCATCTTCTATTTTTCTTTCTCGTTTTCTTTATTCAAGCTCATTATGAAATTCCTTAATTACCCTTACCTTTTTCAATAAAGCAAGGACCATTTGGTCACTTTGCATTTTATATTTTTTTTTCTTTTCTTTTAATCCACATAATACACAATATATATATATAACTCCATTTATTTAAAAACAAACATCATGCACATAGGCCCAAGTCTAAATTAATAGCCCAACACATTCTTAGGCCCAATGGGCATTCTTTCAACTTGGGACACAACTCATTCCATTTCAATTTGATTAAACATATCACAATATATATGGGCTTAGGCTCAATTAAATAAAATGACCCACTTCTATTTTATGCCCAAATAAAATAACATTTTAAGCCCAATGGCTTCAACCCAATTTATTTCTAAATCTTTCTTCATTCTCTTACTCTATCACATAATAATAACTTAATAAAGGCAAAATTCTAATGCCTGAAATAAAATATCTATAACACTTAAATTCAATAATGGATCGTTACACAAAATGTATAGTGTAAAGAAGGATGGTCCAGTTTTATATGATTAAGTGATATTGAATGGTGTTGCACATTTTAGCAGAAGAATAAAATATGTTGGCATAGTTTTGGTTCATAACTATGCAAATATAAAATATTATATACATGCACACCCACTATTAGGTATTTTATAGAAGAACTAATTTTTCATTTTGTTTTGTTTTTTATCGAACTTTGAGTAAGAAAAAAGTATCTTTTTCTCTGCCATTCCTATTATTTGACCACGATTCCTGATTTGTCTGACGTCTTCAATCGCGAGGAGCTATTGCTTGACAATTCCATAAACTTGGCTGAGTAATTGTAGAAGCCTTAAGAAGCTTGTTTTCTTAGGGATTGCTAGTTGAAATCTCCAAAAAAAAAATTCCTTCCCTCCCTGGGTACTCACGAAGTGGGTCATTGTGTGCGTTGACGAAGAGCATTGATTCTATTGGTTTATCACTAAACTTTAAATTTTGTATAAGGATTAAGTAAGATGCTGCAACAAATTGACTATAATAGATTGTTATTTGACAAACACACCCTTCAAAAAAAATGGGGATTTGATGTTACAAGGAATGGAGCAATATTAAGCCAACATTATCACACTTTGGCCTCATTTTCTCATGATGATCATCCGGATCTCAATCTCTTTAATTTTGAGATGGCTGCATAGACACGAGTGAAGAAGGATGGATTCCAAATGCCTCATTGATCCCATATCATATGACACCTCGTTTCCTTAGCATTGCATTGCATTCTCTAATAGAATGTTGGTGAATTAATTGTGTTTTTTGGAGTTAAAAGCTTAATTAATTTACCATGTCTTCATCAGTTTTGGTTGTTTTAAGTTTTTGCTTAACAACAACGGAGTTTATATTGGTTTGGTTGTTTGTGACAAATTTCAGGGCCTAGTGCTGCCATGAGTTTAATGGGTTTGTTTGCTTTGTTTCTATTATTGCTAGGGTGGCATTGTATCAATTGTAAACCTTGGTGGCTTGGTCTTGCCATCATGTTGTTCTTATTACTAAAACATTACCACCACGAACGGTGCATTCTATCGGCTAATGATGGTGTAATGTTTTAAGACTTCTCAAATGGGTGGTCCATATATAATATATTTTTTATATTATAAAATACATTTTTCACATTATATAGAACATTTTTCGTAATATACTAGTTATCGGTGCCTTTAAGTACTATTGATTTTTTTATTATTTTTAGGACAATAATTAAGGAACATTATATATATATGTTTAGATAATATATATTTATAATATATCATTCAGAACATTAAATTAGTTGACATTTAAACAAAAATATTTATTACAATAAAATCAACCAATAACATATGTTTAAAACTAAAAACTAAAAATAATAAATTTACATCATAAAAGAGTATATATTTTATATATACTCTTTAACCATTGCTTTGAAAGATACTGTTATTTAGACACAGTTTTTGTACATAATTCATTTTCTTTTTAAGTGAATATTTATGTATTAAGAAGAAACAAAGCTGATAAAAATAAATTACAAAACATTATTACTATACTGGTAATAACAGGCAAGTATAAGTTTTTGTTGCGCAAAACAGACAACGATCCAACACATACATACACTTTGAATCACTGAAAATAAACTTTTCTTTTCAACAGAGACAAAAAATCGGAAACCATCATTCAACACAACAGAATAAATAGAGAATGAAAAACGGAATGAACATGAGGGATTTACCGTGGTTCACCCAAAAGGGTTACGTCCACGTTGAGCTCCAGTAATGGAGAGCTCACTGCACTATCGGAGTTAAAATAGGGTTTACAAACACATCAAATACAAAGCCTCACGATCGCTCATATATACAGAGATAGGGTATATATCAAAGTGCCTCTAAATCATAACAAACAAGGATCAGAGGCTTACCCTTTGAAGACCAGAGAGAAGAGCCACAAAAAAAGAGCCAAAGATGGTCTGAATCATGAAATGAGAAAGACCCCCTTCGCGAGCTCAAACGACAAATTCTCTCTCCCTCTCTCTCTCTCGCTCGTCTGTCACTTACAAATCCCGATGAACAGTAAATAAATAGGAGTCACACGATGCAATTGAAGGGCTCGGATTAATGCAGATAAAAGGCAGCATCGATGGACAGGATTGCACCAAGACAAAGCACGATCGAGATGATGGGCGTCTGGGCGGTTGCCAAAGCTGCCCTCCAGTGCCACGTGGCACTGGTTGCAGCTTTGGCCATCCTGCCTGAGATTGATTTAAAGAAACGGCGTCGTTGGATGCTTCAATACCAACAATCTCCACCTTGAAGCATCAGCGATGCAGGACCCCAATATGTGCAGTAAACTTCTATCCATACCTTCATTGCTCTGGTTGGTTTTGGAATTAACCGACCTCAACATGCAGTAAGCCCAAGCAATGCTTGAACTTAGCTGCAGTTACTACCTTTGTCCCAACATCGGCTGGATTGTCCTCTGTAGATACTTTATGGATTTCAATAATTCCATTACTTACCAGATTCCTCACAAAATGAAACTTCACACCAACATGTTTAGTCCTTTCATGATAAACAGGATTTTTACATAAATGAATTGCACTTTGGCTATCAGAATATACCTTGACCTTACCTTGTAGGAGACTGATCTTCTTAAGGAGACCTTGAAGCCAGATAGCTTCCTTGAATGCATCAGTAACCGCTACATATTCTGCTTCAGTAGAAGACAGAGCAACCAACGGTTGTAACTGAGATTTTCAGCTAAAACAATTGCCACCCAATGTGAAGAAATAAGCTGTGGTGGACTTACGGGAGTCTCTATCTCCTGCAAAGTCTGAGTCTACATAGCCTACTAGGTCTAGATTGTCATTTCTTCTCTCAAAATTTAAGCCAACATGTAATGAACCATCGATGTATTTTAATACATGTTTTAAAGCTTCCCAATGTGTTTTTCCTAGATTGGACATAAACCTACTTAATAGGGATACTGCATATGCTAGGTCTGGCCTAGTGCTTATCATTGAATACATTATGGTCCCTATTACATTTGCATATGGTATATCTTCCATTTTTAGAGATTCTGATTCAGATGATGGACATTGAATTTTAGACAATATGAAATGTCCAGCTAATGGAACACTAACCGTTTTACACTCAGCCATACCAAATTTTTTAACTGTTTTAAGAAGGTAATCATGCTGGTGTATTTTTAGTTTTCTTTTGACTCTATCTCTTTCTACTATCATCTCTAAGATTTTCTTAGTTGGTCCTAAGTCTTTCATGTCAAAGTTAGTATTTAACAGAGACTTTAATTCACAGATTTTTGACTTGGATTTGCTAATAATCAGAATATCATCAACATACAATAAGAGATAAACGGGGACATCTGATAAAATGTAGTAGAAACAACTATCATACTTACTTCGATTAAAACCAATTTCGGCAGCAAAGTTGTCAAACTTTTTATACCATTGCCTAGGTGATTGTTTTAATCCATACAAAGATTTTTTAAGTAAGCAGACATGATCAGGATGATTTCCATCAATATATCCAGCAGGTTGTTCTATGTAAATTATCTCATCTATGTCTCCATGCAAAAATGTAGTTTTGACATCCATTTGTTCAAGTTCAAGGTCAAATTGCACTACAACAGCAAGCATCATACGTATGGTTTTGAATTTGACTACTGGTGAAAAAATTTCAGTGTAGTCTATTTCTTCTCTTTGTGAAAATCCCTTAGCTACAAGTCTTTCTTTAAATCTTAGAGGGTCAGATGAAGACATCCCTTCTTTAAGTTTAAACAACCATTTACATTTAATTAACTTCTGCTTATCAGGTCTTGGAACTAGCTTCCAGGTCTCATTAACCTTTAGAGAGGTCATTTCATCATCCATAACCTGTTTCCACTTAATGCTATTATGAGAGCTGACAGCCTCTTCATAGCTGGTAGGTTCACTGCTCCTCATATCCATTCTGGCAACTAATGCACAAAATACTATATCTGAGTATGCGTACCTAGCAGGAGGTCTGACTGACCTCCTTACTCTGTCCCTGGTAAGTTGATAATTGCTTAGGTTTTCTTGAGGAGAGTCATACTCCTCCACTTCTGGGTTATCATGTTGAGCCTCATGATCAGAGGTTTCTTCTTGTTCTAAGGACATATCAGGAGTGTGAGGATCATTTGGGATTGAATTAATAGTAGAGTCATGTTGCTCCACCTCAATTTGGGTGTTCCCACCTAATATAATCTCACTAGGGTCATTAGGTGTCGAGCTGTCTTCATTATTATCTGATTTACATGGAAAATTAGATTCATTGAATTTTACATCTCGGCTAATAATGATTTTAACTCCACCTGAAGTTCTGTCCCATAATCTATAACCCTTGGTTCCCTCTTGATAACCTACAAATATACATTTAACAGCCCTAGGTTCTAACTTTCCCACAGATTGATGGGCATAAGCCTCACAACCAAATACTCTCAGATAGTCTAGGTTCAGCTTCCTTCCAGTCCATTTCTCTTCAAGACACTTGAAATTTATAACTGTAGATGGACTCTTATTCACTAAGTGTGCTGCTGTAGATAGGGCTTCCCCCAAAAAAGTTTTTGGCATTCCAGCAGTAAACAATAGACACCTCACCTTTTGTAAGAGTGTTCTATTCATCCTCTCAGCAACCCCATTTTGCTGAGGGGTATTCCTTACTGTTCTATGCCTAAGAATACCATGAGTTTTACACAATTCATCAAAATCTCTATTACAAAATTCTAATCCATTATCAGTTCTAAGAGTTTTGATCTTCCTATCAGTTTGATTTTCACCCAAAATTTTCCATGACCTAAATTTCTCTAGAGTTTGTTCTTTAGATTTCATTAGGAATATCCAAACCTTTCTAGAAAAATCATCAATTATGGATAAGAAGTACCTGTTACCACCATGTGAAGGGACTTGGGAAGGACCCCAAAGGTCTGCGTGCAGGTACTCTAGACATACCCTCGCCAAGTGAGTTCCTTTTGGGAAACTTAGCCTGTGTTGCTTGCCTAGAGTACATAGCTCACAGAAACCTAAGGCATCTGCAGGCACTGGACCAAGGTACCCTTGGTTTGACAGTGCCTGTAGGCCTTTCTGGCTCATATGGCCAAGTCTCAAGTGCCACAAGTCTGTTCTATCAGAGTTAACCATGCATGCAGATGGAATATAACAACAACCATTCAACACATATAAGCCATATTTCTTTGTACCAGAGAGAATTAGCTTATCATTCTTAAATACATGTAGAGAACCATTTTCTACTTTATATGAGAATCCTAATTCATCTAGGGTGCCAAGTGAAATCAAATTTCGTTTCAATCCAGGTACATATCTCACATCAGTTAATATTCTAATTTTGTTATCATGTAATTTTAGTGAGATATCACCTATACCTTTAACTTTACATGAATAATTGTTTCCCATAAAAACAGTACCAGCTTCTTTAGAACTAAAGTTTTGAAATCAATCTATGTTTGGACACATGTGAAAAGAGCATCCAGAATCCATAATCCATTCATTTACAATAGATGTACTAGAAATATTTAAAACTTCAGCCAAAACATTTGAATTACTGGCAGCTACTGTTACATTCCCTCCTTGTTTTTGTTTCTTAATGAAGTCATAACAATACTTTTTAATATGACCCTTCTTCCCACAATGGTAGCATTTCCACTTAGGTTTTTGTTTTCCTTTCTTTCCATATTGTTTTCCCTTATGTCCCGTGCCCCCATTTTGGTTCTGGTTAAAACTATTTTGACCCTTTTCAAACTTTCCCTTTACAAATAAGTTGTTACCTGATTTCTTAGAGGTGTGAAGTTCTAATTCCCTAGATTTGATACCAGAAATTACAAGTTCTAATGTTGGTACAATACCAGTATACTGTAATGCATGTTTAACTACATTGTAATCATCAGGTAATGAATTTAATAATATCATTGCCTCACTAGTGTCACCTAAGGCTTGGTCAGTTCCTCTTAGCATTACCGAAAGTTTAGTAAATTCATCTATATTATCATCTATAGATTTCGATGTATTCATTTTAAAATTGAATAGCATACCTTTCAAATAAACTAAGTTAGGAGCAGAAACAACAGCATACAAAGATTCAAGTCTATTCCATAAATCAAGAGGGTTAGACATACCATCTACCTTTCTGATAACAGCATCCCCTAAGTGGAGAAATATCAGGTTGAAAGCCTCTTCCCTTATCTCATCGGCCCTAACTGATTGCTCAGTGGACCATTTTTTGTCATCGGATTCAAGTGCAATTAACACTTTGTGATGAGAGAGCAGAACTCTCATCTTCTTTTTCCAACTCCCGAAATCCCCCTTACCATCAAATGTTCCTATTTCAAATCGGGTTGTTGTCATCTTCGCCTTGCACGAAGGTATCCTATTGAAACCCTAAACACTGACAAAGATACACAGTAAACACCTATTGACCGTGACTTTTCAGAAAAAACAAAGAAAACCTAGAGGTCAAAAGGATAGATTCAACCAGGCGATTAACAAACCCTAGCTCGACTCTGTTTAAAAAAAGAAAATCAGGACTCACACAGTGTAAAAAATAGCTCTGATACCAATTGTTGCATAAAACAGACAACGATCCAACACATACATACACTTTGAATAACTGAAAATAAACTTTTCTTTTCAACAGAGACAAAAAATCGGAAATCATCATTCAACACAATAGAATAAATAGAGAATGAAAAACGGAATGAACACGAGGGATTTACCGTGGTTCACCCAAAAGGGCTACGTCCACGTTGAGCTCCAGTAATGGAGAGCTCACTGCACTATCGGAGTTAAAATAGGGTTTACAAACACACCAAATACAAAGCCTCACGATCGCTCATATATACAGAGACAAGGTATACATCAAAGTGCCTCTAAATCATAACAAACAAGGATCAGAGGCTTACCCTTTGAAGACCAGAGAGAAGAGCCACAAAAAAAGAGCCGAAGATGGTCTGAATCATGAAATGAGAAAGATCCCCTTCGCGAGCTCAAACGACAAATTCTCTCTCCATCTCTCTCGTCTGTCACTTACAAATCCCGATGAACAGTAAATAAATAGGAGTCACACGATGAAATTGAAGGGCTCGGATTAATGCAGATAAAAGGCAGCATCGATGGACAGGATTGCACCAGGACAAAGCACGATCGAGATGATGGGCGTCTGGGCGGTTGCCAAAGCTGCCCTCCAGTGCCACGTGGCACTGGTTGCAGCTTTGGCCATCCTGCCCGAGATTGATTTAAAGAAACGACGTCGTTGGATGCTTCAGTACCAACAGTTTTTTATTGAATTTCATATTGGTAATGACATGCAAATGCAAATGAAAATTCCAAATGAAATTGTTTTTCTAAATTATATTATATGCCAACTAATAATGCACGTTAAATTAGACCAATTAAGCAGCAAACACTACTACGTGAAAAAATGATTTAAGTAAAATATTTTTCACATGGCAATATTTAGAAGGCCTTGTTAGAGCAATTGGGCTCTCAACAAGGCCCAATCATATTTGAGGCATGGAAGTGCCCAGTCCAAATATGCTGGACATTAATCATCGGTGCCAGGACGTAAAAGAAAAAGCCTATCAATTCCAAGAGTGGCCTGTCCTGGCCCCTGGGTATTGTGAATTGGAAAATTAAGACTATTTTAATGGTCAGTTTTGATCTTCGAAATTTGTCATGGATGGTGGCCAGCAATTCTCTTTCAAAACTAGATTACTTTTTTAAAAAAAAAAATAAATTTCAAATCTATTAAGATTCAACTCTGAATAATTTTAGTTTCTAAATATGTTGGTCATAAGACTAATATTATTTCAATAATTGATTTCAATTATCGAAATCTATTATAGATTGATGTTATTCTTTTAAAAATAGGTAGTTTTTTTTAAAAAAAATATTAATTTTTCAGATATATTAAAATTTAACCTTTGAATTGTTTTGATTTTTGAGTATATGACCCACAAGATTAAGACAATTTTGATGGTCGATTTTGATAGTGAGAACATGATCAATTGATGTCTTGAGAAAAGGAAGATATAAAATATATAAGATTTTGAAGTGACAATATGTATGATAATTTATTTATATATATTTATAATTTTTTTGCATTCTAATTTTTAAAATTATTACAAATAAAAGAAGATTTTAACAGAGAAAGAACTTAATTACATATGTTTAAATATGGATTAGAGTTAATGATATAAAATGATGTTAGCGCACATTTGATAGGGTGAAAATAAGAATTTTGATCTAAATTTCAAAAATATTATATCATATATTTTTTTTCATACCATTCCAATTTCATCTTAATTAAAAAGGTAAAAATTTTTCTTAAAATCAACCAATTAGAATTCAGGTGATAATTAAAATTTCATTAAATTGAGAAATTTCGCCTCCCATCCTACCCCAAGAAACACTTTTATATTTTTTTACAAAAAAAGAATTAATTTTTTTATTGTCAAAGTCAATCAAGTGGCGTCAATCCTGCCGGCCCTGCCGTTGCGCACACTTTTCCTTTCACTTTCCCTTTCTCTTTTTTCTATGCACCAAGGGGTCTCATCTCATGTGCCGTGGAGTACACTTTTCTTACCTTTTCCTTTCTCTCTTTCCCATGCATGGAGTGGTCTCATGTGGAGTGCGATTTTGTTCACCCTAAAAAACGAGGGTGACCATCACCCTCATTATTTGTAGAGTCAAAATAATAATAGAGTCAGGCCAAAATTTTACCCCCCCAACCATCCAAATATTATCGCCCAAATTTTAACCCATCTGGGTCTCTCTCTCAACCTTCACCTGTCCCTCTCCCTCTCACTGTCACTCTCCCTCTCCCCAGCAATAGCACCGGCGTCCTCACCATCAGCACCTCCGGCGTCCCCCCAGCAGCGAACCATCAGCACCTCCGGCGTCCTCACCATCAGCACCTTCGACGTCCCCCCAGCAGCGGACCATCAGCACCTCCGGCGTCCCCCCAGCAGCGGCGTCTCTCTGTTCTCGCCCTTCTTCACGTAAATGTTATCCTAGTTTTTTGTTTGGAAATATCCGATGTCTCCCTGTTCTCTTTTAACGATTTGCCATTGTAATTCCAGACGACAAGAGTGCCATTGTTTCTCGCCGAATTTACTTCATGGAAGTACTTTAGATAGTATATTGAGGAAAAAACCTCTCCTCATGAGAATTCGTATTTGATGACTTTCGCATACAGTAATCTCTGATTGCATTGATTCTATTAGTTCATATACTTGTAAGTTTGTAAATGCTCATTCTTTTTATTTTTTTTCCCTAATTTGATTACTTTTAACAGTATTATTAGTGAGTTTGTCCTTCACTTGTTCGATGATCTAGATATGAACTCGTAGGAAGATAAAATTCCTCAAATCTTATATCCTACTCATCCAGACGTTAAATATTTTTGAACAATGTGTAGGATGTATCAAGATAATCTTTTATTCAGTTTTTTTTTCCTTCTGTTTGCAATTTATCTCACTGGCTATAGCATAGGAAGGTTATTTACTTTCAAAATTGGGAAACTCAATTCAGCAAAACAAAAAGAAGAGAAGAAATTTAGAGTTAAGAACCACAGGAACGCCCCTCTTTTTTCTTCCCCCCTCTGTATAGTTTCTGATAACATCTTTTTGTCAATATTGACGTACCAATGTGTAACACCCCGCTCCAACCGAGGGGCGTTAATATATGCGGAATAAACCATCATGAATTTCGGAGAAATATTTTTTTTCATAAATATGTAATAAAAGTGTCTGCTCGTGAATAGTGCACCAGGTAAGTTCCCAGGAAAGAGAGGTGGGTCACAAACGGACACACTTAAGTACCAAATCTTTCCTTAGCCAGAACTAGCCTAGACATGCACATTTCACCACATAACACTTAAATCCATAACTTCCCCGACAATTCCAATTACCTTCTCAGCATATCAAACTTAAAAACATCAAGCTAAGACAGGTAATATCTTTACACAATACAAATGCGGAAGCTAGATCGAAACCTGATGTAATACATAACCGAAATCATTTTATATATAACATCAAAACTGTATCATCATCTAACATCATCAAAATGAAGTACATATATTCTAAAACATATGCTACTATCCATCTACTAGTTGCCGTCAGTCCTCGGCAATTCCTTTCCCTTTAGAATAGCTGCTACCACCTGGAACGTTAGAATATTCCAGGGACCAAAGTCCAACATAAGATGATGAATCATCAAAGTGAGAGTTCAAAACGTTTTCATGAATGTATGCAAGATATGAAACAACATAATATCATGACAAAAACCCGACCCAAGAGAAACCCACCAAGCACTTAACCCTAACCGAGGAAAATGCAATCTCTCTAAAGGCAACACAACAACATCGACTCATTGGCACAACACAGTCCTGGCTTAAGAGGAAGCAACGTCAATGCATGAACCCGGGAACCACCCCGTCATCATTACGTTCCCACTCAGAAGCTTACGGAGCACACGTCACACTTAATCCTGGCCAAATGATGATCAACACTATCCACGTCCACCTTGGAAACAATACTACCGCGCAAGGAATCTGGGGTGGTGTCCACTCGCAGCCCCCTCTTGCCGGTCCGAGGTGGTGTACACTCGCAGCCCCGCCACTTGTCGACTCGCAAGGGTGGTGTCCACTCGCAGCCCCCGTCACAAGTGGGTAGTTTTCCCTTGGCACGTTTCCCTAGTGCTACCACTTCAAGTGCCACCTCATAAGTTGACATCCCAACCCAAAAACATGCCAATGATCATGTGTAACAACATTTCATGTACATAATTTTATCACGAAAATTCAATGCACATGCATAAACCATTTCGGGACAAATCCCTATGAAACCAACCATAACAGGTACAAAACATTCACATGCAGCAAAACATTTGCATGGATTAAATCAAGTTTAAGAGAATGACTTGGAATAAACAATTTTTAGGGTCAGAACAGCTCACCTTTTGACAAAATCCAAAGTACCTCGTAAAGCGCGCTCTGTCTCGATTTGCGTGCCCGACCTCGTTTTTCGTGCCAACCTCAAAAGTTGCACCAACACTCAACTCTATGCCTCAAAGTACCCTAAACATCATTTAAATATCATAAATCTCATTTTTCTCATAATTTCCTTATTTTCTCCCATTTTCTCTCTAGAAATTCCAAATAAATAGCAATCAAACTATTTTCTCCAATGTTTCTTCACTAAAAATCATTATAACCTATGAACTTCAAGATAAAATTACTAGACTTACCCGGATGGTGCGTTTTCACGCAAAACGATGCACTTTGATGCGGAAACTGAGACGAAAGAAGCTCCAAATCCAAAACTAATTGCACACACTTCAAGAACACAAAATTCTAGGAATTTAGGAATTTTTCTCACACTTTTCCATGCAGGGACGCACCCTCACGCGCCGAAGGAAGGAAGCCCACGCGCCTGCGCGTGAAAGCCGCGCGTGTGATGCACGCGCATCGTCTTCTCCGGCGAGCTGGTTCGCCGGCCGGCGCCGGAATTTTCCCCCGACTCCACCAACAGATAGCCCTCTTCCAGTCGATCAGCTTGGAACCTTTTGGAGCTCGAAAGGATGGCCGGAGATGCCTCAAATGGCCGGCCAAAGCCTCGGCCAAACTCGCCGCCTCCAAAATCCGGCCAAGCTCGAAACCTCACCAAAACTCAACGAAAATGCCTCAAAATTTCCAGAATGGATCTACTACTCGTGGGCAACAAAAGCCCCTTAATCTTACCTCTCAATTCGTTCAAAAAGTGGGTCGATTTCAAGCTTCAATCTTCTAAAATTTCGGCCGAACCCTAGCGCTATTTATAGAGAAAATCGGGCTTCCAAATGCCCTTGGCCGACCAACCCATGCCCCTTAGAAGCTCTACCTCCCCCAGATGGATCCTAAATCGGCCTTATCCGACAACAAAAGCGACTTGCAGGTGCTCCACCGCGCGACCAAAAGCTGGTCGGCTTTTCTTCAAAATCCGACCACCATGACGATCAATGATGACTCAAACTTGGTCGCCAAGCATCCCTAAAGCAAGCCCAACCATCCCTCGTGCATCCTCGTGCCTGAAAACGGCCGGTCGGCGACCGTCCGTGCGCTGGTCGGCCATGGCTTCCATTTTTTGCAATTTTGCACTTTGGCCCCCAGATTTTGGTAATCTCATTTTGGCCCTCTTCCACTTAACCCCTAGACTTTTTGTAATTTCCATTGGGTCCCTTGAGTTTCAATCTTTCAATTTTCTCTTTAGAACTTTTTCAAAAAATGACATTTTGAACCCCCTCGAGCAACTTTGAAATATTGCACTTAGGCCCGAATTTTCATTTCGGCCCCAAATCCATCCGTTTCTTCCAAAACTCATTGAAGGGTTGCTCTACTCGACGAATCGAAGCTTCCCTAGGCTTTCGTTTTCATTTCGGGAGCCTCCTACGATAATTTGGTTTTACAGCCTATTCCACAACTGTATTTTTGCTGTTCCGGAAACTATTTCCGATTCAAATTCTTTTGATGCCATAAATCATATCTTAAATTACTCGACACTGACATATCATTTTCTTAAGGCATCTCGGCTCCAGGGTACTCCCGGAAATCGATTTAGTCAAAATATCTGGCTATTCTGATACCTATTTTCCTCAGAATTCGATTTTTCTAATAAAATATCATTTCCTAATTAACCCAACGTTCTCGGGTATTACATTCTCCCCCCCTTAGGAAATTTCGTCCTCGAAATTTTTGCTCTCAATAAATCAGATTACTAATAATAACTCCCAATTTTCGAACAAACTTAAATACCTCAATCATAAATCATCACTAATCCTTTGGCATATCATCTCATGATCCAATGGCCCACATCACTCAATAACTTTTCTAATTGTGCTATCCAAAGATCCTTTAAAATTTATAGCTCATTCCATTTGTCTCTCAATTATTCCCGACTCAATCTTAAACCAATGTATATGACATGCTCATGAAAACATCAAAAAATTACTTCAATAAAATTGACATACCTTTATCCATCGTCGGGTAGATCTCTTGATTCGCTTTTGTCAGGCAGTAAACTCGTCCAGTGCGAGGTCCTTGTGTCTCCGCAACTTTTCCTGGTTGCTCTATCTTTTGCCTCTTCGGACACTCATTTGCATAATGACCGGGTTGATGGCACGAGTAACAAGTAATCCCGACTCGAGCCTTGTTTTGAGGTGTCTCCTTAGCTTTGGGACAATCTATCTCTTTGTGTCCTTCCTTACCGCATGTAAAACACACGATTGCCTTTTGGTAACAATTCCTCCCTGCGTGCATTTTATTGCATCTAGGACATGGTTGGGCATCCTTGAAATTCCTTCCTCCTGACTTAGGTTCTGTGGGTTTCGGATCTCTTTTCTTATCATCAGACATTCTCAGACTTACTCGCAAAAGATTCGTCTCAGTAGTTAGAGCCCTATCCAACGCCTCATTGTAAGAGTCAATAGTACATGAGCTAAGAGCTTGCATTAATTCTACTCGTAATCCACCCACAAATTTATGTGCCTTCTGCCACTCATCAGCTTCGTACATTGGCACGTACCTAATCAGCTGGGTAAACTTTGCATCGTACTGAGACACTGACATCCCATCTGTCTGCCTCAAATTCATAAATTCCCAAGTCTTTACTTCTCTCCAAGTCCGAGGAAAATATTTGGCGTCGAAGACTTCCTTGAATCTTGCCCAGGTCACAGGCTGAGTTCGTCCATTCCTTGGATCTTGTTCCACTTGCCTGGGTGTCCTTTGCAACGCCCGCTGAGTTGACTGCCACCATTTTGCAGCTTCATCTTCTAACATGAAAGTAGCGCAGTTGACTTTCTCTTCGTTAGCGCATTGTAAATGCTGGAGCAGCTTCTCGGTTTGCTCCATCCAATACTCTGCAATGCTAGGGTCGTCATTCGCCTTTCCTCTGAAAATCGGGGGTCTTTGCCGACGGTACTGATCCAGCACATGGGGGGTATGCCTCGGCGGCTCATTTCTCGCCACATGTGTTACTAGGCCTTCTATGATTCTTTCTATTCGGCTGAGCTTACTCCCACCTGAACCAGATCTTTCTTCTTGTCGCCTATCACTCGCGGCATGGTTTACAGAATGACCACGGTGACTGCTTGCGGTGCGATCCGCAGAGCGACTACGGCGATTGCTTGTGACGTGATTCGCAGAGTGACCTTGGTGGCTACTACCACTGCTTTCTTCTCCTCGTCCATTGGGATCCATAACTCTCCGAGTTTTCACCATCTGAAAAAGAAAAACACTTTCTTTAATCATCGCCAAAAATCACTTAGGGTTAAACTTAACCTTGCTAACGATTTCTGGCTCTCAATATGACCATCTTAGGGGTAACCTACCCATATCATAAATCATCAAATTTTCTAATCTCCAAAATCTTTATAAGCTCAAAACTGTACCTCGATTGAATCATTTTCTAAGTTTTAAAAAAAATAAACCCAATGCACTTTACATCTATCACGAGATTTATTTCCTTGAGGTAACCTCACATCTATTCTCGTTTCACAATTTCCGAGATCCTTATCTCACTATCTTTCAGAATCACTAAAGTCTTTCCCATTTAGACTTTTCCAAAGTTTCCAAATATTCAGCTCTGGTACTAACTGTAATCGAGCTACCTAAATCTCCAAATTGCTATTCCCTAAATCTCCAAATAGGGTTAGACTCTAATATCACTATATCAGAGTCTATTAAGACTTCCAAAATCAGACTTTTCCTAAGTCTCCAAACCTTCAGCTCTGATACCAACTGTAACACCCCGCTCCAACCGAGGGGCGTTAATATATGCGGAATAAACCATCATGAATTTCGGAGAAATATTTTTTTTCATAAATATGTAATAAAAGTGTCTGCTCGTGAATAGTGCACCAGGTAAGTTCCCAGGAAAGAGAGGTGGGTCACAAACGGACACACTTAAGTACCAAATCTTTCCTTAGCCAGAACTAGCCTAGACATGCACATTTCACCACATAACACTTAAATCCATAACTTCCCCGACAATTCCAATTACCTTCTCAGCATATCAAACTTAAAAACATCAAGCTAAGACAGGTAATATCTTTACACAATACAAATGCGGAAGCTAGATCGAAACCTGATGTAATACATAACCGAAATCATTTTATATATAACATCAAAACTGTATCATCATCTAACATCATCAAAATGAAGTACATATATTCTAAAACATATGCTACTATCCATCTACTAGTTGCCGTCAGTCCTCGGCAATTCCTTTCCCTTTAGAATAGCTGCTACCACCTGGAACGTTAGAATATTCCAGGGACCAAAGTCCAACATAAGATGATGAATCATCAAAGTGAGAGTTCAAAACGTTTTCATGAATGTATGCAAGATATGAAACAACATAATATCATGACAAAAACCCGACCCAAGAGAAACCCACCAAGCACTTAACCCTAACCGAGGAAAATGCAATCTCTCTAAAGGCAACACAACAACATCGACTCATTGGCACAACACAGTCCTGGCTTAAGAGGAAGCAACGTCAATGCATGAACCCGGGAACCACCCCGTCATCATTACGTTCCCACTCAGAAGCTTACGGAGCACACGTCACACTTAATCCTGGCCAAATGATGATCAACACTATCCACGTCCACCTTGGAAACAATACTACCGCGCAAGGAATCTGGGGTGGTGTCCACTCGCAGCCCCCTCTTGCCGGTCCGAGGTGGTGTACACTCGCAGCCCCGCCACTTGTCGACTCGCAAGGGTGGTGTCCACTCGCAGCCCCCGTCACAAGTGGGTAGTTTTCCCTTGGCACGTTTCCCTAGTGCTACCACTTCAAGTGCCACCTCATAAGTTGACATCCCAACCCAAAAACATGCCAATGATCATGTGTAACAACATTTCATGTACATAATTTTATCACGAAAATTCAATGCACATGCATAAACCATTTCGGGACAAATCCCTATGAAACCAACCATAACAGGTACAAAACATTCACATGCAGCAAAACATTTGCATGGATTAAATCAAGTTTAAGAGAATGACTTGGAATAAACAATTTTTAGGGTCAGAACAGCTCACCTTTTGACAAAATCCAAAGTACCTCGTAAAGCGCACTCTGTCTCGATTTGCGTGCCCGACCTCGTTTTTCGTGCCAACCTCAAAAGTTGCACCAACACTCAACTCTATGCCTCAAAGTACCCTAAACATCATTTAAATATCATAAATCTCATTTTTCTCATAATTTCCTTATTTTCTCCCATTTTCTCTCTAGAAATTCCAAATAAATAGCAATCAAACTATTTTCTCCAATGTTTCTTCACTAAAAATCATTATAACCTATGAACTTCAAGATAAAATTACTAGACTTACCCGGATGGTGCGTTTTCACGCAAAACGATGCACTTTGATGCGGAAACTGAGACGAAAGAAGCTCCAAATCCAAAACTAATTGCACACACTTCAAGAACACAAAATTCTAGGAATTTAGGAATTTTTCTCACACTTTTCCATGCAGGGACGCACCCTCACGCGCCGAAGGAAGGAAGCCCACGCGCCTGCGCGTGAAAGCCGCGCGTGTGATGCACGCGCATCGTCTTCTCCGGCGAGCTGGTTCGCCGGCCGGCGCCGGAATTTTCCCCCGACTCCACCAACAGATAGCCCTCTTCCAGTCGATCAGCTTGGAACCTTTTGGAGCTCGAAAGGATGGCCGGAGATGCCTCAAATGGCCGGCCAAAGCCTCGGCCAAACTCGCCGCCTCCAAAATCCGGCCAAGCTCGAAACCTCACCAAAACTCAACGAAAATGCCTCAAAATTTCCAGAATGGATCTACTACTCGTGGGCAACAAAAGCCCCTTAATCTTACCTCTCAATTCGTTCAAAAAGTGGGTCGATTTCAAGCTTCAATCTTCTAAAATTTCGGCCGAACCCTAGCGCTATTTATAGAGAAAATCGGGCTTCCAAATGCCCTTGGCCGACCAACCCATGCCCCTTAGAAGCTCTACCTCCCCCAGATGGATCCTAAATCGGCCTTATCCGACAACAAAAGCGACTTGCAGGTGCTCCACCGCGCGACCAAAAGCTGGTCGGCTTTTCTTCAAAATCCGACCACCATGACGATCAATGATGACTCAAACTTGGTCGCCAAGCATCCCTAAAGCAAGCCCAACCATCCCTCGTGCATCCTCGTGCCTGAAAACGGCCGGTCGGCGACCGTCCGTGCGCTGGTCGGCCATGGCTTCCATTTTTTGCAATTTTGCACTTTGGCCCCCAGATTTTGGTAATCTCATTTTGGCCCTCTTCCACTTAACCCCTAGACTTTTTGTAATTTCCATTGGGTCCCTTGAGTTTCAATCTTTCAATTTTCTCTTTAGAACTTTTTCAAAAAATGACATTTTGAACCCCCTCGAGCAACTTTGAAATATTGCACTTAGGCCCGAATTTTCATTTCGGCCCCAAATCCATCCGTTTCTTCCAAAACTCATTGAAGGGTTGCTCTACTCGACGAATCGAAGCTTCCCTAGGCTTTCGTTTTCATTTCGGGAGCCTCCTACGATAATTTGGTTTTACAGCCTATTCCACAACTGTATTTTTGCTGTTCCGGAAACTATTTCCGATTCAAATTCTTTTGATGCCATAAATCATATCTTAAATTACTCGACACTGACATATCATTTTCTTAAGGCATCTCGGCTCCAGGGTACTCCCGGAAATCGATTTAGTCAAAATATCTGGCTATTCTGATACCTATTTTCCTCAGAATTCGATTTTTCTAATAAAATATCATTTCCTAATTAACCCAACGTTCTCGGGTATTACACAATGGATATCTATGTATGTATTGTTATTAGTTAAGAGTTTGTACCTGATATTCACATAAAACTCCAGCAACCTGTTTTGCAAACTTGTTAGTTTCTTTTAGATTAAATGTCTTAAAACTCTAAAAATTATGATCCAAGCAAAAAACATAAATTTAGATATTTCTTGAATATTATTCCAAAAGAGCCATGCAAGCATATGACACCATGGATGAGAGAATTGATTATGCAATAAATAAAACAATCAATCAAGTTCTAATTTTCATTGGACTTCTATCAGAAGAAATCCTACATGTGCAGTTCTTTGTTTATCGTGTTTGGTTGTTGTTTAACATATAGAGCTTGTAATCTAACATATATTTTGTAATGACATGACTTGCAGGTAGTCAATTGAGAGTTCTGCGGTGTTTAATTGGCTGGGGTTTGATTTCTATCAAAATGGCCTTGAATGCTACTATAAAATGTCCATAATTGTGTGGTTGCAGTTACAGATATGGTTATTGACATGCACCCTGGTTACGGTTATCCCAAAAACCATAACCAATCCAATCCATGCCAATCACTAATGTCTTCTGCAATAAAATGCATCAACTTGACCATATTGAATGCTAACCAAGCATTGGCCAAATAACATACTGACCATGTTCTTGATGTTGTAGCATTAGTGCATAAAATCAAATAATCCAAGCATGACAGATCTCCAAACCTGCTCTAGTTGTATGTGCAGATAGTTTTTATTTTTTCTTTTTAAATCAAATTGACTTGCAAGAAACCTGCCACATCCATCTTTTGTTGCCCTCCAACATTTTCTGCATCAAGTTGTCCCTCTTCATGTTGCATTTAGGTTTTACTTATTAAACAACAAGCAAGATATCCATCCCTAACCCATGTTGCATTATTATAATTTATTTATCCATGTTTCATTATTATTATTTATTTATTATTTTTTTTTTGTGTTCTGCAGAAGATAAAGATGGAGTATGTAGTTGATGTTAAAGACAGGGTACCTGGCAAAATAAGCAATCGATGTAAGATACAAATGATTCACGATGTGTATTACAGTTTAGATGCCGAACACAAAGACCTTTTTACAAAATCATGCTTTGGACACTTATTCAATGTTGCAAACATGAAAATAGCTCTGCAAATGGTTCACCAGTTGATTCTTAGGTCGGTCAAGACCTCCAAAGAGAATGAGGTATGGTTCAAATTTGGGAACCAACTTGCAAGATTTGGGCTCGAAGAGTTCACTTTAGTTACAGGCCTTAAAGCTGGAGAATTGGAAGTTGAGGATGAGAGCTTAGGCCTACAATGTCATCTTTTGCAGAATCACTTCAAGAAGAATAAAGGAAAAATAACGAGAAAACTGTAATAACCGAGAAATTCTAAAGGACTCAAGGGTAATTTATCTTGGGGTAAAAAATGGAATTTAAAGATAAATTGAGGGTAAAACGGTAATTTATTATCGTATGGATGACTGAATCGACTGCCGGGAGTACCTTGGAGCCGAGATGCCAAAGAAAAATGAAGTGGAATTAATGAGCACCCCGAGATAGGATTTATGGTGCCGGAAGAAATCAGATCGGGAACGATTTTCAGTACAGCTAAAAAGGCAGTTGTCAATTAGGCTGAAATACCGAATTATCGCATGGGACGTCCAAAAATTCAACGGAATCCTAGGGAGGCTCCGATTTTTCGTAACGATCAACCCTTCAGTGGTTTCAGGATGAAACAATAACCCGGTGAGGACCCGAGGGTGAGATCGAGTTTATTGAGTAAACCCGAAGTTGTTAATTGTGGATTTAAAGCATCGTAATGCAATTTTAATTAGTCATCAAGGGTGCATTTGTAATTAAGAAATCCCCAAGTGCAATTAGAGAGAAGTGATGGGGTTAAATGTGTAATAAAGTGGAATTATAGGGATTTAATGAGGCATATATGTGTGTATTAAACGTGCATCTGTGTATACGCGTGAGGGGCAAGAGATGAATCCCAGATTTTTGTTTGCACGCGTGATGGAAGCAAGCTGGCATGTTGGAGCTTTGGACTGTTGAATCGAGGGAGTTGTCGAGAGTGATGGCCAAGGCTGTCGGGAGAAGGAGTGGCGCCCAAGCTTGTTCGGGTATATATATATATATAGTGAGAGAAAGAGTATGGGAGCAGGGGAAGCCATGGCCGAATCGGCCATGCTAGTGAGCACCCGAGAGTTTGGCCAAAAACGAAGAAGAGAAAGATTGCAAGAGAGCCGAGAGTAGCATGCGAAAGAGAGAGAGAGAGAGAGATCGAGTGAGTGATAGAGAGAGTGGAAGAGCTTGAAGCTCAACCATGGCTGCCATGGCTGTTCGTTGAAGCGACCAGGGCCGCGGCTAGCAGCTCCGTTGCTGCTCGCGAGGAAGCTGATTCGGCGAGGCTGCGACCAAGGAGTTGGCGACGAGATCATCTATAGGCGATGCAAGGAAGGCCGGAAGAGGCCGAAGCTATCCGAAAGGAGCGGACAGCAACCATGGCCGCAAGCTGCGACCATGGCAGCTCGAACGCGGGGCTGGGCAGCGAGCGGATGATGGCCAAAACGCTCGAGGAAGCTGCAACCAGGTGCGTTGGTGATCGGTGGCGGCCGTGGGCAACCGCGGGCGGGGTTGTTCGTGGGGGCTTGGCCGAGCGCGCATGGCAGCCGTGAGTTGCAGGGGCTGCCGCGGTGAAGAAGAAGAAGAAGAAGAAGAAGAAGAAGAAAAGAGAAAAGAAGAGAAGAGAAAGGAAAAGAAAGGAAAAGAAAAGAAAAGAGAAGAAAAGAAAGAAAGGAGAAAAGAAGGAAGCAGAGGCTGTGCGCGGGTGCGTTGCAGAGAAGGCAAGGAAGAAGGAGATGAATAGTAGAAGGAGAAGAAAAATAGAAAAGAAAAGAAAAAAGAAAAGAAAAGGAAGAATAAGAAAAGAAAATGGGGAAAAATGTCGAAAAATCCCAGAAAAATCCAAAAAAATAGGAAATGAAGATGTAATGATATTCTGGAGATTTTGGCATGAAAAATAGTTCAGGCACGCAAATCGAGACGGTGCACAAAAATCGAGTTAATGCATGAAAATTAAGATGTTGCTAAAAAATCGAGATAAATGCTCAAGAATGAGGTAAAGTGCGAGAATTGAGGTGGTGTGCAAGAATCGAGGATCTGCGCGACAATCGAGATCGGTCACGCCTTTTGAGGTTAGGGCACGCATACCGAGGTAGCTTGAGAGGCTAAGCAAAGAAATCGAGGCGGGGCACGCATATCGGGGCGATGCACGCTTTTCGAGAAAATGCAATTTTATCTCAAAAGGTGAGTTGTCCCATCCTATTGATGATATGATTCTTTATATACATGTTATTTATGAAAGTAATATTCATTTGTCATATTGCATTGAAAGTCGTGATATTTGCATTGCACGATATTATTGTCATATTGATATTTGTGCATGGGAATGGGATGTCGCCCCCAGAGTATAGCCGTAATTCCCCAAGGGCGTTGAGGGAATAACGTTTGGCTTATCCTGCAGACGTTCGGGATTTGCCTAGGATTCCTAGTCGGGCTTGCGAGTCAGGGAAGTTACACTAAGGGCAAATGTTTATTCATGTTATTGCATCATGCATCATATATATGTTTTTGGACCCTCACTAGAAGTTTCATCTTCTAATGGGTTATGCCCCTGGAACATTCAACGTTCCAGTTGAGACTTGCAGTTAGGGCAAGGAGCAGGTTGAGATATGATGGCACGTGATGGCGTGGCCGATGGATTCAGCAGGAGATTTCAATATTTTGTTTATTGATAAATGATGATGCATGTATTCGAGATTTCATATGATTTGCACCTAGGGTGTTAGAGATTATCTCAGGAGACATGTATCAATGTATTTATGTAATTGAGGATTTGATGGTAATATATGGTACGAATTCTTTATGATAATATATATTAAGTGAATTGTTTATGTACCATATCAGGTTTCGATTATCACTTCCGTATTTTTGATGATATGCTGGGGGGTGTCCCTTTGAAATACGACATTTAATGTATGAGAAATGTATGAGGGAAGAGATTATGTATGGATACGATGGACCCCAGCATAATGACACGCCCCTCGATAGGGACGGGGTGTTACAAAAACAATTGTTGAGTGCGTTTCAAAAATGTAGTGATCAGCCTGACAAGTTCAAGCTGGGTCTTCTTTTAATTTTGGCATATGTTTTGTTGGCCATTGAAGAGAATACAAATTTGAGCTTGTGGTGGTTTTATTTGGTTGATGATCTAGAACGATTCAACAACTACGCTTGGGGAAAGAAATCGTATAAATATACAATTGCGATATTCAAAAGTGATTTGGGGAAAAAGTTGAAGCAATGTGGAAGAAATGATCGATATCCATACAACTTTCACGGATTTCCATTTGCAATCATGGTAATAGTTTTCAAAATTATTTTTTGTATAATGTTCTAATTAACTTGTAAACTGTAAGAAATGTTTTCCTTTCTACAGATTTGGGCATTGGAAGCAATTCCCGGTATTGGGGAGGAGTTTGCTTACAAAGTAGACGGTGATAGAATTCCAAGAATGTTGGGGTGGGTATTTGAGCAGCCTATGCGAGAGGGAGAAAAAGTTAACAGGTTTTTGGAATATGAAATTACAATAATGAAGGTCAAGGTAAATCGCACGTTAGTTCCTACATTGAAAGAAGCTGAAGAAGAATTTTGGAAAGGAATGACCCCTCTTGATGATGTAGAAGATTCCAGAGTGGATAACAACTTGAATGAAGATGGAGGAAAAGAGTCTAAGGAAGATGCACCATCTGTTTTGATGCACCATCAGCCATGCGATCAACCATCCTCTTCTAATAATAATAATGTAACCCAGGTTTATAGACAAGAAATGAGAGAACTTAAGAGGAGGCTGCTACGTGTGATAACAGATCGATTTGATCAGTTAACAAGTCGATGTGATCGGATGGAGACCAAAATTGATAGGTTACTCCAGTTGGTTGAAAAAGATGGGTTTTAGTCAGAAAGAGGCAATGTCCCTGAAGATTACAAGGGGTAAGAGGAAGAACATGTGTTTAAGGATGTAGCAAAAAACTTAGGGATTGTAGAAGACTCCACTGACGAGGAAAAATAATTCACGCCAATAAAAGAAGCTAATCAAGGTTGGTTTATTTATTTAATTTTTTTCGTAGGTTTATTTGTTCGTTTCGCAAAGTCTTGAAAATAATTAAATTTTGATTGACCTCATTTTACAGGCAAGCTCTCAAACCCTTCAACTGCCATAATTGTTTACCAACAAATGCCTCATTTGTTGATCAGAGATTCAGAGCACAATTTGGATGAGCAGGTTCCTGTTGAGTTTGGGATGCCAAATCAACCAGAGTAGTTTGCAGAAAGTTGCACTAAATGTATGTAATTTGTAGATTGAATACGAAAATAACTTTTGATGTATGAAATGATTGTCGACTAAATATTGTTTTACCCAATTTATAGGTGAACTGGGAGAATTTAGTGCTATTTTCATTGAGGATGATATGGATGAAAAATCACCTAAAGGAAGAGGGCATAGGAGAAAGAGGAGAGCACGTGCATTGTGTTCCCCATTCACCAATCCCTTAAAGAGAAGAAAGTTGTTGAATGTTAAGGTGTTTCAACCCTTTCGAGAAGTGGATCCTGCGAAAGTTAGTGATCTCACAAAGTGGTTGGAAAAAGCAACACCAAGGTAATGCATTCTCTTCTTAACCTTCTCCTAGTGCTCTTTGGTCTTCACTGAAGTTCTGATTTGTCTATCGTCTCTATTATACAGCGACGATATGCCATTAGCAATCTGTGACGTACGGAGGAATTTTTTTGATGATTTGCTTAATGAGAACGGGTGGCTTATTGATGACGTAAGTAGAATTTTGTAAGTTTTATATGTTAATATTGATTTCAAATTATTAATTATGTTTTTACGTACAGCATGTGGATTCGGCATTATTTCATATAAGAGAGCGAGCAGTAAAGTATGAAAAACTCTTTCGACAAGATTGTGCCATTATGGACTCCGGATTTTGGCAATTTGTGAAGAAGGCCTACCATGAAATGGGGAATCCTGGCCGAAAAAATTTGGAGTATGAATTTGGCAAAGAGCTGGTTAATTACGTCAAAGGGGTAATTCCGAGTCTAGGAAAACCTTGGAGTATTTGTCGTTATCTTTATCTTCCATATTGTATCCCAAGATCACATTGGTTTGCAATCGAGGTTGACCTGCAAGAGCGACAAATCAACATCTTTGATAGCTTACCGAGTAGAGTACATGATGCCCAGCTTAGCAATTACATGAAGCCCATACAGGTGGTCATACCATGGCTTATGAAACTACACGTCAATGAGAACTACAACACATCAATGCTCAAGCATAAAAGGGTCAGACCACTTCCTGAACAAAACAATGGGTAAGTATTTTCAGCGAAACACTGGTTTGTGTGCGTTGATTGTTTGACTAAAAATATCTCTCAATTGCTTTGCAGATCTGATTGTAGGGTTTTTACGGTGA
The DNA here is from genome assembly GCA_036245055.1 of Diospyros kaki. Taxonomy (NCBI): domain Eukaryota; kingdom Viridiplantae; phylum Streptophyta; class Magnoliopsida; order Ericales; family Ebenaceae; genus Diospyros; species Diospyros kaki. The sequence continues at coordinate 37,593,614 of BSEG01000007.1, forward strand.
AGTTCATCGAATTTTCGTTAGCAGGACTAGACCTGAGTCTTGTTCAGGCTGAACATATGATGATGTGGAGGGTAAAAATGGCAGCTGAAATTTTTGCATGGCATTTTGACCCTTAGAGTAGATAGTATGGTTGATTTTCTATCATTGCTAATGTAAAATTTGACACATAGGTAGCCTTTTTTTGCCATAACTTAGCTTTTTATGGGCAATTTTGTGAACATATTTTTGGCACTTTACTGGGTATTTAGTTTGTAAAAATTAGATGTTGGGGGGTAACGAAAGCGAGAAGTAAGCTATATATATGACAATAACGGCACATAAGTCATTCTTGACGCCATCCTCAACGTGGGAAATGCATGTTTATGTATGGTACATAAGCTATATACATCATTTATTTTGTCTTATTAGTTATTTTGTAACTCATGTTTATGTATGGTTATATGATAATGAATGTAATTTTATTTTGTAACTCATGTTTATTTGTATCGTATGATATATTAGATGGGGTCTCCACTTGTGAAATGACTACATTTATGCCACTAAAGCAAGATATAATCGTTACAACAGATAAGCCGTTTTAGTTTCACCATAACGTCGCATTTGTCGTAAGAGGCCAAAATGAGTGTTGTCGAGGTCATGATCACAACTAAGCATCCATTAAATATGTTATTATAACCAACTTAATATTTTTTTGGGGCATCGAATAATTGGAGACAAGCAAGATACGACCATAACAGCAGATAAGCCGTTTTAGTTTATAATAACGCCGTATATGTCATTACGCGTCAAAACACTATCGGATTGGTTCTACACTATAAAAATCAGTATATTTATTGTACTTAAGCAAAACTTACATGTTTTCAGGTGATGAAATCGAGAAGAAGGCTAGATATGACAATAACGGTACATAAGCCGTTTCAATTTCCCCATAACGGCGAATATGTCGTAAGAGGCCAAATTGAGTGTTGTCGAGGTCATGATCACTAAGCATCCATTAAATATGTTATTATAACCAACTTAATATTTTTTTGGGTATCGAATAATTGGAGACAAGCAAGATACGACCATAACAGCAGATAAGCCGTTTTAGTTTATAATAACGCCGTATATGTCATTACGCGTCAAAACACTATCGGATTGGTTCTACACTATAAAAATCAATATATTTATTGTACTTAAGCAAAACTTACATGTTTTCAGGTGATGGAATCGAGAAGAAGGCTAGATATGACAATAACGGTACATAAGCCGTTTCAATTTCCCCATAACGGCGCATATGTCGTAAGAGGCCAAATTGAGTGTTGTCGAGGTCATGATCACTAAGCATCCATTAAATATGTTATTATAACCAACTTAATATTTTTTGGGGCATCGAATAATTGGAGACAAGCAAGATACGACCATAACAGCAGATAAGCCGTTTTAGTTTATAATAACGCCGTATATGTCATTACGCGTCAAAACACTATCGGATTGGTTCTACACTATAAAAATCAATATATTTATTGTACTTAAGAAAAACTTACATGTTTTCAGGTGATGGAATCGAGAAGAAGGCTAGATATGACAATAACGGTACATAAGCCGTTTCAGTTTCCCCATAACGGCACATATGTCGTAAGAGGCCAAATTGAGTGTTGTCGTGGTCATTATCACAACTAAGCATCCAAACTCCATTAAATATGTTATTATAATCAATTAGGATTAATTATGTTGTGACTGATGGTCTTTGAGTTTGTATATTTTGTGCTCTTCCAAAAATCATTTTTTTTAAATGTTATATGTATGTAAATGATTCCACGGCCAAGTACCATAAATTGACATCAATATAAGATAAATTTTCGACAAAGTTCATTGGCCATGATTTTATATGGTCAAACCATCTCTATGTTTTCCTTTCTGTTGGTCGACAAAGAGTAGCATCGGTCGACCAAGCATTTGTTTGCTTTCTGTTGGTCGACAAAGAGTAGAGCATCGGTCGACCAAGCATTTGTTTCCTTTCTGTTGGTCGACAAAGAGTAGCATCGGTCGACCAAGCATTTGTTTCCTTTCTATTGGTCGACAAAGAGTAGCATCAGTCGACCAAGCATTTGTTTCCTTTCTGTTGGTCGACAGAAGACTAGCATCGGTCGACCAAGCATATGTTTCATTTTCTGTTGGTCGACAAAGAATATAGCATCGGTCGACCAACAGAAATTTTCTCTTCTGTTGGTCGACAGAATCCTAGCATCGGTCGACCAAGTGGGTCGATCTATTTAAGGGTTAGGCGACCATCCGCATTCTTTAAACCCTAGTTTTTCTTCTAAACCCGATTTTTCCTCTCTCTCTCTCCCTTGATCGAACTCTGCCCTTGTGTGATTTCTCTCCATTCTCGGCCATTTCATTTTATTTGATTCCTTCTCCTTTCCCCTTCATCCGTCGGTCTTTATGTGTTTGGATTATTTTGACTAAAAACAACTAAAATAGTTTTTTGCATTTTAAATTTATTTATAAAAAAATTATTTTTATAAATAATAAAATAAATATATTTTCTCTATTTTAAAAATTGAAAATGACATCAAAATAGTAAAAAGAAGGAGCCTGGGGGAATCTATATATCAATGCCAAAGGATCCAGCGAAAAATAAACAGCACATGTGTGATATATACTATTTGGTCGACTAACAGTATATATCGTGTGGTCTTGGTCGACCAACATCAAGCATTGGTCGACTAACAGTGTGTTCGTGATTGTCTTGGTCGACTGATTATAAGCATTGGTCGACTAACATTATATATCTTGTGATCTTGGTCGACTAACAGTGTGTTCGTTATTGTCTTGGTCGACTGATTATAAGAATTTGTCGACTAACAGTGGTATTGGTTGGCTAACATCAAGCCTTGGTCGACTAACCTTAACCCTTTGGTCGACCAACCTATTTTATTTGTGGACCAACCTTAATATTTTTAACAAATCTGTCGACTAACCATTTCTCTTTTGTCGACCAAGTCTTCCAACGGCTAGTTTTTTAGCCGCCCAACCACCCACAACGGTCCAAATTTTGAACTTGTCCACCACCAAGTATAAATAAGTAGTTGAAGACGCATTGAATGCTATTGAACACATTAGAAGATTTTGAACTACCGAGCTTTTACTGTTTCATCGGACATTTAATTTGTCTCTTTGTATTCTCATTTAAGAGGCCTTGAATTTGCATTCTTTTTTTTTTTTATCAAAAGGTAAATATATAGATACCCGAGAAACAAGGCAATTGCCGAAACAACTAACGAGACATGGCAAGAGCCTCAAATTGAACATGACCCTCTATACACTGGTTTTAATCCTATGAATGATACAATCGAAATGGGCTGGGAGCCCTTCAAAAATAAGGCGATTGCGAGCAGTCCAAATCTGGTAGACGGTGCAGCCCAACGCAATGCGCTTGAGCCTGCTATGCCAAGAGGTGCCACGGGCCTCCTTTTTCAGCCACTTGAGGGCGCTAGAAAGAGTGGACATTGCACGGGAGAGTCCCACCCAAGCTCTAATGTGATTCCATATCCTGATAGTCGATGGACAGTGAAAGAAAAGGTGCTGCACAGTTTCCTCCGCTGACCCACAGAATTTGCAATGTTCATTCATTGATAAGATTTCAATTTTATTCTCCACAAAACTAGAATGTCTTTTAACGACATCTCTTATTTTCAAAAGAAATTTTAATTATACCAATTCACCCCTCCTTAGTGAGTGGCATATTAGTTTATTTATATGAAAATGGACGAAACACAGTGAATGCAACATTACAGATAACCAACTGTATACCACGTCTTGGGAAGACAGATAACCAACTGTATCAGATTCTTGTTTTCTCCTTTTAGAGTTTGCAATTCCCCTGTTCAGATTCCAGTAGAGGAAATAGAACACCAAAGTCACATTACAGATGAAAAAACACAGTGAATGCAGCATCTTTTGTTAATAAACCAAAGGTAGAAATGATCATCAGTCTTATGCTTACTATATACATGGATAGTCCCCTGAAAAAAGAAACTACACTGGAGTAAAAGGACTCATCCCACCCCCATTTTTGGGTGAGTGGGGGCATACATTAATTAAACAAATATCTGGTTACACATATCTTAGTATCTTTTACAACCTCAAAAGAAAAAACTGAAAAACCTAAACTGTCCAAGAAAATTCACCATCAAGCTTGAAGGGCTTCTGCTTGTTCAGCATCAGGGTTTGGTTTACTTGACGCATTCTCCAATTGAGTACTCATTTTCGTTGTTGGTCTCAAAAATCTTCTGCTAGGAGGCACTCAAATTGGTCTTCCCATACATAACTGTTATAAAACAAGTGCTTAAGAATAAAGTTTTGCACAACACATAAAGTCTAATATGCTTTGAACCGACAATCCAACCCCCTCTCCCCCCAAAATTTAAAAATAAATAAATAAATAAATAAAAGAAGATAAGCAGTAGAATATAGGGAAATGACATCTTATAGAACAAATTAGGCAGGCATGAGTAACATACATTTCCTTGAAAAGTAGTGAGAGTAGCTTCAGCCTCCTTATAATTGGAGAATACAAATCCATACCCAACAAACCCTCTTGGATTTTCATGAAATATAATTTTCGCAAAAACAACATTGGCATTTTCAGAATTCAAAAACTCTTTAAGATCCTCAGCCGTGATTTCGTATGAAAAATTTGCAACAAACAAGTTGTGGATAGGCACGGTTTATTTTTCTGTGGCCTCGCCCAATTGAACTTAGGATGCGTTGTTTAGTTCACACTAGCAACTTCAAAATCTGAAAAAAACCAAAGCTAAAGAAAGATTCTCCAAGGAATTTTTTAGTTATCGAACAAACAAACCTTACACTTAGTAACTTACACTTAGTGAACCACTGCTTTTTACAATGTCGATTACTTCATAATGTTTGATGTTGACGAACTCACAACTTGTTGGCTTGTTGTTATTGTCGGAGATGCAAACATTTGTAATGAAGAAGCCTATATATGTATATATATCATGGGTTATGTTAACAAGTCTTTTAGAAAAGTGTTCTCAATATAAAGACCTACAAGTTAAAATAGGTTATTAATACATATAGAATTGATGTACCTCCTGTGACATTAAGAAATCATTTGAGAGGAATTCCCTTTGTTGACATGTTGTAACATTCCACGGTTGAAACATGCCTTGAAGTGGTAAGCTTGCATGTGGATATGTGTCTCTTACATGCATCCATTGCCAACTATTATTGTTACAATATCCTTGTTGCGCCATTCCAAACACCCCTTACACAAATAAAAAATAAAAATATTGATCATTCATATAAAATAACGTAATTAAAAGGAGAATTAACACCAAACATTTCCTTTATAAAAATAAGATCGTTGTTTATCGCCTCTACAACATGATTAGAGTTTAAGGCTCCTCGAGTCATGACGTGGGCTGCATCCCTATTACCTGTCATGCCATCTTAAAAAGACATCGTGTTATTTTTCTTTATCACGTACATAAATGAGTGTAAATGAATAAATTAATGCAAGTATACAAGTAAGTTTGGTTAGCAACTGACCCATTACTTTTGGTGAATTCTTCTTTCGCGATTTGCTTTCCAATGGACCTTTAATTCTTTTGCTAGATTGGCCTTTAAAGCGTCTTTTTGTTGGCTCTCTCAATTGTGCCTCCTGCTGCATGTTTGATACCGATTTATGATGTGTGTCGATCGGAATACTCTTGTTCACATCTTCATCGGAGGCTATAAAGGCGTCAATCTTTGCTTCTACTTCTAGAAATAGTGATTTGCTTAATGAAAAAACATCAATACACCTTGAACCCTTGGACACAATTCTTTGTGAAATATGTGATAACTCACTATAATGAGCTGTTAGCATTGGATCGTTGTCATTTGGAATTATCTCTCCCATGGGATCACAAATAACTTCATATGTAGCTGCCCGTGTCCATCTTTTCAAATAGCATTCAGGAGGTAAACTTTTGAACTCTAGGTGGCGGAACAACTTCAATGCATGCGAACAAAGGATTCCATCGAACTCAAATTTTCTACATGTGCATGACACTGTTTGTTCCAAGTGGTTGTATGCAAGTGTGCAAATCCTTTTTCGACCTTCAATCTCTTTAGCTCTATAGGTACGAATAGTTCCATCATCATTCTCCAATTCCAATGACAAATCAATAGTTTGTTTAATACATCTTGAAACCAGTAAAATACTTTTTTTGTATATTTTTTTGCTGCTTCACGCTCTACAGACCAATTACAAATAAAATTGGGTGTTGTTTGTTGTGTTAAATGTTCAGCCTCCCTTTCTTTCTCACGGCGATTATCCATGGCCCTAGAGTATAGACTTACAAACTCCCGAAGAACAATTCTACCATGATTAAAATAATCCTTCAAAAACTTATTGATACTTTCACTTCTCTGTGAAGTAGTCATGCCAGCACAAAAGTGATCATGACTATACACTTGAGCCCATTTCTTTCTCAACTTATATGTTCTTTGCAACCACTCATTACCTCTTAGCCCATGATCTTCAAACAATTTGTCCCAACCTTTTTCAAATTCTTCAACTGTTTCTGGATTGTAAATACAAGCTTTGAACTGTGGTGCAAATGTTTTATATCCATTATTACTCAAATTCTTTGCAGCATTTTGACATAAATGCCACAAGCACAATCCATGGTGGGCTTCAGGCAATACCGCATCAACAACACTTGATATAGCTGCAGACTGATCTGTAAATATGCTTTTTAGTTTTTTTCCTCCCATAGCCTCAAAGAAAGTAGTAAACAACCACATTACCGCATCAATTGTTTCACCATCTAGTAGACCACATCCAAAAAGTGATGTTTGCCCATGATGGTTGATGCCAACAATTGGTGCACATAACATATCATAATTGTTTGTTCGAAATGTTGTATCGAAACATATTGCATCACCAAATATCCCATAATCTCGTCTCGATTTTGCATCACAGAAAAATACACCGCATATCTCACCATCTTCGTGGGTTCGAAAAGAGTAAAAAAAATGTTTGTTTTCCACTTTCTTTTGTTTGAAGTATTCAAGGAGACATTCGGCATCACCCGTCTTGAAAAATTTAGCCCGTGTTCTTTATAATAAATTGTTACAATCAGCTTTTGTGAAATTAAGGTTTTGGGCTCCACCAGCTTCTTCACACATGTAGGAGAAAATTTGTCCTTGTTTTATTCTGAATGCATTTTCTTCATAAGTTCAGCTTGTGAAAAATCGATTTTCCTTTGAGACCTCAAATAATGGGAATGCTGAAGTGGGACAAGATCATGAGTATGCTCCGAATTGAACTCAATTAGTCCATACTTATCGTCGGGAACCAGTTTAATCACAAATTTTACCTTACAGTCAAATCGCCGAATCTCTCTTTTTTTTTTCAGGTGTCCTGATTTTTTTGGAAGTGCCCTCGCATGAACAAACTAGTGCTTGTCGTTGGATTTTATTTTTGTCAAATCTATTCTTGTTTGTTCTTAATATCCTTACACTGAAGCCAACTCGCCTTGCATATGTATTATAGAAATCATATGCTTCTTTTGTTGTGTCAAATGTCATTCCAATTTTTGGATCTACCTCGCAATTTATATCCTCTTCAAACTGATCATTTGAAACCCCATATCCTTCATCAACTATAGGAGATTTCTCATCATCACTAAAATTCAAGTCTTCAATACTCATTCCTTCACAAGAACTAGTGATATTTGCATCCATCACTAAAATCCAAGTCTTTAACTATGACAAACTAGGCTGTATGTTTTAAACAAATGAAAGAAAATATAATAGCGAGATAAACTACATTTGTGACTTTTTAGCACTTCATACTTAAAAGAATAGCACTTCCATAATCACAAACAATCATACAATGTTGTCAGTGCTAGTGAAAGAAGATTGATAACAGTTAACAAATGTTTGCAAAGAGAATAAGTTATGAATTTGATATTCAGATGAAACATACTAAGGCGATGTTCGGAAGCAGAAAGAGAGAGAGGGTAGAGAACATAAGCCCATACAGTGGTAATCGAATGATAAATAGAAATTAAGAGGATATAGTTTAGGTTTTGGGCAAGTTCCACATTCTTTCTTATTTCTTATAATCTTTAAAAGTTTAATTAAGTACTCTGCAACATACATTGAAGTCAGCATCTTGTTACCCATTACTTCATTATACATCTAATATTTTTTCTGAAAACTCAATATATCCTTAGTGTAGGTATCAATTAATTTTACAAGTAACATGATAATACTATGTGTGTGACTTAGATTAAAAAATTAAATAAATAAATCCTAACTACAGAAAATAATTATAGCGTCACACAGACATAATTTTTAATCGACAGTCATTTATATATATACACACAGACATAATTTTTAATCGACAGTCATTTACCTGAAAGAGACGTCGTTGCAGGATAAAGAGACATCGTGTAGGGAGAGGAGACGCAGTGGAGAGAAATACGCCGTTGCTGAAAAGATGATGCACGAAAGCAAATCGTTAAAAGAGAACAGAGAGATGTCGGAGGTGCTGATGGTAAGGACGCCGGAGGTGCTGATGGTCCGCTACTGGGGGGACGCCGGAGGTGCTGATGGTGATGACGCCGGTGCTATTGCTGGGGAGAGGGAGAGTGACAATAAGAGGGAGAGGGACGGGTGAAGGTTGAGAGAGAGAGAGACCTAGATGGGTTAAAATTTGGGCAGTAATATTTGGATGGCTGGGGGGGTAAAATTTTAGGCTGACTCCGTTATTATTTTGACTCTACAAATAACTAGGGTGATGATCACCCCCGTTTTTGAGGGTGAATAAAATCGCACTCTCTCATGTGCTGTGGAGCACACTTTTCCCACTCTTGTCCTTTTTCTCTTTCTTATGCATGAGTGGTCGCGTGAGCTGTGGAGCACACTTTCCCTACCCTTTGCCTCTCTACATAAACGGTAAGAGTTATAACATAGAATAAGCGATTGAATCATAATTATAATAAATAAAAATTAATGATCGCCCCAACTTAATTACTGATCTGTCAAAAAAATTCTACTCATTTATAACATTTTGTATGATAATATAATAAAAGGCTCCTTTCCAATGCGACACAACAATATTATTTTAGTTCGATCCACACACAGCTTCGCAGTGATTGAAAGGCAACCTGCACGCAACCTCCACGAAACTTCGCTGTAGTTTAAAAGACATTAAAAGCTGGCCCCACCTCACAATAATTCAACACGATCAAGTGATTTGAAATTGCTTGGAATTGGGAGTGATTGAAAGGCAACCTGACCTGCACGCAACCTCCACGAAACTTCGCAGTAGTTTAAAAGACATTAAAAGCTGGCCCCACCTCACAATAATTCAACACCATGAACTGATTTGAAATTGCTCGGAATTGGGAGTGGGATTTGCCCCTTCCATTTAGGGGAATTTTATCTCCAGTTCCTGAAATTGCTCCTCAGAGTTTATATTATATAAATTTTTTTTATTAATTTTTAAATTTTTCGTTTAACTCCATAATTTATTATCTTCTCCAACCACCCTCAACTATTGTCTCAATTCTTTTTTTCTCTCTCGCACTATACACACAAATACATATCATGACTGTTGACCCACCGCTATTACCCCTCCTCAAAGACTCACTCTCTCTCTGTACAATTAACGCGAGTTGTAGCAAATAAAAGAGAGAGAGTGGGTCAGTTACCATGACCGACCCACACACACATATATATATACACTCACATAAATATATATATATATATATATATGTACACACACAATTTCATGGCCATGAAAGCCGATTCACCTGGCGACCGTCGCAAAGATAATTCCATAAGCTTGGCCGAGTAATTGTAGAAGCCTTAAGAAGCTTGCTTTCCTAGGGATTGCTAGTTGAAATCTTCAGAAAAATTTTCCCTCCCTCCCTCCACTCACCAAGTGGATCATTGCGCGCATAGACGAAGAGCGTTGATTCTATTAGTTTATCACTAAACTTTAAATTTTGTATAAGGATTAAGTAAAATGCTAAAACAAATTGAATATAGTAGATTATTATTTGATAAACACACCCTTCAAAATAATGGACATTCAATATAGGAGGGATGGTGCAATATTGAGCCGGCATTATCACATTTTTGCCTTGTTCTCATGATGATCATTTGGATCTCAATCTCGTTACTTTTGAGATAGTCGCACAGACACGAGTAAAGAAGAATAGATTTCAAATGACTCATTGAATCTAAATGATATGAGGCCATCTCCAACCACACTCCCTATTCTATTTCTTATTATATTATAAATAATTTACTCCCTATTCTGATTTTGCTTAAAAAACTGTGCGTGCTCCAACCATACTCCCTATCACACTCCATATCTCACTTGTTTATTAATAAATTTTAATTCTATTTATAATTTTTATAATTATAAGATTTTATTATTTATTTGATAATTTAATAATAAATATGACAGTATTAGATTTTTATAATATTTAATATATTTATAAATAAATTTTTTAATATTTTTAAAAATGATTATTTAACAAAATAAATATACAAAATAATCAAATACACACAAAATAAATAATCAAGTACACAAAATAATTAAATACATGCATAAAATATATAATCAAATACACAAAATAATTAAATATTTACATACAAATAAATTATAATCAAATACATAAAATAATTAAATACATGCATATAAAAATAATAATCAAATACATAAAATAATTAAATACATGCATATAAAAATAATAATCAAATACATAAAATATAATTCACTCAATACTTTAATACATATAAAATATATATAAAATGGAATAAGGAGCAAATTTTAACTCCTCATCTATATAAGGAGTCATTTTAATCAAAGTCATATTTTGAGGAGTGACAAGACATATAGGGAGCTCCCTTGGGGTGTGTTTGATTGTATTACCTAAAATTTAATTTTAGGTAATATTGGCTAGAAAACAAAAACCATCTCACCCCATTAGAAAATGAATTCTATGGAAAAAAGTTTTAAATACTTGTATCTTACATATTTTTTCATAGAAAAATTAAGAGTGTTTGATTACTTTCTATAGAAAATATATAATGATTGCACATTTTTCATAGAAAATATATGCAATCAAACACACTCTTACTGTCATGTAAAACAGAAAATAGAAAATATATATGATTTTGAAGTGGCAATATTTATAATAATTTATTTATATTTATTTATAATTTTTTAACATTCTAATTTTCAAAATTATCATAAATGGAAAAAGAATTCAACGGAGAAAGCAACTTAATTACATATATTTAAATATGGAATAGAGTTGATGATATAGAATGATGTCAATTCTGCAAGAGGCGTCAATTCTGCCGGCCCTGCCGTGGAGCACACTTTTACTTTTCCTTTTTTCTATGTATCAAGTCACTTACCCTTTTTCTTTTTTCTATGTATTAAGTGAATTTTTTTAAAGTAATGATATTTAATTTGAATAAAAATAAATAGTAATATTATGATAGTTCATATGTTAATATTTAATTAAGCAAAATGAGAGATAAACAATAAATTTTATTTTTTTAAATAAATATATAAAATCAATCAAACACTTTTATGTATACTATAATATTATTATTATTTTTTATTAAAATTAAATAATATTCTCTTTTTTTAATATATCAAATGGTCCCATGTGTCGTGGAGTGCCCTTTCCTTACACTTTTCTTTTCTTTTTTTTCTATATAAATAATATTACTCTTAAATTGATTGATTACAATATGGTACATATTTTCATTAAATGGGCAAAAAAAAAATTTAATTCCATTCACAATAATTCATAAGATTAAAATTATAGCTTGTACAAATAATATTAACAATCACTTAAATCAAACAATCAAAAAAGAACATTTGATAAAGAAAGTGGCGTTGAGAGAAAGAGAAAAGGAAGGAAATTTTTTTTGAAGGAATAATGTTATTTGTTATCTTTTCTTAAAAAAATAATGTTATTTGTTATCTTTTTGTGTCACTGTTGTTCTATAGTGGAGATGAATAGTAATATTCGACAGTCAAGATTGGTATTATTTTTTAATCTAATGTATTTTTATTAACTTAATAAGGTGTCTTGAATTTAAAAATTATGTATAATAAATATATTTTATTTAAAAATAACATATATTATTAATTTTTATCTTATATCTTTAAAATACAATATGGAAAACTTATTTTTTTTCTATAATCTCATCTTCAATCTAATATTTAATTAAAAGAGAGGAACAAGGAGAGATAGGTTGGGACTTTCCTCTCCCACTCTCTCTTTCTCTCTCTCAATATATAAATATATTGAAAAATATATATAATTTTCTTAAAAATAAAATATAAAATATTTATAATTTTGAAATCACCGTATATGTGATAATTATATATGTTGAATTATGGATTACAGTTCATGATGTGGGATGATGTTATAATTTTTTTCAAATAAAAAAAAATTAATTATTTGACTGTCAAAGTTAATCAAGTGGTCTTGGTGCACAGTTTCCGTTTTGCCTTTTCCTATTATCAAGTAACCTTTCTCTTTTTTCTATGCATCGATAAGTCTCATGTGCCGTGTGTGCTCTTTAATATCTATATCAAGTCATTGCCGTGGAGCACACTTTTCTTTGCCCTTTTTTCAAGTCACTGTCGTGGAGCACACTTTTTTCTATGTATATCAAGTCACTGCCGTGGAGCACAGTTTCCCTCTACACATAGATGGTCAAGTCTTCATATCATTATTTTTTAATCTAATTCATTTTTATTAGTTTGAGGAGCTGTCTTGAATTTAAAAATTATGTATAATAAATATATTTTATTTTTTTAATTTTTATTTTATGTCTTTAAAATAGAAAAATAAAAAACTTATTTTTTTCTATAATATCTCTTCAATCAAATCTTTTATTAAAATACCACTAATGAGGCGTGGGGACAGGGTCAAGGCGACCCTCCCTTGACCCCAGGCAACCAAATTCAAAAGTTAAATGCTGATTGTGAATTGAAAATCATTTATATCTCTCTAAGTAAGTTTTTATTATTTTAAAAATAATTTAGATAAGTTTTTGAAATGAATTAGATATGATACTGTGCAATTTTTATGTAAATAGAGAATTGTAATTTAAATCTTATTTTCATAAATTTATCTTTTTAAGTAAAATAACAAAGGGTATATGTGATATTTATTTTATTGACACAGTTTTATAACCTTAATAGAATACACAACATATTTACATATATTTATATATATAACTATAATATATATTATGAGAGTAGGGATTGGATTGGATTCGAGTCTCTCCTAATTTTTATCAAAAATAGTTGAGGAATATATAAATCCAAAATTAATTTTTGTCAAAGATCATTGATTTTTTAAGCTATGTATAAGAGGTACGCATATTTTTTTTTATTTCTATTTTTAAATATTAAATTTAGATTAAACCTATTTATTAATATATAAAAATACATATAATTATATGTATATATTATTTTTTTGACCCAACGATAGTATTTGTATATGTATATTTTGAAAATTATTTTATTTTCAAAATTATCATAAATAAAAAAAGAATTCAACAGAAAAAACAACTTAATTACATAAGTTTAATTATGAATTAGAGTTTACGATCTGAAATGATGTTATATTTTTTCATAAATAAAAAAATTAAATTATTTTAGAGTCAAAGTCAATTAAGGGTCTCATTTGTGGAGCAGGCTTTCCTTCCTTTCCTTTTTTTTCTATGTATCATTATCAAGTGGCCTCACTTTCCATTTCTTTTCTTTTCATTTTTTTTTTTAAGTTATGCGCTAACACTCGCACGTCTGTCAAACCCAAGGGAGATAAATCAAAAATATATCTTAGTGACCAATTTTTTTTTTAAATTGTATATACTGACATTTATTAAAGGTCACTCTTAGAAGAATGTAAATTTTTTATTTTTCATAAATTTTTTATTTTTTTCAAAAATCGATCTCACACTATTAATCTCTAGTATGATTTTACAACCCCCTTTGACACCCAACTTTGTCCATGGGACTTTTTCTCTTTTTTTTTTTCTATGTATCAACAAACTTATCTTTTGCCTTTAAAACATCGGTTAAACAATAAGACAATATATTAGTATTAATTTGATGAATTATAAATTTAATTTTTATAAATAATATATTAATATTAATTTAATAAATTACAAATTTAATTTTTATTTTTTACAAAAATAAAAAAATAAACATGTGATTTATCTCCTAACATATTTGAAGGACAACCTCCACGAGCTTCCCAGTGGTTGAAATGACATTAAAGGCTAGCCCAACCTCACAATAATTCGACACCATGGCGTGATTTAAAATTGCCTGGAATTGGGATTGGGATTTGCCCCTTCCATTTATCATCCTCTTCAGTCCTCACCACTCTCTGGCTGCCTTCAAAGACTCAGCGACTGCAATCAGAGCAAACTAAATTATACAAGTTTGTTTTAGTTTTATTTATTTTCTCAAATATTGTGGAACATATATATGCAGATTATTAAATTATTATGATTGATGGATGATGCGTTATAATAATCTTACCAAATTAGAGTATAACTAATTAATGCAGTGTTTTGTTGTTCCTCTTCCTACTGAATTGTGTTTTGAACTTCATTTTACGTGTATATATGTTTGGTTTTGTATTCATCCTCTTCATTTTATTCATTTTTAGGCTTGTCATGGCTGCTTCATCGTCATCTCCCATCCCACCGCCACAGCGGGAATACGATGTCTTCTTGAGTTTCAGCGGCCTTGATAGCCGCAAGAACATTATTAGTCATCTACAAGCTGCTTTGAAGCGAAACAACTTTCGCACATTTAAAGACGACAAAAACTTGGATAGAGGAAAGGATATTGCGGCAGGACTATTCGAAGCAATTAAGAATTCATCAATGTCTATTGTTGTGTTCTCAAAGAACTACTTTGCATCAAAATGGTGTCTGGCCGAACTTGAGAAGATTATGGAGTATAGCAAGAACTTACATCATATTGTTATTCCCATCTTTGTTGATATAGAGCCATCTGATATACGAAATTTAAAAGGGAGTATTGCGGAAACCTTGGCCAAACTCGAAGAAGTTCCTGAGAATTGGAGAGCAACTCTGACTGAAGTTGCCAGTTTGGCTGGTTTCGTCTCCAACAGTGATAAGTATACTTTTTTTTTTTTTTATAATCACTTAATTTTGATTATTGAAATGTTTGCAGAATTATAATTTTTTTTTAATTCAATCCTTTTGGGCGAATTAATAGGGATGAAGCAAGCTTGGTTGAGGATATTGTTGAAGAGGTTCAAGGAAAATTAAGTTCGCGCATACCGTTAAATGTTGCAAAGCATCCAGTTGGAATAGAGCCTCGTTTACAAAAGGTACTCAAGGAGTTGTGCTTGGAGTCATCTGATGATGTTCGCATTGTTGCAATATGGGGAGTTGGCGGACTAGGTAAGACAACAATTGCCAAAGCTGCGTATAATTGTATTCGTAGCGGGTTTGAAGGTTGCAGCTTTGTGGCCAATGTTAGAGAAACATGAGAGCAATCAAAGGGGAATTTGCTTGCTTTGCAGAAACAAATTCTATCTGATATCTCGAAGAATGAAAATTATAAAATGGGAAGCATTCATGAGGGGGTTGAATTGCTAAAACGCAGAGCTTTCTACGGAAGAAAAGTGCTCGTAGTTCTTGATGATGTAGATCGTGTGGAACAAATGGATGCACTAGCCATCGATCCAAGGGTCCTCTGTCGTGGGAGTAGAATTATTGTAACTACTAGAACTATTTCTTCCTTGTACTCGCTTCAATCGGTGGTTAACATATATGAGCTTGAGCTGTTGAATAAGGATGAATCTCTTCAACTCTTTAGTTTGCATGCCTTCAACCAACATAATCCCCCAGAGGGCTTTTTGGAGCTTTCAAATACAGTGGTGAATTATGCCAGGGGTATTCCATTAGTTCTTGAAGTTTGGGGTTGCTTTTTGAATGGCAACAACGATCAATGTGAATGGAGAAGTGCAATTGCAAAAATGAAAAAGATTCCTCCGCCTGACGTTCAAGGAAAACTAAGGATAAGTTATGATTCACTAGATGAAAATGAGCAAAAATTGTTCCTAGATATAGCATTCTTCTTTTTTGGCGAGGGAGAAAATTTTACCATTCAAGTATTGCAAGACTGCGGGTTTTTCCCAGAAATTGGATTTCGACGCCTGAAGAATCTGTGTCTCCTAAAATGTATAGGATCTATGATTGTAATGCATGACATTATCAAGCAGATGGGTAGGGAGATAGTTCGACAAGAGAATGTTGTTTATCCAGGAGAACGTAGTAGATTATGGGATCACAAGGATGTTCTTCAAGTGCTGACAAATTGTGAGGTGAAATCCACACTGCCCAACTTCTCATTAACATTTGATGTTTACTTTCTTTACTTTTTGCTCAACAAGAAAAATAGAGAAAACAAAATGGCAAACAAAGGAAATAAGGACAAAAATTAACCCAAAATTTGTTATTGTTAATATAGCTTTTGATGTGTAATTGTTGCATGAATGTCAAAATGCATATGCATAGGCACATTCTCAATCCTTTTTTTTTTTTTTTCATCAATGTAATTAATTTTTTCCTTTGATATGTGATGTGTTGTAGGGAACTAACGCAGTTGAGGGCCTTACCCTGTTGCACAATGGAAAAGATATTAAAGTGAAAGCAAAAGCATTTCAAAATATGACAAGACTTAGGGTGCTTCATCTCGATCATGTTCTACTTAGTGCTGGCTACAAGTTTTTGTTCAGAAATTCTGGCTACAAGCATTTGTTCAGAAATTTAGTATGGTTACGTTGGCAACACTTTGATCTCAGTGTTTTGCCATCACAATTAAACTTGGAGAATTTGGTTTCGCTTGACCTAAGATACAGCAACATAAAACGAGTTTGGAGAGGAACTAAGGTAAAAACTTTTATTTCTTATATATTTTTCTATTTCAAACACTGATATAAATCACTTGGATACACATTCACTGTGTGTATCATATCATATGAGAATTAATATTTTATTATTATTTTAACAAAACTAAAATTTCTTGATCTTAACTATTGTCATAACTTAACCACAACTCCTAATTTCTCTGGACTCTCCAATCTTGAGGAACTGTATCTTATCGATTGTGTAAAATTGCAAAAGGTGGATAAGTCTATTGGACATCTCGACAAGTTACATGTTCTGACGGTCAATGGTTGCAAGAGCCTTAGAAAGCTTTTGCCGAAGATGAGCACAAAACAAGATTGCAAGGTAACTAAGTTGAAATTTTTTATTTCTTATATATATATTTTTTCAAACACTGACCTATATCATATAAGAATTGATATTTTATTGTTATTTTTAACAGGTTTTAAGTAAACTAAAATATCTTAATTTCCCCGACTGTTGTAACTTAACCACAACTCCTAATTTCTTTTGGATCCCCAATCTTACGGAGCTGGACCTAAGTTCTTGCTTAAGATTGCAAGAGCTGGATAGGTCTATTGGACATCTCCACAAATTAAGATGGCTAGGTGTAAATTGCAGCAGCCTTAGGAAGCTTCCATTGGAGATGGTGAACTTGAAATCTCTTGAAGGCATATTCTTCGAAAGTAAAGGATCTCTTGGGCCGTCACTAAACTTTTTACAGGACTTAAGCTGCTTAAATAGATTGCACATGCGTGGCTGCTCTTTGACTCAATTACCTGATTTTGAGAGGATGATCTCATTAACCGAATTGGCAATAGAAAAGTGTTCTTTGACTCAATTACCTGATGGAATTGGGAGTTTGATCTCATTAACCTATTTGGATATTTGTCATTCCAAATTTAGTTGCTTGCCAGAGAGTATATGCAACCTTACAAGATTGAAAAGTTTAAAAATTAGATATTGCGATATGTCAAATTTGCCTAGCGAGCTTGGTAGATTGAACCGATTGGAAGTATTGCGTCTTGAAGGAAATAACTTTTGTAGCCTTCCAGAGAGCATCGGTGACCTTACAAAGTTATGGTATCTTGATTTGTGTGATTGTAAAAGACTCCAATCACTCCCCAAGCTTTCAAGTTCAAACGTCATCGTTGACAATTGCACATCATTAAGAAGAATATCACTCGAAACAATCACGAAGTATAAATCGATGTCTTGTTACAATTGTCCTAAATTAGACGGGGAGTATTGTGCCCATAAAATTGGAACAAATTTTCTCGATTACAAGGTATTAGCGTTCTTTCTTTTACATCTACTACTATATATATAGTCGAAACAGATCAAAATGTTTCATTATTTTTTTGTGTTATTAAAAAATGATTATGATACTAATTTGAGCTAATTATTTTGCAATTTATTCACCTTAGCGGTTTGGAATCAAAATTTGGAATGTACTATTTTGAAATGTACTAACACGACATGATTTATGCTTATATGCAGGTTTTAGGTTCATTTCAAATTCAGTATTCAGAGGTAATGTTTCCTGATTGGTTGCAGCATGAGACCACAAATTCATATTATGCTCTCAAGGCGCCTCGAGTTGGAAATAAGCATTTTATTCGATGCATTTTTTATGCTGCCCACCCGATTGCGTCGATCTATTGTAATTGGGTGATGCAATTCCATCTCCACAACAAAACCAAAGACGTTTTTATTAATTGCTACTGTTCATTTTGGCCAGTTGATAAAATCAGCATAAATATTGTTGGAGATCAGATCATTTTTCGTTATTATTCTTTTCATGTGGACAAGTTGAAATTGGAAGAAGGCGATGAAATAGAAATTTCTTGGATACCTGGGAAGAATGTGGTTTTGAAGAAATGGGGAGTTCATGTTAGTTATTACACAATTGATGATCATCATTAGTAGTAAGTCCCTCTCTAACACAAGATTGTAGATTGATTGAATCATGAAATTGATGAAATCTATTTTTTTTGGTAATATATATATAAATATATATATATATATAAATATATATAACCATTTAGCCATGTTTTTTAAATTCTTTTCCTCATTTGTTTGTTGTTGGCATGCAATAAAATATATTCTGCAAGCTTTTATAATAAATATTACTAAATCAATTTATTCTTTACATGTTTGACATGATAGAAATATGTATGCATTAAATACTCAAATACATGAATCAAGTAAATATATAAAATATTTGTGTGATTTTGTCTCTAGCTATAAATCATGAATCCAATTTAAATTTTTATTTTAAATATAAAGAAGGGAGAGAGAAATAAAAGATATTTTAAAATTTTGATGATCTCTATAAATACTATAAATTAATTAGATTTTCCTTTATTTTTAATAAATTTTTATATTATTTTTGTTTCCGCATTACCATAGGAACATATATATTTTTACATAATTTCTCTTGTTCTCGCATTACTATATGAAAAAATATTTAAGTAAATTGAGTGTACGGTTGAATTCATGCATATAATGGTTAAATAGATTTGATTTTGTTATTTCAAATTTTTTAATTTAGTTAGAGAATTTATTAAATAAAAAATTTAAAAAATATTAAATGATGTTATTTTTTATTTACGCTTGAAACTTCCTCTTTCTCCATTTCTTTGTTAACTGGATCTTCTTCTGGCTCAGGATCATTCATCAAACCTTTGATTCACTAGATTTCATAGGATCGTTGGTCTCGGAGAAGCTGTCGTATAATTTCTCAATGCTGGTCATCATATTCTCCACTCCATGTTTAAAAGACATCAGGGATGCCCATGGCTCACTTAAGGCTCACATTTCGTCTCCTCTTTTGTCAAAAGTGTCAAGGATTTAGGAGCCATTACCAATGCTGCAGTTTGCACCCTGATCAGGACTTCCTTATACCGGATCCTAAATGCAGGTAAGAGCAGCAATGCAATGGTTTTATTTCCCACTCTATGCCAATCATTTCTAAATAGTCCAAACATACTTCACACAAACAGCTATAACTAAAGTAAATAGAGATTGTTTAAGAATTTCCACTTGCAAATGAAGTTATGCCACGCATCAGATAGGAGGAAAAAACAAATGCCTAAAAGAGGACATTGTTGGTAAATATAAATTTATTTATTTTGGTGGATATTGGTAATTTATTTTTGGTTGCAAAGAATAACAATCACGGGTAAAAGACCTTACAGGGAATAGAAGTTGCGTCCCAATTCATAGAAGTATTGACATCGACTCCTTGAATCCACGTGTGCAGCATCAGCTGCAATTTCCTCTCTTGTCCTAGCATTCCAAGATAGGAGAAATGAAAAAAAAACAAAAGCAATTAAATTTTTCAACAAAGAACAAGAAATTCATGTTCATATTTTGCCATGGTTCTCTCAGGACACAAAGGAATTCAGAGCCATGTTTTTCAATCTCACCAAATTTCAGATAGGATTTGCAAACAGAGAGTTACTTCACCTTAGGAGATTGCAACTGGTCAGTTGGGCAAGTTCATGGGAGAAGACTAATAGATGTTGTTTGTCTTAGGTGCAGCTCACGGGCAAGCCAAAATGGAAGCTCTACCTTTGAACCTTGTTCTACCTAAAATAGTAAAACACACCTATCAAGCTTAGGGCTAGCAAGGTGTTCCTTGGCCTTCTACAATGCCACCTTAGTACTTGCATTACTTATTTCATACATAGAACACAATATAACTAGGCCCAGAAAGCCAAGACCTGGAAATTTTGGTCAAGTTCACATGCATTTGTCAATTCAAGCAAAAGAACATAGTTAGGCCCAGAATTCTTCACGAGCTAAATATAGTTAACACAATTTATTCATTCTGATGATGAAATTAAATTTACCAAAAGAAAACTGGAAGCATATTATCACATTCCTATTCTGTGCTTCAATCCCCAAAATGGAAGAACAGAACAAGAAGATAAACCACAAAACAGAAGGGGGAAATACTGCACACAACTAGCCCAGCCTGATCCCACAATGAAACATCTACCCTTGTTGTTCTGTACATAATCAACCCCTCCAGAAGTTGGGTTTCACATTGTGGATAATTCAACTGGTTTGCAATGGCAACCAAGCTCTGATTCTAAAACATTTTGAAACAACAATAGTTAAACCTGCTATGCATAATAGGCCATTGAAAATGTAATACAAAATAAAGTCAATTATAAACTCAATAAACCTGATGCAAACGAGGATATAAACTCGATTGTGGGTTTTCGAAGAAAAGGGCATAGAATTCGCTTATGGACTCCGATTTTAGCCCATAATATATGCTTTTGGGGTAGCTCGACGAGACAAATGCAACTAGTCACTTTGCCACTACCGATTATGTTTTTTCACCATTTGAATTTTTCTTTTATGCTAAAATGCAATTTTTTTATGATAATCAGACACCAAGTTGGCCTATGCGCATGAATTGAAAAAAAATCAAATAGAGGTGAAACATAGGCATGCATTTTATCAAACATATGGTGTACAACTAAAACAAAAACAAAGAATCCAATCAATAAGGGAAAACTCGATTTAGGGAAAAAAAATAAAAACAATCAATTCTGGACACAGATTATTACAAGGGCAAACCCGATTTGCATGTTGAGGAAGCTGTCGGAGTTGAATCTGGAGACTGTGGAGATGATACCGGAAGAGTCTTTGAGTGGGTCACAGCAAAGACTGCTGGGTTTGAAAATATTTGTACAGAATCGGAAGGGTTTGTTGAGGAGCCTTTGGGAGGGTTTGTACAAAATCGGGACGGTTTGCTGAGGAGCCTTTGTGGGAAGAAATGAATTTGTATAAAATCATTACTGGGAGCGATTTGCCCAGAAGAATCAACGATTTGCACAGAATCGCGAGTTTGTCTTGGGGAAGAAACAGATTCAGTGTTGGGAGGCTAATTTGGATTTGGCATGGATGAGGGGATTTGGTTCTTCACAGGGATTCGAAGGCTTTGGAGTGGGTTTGCACGATTTACGCACCATATGTAGAAAATGGTGAGTTTTGGGAGGCTAATTTGGACTTGGGGATGAAGCATTTTGGTTTTGGTGGGTTCTTCGCTGGGATGAAGCATTTGAAGGATTTGGTGGGTTCTTTTGCTGGGTTTTCAAGTTTTATTTGAATTTTTTAATTTTTAAGTTTTATTTGGGTTCTTCCCATTTCATTTTTTTATATTTTTTAATTTTTATCTGAAAATAATTAAACTTATCTTTTAACTATAATTTAATAATTTTATAGTAAAATTTTACTTTTTGGCTAAGCAATTTAAACTTGTAGATAAAACTTTTGTATTGAAAATTTATATTTTGTTGCAAAATATTTGGTTAATTTAAATTTCTTACGATTTAATAATTACGTAATAAAATATTAATTTTTTATTACCAAATTTATAATGTAGATAAATTTTTCTTAGCTAAAATTATATTTGGTGGAAAAAATTTTGACTTCTTTGAATTATCTATAATTTAATAGATTTCATAGCAAAATATAACATTTTGCTACAAAAATTATTACCTAGAAAAAAAATTCATAGTGAAAAGGTTATTTTGTTGTAGTGCTCTTGATCGATCAAAATTTGGCTTCCTATCAGATAGTGTATGCAGTCTTACACGCCTTTCAACTTTAAGGCTTCGACTTTAGGGATTGAATTTTGTAATTTGTCAAGTTTGTCAAGTGAACTTGGGAGATTGACCCAATTGTAAATATTGAACCTTAAAAGGAAACAATTTATGTGGCTTGCGAGAGAGCATTGGGAACTTTTATAACATATTGAATATCTATTTGAGCAATTGTCATGGACTCCAGTCACTTCTAAAATCTTTAGCATGTATAGAACTAATAAGAGCAAACAATTGCACATCGTTAGGAAGCATATCACTTGAATCAACCGGCAACAATTATAGGGTGATTTTTTATGAAAATTGTCCCAAATATTCTGCTAACAAAATTGGAATTAGTTTGCTCTAAGACAAGGTGAGTACTATACTAACACATGATTTATGTTTTTTGCCCTACAGGGATCACATCCACTCAAAATTTTTGTTTCTAGGGAAGAGTTACCCAATGGGGTGCAGCATAAGACTCCAAACTCATATTATTGTTTTAGGGTGTCGTCTCTAGAAAATATTGATTTCACAAAGATGGATATTTTACGTAGTACAAACACTTGAATCAAAAGGATGTAATTGGCTTATTAGTTATAGAATTCACAATAAAACCAAAAACATGATTCATGTTTATCACCACTCAAGATCTTTCGTATCGCGGTGGAGATCATCAAACCATAGTTGACTATTACCATGTTTTGTATACATGTTGTGTAACATTTTGCATCGAGCGATAAGAAGGATCTGAACAACTTACCTTGATGGGCCTACACGAACTTCCCAGGGGGGTCACCCATCCTTGGATTTTCCCAAGTCAAGCACACTTAATCCTGGAGTTCTTTGCCTGCATTCAACCCAAAATGTATCCAGTTGGTGTTGTTTATTTCTTTACTTATCCTTAATATATACTATTCTTCTCTAGGCTCCCCGGGTATTACATTCTCCCCTCTTGAGCACATGACGTCCTCATCATGCGACCTTATAACTAGTCCTAGACCTTCTCCTCTTTGGGGGCTGCCATCCTAGAAGCCTGCCAGGAGCCGGTCCTTGTACAAGCTCTCGAGCCTGGCACCACTCCCTGCCCTCATAGGACCGCCTTCACCAAGGGTCGACTCTGATACCACCTATAACTTCTCGCATCGAGCGATAAGAAGGACCAGAACAACTTACCATAATGGGCCTACACGAACTTCCCAAGAGGTCACCCATCTTTGGATATCCCAGGTCAAGCATGCTTAACCCTAGAGTTCTTTTCCTACATTTAGCCCAAAAGATATCCAGCTAGTGTTGTTTCATTTCTTTACTTATTCTCGATATATATTATTCTCTTTTGGGCTCCTAGGGTATTACATTCTTCCCCCTTGAGCACATGACGTCCTCGTCATGCGACCTTACAACTGGTCCAAAACCTTCTCCCCTTTGGAGGCTGCCATCCTAGAAGCCTTCCAGGAGCCGCTCCTTGATTAGGTCTCGTGCCCCGGTGCCATTCTCCGCCCTCATTGAACCACCTTCTCTAAGGGTCGACTCGGATACCATCTATAACATCCCGAATCGATTAATAGGAAGAACCGGAACAACTTAGCCTGATGGGCCTACACAAACATCCCAGTGGGGTCACTCATCCTTGGATTTTCCCAAGTCAAGCACACTTAACCCTAGAGTTCTTTGCCTACATTCAGCCCAAAAGGTATCCAGCTGGTGTTGTTTCTTTCCTTACTTATCCTCATATATACTATTCTCTTTTGGGCTCTCGGGGTATTACATTCTCCCCCCTTGAGCATATGACATCTTCGTTATGCGACCTTATAACTAGTCTCAGACCTTCTCCCCTTTGGAGGCTGCCATCCTAGAAGCCTGTCAGGTGTCGCTCCTTGATCAGGCCTCGCACCTCGGTGCCATTCCTCGCCCTCATTAGACTGTCTTCTCCAAGGGTCGACTTTGATACCACCTGTAACATCCCTGATCGAGTGATAGGATGGACCGGAACAACTTACCCTGATGAGCCTACACGAACTTCCAGAGGGGTCACCCATTATTGGATTTCTCCAGGTCAAGTACGCTTAACCTTTGAGTTCTTTACCTGCATTCAGCCCAAAAGATATCCAGCTGGTGTTGTTTCCTTCCTTACTTATCCTCGATATATACTATTCTCCTCTGAGCTCCCGGGGTATTACATTCTCCCCCCTTGAGCACATGACGTCCTCGTCATGTGACTTACAACTAGTCTTAGACTTTCTCCCATTTGGGGGCTGCCATCCTAGAAGCCTGCCAAGAGTCGCTCCTTGTACAAGCTCTCGAGCCCGGTGCCACTCCCCGCCCTCATAGGACCGCCTTCACCAAGAGTCGGCTCTGATACCACCTATAACATCCCGCATCGAGCGATAGGAATGACTGAAACAACTTACCTCGATGGGCCTACATGAACTTTCCAGGGGGTTACCCATCATTGGATTTTCCCTTGTTAAGCACGCTTAACCCTAGAGTTCTTTGTCTGTATTCAGCCTAAAAGGTATCCAGCTGATGTTAATTCTTTTTCTTACTTATCCTCGATATATACTATTCTTCTCTGGGTTCCCAGGGTATTACATTCTCCCCCCTTGAGCACATGACGTTCTCGTTATGCGACCTTACAACTAGTCTCAGTCCTTCACCCATTTGGAGGCTACCATCCTAGAAGCTTGCCAGGAGCCGCTCATTGATCAGACCTCATTGGACTGCCTTCTCCAAGGGTCAGTTCTGATACCACCTGTAACATCTTTGATCGAGCGATAGGAAGGACTAGAACAACTTATCCTAATGGCCCTACACGAACTTTCTAGTGGGGTCATCCATCCTTGGATTTTCTTAGATCAAACACGTTTAATCCTTGAGTTCTTTGCCTACATTCAGCCCAAAAGGTATCCAGCTGGTGTTTTCTTCCTTACTTATCCTCGATATATACTATTTTCCTCTAGGCTCTCGGGGTATTACATGTTGGGCTTGGAAGTAAACTATGAAATTGAGGTTTCATTGATATTATTAAGGAACGTGCTTGCGAAGAATTATGTAACGACCCGTGAATCGTAATTTAATTCAATTATTAGTTTGTTGTGTTAATTTAATGTAAATGAGATATTAATATATCTTGTTGTCATTAATAATAATAATTTTTGATGTTTTAAAGAAATAGAAAATTAAGGTAATTAATTATTTTATTCTGGAATATTTAAGGGAATAGGAAAAAATTGAAATAAATTAAATTGGGAGATTTTTTGAAAGTTTCGGGTGTTAGTGTAAATATTAAAGGGGGTGTGTGAATATTTTGAAAGTTTGGGGGGGGGAGGCTGGTGTGATTTCGAAAAAGGGACCAAGGGTACCCTTATATATTAATGCGCGCGTTATATGTATGAGGGTAGTGTGTGGCGTGGGTGGTCGCGCGTTCGATTTGCGGGGTGCTCGCGCAAGGCTGGGAATTTTGTTGATTTTTAATCAGTCATGGGCGTCCAAAAACGGCACCGTTTAGTCAAGGACGGTGGCCTCCAGCGCTAGTTCCGCAGCTGCCATGTGGCCGCGCCCTTCGGGCGTTTTTGATGGAAGAGAAGCAGCAAACAAATTGGAAAAAAGGGTAGTGCGCGCGCGGACGAAAAATTGGAAGAATTTGGTGAGGAAATCAAGATTAAATCAGGTTTAAACGAAGATTTAATCAGCTAGGTAAGTAGAGAAGCTAGTAATAATTATTCTGTACGGTTGAAATTTTGTTTAGAGCCTAATTTTGTTAATTTTGGCCAATTATCTGATGTGGTTTGTATAATTTTTGTCGCGTTTGTTCAAAAGAAGCTTAAGGATCTATTCGGCGAGGCAAGTTCCTTACCCCCACTGCGAAATCCCTTTCGTTATGAATTTATTTAGCCTCCATTCGTTTGGTCGGCCCGTTTATTAATTATGGAATTATGAGCCGTTTAATGTAAATTAAATTTAATGAGCTAACTTCAATGATTTCATTTTTTGGTTGTCTACTGGGGTTTGTGCCACCCCATGTCTGCGGGAATGATGCTGTACTCACTTGGGGAGTAGGTTATTAGATGTTGAGTTTAATTGTAGTTTCTTAACTGTTAATAGGCTAGAGCGGTTGGACAGTCAGGGTAGGGGTCGGTTGTTCGGTGACATTGAGGTGACTACCGTACGGTCTTTCGTAGACTGTCGGCTAATCACTCCTAGGCACTAACCGTTGACCAGTGTCAGACACTGCTGACTAACTCTACTGTTATATGGTCATAACATGACTTGTTATATTTTATTCTTATTGTATGGTTTGGTATGACATGGGTACGGGCTGCATGTTGGGGTTTTCATGTTCTATTTATGCCTGGACACAGACATCCTAGGATTGTTAGTTGCATTTGGCACGGGCATATACATCGCATGTGATTTACTATGTGGGCGAAGCATCTGCCTGATGCCTGGATGTATGGGCGCTAGTATATCTAGTTGATGCTTACTACGCCTTGCATTTTATATGCACATTGCACGGTTACTATATGTACAGTGGTCTCGGACGGGAGTACCGTTCCGAGGGAGCTTGGGGCTCGGCTATTCAGTGGCTCAGGCATTAGGAGTACCAACCCGAGGAGTGTACATAGGTTTGTGGAAGACATATGTTGCCTTTTAGGGCAACGGCAGGTTGGTATGGGACTTGGGTGCCAGGTGTCTTGTGTGGGCTCCAAGGACCGGTATGTGCTTTCAATATGCTATTCTATTGTGTGGTAGCGTCTCATAGCTTGTGTGCATGTGTGGGACTATGTGTGGGGAGTTCTCCTCTTCTATTGAATTTATAGCCTTCATTTTCTTATAAACTTGCTGAGTCTTGCGACTCACCTTGTTTTCCATCATTTCAGGTAAGGGTAAAGCAAAAGTTGAGGGCGAGGATCACGCCACCTAATAGCCAGGCGAGTTGGTATGGTGTACAATTAGCTTGCCCCCGTTGTCTCTGATATTTTGGCAGGATTTTTGTCTCTTATTTTTTACTGTGCTAGGTTGTTCCTTGTATCTTCTATTGTTGGCATCGATGTCTGTGTATATTTTTATAATTCGTAATCGCTGTTCTAGCGAGGTACTCGTGTGCGTGCATATATGTAGTTTTGCTTCTGTTGTTGTATTTCTTATGCATGCATGCCAGGGTAATTCTCCCGTGTATTTTATTCTTTTCCCTTCCGTAAGCGCTCTCGTTCAGGTAGATCGAGTGGTTGGGATATCCGGGAGGGAGTGCTTACAAATTGGGGATTTGATATTTTCTATGAAACAAGGGATCGAGAAGCTCCAATGAACCAAGAAATAGTGAAAGATCAAGAAGTTTCAAGAGTGCAAATTGTTAGCGATGAAGTGATGGAGAAGTTTCTTTAGAAAATGGAGAGATTTAAAGAAGAGAATGAGAATTAGAAAGAAGAAATGGAGGAGAAAGATGAAGAGACGAGAGAGGAAATATGATAGCTGAATGATGAAGTGACGAAATTGAGAGACTCAAAAGAAGATTAGAACAATTCTATTTGTAAATTCATATCCCAATGCTTTTGTTGCTTTTTAAGTTTGTCCTCATTCATGATAAAGATGGCCAAATCTTGAGGTGCTAAGTAACGTGATCAAATTTTGATTTTTGAGTATACGAGCTCACTCATGCACCTAGTGTACGAAAGCATTTTCTCGGTCGCTCTCATTATGTGGAGGGAATTTATGTGCCTTATAATTTTGTCGATAGCATGTATAATATATGTCAATGTGCTCTTTCTTTTGGCCAAGGATAATGTCATTTGGACATCATTTTTGTACCAATCATCAATCTTAAGATTGGGGGAGTCTGGGCCCAAAGGCCTTGCTTAATGAAAAACCCGTCCTAATTTCATTTTGGGCCTAAAATTTTGACCGCAGACATTCAAAACCCATTATTAAATAATAATGATCAGTCCCCATCTGCTTGACATTTCAGACTGATTTTTCATCCCTTTTATCATATCATTGTTCTTATAAAGAAGTACCTATTCTTGATTTGGGTTTGAAAGATTTCTTCTTATTTGATGTTAGTTTTGGTTAAGGCCCTGTTTGAATTCATTATGGTTTCTATAAAATTCTGTGTTTGTTTTCAAAATTTTGAAAACCAAAACAAAAAGTGCTATCTTTTTCTACAAAGAATCTAACACTAAGTCCAAAATTTGAACACTCTTACTCTTATGTTGTTGTCTCATGTATAGGGTAATGTCATTCCCAGAAGATCAATAAGGACAGCGCACATAAGTGGCTATTGAAGGTTTAGATAGGAAATTATATCCCATGTGATATTAGTGAAAGTTATGGGGTTAAATTGTAATTATATGTAGTCTTCATTAGGATGTCCTTCCCTTAGTCTATAAATAAGGGGGCAAGGGGTTAGCCGAGAGAGAGAATTCATTTTTTTATGTGCGAGTATTGCTTTTGTTTCATTCTGAGAGGAAAGGCTAGAGAGAAGAGATACTTCTTTGTAATCTTGATAAGCGATTGAAGGTGTACTCGAGTATTGCTGTATTGATTTGTTTTCGATAAAGTAAGGTTGCTCTTATGAGGATTCTAAGGTTGGATGTAGGATTATCTTAAGGGACAATCTGAACCAAGATAAATCTAGTGTTCTTGATCAATTTGCATTTATGTTTCTATTGTTATTTAAATTCTATATTCTGTTGATTACATTTTGTTTTTGTTACAATAAATCCGTGATAGTGTGTATGGCTGTAAGAGGTTTTAATTCTGTTTAAAATTCAAGTCCAGTGGTTCCTAAGTTAACAAATTGGTATCAAACCCTATCCTTAGTACTAGATTTCATTTGTTTTGATTCTCGATCATAGCATAGTGTCAAATAAAAGCTACAACTAGGTATGACATAGAGAAGTTTGATACGCAAAATGATTTCGGCCTTTGAAAGATAAAGATGAGAGAGCTTTACTAGGAAATTTAGAATTGGAAGAAGCCTTAAACAATGAGGAAAAATCACTAGAAATTCTTATGAATGAACAGAAAAAATAAATAACTAAACAGAGAAAAAAAATTGACAAGAAAGCATTAAATACAATGATATTAAGCCTATGGGACAAAATATTGCAAGAGGATTTCTTCTTATTTGATGTTAGTTTTGGTTAAGGCCCTATTTGAATTCATTATGGTTTCTATAAAATTCTGTGTTTGTTTTCAAAATTCTGAAAATCAAAACAAAGAGTGTTATCTTTTTCTACAAAGAAACTAAGTCCAAAATTTGAACACTCTTACAATAACTATACACACTTATGTATAATATAATATCATAAATATACCATATTATATTATTATACAATAAATTATGATATATTAAAATAATACAGTTAGTAGTTTTTATTATTAATATTATATTAATAATATAATTATATCACAAAATTCAGAATTTGAGATTTTCTTTATTTTTGACAACTGA
Source organism: Diospyros kaki (assembly GCA_036245055.1). NCBI lineage: Eukaryota > Viridiplantae > Streptophyta > Magnoliopsida > Ericales > Ebenaceae > Diospyros > Diospyros kaki. Next base: position 37,623,662 of record BSEG01000007.1, read on the forward strand.
CAAGAAAAATTGTTTAAATTCTATATTTATGCTACGACTTGCTAATTTAGTGTTATTTTAGTGTTAATATTATTTTGTAGTGCGTGGACATTTAAAGTCAGAAATCTTCAAAATAAGGCAAGTTCTCTTTACTTTCTAATTTTTAGTGGCCTCTTCTACACATAATAGCTTCGATTTTATATCGATTTAGGTAGATTATTGGCGATACACGTATGGGTTTTATATTGAAGTTTAGTTTAATTAGTAAAATTTATTAATTTGCGCAGCGGCTGAGCAAGGAGGTGGGAACCTTCTATTAAAGGCAAGCTCCTAACCTTCTCCTTGCGTTATTTATTTCCCGTGAAAGCCTTTGAGGTTTCTTGTATTTTAAACCCTCCCTCCCCATGACTCGGTTCTACGCATAAATAATAATAATCCGCATAGTAACCATTTTACGACTTTTATTTTATTAATGAGTTTATTGTTAATGGAATGAGTTAAACAAGGATGTCCTGATGTCTTTCTTTTCGACCGTCACGGAGCTTCGTACCACTCCGCTTTTCTTGGGAATGATGTCGAACCCGTTGGGGCTAGGTTATTAGAAAATGGACGTGGTCAAGATCATGAGATTATGTTAATAGTTTGTTATGAATGTGAAAATGGTTTCCTGTGTTTGAGAAGAGAAGATAACGTGAATGACATAATGATGTCTATGTTGTTATGGATAAAGTGTAAGAAATGTTGAGTTTAAGAGAGTGAGTTTAATGTTGTTTATGTGTGTCTTAAGGGTATGGGGTACAAAGCCACTGACTGTCGATCGTTGGTCGTGGTAGTGGATGACTGGATGTATGGGCGCCAATCATCGACTGTTACGATAAGCGCTAAATGGGACAGAAGAGCTGATACTGCCAGATTCCCGCCTTGGCTCGTGCATATCATGATGTGTGTGCTACATAGGGCTTGGGTTGCATTCACAATTGGGACATGCTTTGTGTGTGACGGGATGTGTGAGCATTTGCATGACCCAGTCGGTCTAAGAGCCAACTTGGGTTTCCTAGATGAGCCAATGCATTTAGAGCATATTGCATATGTGTATTCCTGTGTGGGCGTAGCATGGCCTGATACTTGGTTTATGGGGGTCTTGTCATCATGTTTATGCTGCAAAAGTCGCTGCATTATCTAATTAATGCACTGCATGGTGAGAATGTGTGATTATAGGTGACTAGTAGGGGCGGTAGGCGTGGCTCACGGTAAAACCTTGGGGTGAGACCCACAGCGGCGTGGTCCACGATAAGACCTTGAGGTGAGACCCATGACAACAGATTATGTTGTGAGCGACATGAATGGACATGTAAGGAAAATGGTATAGAGGTGGCTTATAAAATGCTGCTATCAGATTTGTATGTGGGATTTGGGTGCCAATATGTAGACATGGCCACGGTTCATGAACCGCCGGTTCCGGTTCAAGAAATCTTTGAACCTAAACCGAACCGCCCAAGGGTGGTTTGGGACGGTTCGGTTCCGGTTCCGGTTCGTGCCGGTTCGGTCAACGGTTTGGACCGGTTCGGTCAACGGTTTAAGCCGGTTCGATCAACGGTTCCGGTTCCGGTTCAAACCGAATTTTTTAATTTTTTTTAAATATTGTTGTATTCAATTTTGGTCCTTGTTCCGTTGTTCGGTTCGATTTGATTTCGATTTTTAATTGTTAAATGTAATTGTAAATATAGATATTCTCAACCATATTTTTAATAAAAAACACTACTAAAAATTGAAGAAATATAAGTAATAATTTCATTAAAAATAATTAAAACAACTAAACAAGTATGTAATACAAGTAATTAATTTTTACAAATGTGAAAAATAAAAAATAGAATTAGACTTAATTTCATAAAACCGCCGGTTCCGGTTCCGGTTCCGCGGAACCTCGAACCGGAACCGAACCGAATTTCGCCGGTTCGGCCGATTCCGGTTCCGGCCGGTTCGGTTCCGGTTCGAACCGCCGGTTCGGTTTAATTTTGGCCATGTCTACAATATGTGTTTGATGTGAGCCCCAAGGATCGTTTATGCGAAGTTCATTATATGCTTATGCATTTAGAAAACAAGGCAGATAGTGGGCATGAATTGCATAGGGTGTTATGGGAAGAGTCATATCTTAAACCGATAGTCTTCCTTTCATGAGTTTGCTGAGTCTCGCAACTCATGTTTGTTTTACATCATTCCAAGTAAGTGTATCTCAAGATCGCTTGTGCGTGCGATAGAGTTGGATCCAGATCGTCTAGTCAGGATAGTAAGTGCAGAGCTCTCCCGAAACTAGATCTTGGGTGTTTTTGTGTAATGTATATAATTTTGATTTGGATATATATTATATAAGCCAGGTGGGCTCGCGATATGAATATTTATGTAAGAATGATTGTGAGATGTTTTGTGAATAAAAATATATGATTTAAATAAGGGAGGTGTTTGAGTTGTAGTTGCGTTATTATTCGGTACCATTTGAGTAATGACCTTCTCATGAATCCTCTATTCGCGGTAGGGGTTCTAGGAGGCGGGCCGTTACAAAATCAACCGATAGCAAATGTTTAAACCTAAAAACTAAATATAATTTTATATAAACTCTTTTATATATATTTTATATATACTCTTTAACCATTGCTTTGAAAGATAATGTTATTCAGACACAATTTTTGTACATAATTCATGAGTGAATGGTTTGTGAATATTTATGTATTAAGAAAAAATAAAGCTGATAAAAATAACTTAGTAATTACAAAACTTAGTAACTTAGTTGCCATGCAAATATAATTTTTTTACTAAATTTCATACTGGTAATGACATGCAAATGCAAATTCCAAATGAAATCGTTTTTCTAAATTATAACATGGCGACTAATAATGCACGTCAGATTATACGTATTAAGCAGCAAACACTAAGTGAAAAAATAATTTAAGTAAAATATTTTCACATGACAATATCTAGAAGGCCTTGTTAGAGCTCTTGGGCTCTCAACAAGGCCCAATCACATTTGAGGCGTAGAAGTGCCCCTTCCATTCAAGTGGCGTCAATCCTGCCGTGGGGAACACTTTCCCTTTCTCTATTTTCTATGGATCAAGTGGTTTCATGTGCCTACACTTTTACTTTTTCTTTTTTCTATGTATTAAGTAAATTTTTTTAGAGTAATGATATTTAATATTAATAAAAAAATAGTAAAATTATGATAGTTAATACGTTAATATTTAATTAAGAAAGATGAGAGATATACAATAAATTTTATTTTTTAAATAAATATATAATATCAATCAAACATTTTTATGTAAACTATAATATCATTATTATTTATTGTTATAAAAATTAAATAGTATTACTTTTTTTTTAATATATCAAATGATCTCATGTGTCTGAAGCACCCTTTTCCTTCATTTTCTCCTTTTTCTATGCATCAATCAAGTGGTCTCTCTCGTGTGCCGTGGAGCACACTTTGCCCCCCCTTTTTTTTTCCTTAATAATTTAAGATAAATTTATTTAGATTGAATTTATTTAAATAAAATTATTTTTTAATTTAAATTATTAATGTTAGGATATTTATATTATTTATCATTTTATTTATCAACAATACCCCCTTTTAGTCATAATTCAAAATTTCATTCTCTCTTTTTTTTATTAATTTAAAATTTATATTTTAATCTCTCATCTTATTTAACAAATTTTTAGAATTTCAAGAGTCACAATAACTTTCTTCAAGAAACTATTATGTCCAAGTTAAAATTTCATTCTCTCTTTCTTGTTAATTTAAAATTTTAAATTTTCGTCACTAATCTTATTTAATAAATATCAAAATTTTTATAGTGTTTATTAAATTTTTTTATAGTATTTATATAGTTATTAAGAAATTATTCGTTATAAATGTAAGTTAAATTCTTAAATAGACCAAATAGTATATATTATATATGTTACATATATATGAATTTAAATATTAAATTGTAAAATATTATAATTCAAAAATAAATTATAAAATACTATTTTCTTTATTTAAATTAAATTAAATAATTTTTTTTATAATCAAATCAAATTATAAAATTATGATTTAGTTCGGTTGAACTATGATTTTGTACAACTTTACAAAATTATGTTCTTTCTATAATAACATATAAAACAACTTATTCAACATTTATTTCACTAAACCAGAATATATATTATACAAAATCATCTAAACCAGAATGGTTTTAGTGATACAATTTAAAACCATTTCTTCATTATTATCATCTAAAATTAGTACAAATTTCTCTCCATTTCTTAATTATTATCAAATGTTCTTTATTGATACAATTTAAAATTTGTACTATTTTAGTTTAGCTATATATATATATATATGTTCGATTTAAGTGCTTGCTAATATTATTTGTATAAGCCATAATTTTAATCTAATTATTGTGAATGGAATCAATTTTTTTTCCATTTAATGAAAACATCATACCTAAAGATGGCAATTGTAACTGAAACCGTGGGGAACCGAACTGAAACCGAACTGGTCAACGCGGTTAAAAACCGTTTGACTGGGTAATGGTTTGGTTTGAGAAAAAATCGAACACTATTTTAATGGGTATGGTTTGGTTATGGTTTTCACTAAAACCAAACCAAAACCCGAACCGAAACCGAACCGTTTTGTGGGTAACTGAACCGAACTAAACCAAACCGAACAAAATATTCATAATATATATATTTATATAAAATATTAGAGGGGCGGCTGGAAACCCAGCCCACTCGCAAACCTGCGACCTGCGAACCCATCCCAGCCTAGCCCGTAAACCCGCCCTAGCCCATTAACCCGCGAACCCACGCCCACCCACGCCCAACCCGCAAACCCTTCTTTTCAGTCTTCTCCTTCTTGCAAACCCTTCTCTTTCTCCTTCCTCTCTCGACCTCGCTCTCGCTCTACCTCTCGCTTTCTTCCTCTCGCTCTTGCGCGTCCGATCGTGCTAGCCTCTCTGCTCTTACAGTCTGGCTCTCGCTCGCCCTCTCTCTCCGTTACTCACCCTCACTAGTTCTCTCTTTCTCTCGCTAGGGCTCGACCCCTCTTGCTTGCGTTCGCCCTCCTTCTCTCCATCTCTTGCTCTCGCTCGTCCTCACTTGCCCTCCAACCGGACCGACCCTTGCTGCCTTTCCTCTCGCTCGACCCCTTTCGCTCTCGCCGGCCCTCGCTACCTATCGACTCGTGCTAGGGCTCAGCCCTCACTGTCTTTCCTCTCGCTCTCGACCCTTTCGGCTCTCGCTACCTCTCGCTCTCTTGCTCCAGCCCTCTCGGCTCTCACTGCTGCCTCTCGCTCTCTTGCTCTCGGCCCTCTTGGCTCTCGCTCTTTAGGTATTTTTTTTTATTTTTTAACAATATTTTTTTTACTTATTTATGCTTGAATCTTGATTTGTTGTTGAAATTGTTGTCATTTTGATTTAGGTAGTTTTTTTATTTTTCAGCAATATATTTTTTACTTGTTTATATGTGAATCTTGATTTGTTGTTGAAGTTGTTGTCATTATGATTTAGGTAGTTTTTCTATTTTTCAGCAATATTTTTTTTTTACTTGTTTATGCTTGATTTATTGTTGAAGTTGTTGTCATTTTGATTTAGGTAGTTTTTCTATTTTTCAGCAATATATTTTTTACTTGTTTATGCTTGATTTGTTTTGTTGTTGAAGTTGTTGAAGTTGTTGTCATTTTGATTTAGGTAGGTTTTACAGAATATGGCATGCTCGCAAAGTGGGAGCACACAACAATGTTTTGCGAGCGGATCTTCGTCCGATGAACAAACTCATCAATCAATACCAGTGGAGAGTTCTCAAGACGTAAATTTTTCTGATAAGGAAATTGGTGGTAGGACTAGAAGTGATGTATGGAAACATTTTCAAAGAGTGGTCATTAATAAAGAAATTAAGTCTCAATGCAACTATTGTAAGAAATTACTTGCGGGGAAATCAACGAATGGTACATCAACTATGAAGCAACATCTCAATAGGTGTCCTAAGAGAAGATTGGTAGGAGATATAAGGCAAATGTTTATAAAATCTGATTTGAAATGAGAGATCTCTTCCGGTCCATATGATGAAAGAAAAGGAAGAGAGAAATTAGGAAAGATGATCATTATGCATGATTATCCTCTTTCGATGGTGGAGCATAGTGGATTCAAAGATTTCACAAGTACCATTCAACCTCTTTTCAAGTGTCCTTCTCGTAATACTTTGAAGAATGATATCATGAGGATTTACAGTGAAGAAATGGATAAAGTGATAAGTTTGATTGAAAACATTGACAGTAGGGTGGCTATTACAACGGATATTTGGACTTCTAGTAACCAAAAAAGGGGTTTTATGGCTGTTACAGGACATTTCATTGATAAGTCTTGGACATTGCATAGCAAAATTTTGAGGTATGACAAGTATTTTTTAACTTAATATATTGTTTTATTGTTGTTAAATTTGATAATTGTAATTCTAAACTTTAAATTTACTAATAATTTATAATTATATGTCATTTAGGTTTATCTATGTCCCTTGCCCTCATACAAGTGATGTATTGACCGATGTGTTAATTGATGCTATGCTTGGGTGGAATGTGAACTCAAGATTATCCACAATTACAGTGGATAATTGCTCTACCAATGATAGTATGATTGGTAAGATTAAAGCAAAATTGAATGTTGGATGTCTTTTGAATGGTGGATCTTTATTACATATGCGTTGTTCTGCCCATATCTTGAATCTTATTGTTAAGATTGGTTTAGATCTAATTAAGCATGCCATTGATAATGTGAGGGAAAGTGTAGTTTTTTGGACAGCATCTCCAAAAAGAATAGAAAAGTTTGAAGACGTTTGTCGATAAATGAAAGTGCCTTATACTAAAAGGTTGGGTTTGAATTGTCCTATTAGATGGAACTCTACTTATTTGATGCTTAAAACTGCTTTGGTTTATAAGTTTGTGTTTCCTTGACTTAAATTATTTGAATCACAGTATAAAAATGTGCCAAGTGATGGGGATTGGGAAACTGCAAAAGATGTTTGTGACAAATTAGAGTTGTTTTATAATGTAACTGAGTTGTTTTCTGGGACAAAATATCCAACTGCTAATATGTACTTTCTAATAATTTGTAAGGTCAAGTTGACATTGAATGAGTGGGTTAAGTCTCCCAATGAAGTGATTAGTACAATGGCAAAAAGCATGTCAGATAAGTTTAATGCATATTGGAATGTGATTCATAAGTTGATGGGTGTTGCTGCAGTGTTAGATCCTAGGTATAAGATGACTTTTCTTGATTTTTACTCTCCTAAGGTCTATCCTTATGACTATGATGAACAAATTAGCAGCATCAAGTACCTTTGTTATGATTTGATGGAGGAATATCACATTAAAAAGAACAAAGTGAATGATGTGAATAACCAAGAATGTACATTGGATGGGAGCGTCACTCCAAGAGAGAATTTCATTTCTTTTGATGATGAATATCAATCTTTTCTTAAGAAGAGTAAAAATACTAAAGTTACTAGTTTCAGAACTGAATTGGACCTTTACTTGGATGAAGATGTTATAGTAAATAATTGTCAGTTTGATATTTTACTTTGGTGGAAAGTGAATGGGGTGAAGTATCCTACCTTGCAAATTATTGCAAGAGATATATTAGTCATTCCTGTATCTATTGTTACTTCGGAGTCGGCATTCAGTTCTAGTGGGAGACTGGTGAGTCCTCATCGTAATCAACTTCATCCAAAGACAATAGAAGCATTGATGTGTGCCCAAAGTTGGTTGTCAAATGAAATGAAAAAAGGTGAATTTATTTCATTTACTAGTTATTTTTTATTGTTAAGACTTTAACATTTTCATATTAATTTATTTTCTATATTTCTAATTTTGTTATATGGAGTTGGCTCATTCATTTCAGATAGATATGCATCAATTTACGAAGAAGATATTGATGTTGTTGATGAAAGTATTAACTTTCGTAGCTAAATTTTTTTAGTTTAAATTACAATTTAATTATGCAAATATTAATTTATTGATCTTAACAATTGTAGGTTTGGAGATGTGATTTTATATCCAATAAGTTTTATAACTTTATACAAGAATAGGGTAACTTTATTAGTATTTATCTTTGTTTGTTGTGAAATTATCAAAAAAAATTATGAATATTATTTGTCTTTATTTGTTGGTATGGATTAAACTAAAAAAATCATGGTTAAACCGAAATCGAACCGAAACTGAATGGTTTGGTTATGGTTTTAAATTTTTAAAACGAAATGGGTTTTGGTTTTAGGAATTTAAGTTTGGTTTGGTTATGGTTTTGTCAAAAATCGAAACCGAACCGAACCATTGCCAACCCTAATCGTACCATACTTTCATTAAATGGGCACAAAAAAAAAAAAAAAAACTTGATTTCGTTCATAATAATTTATTAGATTAAAATTATGACTTGTATAAATAATATTAACAAGGACTTAAATCAAACATATATATATATATCTAAAATCAGTACAAAATATTTGATAATAGCGAAGAACTTGAGAGAAATTTATTGGAAAAACGAATGTGATTAAAGGATAAAGAAAAGGGACCTTGAGAGAGAGAGAAGAGAGAAAAGGGAGGGAAAACATTTTCAAGGGAAGTGTGTAAATGTGCCGAAGATAGAGAAGGCTGGCTGACAGAAAGGGAGGGAAGAGGGAAGGAAAATCAAGATCTTAAAATAGTGTAAAAGTCTGCCAATTATCCATCTAGTCTAACATCCCATGTCGCTGCTCATCTGCACGCACGGGAGATGAATAGCAATACTCGACAGTCAAGACTAGTATTATTTTTTAATCTAAAGTATTTTTATTAACTTAATGAAGTGTCTTAAATTTAAAATTTATGTATAATAAATATATTTCATTTAAAAAATAACATAAATTATTAATTTTTATCTTATATCTTTAAAATACAATATGAAAGACTTATTTTTTTCTATAATCTCGTCTTCAATCTAATATTTAATTAAAAGAGCATAACAAAGAGAGTTAGGCTGGGACGTTCCCTCCCACTCTCTCTTTCTCTCTCTCTCTCTCTCTACATAGATAGATGTATTGAAAATATATATATAATTTTTTTAAAAAATAAAATAAAAAACATATATAATTTTGAAGTCACCATATATATGATAATTTATTTATATATATTTAAAATTTTAAAATTATAATAAATAAAAAAATTCAATAGAAATAAAACAACTTAATTACATGTTTAATTATGGATTAAAAATGATGATCGCCCCCAACTTAATTACTAGTCTGTCAAAAAATTATTTTATGATATTTTATGTAATAAATTTTATTATTAAATGATAAAATTATTTTTTTAATAAAATTTTATCATTAAAATAAAATAATAAATTTAATTAATAAATTACTGATATCAGAGCGATAATTTATATTAAATATTATTATACATTATATATAATATAATATTATCCTATATTTTTAATTATAATATTAATATATTTATACTTTTAAAATTTTAAATAAATATAAAATTTTATTTTTAAAATTTAAGAATAAATTTTTCTTCCTTTTTGTTTCTTTTTTTCCCTTTTAATTTTTAAAGACAAAATATGAAAAATGGATTGTATTTTCCATATTTTGGACTTAGAGATTATTTTAGTTGTTCAACCAAAACAACATTTTATTGTTTTGGATTTCTTTTATAAATTTTTTTCTTATTTTTAAAAATTATAAAGTAAACGCATTTTCATTATTTTAGAAAATTGAAAACTAAAAATGACTTAAAATTTAGATGCTGAAGTTTGAAGTATCTGTTCTATAAGATGCTGAAGTTTCTTTTTCACTCAATCTCTTTTAACATTTTTCTTATATCCATCCTTATTTCATTAATGTTTTGTTCTTCAATTAAGGATTTAATTATTTAAAAAAATAAATAATTATATATTTTTTCATAAAAGGTAAATCTATTATTTATCGAAAAACCTATCTCAATTGACTTAACCCCGTCTAAATTCACTTAAGGGATAGATTTAGAAGCATATCATTATTTTATCTTATTACCAACTAATCAACACAACATTCATATTTTTATTACATTTTTAAATTATTTACAACAAATAAATAAATTGGTATGTTGTTTACAAGTTCACCCTCTTATGCGCGCGTGGTCAGACCATTTTAGTGTTAAGCCTGATTCAAATCAGGCCCACACCCGTGTGGTCTACAAGGATCAAGTGATGCAAATTGCAAGGAAAACCTGAAAGCCTTAGTTCTACCCAAATTGAGTCGGTTTTAAAGCACCGACCCACGAAAATAACCTGCTTCGCATTCTTTTTGGAATTACAGCTCGCAAGGCTAAGGTTTTAGGATGGAGTTTTAAGTTATTTTTATTTTTAAATTTATTTTTTTTTATTTTTGGTTAAAAACTTGAAAAGATTTGGGACATTATATTTGAATTGGGGGTTAAGGAACACAGACTGGTTAAAAGGAATAGGGGTTGATGATTCAAAAATTTTAAAAAAAATAATTAATTTATATAGATCTGAACTGAGACTGACATTCACTGAAGCTTAGTGTAGTGGCCCTCTCCCGGATAATCCCGCTAGCATAGAAAAATCCAAAAGGAGGTCGTCACATAAATGGATACAGAATCAATAACTTAAATTAATCATCAAATATTTTTTTTTTTTACTTGTTCGCTGATCATCAGGAGCCAAAAGAAAGCATTTCCAATGGCGGTTTAACTTACACAATTCTTTAGACTCAAAGGCCAAACAATCAAAATAAAAGGGCGAATATCATTTACAAAATAAATCTCACTCTACACGCCCTCAAAACAAATCACTCCCATGAACTTTTTCGGCTGGGATATCTCTGTACACAACTAGACCTGGGCTCTAGTCTTACTGGACTCGCCCTCAGCAATTGCTTTTCCCTTACCTGGAATGACAGAATAAACAAGGTGAGCCACAAAGCTCAGCAAGTATATATTATAACAATTAAAGCAATAGAGTCAAAACATGGATAACCAAAGTGAATTAGACCCGACTTCCCAAGTATGAGTAGCATTTCCCATTAGAATCTATCATTATTATCATTCCCATACCATTGTCATTATGTATTTTATGCATTATTTCATTTCTCATGAATACATACTTTCTATGCAGTACATCGACCCTCAAGGCCTTTCATTCACATGTATGTGTACATATACATAAAAAAAAAAAAAAAATCATTTAGCCATTCATTTGGCTTGAGCATCGCTTACCGGGTTTATGGCCACCTTACCCGCGTTAGGCTCTCTTTAGGATATTCTTTTCTCACCCTGCAGTACATAGTCGCCGCGCAAAATAATAAGTGCACAAATAATAATAATACTATGCAATGCTCATGTAGGTTTCAAGTAAACACATCAAACATGCTTCATTATTAGCAATGTTCTCCTCATAGCCATCATGAGTACTTAGACATTTCAAGACTATATTCTCACATGAGCTAATGGTATTTTCATCACATGATTTAGCATTATTCATTGGGATTCATTTCATACCATTCTCAAGGTCAAACAAGTTGATTACATGAATTCACCATAAAAAAAAACCCATGATTTTCATTTTTAAGTCTGACCATTAATTAACTTTCCCATTTTTGGGACACTTACATATCCACGAAATGAGTTTTGAAGCCAACTAAAACATCACAAGGGTTTTGGGGAAGATTTACAAGCATTAGAAAAGAATTAGACCAAAAACAATGAATTAATCCATTCTGTTGGTTGACCAAATGAAAGAGTTAGTCAACCGACTGAGGATTTAGTCAACCGACTAAAACACTTGGTTGACCGACTAAAATACTTGATCGACTAACAGAAGCTTAAATTATTACTTGGTCGACCGACTAAAACACTTGGTCGACCGACTGAAATACTTAGTCAACCGACTAAAACACTTGGTCGACCGACTGAAATACTTGGTCGACTAACAGAAGCTTAAATTATTACTTGGTCGACCGACTAAAACACTTGGTCGACCGACTAAAATACTTGGTCAACCGACTAAAACACTTGGTCGACCGACTGAAATACTTGGTCGACCGACTGAGAACAAAACACATACTTGGTCGACCGACTAAAACACTTGGTCGACTGACTGAAATACTTGGTCGACCGACTAAAACACTTGGTCGACTGACTGAAATACTTGGTCGACCAACAGAGAACAAAACACATACTTGGTCGACCGACTAAAACACTTGGTCGACCAACAGAGGCCTGAAACTTAAAAATAACCACGATAAGCCACAAAATTCAACATCCCAAGCAAGATACACCAAACCTTGCCTTTCTAACATTCCTAATCAATCAAGTGTTATTCCTTTGAGAATTTAGGGTGAACTAGACCCTAATGAAAACTCTCAAAAAGACCCACAAATGATAAAACACCAAATTAAGGAAATGAGAACATAATCCACCATTCACTATAAACTCATGATTAGATCTTCTAATAAAATTGAAGATTCGAAGATAAGGGAACCAACAAGGAAATCAACTTGACCCAAGAGGAAAAGAACCCAAACTTGCAATAACAAGGAAAAATCAATGGCAACTTGCAATGAAACAACATATGTAACGACCCGTTAGTGGGTTTAGGTGTTACGGGTATTTTAGTTTGCACATTAGAGTTGTTTCCTTTATTAATTAATTGTTAAAAATATTATATGAGTTGATAATGGGGTAAATTAATGAAAATAATATTTGGTGTGAAAAAGTCTCAAAGTTGTGAGCTAAATGGGTTTGGGCCTTATTTGAATTAGACCATTAATAAATAATTAAATCTTAAGTGTAAATGAATTGGGTTGAACCCAAATCTCAAGAAAAGTCCATTGGGCCTTAGTTGGATTGGGCCATATATTTTGACTTGGGCTTGGGCTATATAATTTGACTTGGGCTTAGGCTATACATTTTGACTTGGGCTTGGGCCAAGAACATAGAGAATGGTATCTTAAATAAAAAATATATATATATATTGAGAAATGGCAAAATGACCAAAAGAGGTAAAAGATATTTGAATTTTGTGTGTTATTATGAGGGGCAAATTAGGGAAAACCAAAAGGGAGATGGATTGTAGAGAAAGTTGGGAGACAAGTCTTCCCCATTTTCTCTCCTTTTCTTTCTTTTTACTTTCTTGTTCCCTTCTTCTTCTCCCTCTCCCGATTGTCTTCTTCTTCTTTTCCTTCTTCCATTGTTCTTCTTCATTAGAGCTTCAAGTGGAGAATTTCCAATTTGAAGGGGTGTCTTCATCTCTTTGGAATTGCAACCATCTAAGGCAAGTTCCCTTCCTTCTTGTTTCATACACAAGATCTTCTTCTTCTTCTTTTTCTTCTCCTTATGATTGTGTAAGATCTTTTTCTCTTGTTTATCTTTTAATGCAAGTTCTTCAACCTTGTTTCCATCTTAGAAGGCTTGTTCCTTCATTTTTAAGTTGTTGCTCTTAAATTCTTATTCTCGGATTCAATGACCATGTTATGTTCTTTGGTCTATAACTCCTTGTGTTTATATCCAAATTGAGATCCGTTTGTTGGGTTGTAAACTAGACATCTTAAGATTCATTTTAGACACAAGAATCAAAATTTTTGACTAAGATTTGATCTTGTTATAGCCTTGTAAATCCCTGCTAAGATCTGGAAATTTTACTGCTTTCGAGTAAACTGACCATGTTATACTCTTTAGGGTATAACTCTTTGTGGTTATATCCGATTCAAGATCCGTTTGTTTCTGTGTAAACTATACTTGAAAATATTCATTTCGTAATATTTTTAGAATTTTTGGCTGCGTTTTGAGCCTAAAGTATCCTTGTAAATTCTTACCCAGAATCTGGAAATTTTCTGCTCTGTTTTTGAATAATCTGTTCTTGCTTCGGTTTATTTTTCTATAAACTAGACATTATAGGCTTCGATTCGGTATAAGATTTGAAATTTTTGGTTATGATTTGTACCCATAACAACCTTGTTGAATTCTATGTAGAATTTTGTAAATTACTGTTACAAATTCTGCCTTGTTTCGGTTTTTGTGGAATATCTCCTTGTGGTTATTTTCGATTTCAAATCTAGTTGATGTTCCAGAAACTAGACTCATCATGCTTTGATTTGGTATATCGTTTGTGGTATTTGACCAAATATTGAGCCCGAATTGGATTTTTGAAAATATGCTTGAAATCTGGAATTTTCTGAAATATGTTGTTATTCAACTCTTCCTATGTAGTCTATCCTTCCTATGTTTAAAATTATGATTTTTGTATAGTTCTTCCATTTTTTTTGAATTATTCTTGATAACCCTCATTTTTGGATAAAATGGTTTTATTTTCATTATTTCGATAAATCTGGCAATATTAATTCGTTTTCTTAATGAACATTGCTAAAATTTAAATAGGGTTTTGTGTCACCCTACATTTCTTAAGGAATGACATTTATTCATTAGGGTCTAGTGTCATGCAAGATTTGGTGTTTCTTGCATGTATAAATTTTGATTCCTTGCGATTATTATTGGGGTAAAAATATACCATAAATATTGGTTGGGCATTTCTATATGTATGAGTAAATAAATGTATTAAAATTTACCATGTGATCATTGAGGATTGACATGAAATTGGGATATGCACATGTGATGCATGATTATACTGATTAGCGCACCTATTATTTTGCGCGACGGCTAAGTCCGTGGGTGAGAAAGGATATCCTATGAGCGCTTGACGCGGGTGAGGTGGCCATCAACCCAGAAGGCGTGGCTCAAATGGTTATTAATTGTTGATGAATTTTCATGATGCATATATATTCATATATGGATATATATATTGGCCGTGAGAGCCTTGAGAATTATGCGGAAAATTCCTTACTATTGGTGCATATGCATGAGCATGGAAACGAGTACATAGTATATATAATAATCACGGCATGGAAAATTAATGTAAATGGAAAACTTATGAGTCGTGTTATATTAATATCTTCTCATAGAGTTGTTTATTCTATCTTGATTATCCCTGCCTTTGATTCTATATCTCCATGCTTTATAAATACACTTGCTGAGCCTTGTGGCTCACCTTGTTTACTCTCATGTCATTCCAAGTACAAGTAGAGCAGTGGTTGAGGGCGAGCCCAGTGGGGCTAAAGCCCAGGGTTACAGGTGTACAGAGACCTTCCAAACTAGATGGTCTATGTTAGCATTTATAATAAGGGCAAGTGTGAGGAAATTTTATGTTGTAAAATTTGTTAGTGCCCTTGTATTTCTTTTTGTTTAGACTATGGTCTAAGATGTTGTAAACCTTTATGTTAGCTTCCGCTGAATTTATCTAAGGATAGCATTATGGTGTTGTATGTTATTGTTCTATATCACACTTGTGATGACTTCCTTTCGGATATCCTATGCTAGCAGGACTATCCGGTAGTGGGCCACTACAACATATGAGGAACAAGAAATTGCATTTAGAACTAGAACTTGCCTCCAAAACGAAACAATGAGGTAAGAGAACTTGTCATGTAAAGAAATAGAGTAGAAACTTGCATAACCAAGAAAAGAAATGCAAGAAGAACTTGCCTTAATGATGCTTAGTCCAAAGAGAAGAACAACCAGCTGCACTTCCCACTTAAGCTTCAATGGAGATTGAAAATGGAAGAAGAAGAAGAAGAAGAAGAAGAAGAAGTGGCTGATCGAGAGAGGAGAGAAGAAAAGAGGGAAGAGACATGGAAAAGAAAGAGGCATGGGGGAGGAATGGCCGCCCATCAGCCTCCCACCCACTCTTTTGGCCAAATTACTACTTTGCCCCTCTTATTCACACACACACCACAATTCATTAAACCCATTTTGGTCTTTTACTTCTTTTCTTTTCTTTTTCATTTTCTTCTTTACCCCATAATACTCATAACTTCATTTTTTATTAATACCCATTTATAAAATTTCCATTTCACCCTTACTTTTCACACACACAATGAACAACATCAAGTCCTCATTAGACTTTTTATAATTCATTCATTTTGATTAATTAAAATACATAAAACTTTATGTTCATGGGCCAAGTGCCCATTTCATTAGCCCAACACAATGGGCCCAAAATATATTCTTAGGCCCAAGAGCTTCTCAACCTCATTCTTAAATAAACACAACCCAATACACTAGGCTTCACCCCAAGTTTTTCTTTAAAAACTCAACCCCTTAAATTAGGGAAATCACAATTCTATAACATTTAATTTTTTAGGCTAATTTATCACACATAATAATTCATAATTCAAGTAAACTCTAGACCCACCAATGGGTCGTTACACTTAGTCTAGCTCTCCCCTAAATCTATCATTGTTTAATAGTGTTTTTCTTTAGAATCATAGTTCTCTCACACAAAGTGTCGGGTCCAGCCTTTCGTTAAATCTATCCCTGTTTAATAATATTTTTCTTTAAAATTATACGTCTCCTACTCAAAGTGTACAGTGTAAGGAAGGATGTTCCACAGTTCCCAGTTTTATCTCATTAAGTGATATTGAATGGTGTTGCACATTTTAGCATAAGAACAAAATATGTTGGCATAGTTTTGGTGCATAACTATGCAAATTTAAAATATTATACACATGCACACCCACTATTAGGTATTTTATAGAAGAACTAATTTTTCATTTTGTTTTGTTTATGATCAAATTTTAAGGAAAAAGTATATTTTTCTCTGTCATTGCTAGTATTTGATCACGATTTCTAATTTGTCGGACGTCTCCAATCTCGAGGAGCTCTTGCTTGATAATTCCATAAGCTTGGCCGAGTAATTGTAGAAGCCTTAAGAAGCTTACTTCCCTAGAGATTGCTAGTTGAAATCTCCAAAAAAAATTTCCCTCCCTCCTACCCTCCCTGGGTACTCACAAAATGGGTCATTGCGTGTGTTGAAGAAGAGAGTTTATTCTATTGGTTTATCACCAACTTAAATTTTGTATAAGGATTAAGTAAGGTGTTTAAACAAATTGAATATATATAGGAGACTGTTATTTGACATATACACCCTCCAAAAAAATGAAAATTCAATGTCGTAAGCGATAAAACAATATTGAGCCAACATTATCACACTTTGGCCTTATCTTCTTGTGATGATCATCCGGATCTCAATCTCATTAATTACGAGATGGGCGCACAGACAGACACAGGATGGATTCCAAATGTCTCATTGAAACATATGATATGACGCCTCGTTTCCTTAGCATTGTATTGCATTTTCTAATAGAAGGTTGGTTAATTAATTAATTAATTATGTTTTTTTTGGAATTAAGCTTAATTAATTTACCATGTCTTCATCAGTTTTGTTTGTTTTAGGTTTTTGCTTAACAACAACAGAGATTATATTGGTTTGGTTGTTTGTGAAAAATTTCAGGGCCTAATGCTGCCCTAAGTTTAATGGGTTTGTTTGTCATTGCTAGAGTGGCATTGTATCAGAGTTGTAAACCTTGGTGGCTTGGTCTTGCCATCATGTTGTTCTTAATTATTACTAAAACAACATCGCCGCAAAACGGTGCATTCCATCAGCTACGGATGGTGTAATGTTTTGAGACTTCTCTAATTAACGGGTGGTCTATGTATAATATATATTATTTTTATATTATAAAATACAGTTTTCACATTATATAGAACATTTTTCGTAATATACTAGTTATGGGTGCCTTTAAGTACTATCAAATTTGTTTATTATTTTTTAGGACAATAATTAAGGAACATTATATATATATTTTTATTATTATATATCATTTAGAACATTAAATTAGTTGAAATTTAAACAAAATTATTTATTACAATAAAATCAACCAATAACAAATGTTTAAACCTAAAAACTAAATATAATAAATTTATATCATTAAAAAAGTATATATTTTATATATACTCTTTAATCATTGCTTTGAAAGATAATGTTATTCAGACACAATTTTTGTACATAATTCACTTTCTTTTTGAGTGAATATTTATGTATTAAGAAGAAACAAAGGTGATAAAAATAAATTACAAAACATTATTACCATACTGGTAATAACATGCAAGTATAAGTTTTTTTTACTAAATTTCATATTGGTAATGACATGCAAATGCAAATGCAAATTCTAAATGAAAATTGTTTTTCTAAATTATATTATATGCCTATTAATAATGCACATTAGATTAGACCAATTAACCAGCAAAGCACTGCGTGAAAAAATGATTTAAGTAAAATATTTTCACGTGGTGATACCTAGAAGGCCTTGTTAGAGCTCTTGGACTCTCAACATGGTCCAATCATATTTGTGATTGTTTTGATTTTTCAAATATATTAAGATTCAATCTTTGGATTGTTTTGATTTTTGAGGATCTGACCCACAAGATTAAGAAAATTTTGATGATTGATTTTGATCATTTGAACCCTATTATGGATGGTTAGTTACTGTCTTGCGAAAAAGAAGATATAAAATATATTGGATTTTGAAGTGACAATATATATGATAATTTATTTATATATATTTATAATTTTTTAGCATTCTAATTTTTAAAATTATTACAAATAAAAGAAGATTTTAACAGAGAAAGAAATTAATTACATATGTTTAAATATGGATTAGAGTTAATGATATAAAATGATGGTAGGGCACCTTTGATAGGGTGAAAATAAGAATTTTGATCTAAATTTAAAAAAAATATCATACAATTCGAATTTCATCATAATTTAAAAAGTAAAAATTTTTCTTAAAATCAATCAATTAGAATTCAGGTGATAATTAAAATTTCATTAAATTGAGAAATTTCGCCTCACTTCCTACCCCAAGAAACATTCTTATAATTTTTTTACAAATAAAAAGAATTAATTTTTTTATTGTCAAGTCAATCAAGTGGCGTCAATCCTGCCGGCCCTGTCGTCACGCACACTTTCTCTTTCTCTTTTTTCTATGCACCAAGGGGTCTCACGTGGCACATGGAGTACACTTTTACTTTTCCTTTTCTATGTATCAAGTCACTTATCCTTTCTCTTTTTTCTATGTATTAAGTGATTTTTTTAGAGTAATAATATTTATTTTTAATAAAAATAAACAGTAATAATATGATAATTCCCATGTGTCGTGAAACACCATTTCCCTATACTTTACCTTTTTCTTTTTTTTTTCTATGTACCAAGTGGTCTCATGTGCTGTGAAGCACACTTTTTCCACTCTTGTGAGCACACTTTCCTTACTTTTTTTTTTTTTTTTTGATAATCTAGTTGTCGATGCTTGCGTTCCTTTAATTCTGGACCTATGACCCCTCAAGATTCACAGGCAGGTAAATTCAAGTCTAATTTCAGTCAATAAATTTAATATTGACTCCAATAACACACAGTTCAACAAAAATTATATCACTTATTTCTAAACTACTCCTTCTACCACTCAAACTTGTAATGTCCTTACCATTATTTTTCTCCTTCACCGCTAAGCTACCCTGTGGGGTACGCTTTCCCTTCCTTTGATCGTCGAAATTTGTTATGGATGGTGGCGGGCAATTCTTATTAAAAAATAGATGTATTTTTTTTAAAAAATAAAATTTTAAATTTAGTAAAATCTAACTGTTAAATAATTTTAATTTTTAGGTATATTAGTCATGAGATTAAGATTAATTTGATAGTTGGTTTCAATTCTCGAAATCTATTATGGATGGTGGCGAGGGGTATCCTTTAAAAAATGGGTAGATTTTTTAAAAAATATTAATTTTTAAATATATTAAAATTCAACCATTAAATTATTTTAATTTTTGAATATGTGTTGGTGGTGAATACCAATCATCAACATCTTTCATGGACAATTAGTTACTGTCATGTAAAACAGAAAATAGAAAATATATATGATTTTGAAGTGGCAATATTTATAATAATTTATTTATATTTATTTATAATTTTTTAACATTCTAATTTTCAAAATTATCATAAATGGAAAAAGAATTCAACAGAGAAAGCAACTTAGTTACATATATTTAAATATGGATTAGAGTTGATGATATAGAATGATGTTATATTTTTTCACAAATAAAAAAGAATTATTTTTTTTACGGTCAAAGTCAATCAAGTGGCGTCAATTCTGCCGGCTCTGCCGTGCAGCACACTTTTACTTTTCCTTTTTTCTATGTACCAAGTCACTTACCCTTTTTCTTTTTTCTATGTATTAAGTGAATTTTTTTAAAGTATTGATATTTAATTTGAATAAAAATAAATAGTAATATTATGATAGTTCATATGTTAATATTTAATTAAGCAAAATGAGAGATATACAATAAATTTTATTTTTTTAAATAAATATATAAAATCAATCAAACACTTCTGTGTATACTATAATATTATTATTATTTTTTTATTAAAATTAAATAATATTACTTTTTTTTAATATATCAAATGGTCCCATGTGTCGTGAGCGCTCTTTCCCTACACTTTTCCTTTCTTTTTTTTCTATTCATCAGTGATAAAAAAAGAGAGTGAAATTTTAATTTTAAGAAATTTTAATTTTTATCCTAATTCTTAGAGATTTTAATTTTTTGATTTTAAAGAAAATCTTCACTTTTTTAACTAAGATAAAATTTGAATTTTATAGAATAGAAAAGCTGTTTGATAGAATTTCTTAAAATTTAGATGGAATTCGAATTTCACCCTCATTTTTTACCTCTATCAAACGCATGCTTCATTTCTTCACTATTATCAACTGTTCTTTATTGATACAATTTAAAATTTGTACTGATTTTAGTTCACCTATATATATATATATATATATATGTTCAAGTTTGTTAATATTATTTGTATAAGTCATAATTTTAATCTAATAAATTATTGTAAATGGAATTAATTTTTTTTGTCCATTTAATGAAAGCATCCTACCATACTCTAATCAATCAATTTAACTTTATCTTGAATTCAGATACTATTGTGTGTTTTCCTTGTAGTATAAAAAATAATATTATTTTTAAATCATTTATGAAATCTTATTTTAGAGATTAGCATGATTTCTTATTACAGATTTTATTATATTTTGAACACCAACTTAAATTGATTGATTACAATATGGTACATATTTTCATTAAATGGGCCAAAAAAAAAATTTGATTCTATTCACAATAATTCATTAGATTAAAATTATGGCTTGTACAAATAATATTAACAATCACTTAAATCAAACAATCAAAAAAGAACATTTGATAAAGAAAGGGACATTGAGAGAGAGAGAAAATGAAGGAATTTTTTTTTTCAAGGGAAGTGTTATCTTCCCTTAAAAAAATAATGTTATTTATTATCTTTTTGTATTACTAGTATTCATTTGTAGTGGAGATGGATAGCAATATTCGACAGTCGAGATTGGAATTATTTTTTAATTTAATATATTTTTATTAACTTAATAAGGTGTCTTGAATTTAAAAATTATGTATAATAAATATATTTTATTTAAAAAATAACAAATATTATTAATTTTTATCTTATATGTTTAAAATACAATATGGAAAACTTATTTTTTTTCTATAATCTCATCTTCAATCTAATATTTAATTAAAAGAGATGAACAAGGAGAGATAGGTTGGGACTTTCCTCTCCCACTCTCTCTTTCCCTCTCTCAATATATAAATATATTGAAAAATATATATAATTTTCTTAAAAATAAAAAAAATATTTATAATTTTGAAATCACCATATATATGATAATTATATATATGTTGAATTATGGATTAGAGTTGATGATGTGGGATGATGTTATATTTTTTTCAAATAAAAAAGAATTAATTATTTGACTATCAAAGTTAATCAAGTGGTCTTGGTGCACACTTTCCGTGTTGCCTTTTCCTATTATCAAGTAACCTTTCTCTTTTTTCCATGCCTCGATAAGTCTCACGTACCGTGGGGCACACTTTCCCGTGGAGCACACTTTTTTCTATCTATATCAAGTGACTGCCGTGTCGTGTGTGCTCTTTTCTATCTATATCAAGTCACTGCCGTGGAGCACACTTTTCTTTGCTTTTTTTTTTTTTTTGATAAAAAGGTGAAATTACTCATTTTAAGAGTATCTCCTAGACTGTTCCACATCATGAGAGAGAATGTAAATCAGGTATACGGTGGTCATGATCAATGAAAGGCTCAGTGCTAACTGTCCACAAGAATCCCGTCCCTGAAGACTAGAAATCTCACATTGTGGCTGGTCAGACTCGAACTTGACTCCTTAAAACCAACTCTACCATTCCACAACCAACCGTGTTACGTCCTGGGGGCTTCTTTGCCCTTTTTTCTATGTATATCATGTCACTGCCGTGGGGCACAGTTTCCCTCTATACATAGATGGTCAAGTCTTCATATCATTATTTTTTAATCTAAATCATTTTTATTAGTTTGAGGAGCTGTCTTGAATTTAAAAATTATGTATAATAAATATATTTTATTTTTTTAATTTTTATCTTATGTCTTTAAAATACAAAAATAAAAAACTTATTTTTTCTGTAATCTCGTCTTCAATCAAATCTTCTATTAAAATACCACTAATGAGGCGTGGGGCGGGGAGGGTCAAGGCGACCCTCCCTTGACGTCAGGCAACCAAATTCAAAAGTTAAATGCTAATTGTGAATTGAAAATCATTTATATCTCACTAAGTAAGTTTTTATTATTTTAAAAATAATTTAGATAAGTTTTTAAAATGAATTAGAGATGATACTGTGCAATTTTTATGTAAATAGAAAATTGTATTTTAAATCTTATTTTCATAAATTTATTTTTTTAAGTAAAATAACAAAGAGTATATGTGATATTTATTTTATTGACACAATTTTATAACCTTAAACTTTTTATTGCTTACTTAATAGAATACACAATATATTTACATATATTTATATATCTCTAAGATCCTCTGTCTGATGTCCCTGTCACTGAGCACACACATTCGTTCACGGAACAATAGCAGACCATCGTCCCTCTGACTGTACCCTAAGGGTCCAAACCTCCCCATGTCAACCATGGTCTCGCCAAGCTCTATATCCTGTCATTGTTGATCACGAATCTGATTCTCTAGATCTGAATGGATACTTATGACAGCACAATAGAAGGTAAGATTATCTGATGCCACTGAAATTGTAAGATCACTCATCTGCTCCAATAAGAACCACTCTTGCACCATCATCGCTGCAACTGACGCTCTTCGGCGGCTCAAAGCATCTGCTACCACATTAGCTTTATCTAGGTGATAGAAGATCTCACAGTCATAGTCCTTGAGTAGCTCTAACCAACGACACTATCCCATATTAAGTTCTTTTTGCGAAAAGAGATAGTTGAGACTCTTGTGATCGGTGTATATCTGGACTCTCTCACCATAAAGATAATGCCTCCAAATCTTCAAACTAAATACTACAACCGTTAACTCCAGATCATGGGTAGGATAATTCTCTTCATGCTTCTTCAATTGTCTGGACGCATAAGCGTTCACTCGGCTGTCCTGCATCAAAAGCCCTGCATATGAGGCATCACTGTATATAGTAAACAACTCACCACTCCTGGGTATCGTCAGTACTAGCGCCGAAGTCAAACACCGCTTCAACTCTTGGAAGGATCTCTCGCAAGACTTGTCCCAAATAAATCTGATGCCTTTCCTTGTCAACTTCGCCATAGGTGATGCTAGCCGCGTAAAATCTTCTATGAACTGTCGATAATATCCGGCAAGACCAAGAAAACTCCGAATCTCAGTCACTGTCATCAGCCTCGGCCAATCTATTACGGCTCTGGTCTTCTCTGGATCTACTAAGATACCCTCACCTGAGACCGCGTGTTCCAAAAATACAACTCGAGTCTATCAAAACTCACATTTAGTGAACTTTGCATATAACTGCTCTTTCCTGAGCTTCTGCAAAACCATCCTCAAATGCACCTCGTATATCTCAGGGCTCGGTGAGTAGACTAAGATGTCATCAATAAAAACTATCACAAAAGAATCCAGATACTCCTTGAACACCCTATTCATCAGGTCCATAAACACTGTAGGGCGTTGGTCAGCTCAAATGGCATGACCACAAACTCATAATGCCCATAACGTGTACGAAACGCCGTCTTCGCAATATTCTCATCTCTGACCCTCACCTGATGATATCCTGACAGCAAATCTATCTTGAAAAATATCGATGCACCACGCAATTGATCCAGTAAATCATCCACACGAGGTAAGGGGTACTTATTTTTAATTGTCACCAGATTAAGCTGTCTGTAATCGATACACAGTCGCATAGACCTGTCTTTCTTACGCACAAACAATACTGGGGCCCCCATGGCGAGGTGCTCGGTCGAATGAAACCCCTCTCCAAAAGATCTTGCAACTGCACCTTGAGTTGCTTCAGTTCATTAGCAGCCATACGATAAGGAGCCTTGGAAATGGACTGCGTACCTGGTATCAAATCGACTGCAAAATCAATCTCCCGGTGCAGTGGTAGTCCCGACAACTCATCTGAAAATACATATGGAAAGTCTCGCACCACAGGATAGGCAGCCAACTCCCTCTTCTCCCCAGCTATCACGGTCACAAATGCAAAATAGGCTTCACACCCACGTTGTATAAGCCTCTCAGCGTGCAAAATTAATATCATCGGCGTAGTCACCACTGGCTTCACACCCCGGTATGTAACAACTGATCTCCCCGGGTACCCAAACGAAATCACATTCCGCTGACAATCAACTCGAGCATAGTGTCGTGACAGCCAATTCATACCCAACAGTAAGTCAAAATCCTGGATCGCCAAAACAATAAGATCCCCTAAAAATATCTAATCGTGAATCCCTATCTCTCAATCCATAACCATCTCACTCCCCAACAATACCATCCCTCCCAGTGTCGAAACAGACAAATCATATGGTAAGGGGTTATACGAGATCGAGATCTTATGTTATAGATGAGGTGCTATGAAAGAGTGGGTAGAACCTGTATCAAATAAGGCGCGCACGTCGTGACCATGGAGCGAAAGTATACCTTATACCGTATCGCTACCCTCAGTTGCCTTAGTTGTTGTCACTGCAAAAGCCTTCCCCTACATTTGTGGTCTCTCTGTAGGCCCTGGGCGCTACGCCGCTGGTAGGGGTAATGGTGCTACTAGACCCTGCACCCTCAGTGTAGTCAGCCTCTGAGCTGGCTTGGGCCCTACTCTGCCAGTCCGTAGCCTTCCTATCTACGTTGGGTAAGTGCACATGTTTGCCTGATGACCTTTCTGCCCACAGCAAAAGCAAATGATACCCTGCCCTGTAGCTGGTGAGGCTAGTTTAGGCCCTTGCGGACAGTCCCTTCTCAAATGTCCTGGCTGACCACAGTGATAACACACGTCCCGACATACATTCCGGCATTGTCCCTGATGTCTCTGCCGCACTGCCGGCACGGTGGAAACCCTGCACTCTTACTGCTTGCATCCCACTTCTTCTTCTTACTGTTGCCTCCTACGCCCTTCATGACTAACTGGTCCGATCGAGCCTCTAGTCAGTCCCGCTCAACTGCATGGGCCTACTGGACAACTGTAGAAAAGTCGAGTGCCTTTATACCAACCATAGCGTGGCGAATCTCTGCTCGCAACATCTTCTGGAACTTGCTGACTCTACGACACTCAGGGGTCACTAGCTCCGGAGCATAACAGGATAACGCCACAAACTCAGTCTCATACTGTGTAACCGTCTTGCTCTCCTACTGCAACTCAATATACTCAAATACCTTTTGCTCTCTGACCCAAGGAAGTATATAAGTCTCATTGAACACTGCGACAAACTGTGCCCATGTCGGGCCCTTATCACCAAATCGTTGTTTGGTAGTCTCCCACCAATGCTCGAAGTCTCCTCGCAACAGAGGAGTCCCCAGTCGAACCCTCTGGGCCTCTGCACAACCGATCGATCATAGGTGCTTTTCCACTGCCAACAACCAGTCCTCGGCCTCTGCTGCGTCTGCATCTCCTCTAAACTCTAGCGGATGTAGTGCCATAAAATCTTTAAGTAATGCAGCACCAGAACTATCCCCTGCCCTCGGCGTACCTGAGTGTGACGCCTAGGCCGTAGTGGTCCTACTATCATGACTGCGCTTCTGACGTAACTGCGATGCCGCCAGTACATCCACAACTCGGAAAATGCCCGCCAATGTCTCTTGCATGTCCGGAGGCCCTAGATGTCTCTCACCTCTTACACCTGTCGCCGGTACCTTAGGAGTAGGAACAAGATGTCCTCAACCTCGCACCGGCGGTCGACTGCGACTTTCTCCGCGGCATGCGTCCATGAGTCCTACATAACCAAGATTAATTAGAACACATTTCGAAATGACAAACACGACCTAACACTCTAACTCTACCTAACAGCCTTAGTGTACAATTACTTGTCCCTCAAATTGACTCAACGATGCTCTGATACCAACATTGTAAGCACCCTCGTCTGGATATCCCAACCACCCAGTCTACTCGAACGGATGCACTTACAGAAGGGAAAAGAGGATAAAACACAAAACGAGAATTTACCCTGGTATGTATGCATAAGAAAAATAACAGCGGAAGCAAACTACAAATATGCACGCACACAAGTACCTCGCTAGAACAGCGGTCATGGAGTATAATAATATATACAGACGTCTGTGCTAACAATAGAAGATACAAGAAATAACCAGGCACAGCAAAAAATAAGAGACAAAAATACTGACAAAATATCAGAGATAATGGGGACAACTATCTGTACATCGTACCAACGCGACCGGTTGCTAGGCAGTGCGATATTTGCCCTCGACCTTCGATTTACCCTTACTTGGAATGATAGAAAACAAGATGAGTCACAAGACTCAGCAAGTTTATAAGAAAAGAAAGACTATAAATAAAAGAGGAGATAACCCCAAACACAGTCCCTCACGTACACACAAGTCATGAGACGCTACAATACAACAGTGCAGCATAATAAAAAACATATACCGGTCCTTGGGGCCCACACAAGACACCAGGCACCCAAGTCCCATACCAACTTGCCGTTGCCTTGAAAGGCAACAAATGTCTTCAACAAACCTATGCGCACTGCCCCGGGTCGGTACTCCCGTCACCCGTGTGTTTGTGTCGGTACTCCCGACACCCGAGCCATAGGCTCTCTCGGAACGGTCCTCCCGTCCGAGAACTAAAACTACCAGTAACCATACAATGCACATAAAAATGTAATGGCGTAATGAGCATCAACGTGATACAATGGCACCCATACATCCAAGCATCAGGCCATGCTCTGCCTACATAGTAAACCACACGCGATACATATGCCCGTGCTCGATGCAACATAACCAAGCTAGAATGTCCGTGACCAAGCATAACCAGATCATAAAAATCCCAACATACAACTCGTACCCATGTGCACACCAAACCATGTAACAAGAATAAAATGTAACCAGTCATGCTATAATCACGTAACGGCAGAGCTAGTCAGCAGTGCCTAGCACCGGTCAACGATCAGTGAATAGGAGTGATCGGCCGATAACCTAAGAAAGACCGTACAACAGTTACTTTAATGTCACCGAACAGTCAACCCTTGCCCCTACTGCCCAACTGCTCTAGCCTACGAACAACCAAAATCCATAATAATACCTAAAAAACTAAGAACCTATTCTCGGGTGAGTACGGCATCATTCCCACAGGCATGGGGAGTGACACAAACCCCCCGTAAGCAACCAACAAATAAAATCTACGAGGTCAGTTTAATAAATTAAATTGAAAGTAAACCATTCAAAATTCCATAATCGATTAACGCCTGAAACAAACGAAGAGATGTTAAATAAATTGACAACGAAAGGAATATTGTAGAGGGTATAAAGAACTTGCCTTTACGAAGATATCCTTAGACATGTTTTGACCCAATGCGGTACAAATTATATAAACAACAACACCTCAATAATTTACTAAAATTAACAAAATTAGACTCTAAACGAAATTTCGACCGTACAGAATATTTATTACTAGCTTCTCTACGTACCTAACAAATTAAATCTTCGATTAAACTTGATTTTATCTAAATTTCCTCACCAATTTCTTCCAATTTCTCATTCGCGCGCGCATTGTTTTTTCCCAATTTGTTTGTTGCTTTTGTTGCAGCAAAAGCGCCAGAAATTAGGCTTAAATTGGAGCAAAAATGAGCGAAGGAGGAGGAGCCACATGGCAGACACGGGCCAGCCGCTGGGGAGGCCATCGCCTCAACCGAAACAATGTCGTTTCGGACGCTAATTGGCTGATTAAAAATCAGCCAATTTCTAGCCTCGCGCGTGCGCCCCCCGCTTCTCGAACCCGCATCCGCACCCACGCGAACCACCCGTTCTAGCCGCTGCCTTCATACATATAGCGCGACCTATTTAATTTAAAGGAATCCCTGGCCCTTTTCTAAAAATCGCACAAGCACTGCCCATCTTTTGGAAATCACACATACGCCCCCCCTTTAATATTTACGTTAACACCCGAACTTCCAAAAATCATAAATTTTAATTTATTTTAATTTTTTTCTTATTCTCATAAATATTCTAGAATAAAATAAATAATATTTTTCTAATTTCCTATTTCTGTAAAACACCTTAATTTATTATTATTTATAACTATATGTTATATTAATATTCTTTTTAAATTAAATTACTCTAATAACGAATAATTAAATTAAATTGTGATTTACGAGTGACTACAAGGACACTAATCATCGGTTCCAGGACATTAAAAAAAAAAACACCTAGGAAGACTGGGTCTGTCCTGGCCCCTGGGCACAAATCATTTCTTAGTTCTCCGATTTAATTTTTAAATTTAGTGATATTTAACTGTTATATGTTCTTATTTTTTTAGGCATTGTGGGTTAGAATATTAATATAAATTCAATGATCAATTTTGATCTATGGATGGTGGCGGGCAATTCTTATTAAAAAATAGATGTATTTGTTTTAACAAAAAATTAAATTTAGTAAAATCTAACTGTTAAATAATTTTAATTTCTAGGTATGTTAGTCATAAGATTAAGATTAATTTGATAGTTGGTTTCAATTCTGGAAATCTATTATGGATGGTGACTAGGGATCTCCTTTAAAAAATGGGTAAAATATTAATTTTTAAATATATTAAAATTCAACCATTGAATTATTTTAATTTTTGAATATGTGTTGGTGGTGAATACCAATCATCAACGTCTTTCATGGACAATTAGTTACTGTCATGTAAAACAGAAAATAGAAAATATATATGATTTTGAAGTGGCAATATTTATAATAATTTATTTATAATTTTTTAATATTCTAATTTTCAAAATTATCATAAATGGAAAAAGAATTCAACGGAGAAAGCAACTTAATTACATATATTTAAATATGGATTAGAGTTGATGATATAGAATGATGTTATATTTTTTTATAAATAATAAAAAATAATTTTTTTACGGTCAAAGTCAATCACGTGGCGTCAATTCTGCCGGCCCTGCCCTGGAGCACACTTTTACTTTTCCTTTTTTCTATGTATCAAATCACTTAGCCTTTTTCTTTTTTCTATGTATTAAGTGAATTTTTTTAAAGTAATGATATTTAATTTGAATAAAAATAAATAGTAATATTATGATAGTTCATATGTTAATATTTAATTAAGCAAAATGAGAGATATACAATAAATTTTATTTTTTAAATAAATATATAAAATTAATCAAACACTTCTATGTATACTATAATATTATTATTATTTTTTTATTAAAATTAAATAATATTACTCTTTTTTTAATATATCAAATGGTCCCATGTGTCGTGGAGCGCCCTTTCCCTACACTTCTCCTTTCTCTTTTTTCTATGTACCAAGTGGTCTCATGTGTCGTGGAACACACTTTCCCCACCCTTTTCCTTTCTCTTTTTCCTATGTATCAAGTGGTCTCTCTCGTGTGCCGTGGAGCACACTTTCCCTACACTTTGTCTCTCCTTTTTCTTTTTTTATAATTTAAATGTCATAATTTGTGCCCACTATTTTTTGAGAAGGTGAATTTCATTCCAACTTATTTTTAAATAAATTATAATTTAATTTTTATATAACATTTTTAAAAAATTTTAAACTTGAGCTATTGAAGCCAAGAAAATACTAGAGAGCCAGAAAGGCTCTACCGACAGCCTTACAGAAGGCATTTAAAATTTTTAATTTTAATTTTATTCACGCGGCCCAATGCCTGGATTATCACCCACTGTTTTCTCTCTCCCTTTGAATTCTCTTTCTCTCTTTTCTCCATTGCATCTACTCCATCTTCTCCTTTCTTGTAATAACCCATGTGTAGAGAAGGTTGACACGTAATTTCAATGAATTTAGAACACCGAAAACTTGATTTTATAGCAATTTCAAGTACCGAATCAGCTGCATGGAGTGCCTCGGAGTGAAATTATCTAAAGAAAATTATATGGTCTCGACGAGCGTATCGAGATAGGATTTATGGTATCGAAAGAAATCGAATTCGGAACAATTTTTGGTACAGCAAAAATACAGCTATCATTTAGGTTGTAAAACTGAATCATTGTAGGAGGCTCTCGAAAAATCAACAGAACCCTAGGGGGGCTCCGGTTTTGCTTAACAAGCAACCCTTTAGTGGTTTCGGGATTAAACGATAGCCGATGAGGACACTAGGGCAAAATTATCATTTTCAGCTAATATTTGGATTATTAATTATGGAATTTCAGTATTATAATACAAATTAATTTGAGATTCAAGATCGAAGCTTCAATTAGAGATATGCATTAGTGAAATAACAATGAAATTTAGGGTTTAATGTATAATTTTTAAATTAATTTTTTATAAATATATTAATGTAGTTATATATATATATGCATAGAATGTGCTGTGCGAGGTTGGCCTGTAATGGCTTCATGAAGCTTCTGTGGCTGAGATTTTGGCCGCATAATAGGAAGATTATGGCCACGTGATATGGATAGGTGGCGTATGAAGAGCTGGAGCAATTAATGTGGAGCAGTGGCGCAATTAATGTGGAGTAGCAGCCAAGGCAGGGACGTGTATAAAATGGGATGCATTCGGCCGAGAGAAAGGCAGAGCAAGCCCGCGAGAGAGAGAGAGAGAGATCAAATTGAGAGAGAGGGAGATGACCGAAAACGGCCATGGCAGGCGAGCAGCAACCAGCGCGGCCATGGCAGCCGCAACAGCAAGCGACGAGCAGGGGAGGCCGACGAAGCAACAGCAAGGTGCATCGGCGATGATGGCTCACAGAGGCCGACGTGGAGCAGCTGGCGGCGTCGGTGGTGGCCGTTGGGGCGGCCGTGATGGCTGGCAGAGCTTGAACCGCGGCCATGGCAACCGCGACGCTGCGTTGCAGCAGCTGGGCCACAAAGCAGCCAGCGTCGGGAGGCGGCATGGCGGCCTTCGGAAGGGCCGTGGAAGGCCGGCACGGGCGGTCGCGGCCGGAAGAGGCGGCGGCAGGGCCGACATCGAGGCGGTGCGGCAGCTAGGCGAGGCTCACCGTGCGTCCATGGCGGAGGAAGAAGGAACAGGGGAGGGAAGAAGAAGAAGAAGAAAAGAAGGAAGAAGAAGAAAGAAGAAGAAGAAATAAAGAAGGAGGAAGGGAGTTGCAGGCGCGGGAACAGGGGAAGCGGGAGGAAGAAGAAGGAGGAGGAAGAAAGGAGAAAGAAAAAAAAAAGAAAAAGAAAAAGAAAAGAAAAGAAGAAAGGAAAATTAGGAAAAAATAGAGAAAATGTTAGAAAAATTCCAGAAAAAATTCTAGAAAATAGGGAATTATGTTTCGGTGATATCCTGGAGATTTTGGTGAGAAAAACAGCCCGGGCACGCTTTTCGGGAATATCACACGCAAATCGAGAAAATCGGATATGCTAAGCCAAGGTGAGTAAAAATTCTCTAGAAAAATTTAGAAATTCTAGAATATTATTTTATGAATTATCGTAGTGAAATATTTGAGAAAATATTTCTAGAAATATTTAATTTGAAATTATTGAGGAAAAATAGGAAGAAATAGAGAGAAAATTAAAGAAAATGCCAGAAATTGTGGAAAAATAGGATTTAATATTTATTCAAATACTTATGGTGATTAGGATGCTTTGAGGTCAAAGTTGAGGTGTCTGGTGCGAATTTTGAGGATGACACGCAAATCGAGATAAGGCACGAATTTCGAGGTAGCCCGATAAGCTCTAGAAGGTAAGTGGTACTTCCTCGAAAATGTATTCATCATATTGACATGCTCTGATATGTATCTATCACGTAGAATGCATACATGACTATGAAATGCATGATTACACGTTGATATCATTGATCACACGCATATGAGACCGTAGGGAGTACGAACTGGCATCGCTGCCTTACCAAGGGTGCACCCATACACCCCGGCTTCGAAAGAGGTGGCCGCTAAAATGGTAGGTAGCATGAGGGGTGTAGTTGACACCTACGAGGAAAGACATTGCATACACTCATGACATAGCATTACGTACCCTTACTTAGATGGTTCATCATCTAACTTGGGTTCGCCCTTGGAACATTCAACGTTCCAATCGGGACTTGCAGAGATGATTTCAAGATTGATGATGTGTGGTAACGCGAGACGTCAGGAAATGAGGAAATGTGCCATGTTATGTTGTGATATGAATAGTTAAGGATTATGTACATTTGTTTTACTTTTCGAAGGTTATGTAACAACGTTTGTAATAAGTACTTGTCTAGTTATTCATGTATATATTGCCATGAGCAGGTTCGATTCAGCTTCCACTTTGTATTTATTTTCTAGTGTAGATATCTTGTACTAGATAAGGCCTTAGGGGATTTTGGGATAATGTAATGATAAAAAAAAAAAAAATGAGACCCAATTTTCCTAAGGCATAACACGCCCTGGAAAAGCGGGCTGTTACATTTCTTCTCCCCTCCTTTCTCTCTCTCTCTCTCTCTCTCTCTCTGTTTCGTCTGCTACTCTCCTTCTAGTCCATTCGCCACTGTTAGCGTCCAATGCAACCACGTCTGCTACGGTTCGCCGCCGCCATCAACACTTCTGGTCGCCGTTCGGTAAGGCTATAGCCTCTCATTCTTCTTCCCCCCATCTCTTTCTTCTCATTCTCGTCGTCATTCACCGCCATTGAAGCCGTTGCCATGCTGTTCGCCGCCATCAACACTTTTGGTTGCCAACGCCTCTCTCTCTGGGTCTTCTCGTCATGGCCGGTGGCTTCTCATCTCCTATCACCACTCGCTGCTATAACTCACTCGCTGCTATTCTAATATGAATATATAAATATACACAAATTAATTATATATATTACATAAAAGATTCACATTTGATATGCCTGCAAATTTTTTAAAATTTTATTTGAAACGAAAATGCAAACGTGGGCTGAAAACACTCAATAAAGTAGTCGAAAACCCAAGGAAATTAAATTAAATAAAATAAAAATAGCAAAAAGGGCAAAAAAGCCAAATTGGGGGCCAGCCGCAATTTTGTTTTATTTTTAAAATTATAAAATAAAAATTAAACTATAAATTATAATATTTATTTTTAATAAAAATATATTCATATTCATCACAATGTAATTATATTTTTTTCCTTATCATTCATACAAAATATAAAATTTCATGATTGTAATTATGTTATGTATAAATAATTATATATATTCTTATGTTATTATTTATTTATATTACTTGAATTAAAAAGTTAAAAATTGTACGTAAAATTGTATAAAATTATCACATTTCACAAAAATCAACAATTATATGTAAAATTATACAAAATTATAATATCATATTTTACGTTGATATAAATAATACAAATAGATAATATCATAAAACTATACCTTAACCTAAAATATATTTATTTGTCACTGTTTAAATTATATTTTTGTTTAAACAAATATATTTTTAATAAATATATTATATATGTGTTAATTTTAAATTTTTAAAACTTAAAAATAAATTGATCAATCCATAAACTGATGTTCTTATCATTTATGATAGATGTTTTTATTATTTATGATAGATTAAGAATGTGTGTTTTTTAATCAAAATTTTAAAAATATTAAGTGAAATATATTGAAAAATAAATACAACTTCCTGATTGAAGAACAATGGGAAATGGCGATAAGAGAGAAAGGACCCAGAGAGAGAGAGAAAGAGGTGTCGGCAACCAGAAGCGTTGATGGCGGCAAATGATGGAGGAGGCAGCTATAACGGGGATGAAAGCAGCACTAGAGGCGAACGCCGAGAAGAAGCGTTGATGGCAACGACTTTAACGGCGGTGAACGACGGCGAGAATGAGAAGAGAGAGATGGGGGGAAGGAGAAAGAGAGAGTAGGGGAAGAGACACAACGATTGAGGCTATAGCCTTACCGAACAACGACCAGAAGTGTTGATGGCAGCAGCAAACTGCAACGGAGGTGGCTGCATGGAAGGCTAACAGTGGTGAATGGACTAGAAGGAGAGTAGCAGACGAAATAGAGAGAGAAAGAGAGAGAGAGAGGAGGGGAGGAGAAAGGAGAAGATGGAGTAGATGCAATGGAGAAAAGAAAGACAAAGTGTAATACCCCATGTGTAGAGAAGGTTGACACGTAATTTCAATGAGTTTTGAATACCGAAAAGTTGGTTTTATAGCAATTTAAAGTACCAAATCAACTATAAGAAATGCCTCAGAGTGAAATTATCTAAAGAAAATTATATGATATCGACGAGCGTATCGAGATAGGATTTATGGTATCGAAAGAAATCGAATTCGGAACAGTTTTCGGTACAGCTAAAATACAGCTATCGTTTAGGCTGTAAAACCGAATCGTTGTAGGAGGCTCCCGAAAAATCAACGGAACCCTAGGGGGGCTTCGATTTTGCGTAATAAGCAACCCTTCAGTGGTTTCGGGATTAAACGATAGCCCGATGAGGACATCGGGGCGAAATTGTCATTTTCAGCTAAGATTTGAATTATTAATTATGGAATTTCAGTATTATAATACAAATTAATTTGAGGTTCAAGGTCGAAGATTCAATTAGAGATATGCACTAAGTGAAATAACGATGAAATTTAGGGTTTAATGTATAATTTTAAATTAATTTTCTATATATATATTAATGTAGCTATATATATATGTGTATAAAACGTGTGTGCGTGGAAAGCTTCTGAGAAGCTTTTAATGCCCGCGATTTGGGCTGCAGAATGTGGAGATTATGGCAATTAATATGAGAGATTATGAGCAGCTGAATTTAAGGAAAACGTGGCAGCGAAGCAATTAATAGAGCAGCTGAATTTAAGGAGCAATTAATGGAACAATTAATGTGATGTACAATGGAGTAGCGGCCAAGGCAGTGAGCACTATAAATTCACAATGGCTCTGCCAATTGAGGAGCATCGAAGCAACGAGAGCTCGAGAGAGAAGACGAGAGAGAGAGAGAGCTTGAGAGCATTGGCAGAGAAGGCCGAATTCGGCCATGGCAGTGAGCTAAACCAGCCATGGCCGCAACCTGCAAATTCACAGAAGAAAGCGAGCCAACGAGCAGGGGCAGAGCAGCGGCGCCGAAGAGCTTTCGGCCAGGAGCAACAGCGACCTTGGAGCTCGGAAAAGGCCGTAAGGCGATCGGGAGAAGCTGGCGCGGCCATGGCCGCAACCAGCTGCAATAGGGTCGCAACCAGCCGCGGCCAACGATGGTCGCGGCCAGCTCCAGCGGTGGCGCGACGATGCTGGGCGACAGTGTGAGGTGCGGCGAGTCGGTGGTAGCAGCCGCGATGCACGGCGAAGACGGCTGCGATGGCCGGCAAAGCTCGGCCGTGGGCATTCATAGCTAGCGCGCGAGAAAGTTGCAGGGGAAGAAGAGAAGAGAAGAGAAAAGAAGAAGAAGATGAAGAAGAAGAAGAAGAAGAAGAAGAAGAAAACAAGGAAGGAGAAGAAGGAAAGAAGAAAGAAGAAATAAAGGAAAATGGAAGAAGTGGGCGTTGCAGGTGTTCGGGCGGGAAGCAGGGGAGGAAGAAGAAGGAGGAGGGAGGAAGAAGAGAAGGAAAAGAAAAAAAAAAAGAAAAAGAAAAGAAAAGAAATAAAAGAAAGAAAATAAAATAAAATAAAAAAAAAGATGGGAAAAATCTTAGAAAAATCCTAAAAAAAAGGAAATTAGGTTTCGATGATATCTCGGAGATTTTGGTGAGAAAAACGGCCCGGGCATGCTTTTCGAGAATATCGCACGCAAATTGAGAAAATTGGAGATGCTAAGCCAAGGTGAGTAAAAATTCTCTAGAAAATTTTAGAAATTCCAAAATATTATTTTATGAATTGTCGTAGTGAAATATTTGAGAAAATATTTCTAGAAATATTTAATTTGGAATTATTGAGAAAAAATAAGAAGAAATAGAGGGAAAATTAAAGAAAATGCCAGAAATTATGGAAAAATAGGATTTAATATTTATTCAAATGCCTATGGTGATTAGGATGCTTTGAGGTCAAAGTTGAGATGTCTGGTGCGAATTTTGAGGTTGGCACGCAAATCGAGGCAAGACACAGATTTTGGGATAGTCTGATAAGCTCTAAAAGGTAAGTGGTACTTCCTCGAAAATATTTTCATCATATTGACATGCCCTGATATGTATCTATCACGTAGAATGCATACATGACTATGAAATGCATAATTACACGTTGATATTATTGATCACACGCATATGAGGCCGTAGGGAGTACGAACTGGCACCGCTGCCTTACCAAGGGTGCACTTATACACCCCGACTTCGAAAGAGGTGGCCGCTAAAATGGTAGGTAGCATGAGGGGTGCAGTTGACACTTATGAGGAAAGACATTGCATACACTCATGACATAGCATTACGTACCCTTACTTAAATGGTTCATCATCTAACTTGGGTTCGCCCCTGGAACATTCAATGTTCCAGTCGGGACTTGCAGAGATGATTTCGAGATTGATGATGTGTGGTAACGCGAGACGTCAGGAAATGAGAAAATGTGCCATGTTATGTTGTGATATGAATAGTTAAGGGATTATGTACATTTGTTTTACTTTTCGAAGGTTATGTAACAACGTTTGTAATAAGTACTTGTCTAGTTATTCATGTATATATTGCCATGAGCAGGTTCGATTCAGCTTCCGCTTCGTAAATTGTATTTATCTCTAGTGTGTAAATTAAACACTAGATAGGCCTTAGGAAATTTTGGGATAATGTAATGATTAAAAAATATATATATATATAAGACTCAATTTTTCTAAGGTATAACACGCCCTGAAAAAGCGGGCTGTTACACAAAGGGTCTGTGAGTGATTGAAAGGGAGAGAGAGAAAACAGTGGGCGGTAAACCAGGCATTGGGCCGCGCAAATAAAATTAAAATTACAAATTTTAAATGCCTTCTGTAAGGCTGTCGCTAGATGCTTTCTGGCTTTCTAGTATTATCCTTGCTAATATCTTGATTTTCCTTCACTCTTCTGTCTCTTTCTCTCAACCTTCTCTCCAGCATATTTACACACTTCCCTAAGAAATGTTTTCCTCTCTCTTCTCTCTCTGTGTCAACGTCCCTTTTGTTTTTTTTTTTATTACACTTTATTACTGGCATCTTCAACTACCATGTCCCTAAAACTACAATAAGGAGGTAAATCAAGAAATGTGATCAAATAATCAGGGTAATAAGCCTTAACACTATTAATATCACTCTTAAAGTTTTCCCCTAGAAAAAAATATTCTGCTTCCCTCAAAAATCGAACACACATTATAAATTTTCAGACAAACTTTCAGACTATGCCTTTACTACTTAATTATGCCCATTGGGACACGTCCCTTTCTTTCTTTATCCTTTGATCACATTCATTCTCCCTGTAAATTTCTCTTCGTTTCTTCACTATTATCAAATGTTCTTTATTGATACAATTTAAAATTTGTACTAATTTTAGTTCACCAATATATATATATGTGTTCAAGTTTGTTAATATTATTTGTATAAGTCATAATTTTAATTTAATAAATTAATATAAATGTAATTAATTTTTTTTTGTCCATTTAATGAAAGCATCCTACCATACTCTAATCAACCAATTTAACTTTATCTTGAATTCAGATGCTATTGTGTGTTTTCATTGTAGTATAAAAAATAATGTTATTTTTAAATCATTCATGAATTCTTATTTTAGAGATTAGCATGATTTTTTATTACAGATTTTATTATATTTTGAACACCAACTTAAATTGATTGATTATAATATGGTGCATATTTTCATTAAATGGACAAAAAAAAAAATTGATTCCATTCACAATAATTCATTAGGTTAAAATTATGGCTTGTATAAATAATATTAACAATCACTTAAATCAAATAATCAAAAAAGAACATTTGATAAAGAAAGGGACATTGAGAGAGAGAGAGAGAGAGAAAAGGGAGGAAATTTTTTTTAAGGGAAGTGTTACTTAAAAAAATAATGTTATTTGTTATCTTTTGTGTCATTGGTGTCCATCTGTAATGGAGATGAATAGCAATATTCGACAGTCAAGATTGACATTATTTTTTAATCTAAAGTATTTTTATTAACTTAATGAGGTGTCTTGAATTTAAAAATTATGTATAATAAATATATTTTATTTAAAAATAACATATATTATTAATTTTTATCTTATATCTTTAAAATACAATATGAAAAACTTATTTTTTTTCTATAATCTCATCTTCAATCTAATATTTAATTAAAAAAGAGGAACAAGGAGAGAAAGGTTTTGACTTTCCTCTCCCAGTCTCTCTTTCTCTCTCTCTCTATATAAATATATTAAAAATACATATATATTTTTTTAAAAATAAAATAAAAAATATATATAATTTTGAAGTCACCATATATATGATAATTATATATGTTGAATTATGGATTAGAGTTGATGATCAGTTCCATAATTAATTAAAAAAGAATTAATTATTTGACTATCAAAGTTAATCAAGTGGTCTTGGTGTACACTTTCCGTGTTGCCTTTTTCTATTATCAAGTAACCTTTCTCTTTTTTCCATGCATCGATAAGTCTCATGTACCGTGGGGCACACTTTCCCGTGGAGGACACTTTTTTCTATCTATATCAAGTGACTGCCGTGTCGTGTGTGCTCTTTTCTCGAGCAAAAAAGGTGTTAACTTACACCTTGAGGGTCTTTCATGAATTGTCTCACGTCACGTGAGGGGGGTAAATCAGGAACCCAGCTGACAGGTGACGGGGAGGACCAGTGCGAGCCGCCCACAAGGACCCCTAAGGAGCAGGAAATCCCACACTGCGACTTGTCCGACTCGATCCTTGCCACTCGGGAGCAACTCTACCCATTCCTTACCAACTGAGCTGTGCCCTGGGGGCCGTGTGTGCTCTTTTCTATCTATATCAAGTCACTGCCGTGGAGCACACTTTTCTTTGCCCTTTTTTTTATGTATATCAAGTCACTGTCGTGGAGCACACTTTTCTTTGTCTTTTTTCTATGTATATCAAGTCACTGCCGTGGGGCACAGTTTCCCTCTATACATAGATGGTCAAGTCCTCGTATCATTATTTTTTAATCTAAATCATTTTTATTAGTTTGAGGAGCTGTCTTGAATTTAAAAATATGTATAATAAATATATTTTATTTTTTAATTTTTATCTTATGTCTTTAAAATATTAAAATAAAAAACTTACGTGGTGTTCTCTTTGTATTTCAGTTTTGACTTTTAAATTTTGAATTCATTTTTAATTTTGTATTTTGAGTGTCCATTTTGAAATTATTGAAAATGCGTTTTTTTTGTCATTCTGAAAAAATGTTTCTTAAAACTAAAAATTAGAAAACGAGTTCTCTTCGAGATT
The DNA here is from genome assembly GCA_036245055.1 of Diospyros kaki. NCBI lineage: Eukaryota > Viridiplantae > Streptophyta > Magnoliopsida > Ericales > Ebenaceae > Diospyros > Diospyros kaki. The sequence goes on from BSEG01000007.1 coordinate 37,663,410, forward strand.
TTGAGAAAAAATATTTTATGATATTTTATTTAATAAATTTTATTCAAAGTAAATTATAAATATTTATTAATAAATTATAAATTTAATTTAAAGAATTTAAAATATAATACAAAAAATAACTAATGATTTAATCATATATAATAATGTATTAAAATTACAAAATATTTTTTAAAGTTATTTTTAATTTGACTCAACTAATAATTTTATAATAAAATTATTTTTACTTACAAATTAAAATTTGACATTAATTTTAAATTTTAGATTACCCACAACATAAATATTTAAAAAAATTATAAATCATAAAATAGCAAAAGAAAAAGTTTATCTAAAATTTTAAAAATATTATTGAAAAGAGAAATTAATAACAAAAACCATAATCCATAAATCATAATACATATTTTGGGCATGGAGGCAGAAGAAATGGCAGGGAAGAATGGCCGAAGTTGAAGGAAGAAATGACTGAAGCCGAAGGAAGAAATGGCAAATGACAGAAGAGACGACTGGCAGTGGCGATGGTGATGGTAGATCTAGGCGTGGAAGGCGGTGGCAGTGGCGATGATGGCGTTGGCAGTGGCGGATCTAGGAGTGGAGGGCAGTGGCGGGCGATAGCGATGGCGGTAGTGGCGGATTTGGGAGTAGCGGTGGTGTCGATGGCGAGTAATGGCGATGGCGGTGGAGGATGCGGATCTTGGCGTGGAGGGCAGTGGCAGTGGTGTCGGTGGCGGATCTTGGCGTGAAGGGCGATGGTAGTTGTGGCGATGGCAGTGGCGATGATGTCGGTGGTGAGTGGTGGCGTAGAGGGCGATGGCAGTGGTGGTGGAAGATCTATGTTGCTTGTTGGAAGAGAGAGTAGAGCTTGGAATGGAGAAGGAAGAGGGAGTGCGTGAGGCGGAAAACGCTTGCGTTTTCTGCGTTTTCAATTTTTACTGTATTTTGGCTAAAAACAGCCAAAACGTTTTACTGTATTTTGGCTAAAAACAGCCAAAACGTTTTTTTTGCTGTTTTTCATTTCCTTCACAAATTTTTTCCTTATTTTTGAAAACGCGTTCTTGAAAATAACAAAGAGAACACATTTTTAGTATTTTAAAAAATTAAAACAAAAAATAACCCAAAAACACCAAAAAAAAAAAAAACAGACCCTTATTTTTTCTCTAATCCCATCGTAAATCAAATCTTTTATTAAAATACCACTAATGAGGCGTGGGGCAGGGAGGGTCAGGCGACCCTCCCTTGACCCCAGGCAACCAAATTCAAAAGTTAAATGCTAATCCTGAATTGAAAATCATTTATATCTCTCTAAGTAAGTTTTTATTATTTTAAAAATAATTTAGATAAGTTTTTAAAATGAATTAGAGATGATACTGTGCAATTTTTATGAAAATAGAAAATTGTATTTTAAATCTTATTTTCATAAATTTATTTTTTAAGTAAAATAACAAAGGGTATATGTGATATTTATTTTATTGACACAGTTTTATAACCTTAAACTTTTTGTTGCTTACTTAATAGAATACACAATATATTTACATATATTTATATATATAACTATAATATATATTATGAGAGTAGGGATTGGATTGGATTGGATTCGAGTCTCTCCTAATTTTTATCAAAAATAGTTGAGGGATATATAAATCCAAAATTAATTTTTGTCAAAGATCATTGATTTTTTAAGCTATGTTTAAGAGGTACGCATATTTTTTTTATTTTATTTCTACTTTTAAATATTAAATTTAGATTGAACCTATATATTAATATATAAAAATACATATAATTATATGTATATATTATTTTTTGACCCAACGGTAGTATTTGTATATGTATATTTTGAAAATAATATAATTATACATATATTTTGAAAATTATATTATTTTCAAAGTTATCATAAATAAAAAAAGAATTCAACAGAAAAAGGAACTTACTTTAGAAGCCCCTCATTTGCCACCCAATTATGTCCTTGGGCTTTTTTTTTTTTTTATGTATCAACAAGCTTATCTTTTGCCCTTAAAATATTGGTTAAATAATCAGACAATATATTAGTATTAATTTGATGGATTATAAATTTAATTTTTATTTTATATAAAATTAAAAGTTAAACGTGTGATTTATCTCCCTAATATATTTGAGAACATAAATATTAAAAATCACACAAGGGCACTCATCCCAATACGCTTACATTTCTCTTTTTTTACTATGTATCAAGTGGCTTACCTTTCTCTTTTTTCTTGAGTGCAATCTTTTATCTCGTGAACCATCCATACTATCTCGTGGGGGCACATTTCTCTTTTTTTTTTTTTTTAAGTTTTCGCACCATCACGAGCGTCTGCAGCCACCCTACCCCTGAGACAACACTGCAGAGGTAAATCACGAAATATATCCGAACCGGCCAGGGGTTGAAGTATTGCACGCATTGACGTTTGCCAAGACTCAACCCCAAAAAGTAGTTTTGCTGCCTTGAGAGTTCAAACCCACGCTAGTAGCCATCAGTCTAGCAGGATTTATCCCCAGCTCAGCCTTTGCCAACTTGACTGTGCCCCCGGGGGGCATCTTTCTCTTTTTTCTATTTATGTATCAGGTGGTCCTTTATATCGTGGAGCACACTTTCCCTCCACTTTCTAGGTATTTTGGTCTTAAGATTTAGGTATTTTTGATGATTAATTTTAATCATTAAAATTTTTTATAAACAGTGTTGGTGATAATATTTAAAAAAGAATATTTTTTAAAAGAAAATTATTTTTTTGATCCATATATTAAATTGAATCTTTAAATTATTTTGATTTTTAAGTATGTGAACCACAATAAGAAAGAGATTTTGATGATCAGTTCCTATCCTCAAAATTTGTCATGAACGATCAACTGTTATCATGCAAAAAAGAGGATGGAAAATATATATGATTTTGAAGTGATAACATATATGATAATTTATTAATATATATTTATAATTTTTTAGCATTCTAATTTTCAAAATTATCATAAATAAGAAAAGAATTCAACAGAAAAAGCAACTTGATTAGATATGTTTAATCATGGATTAGAGTTGATGATTTGAAATGAAGTTATATTTTTTCATAATAAAAAAATAATTATTTTCTTTAGTGTCAAAGTCCAACCAGGTGGTCTCGATTAGTTATGGGGCCATCAATTTTAAATGCTTTTTTTTTTTTTCTCCTTTCTCATTTTTTTTTCTGGCAAGCCTCTCATAGCCGTCATTGTCCCGCACTGACTCTCGCTGCATCCTCTCTTATAATGGAGAGAGGTAACGAAGCACTAGGCGACAAGAGATGAGACGGAGAGAGAGTTAGCAGCAAGAGAGTTGTTTTGAAAAAGAAGGAAGGAAATTGAAAAAGAAAGAGAGAGAGAGAGAGAGAGAGAGGAGAGAGGAGAGAAGAGAGAGAACAGGGTGACTTTGAGAGATACCCATTCTGAAATGAATTTTTTATTCCTATACTAATTAATGGTGACATTCACTCAAGTTAAAGTCGGGGAGCACAATCGCACTCGTCTGGCGTGCCTTGGAGCACACTTCCCTTTCTCTTTTTTTTTTTTAATTTTTTTTTTAAGAATCAGATAAGTTGTTAAACAGGCTTATAGAAAGAATGGAGAACCAAAAATTTAATCCATGGAGCTTCGTAGTTGTTGAAACTTAAAGGCAACCTCCACGAAGCTTCCCAGTGGTTGAAATGACATTAAAGGCTGGCCCCACCTCACAATAATTCGACACCATGGCGTGATTTAAAATTGCTCGGAATTGGGATTGGGATTTGCCCCTTCCATTTATCATCCTCTTCAGTCCTCACCACTCTCTGGCTGCCTTCAAAGACTCAGCGACTGCAATCAGACCAAACTAAATTATACAAGTTTGTTTTAGTTTTATTTATTTTCTTAAATATTGTGGAACATATATATGCAGATTATTAAATTATTATGATTGATGGATGATGCGTTATAATAATCTTACCAAATTAGAGTATAACTAATTAATGCAGTGTTTTGTTGTTGCTCTTCCTACTGAATTGTGTTTTGAACTTCATTTTATGTGTATATATGTTTGTGTATATATGTTTGGTTTTGTATTCATCATCTTCATTTTATTCATGTTTAGGCTTGTCCATGGCTGCTTCATCGTCATCTCCCATCTTACCACCACAGCGGGAATACGATGTCTTCTTGAGTTTCAGCGGTCTTGATAGTCGCAAGAATATTATTAGTCATCTACAAGCTGCTTTGAAGCGAAATGGCTTTCGCACATTTAAAGATGACAAAAACTTGGATAGAGGAAAGGATATTGCGGCAGGACTATTTGAAGCAATTGAGAATTCATCAATGTCTATTGTTGTGTTCTCAAAGAACTACTTTGCATCAAAATGGTGTCTGGTCGAGCTTGAGAAGATTATGGAGTATAGCAAGAACTTACATCATATTGTTATTCCCATCTTTGTTGATATAGAGCCATCTGATATACGAAAATTAAAAGGGAGTATTGCGGAAAGCTTGGCCAAACACGAAGAAGAAGTTCCTAAGATGGAGAATTGGAGAGTAACTTTGACTGAAGTTGCCAGTTTGGCTGGTTTCGTCTCCAACAGTGATACGTATACCTTTTTTATTTTTTTATTTTTTATAATCACTTAATTTTGATTATTGAAATGCTTGCTAAATTATAGCATTTTTTTTAATTCAATCCTTTTGGGCAAATTAATAGGGATGAAGCAAGCTTGGTTGACGCTATTGTTGAAGAGGTTCAAGGAAAATTAAGTTTGTGCATACAATTAAATGTTGCAAAGTATCCAGTTGGAATAGAGCATCGTTTACAAAAGGTACTCAAGGAGTTGTGCTTGGAGTCATCTAATGATGTTCGCATTATTGCAATATGGGGAATCGGTGGACTAGGTAAGACAACAATTGCCAAAGCTGCGTATAATTGTATTCATAGTGGGTTCGAAGGTTGCAGCTTTGTTGCCAATGTTAGAGAAACATGGGAGCAATCAAGGGGGGATTTGCTTGCTTTGCAAAAACAAATTCTAGTTGATGTCTCAAATAATGAAAATTATACAATAAGAAACTCTCATGTGGGGATTGATTTCTTAAAATGCAAAGCTTTCTACGCAAGAAAAGTGCTCATAGTTCTTGATGATGTAGATCGTGTGGAACAGTTGGATGCACTAGCCATCGATCCAAGGTTCCTCTGTCGTGGGAGCAGAATTATTGTAACTACTAGAAATATTGCTTCCTTGAACTCACTTCGATCGGTGCTTCACATATATGAACTTGAGCAGTTGAATGAGGATGAATCTCTTCAACTCTTTAATTTGCATGCCTTCAACGAACATAATCCCCCAGAGAGTTTTAAGGTGCTTTCAAATACAGTGGTGGATTATGCCGGGGGTATTCCATTAGTTCTTGAAGTTTGGGGTTGCTTTTTGAATGGCAACAACGATCAATCTGAATGGAGAAGTGCAATTGCAAAAATGAAAAGGATTCCTCATGATGACGTTCAAGGAAAACTAAGGATTAGTTTTGATTCACTAGATGAAAAAGAGAAAAAATTGTTCCTAGAAATAGCATGTTTTTTTTTTCGTGAGAGTAAAAACTTTACCATTCAAGTATTGCAAGACTACGAGATATTTCCAGAAATTGGATTTCGACGCCTGAAGAATCTATGTCTCCTAAAATGTGTAGGACCTCTAATTGTAATGCATGATATTCTCAAGCAGATGGGTAGGGAGATAGTTCGACAAGAGAATGTTGACTATCCAGGAAAACGCAGTAGATTATGGGATTACAAGGATGCCCTTAAAGTGCTGAAAAATTGTGAGGTTAGATCCACACTCGCTAACTTCTCATTAACATTTGATGTTTTTTTCTTTTTTTTTTTGCTCAACAAGAAAAATAGAGAAAACAAGGAGATGGCAAACAAAGGAAATTAGGACAAAAATCTACCAATTTTTTTTTTTTGTTGTTAATATAGCTTTTGATGTGTAATTGTTGCATGAATGTCAAAATGCATATGCATATGCACATTCTTAGTCCTATTTTTTTCCACCAACGTAATTAAATTTTTCCTTCAGTATGTGATGTGTGGTAGGGAACTGAAGCAGTTGAGGGCCTTATCCTGTTGCACAATGGAAAAGATATTAAAGTGAAAGCTAAAGCATTTCAAAAGATGACAAGACTAAGGGTGCTTCATCTTGATCATGTTCGACTTAGTACTGGCTACAAGCATTTGTCCAGAAATTTAGTATGGCTACGTTGGCATCACTTTGGTCTTAGAGTTTTGCCATTGCAGTTATACTTAGAGAATTTGGTTGCTCTCGACCTAAGTTATAGCAACATAAAACGTCTTTGGATGGGAACTAAGGTGAAAATCTTTATTTCTTTTGTATTTCTCTTTTTCATGCACTGATATACATCACTTGGATGCAAATTCATCATGTGTATATCATATCATATGAAAATTGATCTTTTATTGTTTTCAACAGGTTTTAAGTAAACTAAAATTTCTTGACCTCAGTTATTGTCATAACTTAACCACAACTCCTAATTTTCATGGGCTCCCCAATATTGAGGAGTTGTATCTTAGTAGTTGCATGAGATTGCAAGAGGTGGATAAGTCTATTGGACATCTTGACAAATTACGTGTTCTAAACCTCAAGTATTGCAGGAGGCTTAAGAAGTTTACTACTAATTTCTCTCGGCTCCCCAACCTTGAGGAATTGTTTCTTAGCTTTTGCGTAAGTTTGCAAGAGGTGGATAAGTCTATTGGACATCTCGACAAATTACGTGTTCTAGACCTCGAGAATTGCTGGAGACTTAAGAAGCTTACTCCTAATTTCTTTGGGCTCCCCAATCTTGAGGAATTGGTTCTTAGAAATTGTGTAAGATTGCAACAGGTCGATAACTCTATTGGACATCTCGACAAATTACGTTATCTAAACGTCAATGGTTGCGAGAGCCTTCCGAAGCTTCTGTCAGAGATGGGTATAAAACAAGATTGGAGAGTAACTAAGGTGAAAACCTTTATTTCTTATATATTTCTTTTTTTCAAACATTGATATAAATCACTTGGATGCACATCCACCATGTGTATGTCATATCATATGAGAACTGATCTTTTATTGTTGTTTTCAACAGGTTTTATGCAAATTAAAATTTCTTGAATTCCGTTGTTGTCATAACTTAACCACAACTCCTAATTTCTCTTGGATCCCCAATATTGAGATATTGTTTCTTACGAATTGTATAAGATTGCGAGAGGTGGATAAGTCTATTGGACATTTACACAAATTACGTGTTCTACACGTCAATTGTTGCAAAAGCCTTATGAAGCTTCCGTCGGAGATGGCAAACTTGAAATCTCTTGAACAAGTAGCGATCTATGGCTCCCCAAACGAACTTCAAATATTGGCAAAAAAGAGTACAGGTTCTCTTGGGTTGTCATTAAACTTTTTACAGGGCTTAAGGTGCTTAAAGTCATTGCACATAGAACATTGCTCTATGACTCAATTACCTGATGAAATTGGGAGTTTGATCTCATTAACCCATTTGAATATTCTCCATTCCAAGTTTAGTTGCTTGCCAACGAGTATATGCAACCTTACAAAATTGCAACGTTTAAGGATTGAATATTGCGATATGTCAAATCTGCCTAGTGAGTTTGGGAGATTGAACCAATTGGAAGTATTGAATCTTCAAGGAAATAACTTTTGTAGCCTGCCAGAGAGCATCGGTGACCTTACTAACTTACAGAAACTCGATTTGTCTTATTGTGAAAGACTCCAATCACTCCCAAAGCTTTCAGGTGGTCCATGTTTGATCATCGCTGTTAACAGTTACCCATCATTAAGAAGAATATCACTCGAATCAATCACAAATAGTAGAATCATGTCTTGTTACATGTGTCCTAAATTGGACATGAATCATTTTGCCCACGAAATTGGAACAAGTTTTTTCAGCTATAAGGTACTAATGCTCTTTCTTTTATATCTACTACTATATATATAGTCAAAATAGATCAAAATAATTCATTATTTTTTTATGTTATTAAACAATGATTATGATACTAATTTGAGCTAATTTGATGCAGTCACTAATCAAGACTCGACCCAAGACTGACCTGACCATGCAGGAACAGTAGCACCAGAACAATATTTTAATATTTCATATGTTTTAGGATTCTATTTGATTTAGGATTTTAGTTCATGTTTCCACTTGATTTAGGATTCTACTTTATGTTTGATTAGGGTTTTATTTTTATTAGGATTCTAATTGAATTTTACCTAGAATTTATTTCTATTAGGATTTTAGTTAACTTTTACTTAAGTTTTATTTTTAGGTTTTTAGTTAGATGATTTTATTTTAGTTGGATTTTAGTTACAAATATTAGATGGATTTTGATTAGCCAAATACTATAAATATGCATAGAATCTAGAGTTTGTAATCAAGTTTTCTCAATACAAATATCAGCAACATATTTGGATTTTCTTAGCAAAACAGTCTTATTTTTGCGTCTTCTTGAAAGTCAAGTTTCGGTCATTGAAGTTTGTTTTCCCGAAAATGCTTATAAATAAGCGTCCATGATGGCTGATTTTAGAGCAAATTGAAGCTTCAAATAGAGGCTGATTTCGAACGAATTGGCGTTCCATGTTAAGGGGCTTTTGAAGCCCATGAGATATAGATTCAATCTGGAGAATTTCATCCTTTTTGGTTAAGGTTTGAGAGGGTTTTCCAAGTCGCCGGAGTTTAGAGGCAGGCGCTTTTGCCGAGAGTTCAAGTGGCCGATTGACGGCCTTAACGAGCTTCTTTTAGGCCATGGGATACCCCAAATGGATCGATTCAAAGAGGGCTTTCGAATGGTAGAGAAATCGACTGTCGCCGGAAAAAGATGGACGGAGAAGATGACCGGCGCGTGGCCGGCACGCGCTGTTCCTCACGCGCCGCCACTCGCCCTAGCGCATGTTGGCACGTGCGGGCGTGTGGAGCATGGAAAAATTCTGGAAAAAATGTTGAAAAATAGAGAAAAATATTTATGGAGGTTTGTGCAAAAAAGATTGAGATTTGGGATTCCTGATGTCTCGATTTTCTCACCAAAGAGTCTCGTTTTACGTGAAAATGCAACATCTAAGTAAGTTCAGTATTTTTTTCTTGAAGTTCATAGCCTATAATGAATTGTTGTGAAATTAGATTTGAGCAAATAGTCCCAAGGTATTTATTGGAATTTTTGGAAAGGAAAAATGAAAGAAAATGAAGGAAAAAGGAAATAAATGGAATATTGAGGATATTTAGTGATAAAATATTATTTTATGATTGAGGTGATCGAGATGATGTGATTGGTGCAACTTTTGAGAGTTGGCACCAGAATCGAGGTGGGGCACGCATATCGAGATGATGCACGCTTTTTGAGAAAATGCAAGTTTATCTTAAAATGTGAGTTTTCCTATCCTAAGTATGGTTTTGTGAGTGGTATTCTCACAAGAACTTATATTTATGATATGATTGTTATATATGCATGCTATTTATGAATGCAATATTCATTTTTCATATTACATGGAAAGTCGTGATATTTGCATTGTACAATATTGTTGTCATATTGATATTTGTGCATGGGAATGAGATGTCGCCCCCAGAGTGTAGCTGTAATTCTCCAAGGGCATTGAGGGAATAACATTAGACTTATCCTGCAGAGGTTCGAGATTTGCCTAGGATTCCTAGCCGGGCTGGTGGGCCTAGGAAGTTACATTAAAGGGCGAAAATGTTCATGTTATCGCATCATGCATTCATATATATATGTTTTGGATCCTCACTAGAAGTTTTATTTTCTAATGGGTTATGCCCCTGGAACTAGGGCTGAGCAATTAATCGGTTTAACCGATTAAACCGAACCGAACCGGCCGGTTCGGTCGGTTCGGTTCGGTTATTAGGGGTGAGCGGTTCGGGTTCGGTTAGTGGCCGGCCAAATTTTCGGGTAATCGGTTCGGTTCGGTTATTTGGGCAAAAATACCCTAAAAACCGAACCGACCCGTGCGTGCTGCTGCAGCGCTGCTACCCCTACCCCCCGACCCGAGCCTTTCTTCTTCGGTTCTTCCTTCTTCCTTGCGCATCATCACTCATTCACTCGACACTCACTCACTCTCACTCTCACCCTCACCCGATACCGATAGCCCGCCCGAGCCGAGACCGCCTCACCCCTCGTCGTCGTCAACCTTCACCTCGCCCTCGTCGTCGAAGCCGCCGAACGCCTTCGTCCTCGTCGGTTTCTTCCCCACCCAACCCAGCCAGCCCAGCCCCCCCTCACTCATCGTCGAAGCATTAACCCTAGGCCCCTAGCCCTAGGTCATTGGCGGCTAACCCTCAGCTCGCCATCCAGTCACCGTCGTCACTCGTCAGACGACTTAGACCCAAAAACCTTCAACTTCAAGGCTTCAAGCCCCTTCACGGCCGTCGGCTTCTTCAATCTTCCCCACCCAACAACCAGCCCCCCTGGCCTCTACACCCGACCCGATAGCCCGATACGGCGATACCCAGCCACCCTCCCTTCGATCGTTGAAGCATATCGACCCTAGCCCTAGGTCACCGGCGCGGCTAACCCTCACCTCGCCCTCGCCCTCGCTGTTAGAACCAAACATCTTCGCCTGATTGTCCGAGACCCAGCCCACCTCCACTGTTGAACACGACAGACAGCAAACCCTAAGCCTATTTTTGTTTTGTGATTTCTCATCCTCCTCACTGTCAACGACGTCAAGGACTCAAGGCGTCAACAATCTGGTTTGTTTTTGGGCTTTCGGCAACTTAGGAGTGATTCGAGTAAACAATCTTGCGGGTATTTGAGAAGGTAAACGATTTCAACAATTTAATCCTCGTGTGGTTTTGAATCTTTGATTGTAATGTCCGATTTGGTTGGTTTCCCTTGCTGTTTGTTTACTCTTTCGATGCTTTTTGGTTGGTTTCCCTTGCTGATTGTAATGTCCGATTTCAACAATCTTGCTGTTTGACTTAGCTTTGCGAATTAATTCATTGTTTCTCTTTTGTGATTTGGTTCGTTGTTTCTGTTTTGTGTTTTATGTTTTATGTTTTGATTTCATCATTTTAGATGTGATTCTGTTTTGTGATTTGATGTCCTGTTTGTTTAAGGTATAGATACATAATACATTCCATGTAATGTAATGTACATATTGGTTTTCTTCTGTTTTTTGCAATCAGAACTGAAAAACCCAAAAAAAAAGATGTAATGAGTCTAATGAGTAATGACCGGGTATTGCTCTTCTTAAGCATTGTTATTCGGTTGTGACTATGACGCTACGTTTTATTTTTCTAATATTATTGATTGTAATGTAACAGGACACTATGACTTCATTCAAAATGGCGTCAACGTCCTCATCTTGCAATGTAAGTAAATCAAATCATATAGGATGCCTATATGATTTGATTTTCTACAAGTTTGATTGTCAAACTGTAGTTTTTTAAAATGAAATTAAAGGCTGAAAAAGAATGTTACTTAATTGTTAAGATCTTACTTAGATTATCATAAATGCTTTATTTATGATTGTGTTGTGTTTATTGTTTGGTTTTGTTTAAATTAGATTTGGATTTAAGAGTTAAGATGAATTTGTTAGGTTTAACGACGACTTACATGCCCTTTCCAACTATATGTCATCACTCTTTAAATACAAAATTAATTACTTACAATTCTATTAAATTTAGATGGCTAGAGAAGAAGACACCGCTCCCACCACAAACATCCCTATGAATGATGATGATAGTTCAAGGCCTACACCAATAGTATCATCAAGCCAACCTGAAGATGATAGAGGTGCAACATCACTAGGAAAATCTAAGAGAAAAGCAATAAGATCTAGGTCAGATGTATGGGATCACTTCACCAAATTTGTAAATGATGAGGGTCAGATTAAAGGAAAATGCAACTATTGTTCTAAGGAGTTCAACTGTGATCCAAAAAAAAATGGGACAACAGCTTTAAGGAATCATATGGGAATTTGTAAGAAACACCCTCATGCTATAGAATCTCGTCAAATGGAATTAAATTTGCAATCATCTACATACTCTTGTCTTCTGCTGGCTTGTACTGTTTTATTTTGTTTGTGTCTTGTCAAAGCAATTGGGTTTCAGTTAGCACATTCCAAGATTAACAAATCATGGGCATAAAAATAGTAATCAGCAGCCTAGGATGCTCCTAATCTTCTGATTGTTATAGTCTGGAGATTCAAATACCCATAATCTCTATGTTATTATCCCTTCTTCCTCTTTTTTAACTCATTGAATTTGCTGGGTGCATTGTTGTTTAGCTTAAGTAGTCAACAGAAAGCTATGGACACAGCTTTTTGGTGGGAAAATATTTTTAACGTCCTTGTATTTTCTCTCCCAGGCTAGTTGTCACGGTGCAAGGGAAAGAAGCTATAAGATGTTCAAAAGGCAGAAGACAGAATCAAGTGACAAGTCAAAGAATTGAAGATATAAACTTCAAAACCTCACAGGCTAGTTGTCACCCTTGATTTTGCATTTTCCTGATTCTTTTGTTGTTTGTGATTGCTGGGTGCATTGTTGTTTTAGCAATTTGATATATGATGAAATAATACAATCTAGTCAGTTGCCATGTCAAATTAGTTATACAAAAACAGGTTTCTTGGAAGATGACAGTCAATTTGATGTATTATTTCTCGGTTTAATCACTGGTTCGGTTAGTTTAAGTCAAAATCGGTTAATTCGGTTCGGTTTTTGAGTTATTTTATCGGTTCGGTTTACGGTTCGGTTAGTTAAAACTTAAAATCGGTTAATTAGGTTCGGTTTTTTAGTAGTTTTATCGGTTCGGTTTACGGTTCGGTTAGCTACAACTCTAAATCGGTTAATTCGGTTTCGGTTATTTCGGTTAGTGTATTTAGGCGGTTCGGTTCGGTTCGGTTATTTTCATATGGGCGGTTCGGTTCGGTTAGGAAAAATGGGGCGGTTCGGTTCGGTTATAACCGAATGCACACCCCTACCTGGAACATTCAATGTTCCAGTTGAGACTTGTAGTTAGGGCAAGAAGCGGGTTGAGATATGACGACATATGATGGCGTGGCTAATGGATTCAACAAGCTGATTCGGATATATTTTACCTGATTCTTTATTGATGATTAGGCTTGTTGGAACATTATGGAATCTCTATGTATTGATGTATTTTAATATTGAAGATATGATGTTATTTATGGTACGGATTCTTATGTTATAAATAAAGTGAATTGATTATGTACTATATCAGGTTTCGATTATCGCTTCCGCATATTGTGAATGATTTGCTGGGGGTTTTATTTAGAGTTCGGTACTTAAGGTTTAAGTTATGTACTGAGAAAGAAAGAAAAATAATTTATGTATATTTTGGACCCCAGCATAGTGACACGCTCAGTAAGAGAAAAGCGGGGCGTTACAAACTCGACCACGCCAGAACAGTAGCGCCAGAACAATATTTTAATACTTCATATGTTTTAGGATTCTACTTGATTTAGAATTTTTCTTCATATTTTTACTTGATTTAGGATTCTACTTCATGTTTGATTAAGATTTTTTTTTTATTAGGATTCAAGTCGAATTTTATTTAAGATTTATTTCTTTTAAGATTGTAGTTGACTTTTATTTACGTTTTATTTTTAGAATTTTAGTTAGATGATTTTATTTTAATTAGATTTTAGTTACAAATATTAGATAGATTTGGATTAGCCAAACACTATAAATATGTCTAGAATTTAGAGTTTGTAATCAAGTTTTTTCAATATAAATTTCAACAACTTATTTAGGTTTTCTTATCAAAACAGTCTTGTTTTTGCGTTTTCTTAAAAGTTAAGATTCAGTCATTGAAGTTTGTTCTTTCAAAGGTTTATTTTGATGTATTTTTTTCATACACGCACTATACGCTGTATCATAATTATTTTGCAATTTATACACCTTAGCAGTGAGGAATCAAAATTTGGAATGTACTATTTTGAAATGTACTAACACGACATGATTTATGCTTATATGCAGGTTGTAGGTTCATTTACAATTCATTATTTAGAGGGAATGTTTCCTGATTGGTTGCAACATGAGACCACAAATTCATATTATGCTCTCAAGGTGCCACCTCTTGGAGTCGGAAATAAGCATTTTATTCGATGCATTTTTTATGTTGTCTACAGGGTTGAGGTTCGAGGTCGTTCTTGGTCAATGGGATACAAACTCCGCAACAAAGCCAAAGACGTTTTTATTGATATCGCCATTGCATCTAAGGTGTATGTGCCTCTTACTACCACAGAGATTAGAGATCCAATCATTTTTGAGTGTAGGTCTTTTCATGTAGACAAGTTGGACTTGGAAGAAGGCGATGAAATAGAAATTTCTTGGAATTATGAAAACGTGGTTTTGAAGAAATGGGGGAATTCATGTCAGTTTTGACACAACTGATGATCATCATTAGTAGTAAGTCCCTCTCTAACACAAGATTGAAGATTGATTGAATCAAGAAATTGATTAAATCTATTTTTTGTAGCATATATATATAAATATATATAACCATTTAGCCATGTTTTTTAAATTCTTATCCCCATTTGTTTGTTGTTGGCATGTAATAAAATATATTCTGCAAGCTTTTATAATAAATATTACTAGGGTTCATGTCACATGACACATTAAATCAATTTATACTTTACATGTTTGACATGATAGAATATGTATGCATTAAATACTCAAATAGATGAATCAAGTAAATATATAAAATATTTGTATGATTTTGTCTTTAGCTATAAATCATGAATCCAGTTTAAATTTTTATTTTAAATATAAAGGGAGAAGGCAGAGAGAAATAAAAGATATTTTAAAATTTTGATGATCACAATATAAAAAATATAAATTAATTAGATTTTCTGTTATTTTTAATAAATTTTTATATTATTTTTGTTTCCACAGTACTATAACTTATATATTTTACATAGTTTAATTATGTAGTGTCTTGTTCTCGCATTACTATATGAAAAAATATTTAAGTAAATTGAGTGTACTGTTGAATTCATGCATGTAATGGATAATAGATTTGATTTTGTTATTTCAATTTTTTTAATTTAGTTAGACAATTTATTAAATAAGAAATTTAGAAAATCTGAAATGATGTTATATTTTATTTACGCTTGAAACTTCCTCTTTCTCCATTTCGTTGTTAACTGGATATTCTTCTGGCTCAGGATCATTCATCGACCTCAGATTCACCAGATTTCATAGAATTGTAGGTCTCAGAGAAGTTGTCATATGATTTCTTAGTGCTGGTCATCAGCTTCTCTAGACTCTACTCCATGTTTAAAAGACGACGGAGATGCCCATGGCGTAGTGTGACGAAATCCAGCATCAGACTTGAGTTGATCGTATCCCTCTGCTAATGAACGATGGGCCCGATTGAACTGCTCAACAATACTAATGAGCTTTGGCCGCTTCCTGTAATACATCTCTGCGCTTTGGGCAAAAGCTCTATTTTGATGTCAGAAGGGGTACGTCAAACTTAGCAGATTTTTAATGACATTAGAAATTTTAGATTGCATTTATGTAGATATATTTGAAATAATGTTATTAGAAATTCTAAATTTAGAATGTAAGTGTTTGGAAAATTATCATAAATAAAAATTTCAAAATTCAATCATTCAAAAATATATAAATATAATATATAATTTTATACAAGTTTTATTTATGTATAAAATTAGAGGAGTAATTTGTCTTGTGTATGTGTAAAAAAAATTAAAAAATTCAAATAAAAGTTTAGCGGGTGGTGTTAGTAATGAATCGCGCCATCTTCCCAAATTGTGTACTACTATATATGTATTTTACTTTAGTTAGTATTGTTGTGATTATATTTTTTTATATAGTGACCTTACTATAAACACCAAATTTTTATATGAAAAAATAGTCTCATGATGAATTTAAAAATTATTATATTTGAGGCATGGAAGTGCCCAGGCCAAACATGCAGGACACTGATCATCGGTCCCAGGACATAAAATATATATATATATATATATCAATTCCAAGATTGGGCTTGTCCTGAGCAAAAATCCTTCCTTAGCTCTAAACTGGGCCTAGTCTCGTTTTGGGCTCAAAATTTCAACCGTAAACATTCAGAAGAAGGGTCCCTAACCCTTTTGTGTTCATGGCATCAGACAATGAATGGCGACCACCAGTCCTTCCGCAAGGGTTTGAACAATTATTGTATGTAAATTGCTCCCACATCTTCTGTCATTCAAGTTATTTGTATGAACAATTTTTGTAGTTTGAAAAATTTTAGATGCTTTTCAACGTTTACTTTTTTGACATTTTTGTCTTTCATTATCAATGACGTGAATTAAATTTTAACGTCATTGATAACGAAATATATCTAACCCAACCCAATTGAGCTAGGGTATAAAAGAGCATGTGGAAGGGCACTCTTTCCCATTGTTCATGGAAGATTCCGACAATTAGAATTAAAAAGAGCATGTGGAAGGGCACTCTTGCCCATTGTTCATGGAAGATTTCGACAATTAGAACTAATCATTATAATCGCCTTGCTCTTATGGCCCACAAATCCAAAAACCAAAACGGTGCAACAGTTGAATCTTAATAGACCTAGAAATTAATTTTTTTAGAAGAGATTACCCATTTTTGGAAGGACATCGCTAGTCATTGTCCATGGCAGATTCTGACAATTGAAACTGACCATCATGATTGCCTTGGTCTTATGATTCACATAACTAAACCAAAACGATCCAACGATTAAATCTCAATAGATTTGAAAATTAATTTTTTTAAAAAATGTTACTCGTTCTAGAATGGCATCGCCAGCTACCATCCATGCCAATTTCAATGATCAAAATAGACCATTAGGATCGCCTTGGTATTGTGACACACATATCCAAAAACTAAAACGATCCAATGGTTGGATTTCAATAGATTTGAAAATTAATTTTTTGAAAAAAAAAATGTTACTTTTTTTTGGAAGAGCATTGTTGGCCACCGTTTATGGTAGATTTCAACAATTAAAACTGACCATTAGAACCTTGGTCTTGTAACCAATATATAGAAAAATCAAAACAATCCAATGATTAGATCTCACTAGATCTAAAAATTAATTTTTTAGAAAAAATGCTACCTGTTTTTTATTTTTGGAAAACATTACTCGTTTGTAGAAGGGCATTGCTAGCCATTGTCCATGGTATATTTTGACAATTAAAACTGACCATCGTGATCGCCTTGATCTTATAATCCACATAACCAAAAATAAAAATGATCTAACGATTGGACCTCAATAGATTTGGAAATTATTATTTCTTTTAAAAAAAATGTTACCCATTCTGGAATGGCATTGTCGGCTATCGTCCAGGGTAGATTTCGATGATCAAAACTAACCATCGAAATCACCTTGGTCTTATGACCAACATATAGAAAAACAAAAACAATCCGATGATTAGATTTTACTAGATCTAAAAATTATTTTTTTTAAAAAAATGTTATCCATTTTTTATTTTTGAAAAAGATTACCAGATTTTAGAAGGGCATCACTAGCCATTATCTATTGTAGATTCTAACAATCAAAACTGACCATTGTTATCGCCTTGGTCTTATGATCCACATAACCAAAAACCAAAACGATCTAATGATGAGATCTCAATAGATTTGAAAATTAATAAGATTTAATTGAAAATAATTAAAGTAAAAAATAATTAAAGATAGTGGGTGAAATAATGGAGAAATGTGGAGACAAAGTAGAGTGTGGACAAATAATAAAAAATAATAGGTGAATTAGTGGAGAAATATGAGAGACAAAATATGGTGTGAACAAATAATCAAAGATAATGGGTGAATTAATGGAGAAATATGAGAGACAAAATATGGTGTGGACAAATAATCAAAGATAATGGATGAATTAATGGAGAAATGTGGGAGACAAAGTAAAGTGTGACTAAATAATCAAAGATAATAGGTGAATTAATGGAAAAATGTGGAAGATAAAGTAGAGTATGGACAAATAATTAAAGATTATGAGTGAGATTTAGTGAAAAATAATTAAAAAAAATAAAATAATAAAAGTTAGTGGATCACTACAATTATACTAAACTTAATTCAATCTGTATAAATAAAGGAAACTTGAAAGGTTGGAGAACTTGAATTAGAAAGAGAAAGGTTATAAGAAAGAATGATTTGAGAGTAAGAGAGAGATTTGAAAAAGAAAAAGAAAGAATATAGAGAAAAATACTAAAAATTTCTAGAAAAATGCTATAGGTTGGGTTTAGTAGTTCGTGTGAAAATTTGTGACCAAAGGCGTTATTGGATACGCAAACCAAGACTTCATCGCAATATGAAAAAATACCAAATCACTTCGCGAGAAGGTAAGTTATCTTCAAAAATTTCTTTAAAAATTCCAGAAATATTAGAATGATATTTTAGAATTTTTGATGGTAAAATTGTAAGAGAAATGCATGATTAGTATTTATTATGGATTTTTGAGGTAATAGATGCTTGAAAATCAAAGGAAAAATGAGAAATAAATAGAACATGGATTTTAAAAATTATGAGGAAATTTCTGGGGCTTAGGAATATTATTTTAGGAATTATTGTGAAGAGAAATTGAGAAAATTTTATGAGAAAGTGTTTATTTCATAATCTTGAGAAAATTGGATAAATTAGAAAAATTAGAGAAAAATTAAAAATTTAATTTTTATAATTAATTATGGTGTCAGGGTACGTCAAGGTTCATAATTGAGTACAATTGGAAGTCTGACGCAAATTTTGAGTCAAAATTTCGTTAGGAGCAAAATTATCTTTTACAAGGTAAGTGGTACTACTCAATTTGACTTAAATTATGAAAAGGACTTGCAAGCATTTTTCAATACAAAATCCCGTTCATGGAAATTTTAGTTATCATGTTGACATGTCATGGTATGCTATGCATCACGTAGGTTGCATGTACATTTTCTGATGATGATATATGCATATGAGCACGATGAGATTCACGGTCATATGTTGCATGGGTTTGGGATTAGGTGCTGGCGTCGTTGCTTTGCCAATGGTGCACCCATACACCCCGGTCTGGCAAGGAGACTGTAAAAATGGCGGGTAATCTTTAGGCGCAGCCGACCCAAACATGAGAGTTACGATGTTATGTACATTGCATTTATACATATGCATTATATGATGTACTCTTACCTAGATGATTCATCATTTAATGTGGGCGTTGCCTTGGAACATTCAAACGTTCTAGATGAGGCTTGCAGCGAAGACATAGAAGTGGGCGAAACGTAAAGACGCAAGGCATTATGAAGTTAGTTTCTGCATTTAGTTTTCGTATGAGGATCATATTATGTACCAATTATGTTATGTTTTGTTTATAGTCATGTTGAAAAACTTATGTTTTGTTTAAAGTCATGTTGAAAAACTTATATCATGTTATAAGTTATGTTTGGAAGACTTTTGTTATGATAATCTTGTATTATTAATTATGTTGAGACAATCATGTAATATTATTAGCGTTTTAGGTATGTTGAGATTCGATTCTAGATTCCGCATTTAATGTTTATGTTGATTCTCTTTCGAGATAATTGTATGGAAATTTTGGGATGGATAAGAGCAATGATATGGTTTAGTTGTAGTTTTTTTTTAAAAAACTATTATCCCAAAATTGTCTTGAGTTTTAACACGCTCAAAAAACAGGGCGTTACAATTGGTATCAGAGCGAACTATGAGAAAACTTACGAAGGATCATCAGGAATACATGAACCTGAGGTTTAGAAAAACTTAGATTTAGAAATCTCTATTTAGAGATTTGGGGATAGATAATCGAAGTCTCAAAAGTTACTGGATTTAAGTGTGGTGTAGTGGAAGTGCATGTCTAGGAAAGTTTTGGCTAAGGAAAAACTTGGTATTTATGTGTGTCTATTTGTGACCCACCTCTCTTTCCTTGGAACTTACCTAATGTACTATTCATGAACCGATACGATTCCAGTATACGACCACTATTCTCAATAAATAGTGGAAGTCTGATGGAAGCTGAGGCAAGCGAAACAATCTAGCTATTGAAGTTAGGGACCGATAATGAGTTTCGGGTGTAAGGTTGACTCGGTAACCATGATTATGGGAGACTGTTGATTTGAGGTCATTAGTTGAAATCATTGCAATAACTAGTAGTTATCAAGAATGGTTGAATCATGGATGATCAGTTTGATGTGACATAACCTAACTGTTGAGTTAGGATTGAATGATAAGAATTTTCAAGAATTATTTAGAGTATCAAAAATAATATGTGTAGATCAAGAACCCCAGGATTTGGGTCAAAGTAAATAGATATGATGCCAGACTTCTATTCTAAGAATAAGAAAATAACATTGACTAAGATGATGGGGTCCAAGTTTCAATGAACTAGAATGCGAGGTGTGCCACTAGCTGGTAGAAAAATGCTAGAAGCCTAGGGAATTGACCCAGAATCAGATGGATAGTATTTATAGAGACACGATCTAAAGAGAAAGAAGCGTGTGATGTCTTGAAAGATGAGGGTGTGTCCTATTACATTTAGATTCATGGTCATTTTGTGAGTTGGTAAATAAGATGAGCATTACGAGGCTCAAGAAATAGATTAATCTCAATGTCCAGGATCGGGTCGTGTTTGTAATTACCATGAGGATATGGTTGGGTTGCATAGTAAGAGTTATTTGATGTGTGAAATAGACATGATAAACTTGATGTATAGGCATTACCTATATGGTGACGTGATTAATGAGAAACCTAGGTGACGGAATTTGTACCTACGATTTAGTGTGCCAAGTGAGTTTGGGGATTCAAAAAATTGGTGAGAAAGGACACACGAATAAGTTTTGCCTTATGCAAACGCATGGAAACCTGAATCGTTATTAGGGGTTTAAAGTATCATTTGAAAAAGAATGCTTAGAAGTTTTTGAGGTCTGGTTGTTTACAGGAAATGATTGGAGCCAGTTAACGTGATTTGATTTGGGATCTTTAAAGATAAATCGGTTTGGGATTTCTGAGGATTTTTTTTTTTAAAAAATAATGTTTTATGGACCATAGAGAATCTAAAGAGTCCTGATGAAACTTTAGAGTTTTAGGAAGAAAAATTCAGTGAAGATTGGGGTACTGTAGGAGACGTAAGTACCTACCTGCTCAAGCTGGTAGTGTGACTATATAGAGTTGTCTCAATAGCTGTGAGAACCTTTAGCGTGCTTGAGAGAGACAAGTCATGGTAGAGGTGAGAAAAGTGAGTGAGAGAAAAATTAGAATGTGTTCTCGGAAGATTTATTGGACCTAATTCTTAAATGATAGGTTTGAAATTGCCATTAATAATTTGAGGTTATCTGATGACTAGCTATGTGCGGCTTGACTGAGGACGTAAATTATCAGGTTTTGAAAGAGGTAATAATTAAGAGCCGATATTTGATGAATTACTAAACAGCTGCAAGAGGCTGAAATAATTATGATTGATACACGATTAAGGATAAAGATATATGAATGATGCATTAGAGTACCCAAAAAATATAACATTCATTACATATGTTCAATATAGTTACAAGAGATCAAGTCATATAATTACTAAAAAAAAAAGGGGGGGAGTTAAACCCCAAAATGTCGCCAATACTCAATACTGATGATGACTGCCGAAAATGTCGGGTCCAAGCTCATCAACGCCCTCATAAAGAGGCCACTGAATACCGTTAGTTTCGCTATAGTAGAATTGAGAAAGAGTCTCTGAAAAACTAGGGAGTGTGGCATGATCAGGTATGTTGGGATATTCAGGTCACTGCCTACCATTAGTCTCGCTAGAGTAAGGTAGAGTCTCTGGTAAACTAGGGAGTGTGGCATGATCATGTATGTTGGGATATTCAGACCACTGGCTACCGCTAGTCTCGCTAGGGTAAGGTAGAGTCTCTGAAAAACTAGGGAGTGTGGCATGTTCAGGTATGTTGGGATATTCAGGCCATTGGCTACCGTTAGTCTTGCCAGGATGGAATAGAGGAAAAGTCTCTGGGAAGCTAGGAAGTGAGACATCCTCTGAGATAATGGGATAACCAGAGCTCCCGAATGGATTTGGATCATCAACGGGTAGTGATCCATGCGAAATAGGACCAGAAATGTCAGCAAAGCTCGGGTCAGGTGCAGGAATAGGGTTCGGATAAGGTTGTGATTGAGACCAATTTGGAACTAATTGAAGATGCGCAGAATGGTTTGTAAATAATAAATTTTGCAATAAAGATACATAGGCATGCAAGTCGACAACCTGTTGCTGAAGATCAACAAGTTGTTGTTCGAGGGAAAAAATATGGGATACACAGCCAAAAACAGGATCTTGAAGCTGACTTAGAGCTTCCATAATGAGTGAAAAGGCTGCCCCAAATCGGTCACCTATTGGAAGTTGGGTCAGAATTTTAGAAGCATTACTCGCACCAAAGACTTGATGAATGGCAGAAAAATGAAAAGATGCATCCTCATGGCCAAAATAAGGGGCAAAAACACACAATGGGGTGCATCTCCTCCTTAGGATTTTGCAAGCACCACATGAAAACCTGGGTCCTGACATGGATTTGGGGTACTAGCTAGATCTAATTAGATATGGGGACAAATCTAATGGGTTAGATCTAAATGGATGTGATGGATCTAAGTGGATCGGGTCAAATTACATCTAATTTGAGATCTAGATTGGAAGATTTCAAAAATAAGACTAGGAGGAAAAAATGACAGACTTGAAAAGAACAACAATGGACGCTGGTTGGTGCAGACCGATCGAGTGATGGCGACCGATGATGAGAGAGATCCGACACGCGGCGACGGCGGCAGGGAGATCGAAGAGCCGATCGATGGTTGAAGAGGGTTGCGAGCAGGGGGGAGGCGTCTGGAGGTGGCTTCGGCCGGTCGCAGCGGCGAGGCGCTGTGCACGCAGAAGAATGAGGCCGCGGAGGCGTCGACTGGTAGTGGCCATCACAGGATTGAGGGAGTCGACTGGAGGCAGTTGCCGCGGCTGCAGTGTGCGCGCAACGATGGGCATTTGCGGAGAAGAAAAAGAAGAAGAAGAAGAAGAAGAAAAAGAAGAAGAAGAAGAAGAAAAAGAAGAAGAAGAAAAAAAAAGAATAGATTTTTTTTTTATGGAAAAAAAAAGTGTTTTATTATCTCGAAAATGTTGGCAAGAAGAAAAAAATTATTTAAACACACAAAAGTTGAGTTCAGGACTATTCAGATATTTATAATCTCAACCTTAAGTTTCGAAGCATAGAGCAACATAGATAGGTAATCAAGTATATTATTCCCTAGTTATTCAACCAATCTTATGCTAAATATCGAGGATAAAATTTTGAGATTTATAATATATGACAAATTTCAAGGACGAAATTTTTGTAAGGAGAGGAGAATGTAATATCCTAGTATTTTGAGAATGTAATATCCTTGTATTTAAAATATTTTTTGACATCAATTAGAAATTATAAGTGAAAAAACTAATGGGCTTAGAGTTAGTGGCCTAACTTGAAAAATGAAATGTTATGTAAATGGGCTTAGAGTTAGTAGACTAAATTGAAAAAACTAAATGTTAAGTAAATGAGGTTAGAAGTAGTAGTGTAAGTTTTTTTTTTTTAAAAAGAAGAAAGATTAAGTAAATGGGCTTAGAATTAGTGGATTAAATTGAAAAAAAAAAAGACTAAGTAAATGAACTTATAGTTAGTGGGTTATGTTGAGAAAAGAAAGGCTAAGTAAATGGACTTAGAGTTAGTAGGCTAAGAAAGTAGGATTAAATTTATGGACTAAATGAAAGAATAGTCTATTCAAAATAAGATTTAGTTGAAAATAATGAAAGTAAAAAATAATTAAAGATAGTAGGTGAAATAATGAAGAAATGTGGAGACAAAGTAGAGTGTGGACAAATAATCAAAGATAATAGGTGAATTAGTGGAGAAATATGGGAGACAAAATATGGTGTGGACAAATAATCAAAGATAATGGGTGAATTAATGGAGAAATATGGGAGACAAAATATGGCGTGGACAAATAATCAAAGATAATAAATGAATTAATGGAGAAATGTGAGAGACAAAGTAGAGTGTGGTCAAATAATCAAAGATAATGGGTGAATTAATGGAGAAATGTGAAAGATAAAGTAGAGTATGGACAAATAATTAAAGATTATGAGTGAGATTTAGTGAAAAATAATTAAAAAAATAATAAAATAATAAAAAATAGTGGATCACTACAATTATACTAAATTTAATTCAATCTCTATAAATAGAGGAAACTTGAAATGTTGGAGAATTTGAATTAGAAAGAGAAATGTTATAAGAAAGAATGATTTGAGAGTAAGATAGAGATTTGAGAAAGAGAAAGAAAAAATATAGAGAAAAATTCTAAAAATTTCTAGAAAAATGCTATAGGTTGGGTTTAGTAGTTCGTGTGAAAATTTGTGACAAAAGGCGTTGTTAGATAAGCAAACCGAGACTTCATCGCAATATATAGAAGAATACTAAATCACTCCGCAAGAAGGTAAGTTGTCTTCAAAAATTTCTTTAAAAATTTCAGAAATATTAGAATGATATTTTAGAATTTTTGATGGTGAAATTGGAAGAGAAATTCATGATTAGTGTTTATTATGGATTTTTGAGGCAATAGATACTTGAAAATAAAAGGAAAAATGAGAAATAAATAGAACATGAATTTTAAAAATTATGAGGAAATTTCTGAGGCTTAGGAATATTATTTTAGGAATTATTGTGAAGAGAAATTGAGAAATTTTTATTAGAAAGTATTTATTTCATAATTTTGAGGAAATTGAATAAATTAGAAAAATTATAGAAAAATTAGAAATATGATTTTCCTAAGTAATTATGGTGTCATGGTACGTCAAGGTTCATAATTGAGTACAATTGGAAGTCCGACGCAAATTTTGAGGCAAAATTACGTTAGGAAAAAAATTATCTTATTACAAGATAAGTGGTACTATTCAATTTGACTTAAATTATGACAAGGACTTGCAAGCATTTTTCAATACAAAATCCAGTTCATGGAAGTTTTAGTTATCATGTTGACATGTCATGGTATGTTATTCATCACGTAGGTTGCATGTACATTTTCTGATGATGATATATGCATATGAGCACAATGAGGTTTACGGTCATACGTTGCATGGGTTTGAAATTAGGTACTGACACCGTTGCTTTGTCAAGGGTGCACCCATACACCCCGGTCTGGCAAGGAGACTGTAAAAATGACGGATAATCTTAAGGTGCAGTCGACCCAAACATGAGAGTTATGATGTTATGTGCATTGCATTCATACATATGCATTATATGATATACTCTTACTTAGATGATTCATCATCTATTGTGGGCATTGCCTCTGGAACATTCAAACCTTCCAGATGAGGTTTGCAGCGAAGACATAGAAGTAGGCGAAACGTAAAGACGTAAGACATTATGAAGTTAGTTTCTGCATTTAGTTTCCGTATGATGATCCTATTATGTACCCAATTATGTTATGTTTTGTTTATAGTCATGTTGAAAAACTTATGTTTTGTTTAAAGTCATGTTGAAAAACTTAGATCATGTTACAAGTTATGTTTGGAAGACTTTTGTTATGATAATCTTGTATTATTAATTATGTTGAGACAATCATGTAATATTATTAGCGTTTGAGGTATATTGAGCTTCGATTTTAGCTTTCGCATTTAATGTTTATGTTGATTCTCTTTCGAGATAATTGTATGAAAATTTTGGGATGGATAAGAGCAATGATATGGTTTAGTTGTAGTTTAAAAAAAAAAATTATTATCCTAAAATTGTCTTCAGTTTTAACGCGCTCGGAAAATGGGGCGTTACAGACATCGCTAGCCATTGTCCATGGAAGATTCTAACAATTGAAACTGACCATCGTGATCACCTTAGTCTTATGATCCACATAACCAAAAACCAAAATGATTTAATGATTGGATCTCAATAGATTTGGAAATTAATTTTTTGAAAAAATGTTACCTGTTTTGGAATGGCATCGCTGGCTATTGTCCATAGTAGATTTCGATGATAAAAAATGACCATTGAGATGGTCTTGCGACACACATAATCAAAAATCAAAACGATCAAACGATTGAATTTTAATAGATTTGATAATTATTTTTTTTAAAAAAAAAAGTTACTTGTTTTTGGAAGGGCATTACTAGCCATCGTTTATGGCAAATTCCAACAATTGGAACTGACCATCGAAATCACCTTGGTCTTATGACCAACATATAGAAAAACCAAAACAATCCAATAATTGAATCTTACTAGATCTAAAAATTAATTTTTTAAAAAAGATATTGCCCGTTTTTGGTTTTTGAAAAAGAGTACCAATTTTTGGAAGGGCATCGCCAGCCATTGTCTAGGGAAAATTCTGACAATCAAAACTGACCATCGCAATTTTCTTGGTCTTATGATTCACATAATCAAAAATCAAAACGATCTAACCATTGGATCTTAATAGATTTGGAAATTATTTTTTTTGAAAACTGTTATCCGTTCTGGAATGGCATCGCCGACTACCGTCAATGACAGATTTTGATGATCAAAATAGACCATTGGAATCACCTTGGTTTTGTGACACACATAACCAAAAATCAAAATGATTCAACGGTTAGATTTCAATAGATCTGAAAATTAATTGTTTTAAAAAGGATTACAAGTTTTTGAAAGGGGCATTGCTGGCCACTATTTATGGCAGATTCAACAATCTAAACTGACTATCAGAATCACCTTGATCTTATGACCAACATATAGAAAAACCAAAGAATCCAATGATTGGATTTCACTACATCTAAAAATTATTTTTTTAGAAAAAAATGCTACCTATTTTTGGAAGAACATTACCGGCCATCGTTCATGGTAGTTTCGAACAATTGAGACCGACCATAGAAATTACAATGGTTTTGTTACCCGCCTACTCAAAAATCAAAACGATCCAACAATTAGATCTCACTAGATCTAAAAACTTAAATTAGAGAATGTTAAGTACTTACCTTAAATCGAAGAAACTGCAATCACTAGCCTTTAAGAAGGCAATCAATTGGTAAGATGAGAGAGAATGGATTGCTAGACGGGAGGAAGAGAATGCGAGTTGATGGCGGATGGTTGCTAGTTGAAAAAAAAGAAAGATGGAGACATAGGGAAGAAGGAGATAGCAATAAGTAGTTGCTAGGCTTTGGTGGGAGTTTGGTCTACTCCCACGACTTAGGTGGGTTGAGTATCGAGTTTGACTGACTTGCCATCTTATAGTTTCTATTGTAGAATGGACTAAAAAGGTTTTTTTCTCTTAACATATACATTTTCAGTCCTCGTTGGGTCAGTTTGACTAGATAATCAATCTATCCTGGTCGAGGTATAAAAAGGCATGTGGGAGTGGGCCAAACTCCCACCCAACCCTAACAGTTGCTTGGTGCTTTCTCTTTCTTGCCTACATCTCATCTTCTTCTTCTTTAGCCAACAATTGTGAGCAGTTAACTCGCTATCTTTTCCTCTTATTTGGCAGTCCCTTCTCTCTTTTCTGGCCAAATTGTCGTCCCACACACCGGTGACTAGAATTTCTCTAATTTAAGGTAAGCACGTGTTTGGATAATTATCATATTTCAAAATTTCAAAATTCAATCATTCTAAAATATATACATATAATATATGCATATATTAATATATATATACACATGTATAATATGTACGTACATATATGTATGCATGACACACACAAATATATACATATATATAATATATACAATAACAAAATTAGTTAAACAGTTTTATTTATGGATAAAATTAAAGGAATAATTTGTCTTATGTATGTGTAAAAAAAATTAAAAAATTTTAAATAAAAATTATAATAATAATAATTAGGAACAATAATTAGGAATTTACGAAATAATAATTATTATAATAATAATAATAATTATTTAGAAATTATAAATTCAAATTGATAAGAAATTTTATAATTAGGAACAATTAATTTAATAAACTTTCTCTTCTATAATGTCAATGAATCGCACCATCTTCACAAAGTTTTTAATTTGTATTTCATTACTCTTATTAGCTTATTGCATGAGTTAAAATCCACACTCCATTTATTGTTGGAGAAGCTTAAAATTGTGCACTACTATATATGTGTATTTTATTTTAGTTAGTAATGTTGTGACCATTTTCTTTTAGATAACACTCCATTTAGTTAGTAATATTTCTTCATTTTATACAATGACCTTACTATAAACACTTTTGTAATATACAAGTTATGGGTGCTTTAAGTACCCTAGAATTTTTTATCACTTTTTAGGGCAATGATTAAGGAACATTAAATATATATATATATATATATATCATTTAGAACATTAAATTAGTTGACAATTAAAAAAAAATATTTATTACAATAAAATCAACCAATAACGAATGTTAAAACCTAAAAACTAAATATAATAAATTTATATCATCAAAAAGAGTATATATTTAATATATACTCTTTAACCATTGCTTTGAAAGATAAAATAATAATAATAATAATAATAATAATAATAATAATAATAATAATAATAATTACACGTATTTCAAACATGAATCACACGTATTTCAGCTTGTATCTCGTTACAACTAATTTTTCTATTTTTGCTTCCTTCAACAGATTTTGGGTAAACTGAAATTTTTTTATCTCAATCATTGCTATTACCTAACGACAACTCCCAACTTATCCGGAGTTCTCAATCTTAAAGACCTATGGCTTAACAATTGTAGAAGCTTGCGAGAAGTGCACCACTCTATTGAACATCTCCACGAACTTATTCTTCTAGATCTCAGTTATTGCAAAAGCCTTAGGAAGCGTCCCTCTGGGATTGGCAAGTTGAGATCCCTGAAAAGTGTGTATATCTCTGGGTGCCCATGTGGAGCATTACGGACATTGACAAAGAGTGTTGCTTCTACTAGTTTTTCAGAAAACTTTATACATGGGTTACGAAAATTGTTCGTGGAAGATTGCTCCTTGACACAGTTACCCGCTGAAATTGGGAATATTATCTCATTAACCACTTTGATTCTTGATCGATCCAAATTTGGTTTCCTACCACCGGATAGTGTATGCAATCTTACACGCCTGTCAACTTTAGGGCTTGAATTCTGCAGTTTGTCAAGTTTGCCAATTGAACTTGGGAGATTGACCCAATTGCAAATATTGAACCTTAAAGGAAACAATTTATGTGGCTTGCCAGCTGAGAGCATTGGGAACCTTTATAACATATTGAATATCTATTTGAGCAATTGTGATAGACTCCAGTCACTTCCAAAATCTTTAGAATGTGTAGAACTCCTGAGAGCAGACAATTGCACATCGTTAGAAAGCATATCACTTGAATCAACCGGCAACAATTATAGGGTGATTTCTTGTGAAAATTGTCCCAAATATTCTGCTGACAAAATTGGAACTAGTTTGCTCCAATACAAGGTACTCTCATTCTTTTTTTTACTTGTTATTTAAAAGGTATTATGGCCTTATTGGAATGTACTATACTAACACATGATTTATGTTTTATGCCCAACCGGGATCACATCCACACTTAGAATTTTTGTTTCAGGGGGAGAGTTACCCAATCGGGTGCAACATAAGACTACAAACTCATACTATTGCTTTAGGGCGCCATCTCATGGAAATATTGACTTCACAAGTGGATATTTTACTAAGTAGGAACACTTGAATCAAAATGATGTAATTAATTGGCTGATTAGTTATAGAATTCACAATAAAACCAAATACATGACTCATGTTGATCGTGACCCAGATTATGTGGTATTGCCTGTATCACATGGAGATCATCAAACCAAATTGACTATTATCCATGTTGTGTACACGTGTTGGACTTGGAAGTAGGAGATGAAATTGAGGTTTCATTGATATTATTAGGGAACGTGCTTGTGAATAACTAGGGATTTGATATTTTCTATGAAACAAGGGATCTATAAGCTGCAATGAACCAAGAAATAGTGGAAGATCAGGAAGTTTCAAGTGTGCAAATTGTTAGTGATGAAGTGATGGAGAAATTTTCTGAGAAAATGGAGAGATTTAGAGAAGAGGAGGAGAATCAAAAAGAAGAAATGGAGGAGAAAGATGAAGAGACGAGAGAGAAAATAAGACAGTTGAATGATGAAGTGACAAAACTAAGGGAAGAAATTAATAGACTCAAAGAAGATCAGAACAATTCTATTTGTAAATTCATTTCTCAATGCTTTTGTTGCCTTTTGAGTTTGTCCTGATTCATGAGAAAGATGGCTAAATCTTGAGGTGCTAAGTAACGCGATCAAATTTTGATTTTTGAGTATACGAGTTCACTCATGCACCTGATGTACGAAAGCATTTTCCCTGTCACTCTCATTACGTGGAGGGAATTTACGAAAGCATTTTCCCTGTCACTCTCTTACTACTGAAACCACCCCTGGGATAGAAGTACCTATTCTTGATTTGGGCTTGAAGGATTTCCTCTTATTTGATGTTAGTTTTGGTTAATACCCTGGTTGAATTCATTATGATTTCTATAAAGTTCTGTGTTTGTTTTCAAAATTCTAAGAATCAAAACAAAAAGTCTTATTTTTTTCTACAAAGAAACTAACACTAAGTCCAAAATTTAAACATTCTTATAATAATTATACACACTTATGTATAATATAATATCATTAGTATACCATATTATATTATTATAAAATAAATTATTATAAAATAAATTATGATATATTAAAATAATACAGTTAGTAGTTTTTATTATTATTAATACAATTATATCACAAAATTCAGAATTTGAGATTTTCTTTATTTTTGACAATTGACAAGCAAAATTGTTTAAATTTTATATTTGTGCTTGCTACAACTTGCTATTGTTTAAGAATAACTTAATAAATTAAAGGTTTTTCGTCCTCACGTTTGCGATGTATCAAGTTTGAACCTTGATTATTGTGATTCCCTGATTTATATTGTTTGCTCGAATCGTGGGATAGAGCAGTGGGCACCTGTGATAAAATGTGATAAAAAAAAATAACTTCATAAATTGAATATATAAATCTACTAAAGATTGCCAAAAAAAAAATTTATTTCTTCTTTCTGTCTCCTTTGCCAAGAACGGCATATTTAACTTATTCTTTTCAATTATATAGAGGGAGAACATCATCACCTGGATCAATAATACTTTTCCTAGCAATTGAATCACTTATATTAATCAATTTAATATTAAAAAAATGTGACCCAATAGTGTGCGACAGGTAAAGACTTTAATATTTGGAGGCAATTGATATTTCTCTAGGCTATGGGTTGTGTATTTTGGTTGGGCTGTTCTGTTTTGTTTTGTTCTCTGCCTTGGTGTTGTTTGTAGCTTTATTTTTAAAAATATTATTTTTTTATTTATTAATAAAAAATAAAAAAAACTGAAACTCAAGGCCATTTCATCCTTTTGAAAGCGGCAAACAGCAATGCTATTATTATTTTTTTTATGACCCAAGTGACTACGCCTGCCTAGCTCTGAAAGAGATCGGTCTTTTCTCTCGATTTAATTTTTTGATAAATCGGATGTGGTCATAAGTTTATACACTCCTAAGTAAACACATGGTCAATCTCCATTATTGTAATAGCCCACTTCTCAGGGCGTGTTATACCTTAGGAAAATTGAGTCTTATTATTATTTTTTTTAAACTACGTTGTATCCGAAATTTTCTAAGGCCTATCTAGTGTTTAATTTACACACCAGAGATAAATACAATTTACAAAGCGGAAGCTGAATCGAACCTGCTCACGGTAATGCATATAATAATAACTGGACATGACATTCATTATAAAATTAATTCATAAGCGTCTGACAATAAACACAATGTACATAATTCTTAAACTATTCATATTACAACATGGCATGGCTCATTTCCTTGTTTCTTGACGTCTCACGTCACTATACATCTCCAATCTCGGTATCATTGCTGCAAGGCCCGGCTGGAACGTTGAATGTTCCAGGGGCGAACTCAAGTTAGATGATGAACCATCTAAGTAAGGGTACATAATGCTATGTCATGTGTGTATGCAATCTCTTTCATCGTAGGTGTCAACTGCACCCCTCATGCTGCCTATCATTTTAACAGCCACCTCTTTCGAAGCCGGGGTGTATGGATGCACCCTTGATAGCACAGCGGTGCCAGTTCGTACTCCCTACGGCCTCATATGCGTGTGATCAATGACATCAACGTGTATTTATGCATTTCATAGTCATGTCATGGATGCATTTTACGTGATTGATACATATCAAGGCATGTCAATATGATGAAAATATTTTCGAGGAAGTACCACTTACCTTCTAGAGCTTATCGGGCTACCTCGAAATCTGTGTTTTGCCTCGATTTGCGTGTCAACCTCAAAATTCGCACCAGACACCTCAACTTTTGGCCTCAAAGCATCCTAATCACCATAGGTATTTGAATAAATATTAAATCCTATTTTTCCATAATTTCTGGAATTTTCTTTAATTTTCTCTCTATTTCTTCCTATTTTTCCTTAATAATTTCAAATTAAATATTTCTAGAAATATTTTCTCAAATATTTCACTACGACAATTCATAAAATAATATTCTATAATTTCTAGAATTTTCTAGAGAATTTTACTAACCTTGATTTAGCATATCCGACTTTCTCGATATGCGTGTCGTATTCCCAAAACGCGTGCCCGAGCCATTTCTCGCCAAAATCACCGGGATATCACTGAAACATAATTTCCCATTTTTCAGAATTTTCTAGAATTTTTTGATTTTTTTTCTCTATTTATTTTTCTTTTCTTTTCTTTTTCTTTTTCTTTTTTCTTTTTCTTTTTCTTCTTTCTCTTCTTCCTCCCTCCTTCTTCTCCCTCGCGCGCCTACAACTCCCTTGCCTCCTCCTTCCAGCGGCCACTGCCGCTGCCAGCGCCTCCGCCCGCCTCTGCCGCTTGTTGCCAGCTGCCCCGGCCTCCCGGACCTTGACACCACCCACCGCCGCGAGCTGCTGCTCGCGGCTGCCGCCTGCTGGCTGCCCAGCCGTTGCGAGCTCGCAGCCATGGGCGCTGCTGTGAGCTTGCAGCTCCTTCGATCACCGGCCTTGCCGTTGTTTTCCCGCGCCACCGCGTGCGTCCCCTTGCGTTGGACCATCGTCGAGCTGCACCACCGCCTGCCACCGCGAGCTGCCATCACGACAGCTCTCTGCCTCGCGCCCAGCTTGCTGGAGCTCGCGGCCATGGCTACCATGACCGCGGCTCCAGTGCTTTGGGTCGTTTCTCGGGCCTCCGATCTCACCTCCATGCTTCTTTCTTCGATCATCCAGCCGCTTGGCTGCTGCCTTCGCCTTCCATCTTGCTGCAATTCTCGGCCACCACTCTCTGCAACTTCATTTCATTTCTTCTTGATGCTCTCAATCGGCCAAAATGGCTGCCAATTTATAGCCTTCATTGCCTTGGCCGCTACTCCATTAGTACATCATATTAATTGCTTCTTTCCTTAATTCATGCTGCCACAATCTTCCATTTGCAGCCCCAAATTTCGGTCATTAATGCTTCGCGAAGCCAGTTTGCACACACGCACGATGCTTATATATATATTTATAACTATTATATAATACACTATCACAAAAGAAAATCACACTTTTAATCCCCATAATTTATCTAATATTACTTGGTTAATTT
Source organism: Diospyros kaki (assembly GCA_036245055.1). Lineage (NCBI taxonomy): Eukaryota > Viridiplantae > Streptophyta > Magnoliopsida > Ericales > Ebenaceae > Diospyros > Diospyros kaki. Next base: position 37,697,095 of record BSEG01000007.1, read on the forward strand.
TCTTATTTGCTACCATGCCCTCAAACATCAATTAAATTTACATTTTAATGCCGAAAACACCAAATTAATAACTTGAAGCCTAATTAAAAAGAACGATTTTTGCCCCAGAGTCCTCACGGAGCTATCGTTTCATCCCAAAACCATTGAAGGGTTGCTCGTTACACAAAACCGAAGCCCCCTTAGGGTTCCGTTGATTTTTCGGGAGTCTCCTACAACGATTCGGTTTTACAGCCTAATTAGCAGCTGTATTTTAGCTGTACCGAAAATTGTTCCCAATTTGATTTCTTTCGATACCATAAATCCTATCTTGGAATGCTCATCAAAACCATATAATTTTTCTTAAACAATTTCACTCCGAGGCATTCCCTGCAGTTGATTCGGTACCTGAAATTGCTATAAAATTAATTTTTCGGTATTCTAAACCTATCAAAATTACGTGGCAGCCTCATATGAACATGGGGTATTACATTCTCCCCTCTTTACAAAAAATTTCGTCCTCGAAATTTGCCACATGTCCTAAATCTCAAAATTTCATCTTTGAAATTAACACCTGACTGATCAAATAACTAAAGAAGATTGAAACTTGTGAATATCAATGCACATATCAAATCCGAACCCTTGAACTAACCATGCTCATCAACCCATAGACAGTTCACTTGTCAACCATGCATACCTTTCAAATCTTAACTGCATAACTCGGTCTTTGGCCACGAGCCTTAACCTGAACTCCTATCCAAGTTGGTACACATATCATCGTAATGAGCCTACAACTCTCATATCATCAATCTCCAATCTGCTTTTCACTAAGTCATCCAATCGATATCACGACACTTTCGAATTACCGATTTTTTTTTTCACGACGTTAATTCTCTTATACTAATCAATTATGCTTGATAGTCTCCCAACCTTAACACAAAAGTCCTTGATCTTAATACATCTTGACCTTTTCAAATCGATCCTTAAAAGATTTATTTTTTATGTCATCAACTATTTCACATACCCTTGGATCCAAAAACATAAAAAATATACGTTATCACATATCCTTGAAACTAGCTATGTCTTGCCTTAGGTCATCTCAAACTTAGTCGTTGCTTAATTTTTTTTTTGTGTGTTAATCTATTCAAGATTTCTATTATTTACTCATTCTTGTAGGTATTCCACAATTATCCTTATTTCCTCAAAAATCTTTATTAATAGATTCTACCTGTCTCCAAAACTTCTTCCCGTAACTCAACTTTTATCGATCGATATCTAATGTTATTTTCCAAGTCTAGTGATACCAATATCCTTACATTGCTTGCTCTTTTGTTACTTAGTCGCCAAACTAATACTTATTCATCCACATACCCATAACTCTAATAACTCTTCGCACTTTTCGAAGTGATTCTTCAAATAACATTCTATATCATTAAATTAATCATTTAATCCTCAAATTACTCTTCTAGTAATAACGTTTTATGTTAACTCATTTTAATCATGCTCGATCCTTTTTTTTGAAGCTACTTACTCAAGTTACCAACCTTTGCTTGTACCAACCTTTACTCAAAACATTTGGTTCATCTCTCGAAACCTATTGGGACATCTGACTTTCGAAACTTTCAATCCTCGACCTTGATTTCATGTTCTCGACACGGAGCCTCATGCTCTCATCATTTCTTTCTCGATTGGTTCACAACTTAACAAGCAAGTCTCAGTCTCAATATCTATCGCGATGTTCCCTAACATTATCTTCAATGTTTTCATGCGTCTCCCTACCTGAGGAGTACACCAATATATCCTTGATAGACACAATTACCATGTGACTTCAATGTAAATGGTACTTTGGTCAAATCATCAAATCATTATTCCATTTTCGATTTTCGGAATGTCTCATCCCTTGGTCGCACATCGATCGCAATTACCCCAGGCTCTTGCAACTGTTTATAATTTATCAAATTTGAGGTAAAGATATCGACTCTTAATTATCACTTCTTTCAAAACTTAATAATTTCATGTCCTCATTCAAGCTACTTATAACTAAGCATCTAATAACCTCAAACTATTTATTGACAATTAAGAAATAATCCTATTAAATCTTCCGAGAGCACATTCTGATATTTCTCTTACTTCCTCAACTTTCTCACAGCTTTTCATTAACCACAAGTGCCCGTACCACATATTGACAGGCTCTTTAATTTCATAACTTGCTTTCATCACTTTAGTGATCATCTAGCTACACATCTCTCGATTTGTCCATCAGGGTTATCTAGACTAATCGTTTAGTCCAACAGGAGTTTTATTGAAAATTCTAGATCTTCAATATATTTCGATCTATTACTAACATCTGTCATTACCCGTCTCTCTCAAACAAGACATCAATCCGTAACCGTCCCGCTAACTAGAGTGGGCAGGTACTTACGTCTTCCATGGTACCTCGATTCTTTACTGACTCATGACTTTCATAGCTTAAGAAAATCAATCTCTATTTCCTTAACGAGATTATCTAAGGACCTTCCAATCTTTTTTTTTTTTGAAAACTTTAAAGTCTCATCACACGTCCTTAGATTCTCATCCCTTAGGGGGAAATTCCTCGAAAATCCCAAATCGATTCATCTTTGAAGATCCCAAATTAGATCGCGTTAATTAGCTCCAATCATTTCTTATAAAGAACCGAGCCTTAAAAACTTCCCGGGACTCTTTACCTAAGGATACCTTAAACCTCAAATAATGATTCAGGTCCCCATACCGATGCACAAGGCATGACTTATCTTCAAGACTTTCGATTCCTCAAGCTTACTTGGCACATTGAATCGTAGTCACAACTTCTGTTGGCTAGGTTTCTCATCATCCTTCCTTAGGGTCAATATGACCTACAAGTAACTTTTCCTCGGACTGAGATTTCCATCTCACAACTCATCATCAAAGTTTTGGACTAGCCACGCTCTACTACCTAAAATCTTATTTACCGAGAACCCACTGACTCTCGCTTTTTCGTTCTTTAGGCCCAGTTGACTTATTGGCACACAACCATCTCTTGATCTTACTGCCATACTAGACATTGGGGTATTCTATCCTTTGAGCCTCACACTGTGCGTCATGTCACCAATTCCCAAGATGACTATGAACCCTAATACAATTATTTAAATACGACACTTGGTCTATATTCAATTTATTCCATTTCGAGTTGATTCCCTAGGCTTCCAGCCTCTTTCAATCAGCTAGTGGCACACTTCGCACCCTAGACTATTGGAACTTAGACCCTAGACACTCTTAGGGTTCCTTGTCCCATCTCTGTGAGTCCTACTGGTTGCACCACTGCCATCTCATCAATTGACGCAACTCACTTGTCATCACTTGACCATTTTCGATCTCTTGTTTGGCTCAATCTGTTGGTTCTCTGATCTTACACTAAATGGTTCTCGAAAATTCTTTATTGTCTGATCCTAACTCTTTAACTAGGTAATGTCACATCAGACTAATCATCCATGATCCAATCATCCTTGACAACCATAGTTATCCTATCTCATTATAGAGATTTCAACTGATGACCTCAAATTAACAATCTCCAAATCTCTCAGATCTATAGTAATGGTTACCGAGTCAACCTTACACTCGAATCATATCATCAGATCATAACTTCAAGAGCTAGATTATCTTGACCGGTCATTGTATTGCTTAGCAAGATTAGATCCTAAAATCAATAACCTCTAAGACTTCAATCGATTATTCTCAAATCTCCAAATAGGGATTTTTACGAACCCTTAGTCTCTTTCCCCTAAGCCTCCACTTCGGGTTTCTACTAACTGATTCTATCAGATCCCCTAAAGTCTCCAAATTACTATTCCTTAATAGGGTTTAACTCCGATCTCAACTATATCCGAGTCACTTAAGGCTTCCAAAAATCTTAAGCTCTGATACCAACTGTAACAGCCCACTTCTCAGGGCGTGTTATACCTTAGGAAAATTGAGTCTTATTTTTTTTTTAAACTACGTTGTATCCGAAATTTCCTAAGGCCTATCTAGTGTTTAATTTACACACCAGAGATAAATACAATTTACAAAGCGGAAGGTGAATCGAACCTGCTCACGGTAATGCATATAATAATAACTAGACATGACATTCATTATAAAATTAATTCATAAGCGTCTGACAATAAACACAATGTACATAATTCTTAAACTATTCATATTACAACATGGCATGGCTCATTTCCTTGTTCCTTGACGTCTCACGTCACTATACATCTCCAATCTCAGTATCATTGCTGCAAGGCCCGGCTGGAACATTGAATGTTCCAGGGGCGAACCCAAGTTAGATGATGAACCATCTAAGTAAGGGTACATAATGCTATGTCATGTGTGTATGCAATCTCTTTCATCGTAGGTGTCAACTGCACCCCTCATGCTGCCTATCATTTTAGCGGCCACCTTTTTCGAAGTCGGGGTGTATGGGTGTGCCCTTGATAGCACAGCGGTGCCAGTTCGTACTCTCTACGGCCTCATATGCGTGTGATCAATGACATCAACGTGTATTTATGCATTTCATAGTCATGTCATGGATGCATTCTACGTGATTGATACATATCAAGGCATGTCAATATGATGAAAATATTTTCGAGGAAGTACCACTTACCTTCTAGAGCTTATCGGGCTACCTCGAAATCCGTGTTTTGCCTCAATTTGCGTGTCAACCTCAAAATTCGCACCAGACACCTCAACTTTTGGCCTCAAAGCATCCTAATCACCATAGGTATTTGAATAAATATTAAATCCTATTTTTCCATAATTTCTGAAATTTTCTTTATTTTTCTCTCTATTTCTTCCTATTTTTCCTTAATAATTCCAAATTAAATATTTCTAGAAATATTTTCTCAAATATTTCACTACGACAATTCATAAAATAATATTCTATAGTTTCTAGAATTTTCTAGAGAATTTTACTAACCTTGATTTAGCATATCCGACTTTCTCGATATGCGTGTCGTATTCCCAAAACGCGTGCCCGAGCCATTTCTCGCCAAAATCACCGGGATATCACTGAAACATAATTTCCCATTTTTCGGAATTTTCTAGGATTTTTTGATATTATTTTTCTCTATTTTTTTCTTTTCTTTTTCTTTTTCTTTTTCTTCTTTCTCTTCTTCCTCCCTCCTTCTTCTCCCTCGTGCGCCTGCAACTCCCCTGCCTCCTCCTTCCAGGGGCCACCGCCGCTGCCAGCGCCTCCGTGCGCCTCTGCCGCCTGTCGCCGGCTGCCCCAGCCTCCCAGACCCCGACACCACCCACCCCCGCGAGCTGCTGCTCGCGGCCGCCGCCCGCTGGCTGCCCAGCCGTTGCGAGCTCACAGCCATGGGCGCCGCTGTGAGCTTACAGCTCCTCCGATCATCGGCCTTGCCGCTGTTTTCCCGCGCCACCGCGTGCCTCCCCTTGCGTTGGACCATCGTCGAGCTGCACCACCGCCTGCCACCGCGAGCTGCCATCACGACAGCTCTCTGCCTCGCGCCCAGCTTGCTGGAGCTCGCAGCCATGGCTGCCATGGCCGCGGCTCCACTGCTTTGGGTCGTTTCTCGGGCCTCCGATCTCACCTCCATGCTTCTTCATTCGATCATCCAGCCGCTTGGTTGCTGCCTTCGCCTTCCATCTTGCTGCAATTCTCGGCCACCACTCTCTGCAACTTCATTTCATTTCTTCTTGATGCTCTCAATCGGCCAAAATGGCTGCCAATTTATAGCCTTCATTGCCTTGGCCGCTACTCCATTAGTACATCATATTAATTGCTTCTTTCCTTAATTCATGCTGCCACAATCTTCCATTTGCAGCCCCAAATTTCGATCATTAATGCTTCGCGAAGCCAGCTTGCACACACGCACGATGCTTATATATATATTGATAACTATTATATAATACACTAACACAAAAGAAAATCACACTTTTAATCCCCATAATTTATCTAATATTACTTGGTTAATTTTCTTATTTGCCACCATGCCCTCTAACATCAATTAAATTTACATTTTAATACCGAAAACACCAAATTAATAACTTGAAGCCTAATTAAAAAGAACGATTTTTGCCCCAGAGTCCTCACGGAGCTATCGTTTCATCCCAAAACCATTGAAGGGTTTCTCGTTACACAAAATCGAAGCCCCCTTAGGGTTCCATTGATTTTTCGGGAGTCTCCTACAACGATTCGGTTTTACAGCCTAATTAGTAGCTATATTTTAGCTGTACCAAAAATTGTTCCCGATTTGATTTCTTTCGATACCATAAATCCTATCTTGGAATGCTCATCAAAACCATATAATTTTTCTTAAACAATTTCACTCTGAGGCATTCCCTGCAGTTGATTCGGTACCTGAAATTACTATAAAATTAATTTTTCGGTATTCTAAACCTATCAAAATTACGTGGCAGCCTCATACGAACATGGGGTATTACAATTATCCATTAAATAGGCCATTTCTATCTGCACTAGGAGTCGAACTCCCACCACTCCCAAGGGAATTTAAGAGTTTTACTACTTGTGCCATGCCTTGAGGACATCTGTAACGTCCCGTTTTCTCGGGCTCATTACGACTTGGGACAATTTAGGGATAATAAAATTTTTCTTTCAAACACTAAAGTTAAATCACATCATTTTTCGAATCCGTCCCAGAATTTTCAATCATTTTTCTCGAAAGAGAATCATTATACACATCAAATGCAGAAGCAAGGATCGAACCTGATATCTTAACATTAATCATAAAATCATCATTCATCAACATAACTTAATACAAAACATAAGTTCTCAACATTAACCCTAAATAGAATTATACATCATCATTCCTTAAAACGTTCAGATTTCAGGTAGCAGAACTTAAATACATGAGCTACATTACACAAATTTCATTCATCATTCAATTAATCATGCACTTTGCTAAATGCTATTTCATGCCTCATTCATCCTCGTATTTGCTACAATCTCCATCTGGAAAGTATGAATATTCTAGGGGCAAAGCCCAAGTTAGATGATGAATCATCTGAGTAAGGGTACAAAATGTTTTATCATGTGTGTATGCAATGTTTTACTCATCGTAGGTGTTAACTGCACCCTTCATGTTACCTATCATTTTTACGGCTACCTTTTTCGAAGTCGGGGTGTATGAGGGCACCCTTAGTAAAGTAACGGTGTTAGTTCGTACTCCCTATGGCCACGATGCACATGATCAACGATATCAACGTGTATATATGTATTTCATAACATGTCATGTGTGCAGTCTACATGATAGATACATATCAGAGTATGTCAATATGATGAAAGCATTCTCGATGATCGGGGTTTAAACGTAAACATTTATAACCATACTAAACTTGTAATAGTACACTTACCTTTTCAATCTTATCGAACTACTTCGATATCCGTGTATCACCTCAAAATACGTGTATCACCTCGATTTGCGTGCCAACCTCAAAATTTATATAAGCTACTACAACTTTAGCCTCAAAGCATCATAATCACCATATTTATTTAAATGAGTATCAAAACCTATTTTTTCATAATTTCTTATATTTTCTTTATTTTTCTTTCTATTTCTTCCTATTTTTCCTCAATAAATCTCAACTAAATATTTCTCAAATATTTCACTGTGAAAATTCATAAAATAATTTTCTTAATTTATTGGAATTTCTATGAAATTTTTACTTACATTAACTTAGCCTCTCAAGTTTCCTTGGTATGCGTTATATCCTCGAAACACGTGCCCAAACCATTTTCTCGCCCAAAATCTTCGAAATATTAATAAATATCTCTATTATATTTTTTCGAAATTTCCCACATTTTCTCTATTTTTCTCCATTTTCTTTTCTTTTTTTCTTTTTCTTCTTTTCTCCTTCTTCTTCCTCCTCTACCTCCTACTACCTGCACATGCCATTCTTCTTCTTCCATTTTCCTTTTTTTTCCTTCTTTCTTTTTCTTTTCTTATTCTTCTTTTCCTTTTTCATCCTTCTTTTTCTTCTTCTTCTTCTTCTTCTTCTTCTTCTCCCCTGCCTCCTGTTACCTGCACACGCCCGCGGCCCCTCCGCCTGCTGGCCTTGTCGTCGCCAGCCGCCACCACGGTCAGCACCTTCGTCGCCAGTCGCCAGTCACTGTCGCAGCCCACTCGCAACTCGCCTCCGTCGACCCTCCGCGTTGCTGCTCTGCCCCTACTCGCTGGCTCGCCTTCTTCCGCGCGTCTTGAAGTTTGCAGCCATATATGGCTGCTCTAGCTCACTGCCATGGCCGAATTCGACCCCCTCTCTCTTTCCCTCTCGCATTGCTCTCGACCCTCATTTGCTTTGTTGCCTGTCAATCAGCTAAAGCCATTGCCAATTTATAGTCTCCACTGCCTTGGCCACTACTCTATTTGAATACATATATCTATATAATAAGGGAGGATGGTTTTTGAAATTGAGAGACAAATGTGAGAGAGACATTTTTGGATGGTTGAAATTAATGGCTCAGATCAATTCTTTTTCCCCCCCCCCAAAACCATCCCATCTTTCGTCACCTCACGCACACACTCTGCCCAACCCGCTAACACACGCACACACTGCCTCTCTCTCTCCCTCTCTCTTTCTTTCTTTCACAGTCACCCACCCACGCCATCGTTGCCGCCCCCCTGTCGCGCCCAACCGACAGCCGCTCAATCACCGTCGCCCCTCATCGGCCATACTGCCTCTCTCAACTTGTGATCTGGGTTTGCTATGAAGCTTACTTGCAGCGATGGAGGCTTGCAGCGATGGATTCATTGGCAAAGGAGGAAGAAGCAGATGAGGAAGTCGAGTAGGCCGTCAGTGATGGATTCGTCGGCGACGGCCGTCGGTGGCGCTCGATGGCAACCGACGGGTGAGTTGTAGGAAGAAGACCGAGCAGCCACAGCCACGATGCAGGTGGGCCTGACGGAGAAGACCGCTGGAAGCTCAATGTGTGTATATATTTTACTGTGTATATATTTTATGTATTACTCACTATGTACATTTCTTCGCTTGAATATATGATTCATGCTGATTACGTATGAATTATTTTTGGGATTGGTTAAATTAATATATTAAGATTTATAATATATAATATATTGGTATATATTGATAGTTCAAATAATATGTAAATGGATGTATGTGTGTGTTGTGTGTATGTGTATGTGTAAATGGGTTTTCTTCTTTCATCTTCCCTTTCTGCCAAACCCACTCTCTGCCCGCCTCCCATTCTCTCTCTCTCTCTCTCTCTCTCTCTCTCTCTCTCTCTCTCTCAATCTCAAAGCCCCTGCATCGTTGCCCCTACCGCCCACCGTCGTCGCCCCATTTCTCTCTCTCCATTGTATCTCTCTCTCTCTCTGTCTATAGATATACATTCAGTCGCTGGCCACATTGCTGGGGGAAGGGGTGGTGGGGATGGGGGGTGGTCTAGAACCAGAGGGAGGGATGCCCTCTCCTCGGCCGCTTTTTTATTTTTTATTTTATACTTTATATTTTTTTTATTTTTTTATCTTACACTTATAATTTGTGTAAAAATATTCTTACAAAAATAATTAAAGTTAGATAAAGTAGAGGCACGGGTTATTCAAATTAGATAAAGTAAAAATGTGTATGTTGTGTGCGTGTGTTCTGCGTGTACAATATGTGTATGTTATGTATATGTGTGTGTGAGTGTGTTTGTGATGTTTCTTTATTATATAGATGTGTGTGTGTGTGTGATGTGTGTATATGTATGTGTTTGTGATGTTTACTGTGTGTATATGTATGTGTGTGTTGTGTGCGTGTGTTCTGCCTGTATCTATGTATATATACACATCTACATATCGCTACCCCTGCTGCGCACTGCGGTCGCCCCCGCCACGCCGTTGCCGCCCACTTCCAGAAGGTCCTCTCTCTCTCCAGAAGACGTGTATTTGGTGTTCACTTCCAAAAGGTATTTGGTGTTCTGCAACTGTTGCGCTACTTCAAGACGTGTATTAATTTACAACAGTTGCGCAACATGTATTTGGTCTTCATTTAATTTAGTTTAGTGTAAATTAATTTAGTATTAATTTAATTTAGTTTAGTTTATGTATACAGTTATGTGTGTATTTGATTATGTGTATGCGTGTATCTAATTGTGTATTTGATTATTTATTATGTACATTTATGTGTATCCTATTATTTTCTGTATTTTTTATACTGTTTTATGTTTTCTGTACATTTGATATTTTAAAATTATTAATTTAGTGTATTATATAGATATAATATATACACGTGTGTGTGTGTTAATGTATATTTGATTATGTGTGTTAGTTTACTGTATACTGTAAATTAATTTAGTGTTAGTTTACTGTAAATTAATTTAGTGTTAATTTAATTTAGTTTATTGTATACAAATATGTGTGTTTTTTATAATGTTTTATGTTTTGTGTACATTTGATATTTTAAAATTATTAATTTAGTGTATAATATAGATATACACGTGTGTGTGTTAATTTAGTTTAGTGTAAATTAATTTAGTGTTAATTTCATTTAGTTTACTGTATACAAATATGTGTGTTAATTTATGTACATTTGATTATTTGTATCCTATTATTTTGTGTATTTTTTATAGTGTTTTATGTTTTGTGTACATTTGATATTTTTTATAGTGTTAATTTTGTGTACATTTGATATTTGATTGGCAACAGTAATACTAATTAGTGTGCATTTTAATTTTAATTTCTATTTGCAACAGTAGCAGTAGTATTTGATATTTAATTTTTTTTTTATATTTGATTAACAACAATAGGACTAATTGATTTGTATTGTTTGATATTTAACTTTTAATTTAATTTGTTTAGATTATAGAGCATTTTTTTAATTCAACTTTTTTATTTTTTATTATACAATATTATACAATAATTTTTATTTTTATTTTTATTCAGAATTTAGTCTTAATATTATTTATTCTTATATTATTTACGCCGTGCCTTTAGGCACAGGCATTCTCTAGTATATATATATATTATACATCACATTAATTGCTCTATCCCTCAAATCTTCAGATGCTACCTACTCCATACCTCTTGTAGACTTCTTTCCTTAATTCATGCTGCCACAATCTTCCCATTTTGCAGCCAGAATCTCGGCCATTAAAGCTTCACAGAAGCTGGTCATTTGCCATTCATGCACACGCATCTATATATATATAATTATATATTACACTATAATAATAGAAAAATTATACATTTAAATTTCAAATTTTATCTCTAATTTACTTGGGCAATTCTCTAATTTCAATTACGCTCTTATACCTCAAATTAATTTGTATCCCAATACCGAAAATATAAAATTATTAATCCAAGATTACTCGATAAAGACGATTTTGTCCCAGTGTCCTCACTGGGCCATTGTTTTATTCTGAAACCATTGAAGGGTTGCTTATTACGCAAAATCGGAGCCCCCATAGGGTTCCGTTGATTTTTTTGGAGCCTCCTACAACGATTCAATTTTGTAGCCTAAATGGCAGCTGTATTTTAGTTGTACCGAAAACTGTTCTTGATCTTATTTCTTTCGATACCATAAATCCTATCTTGAAACGCTCATTGAAACCATATCATTTTCCTTAGACAATCACTCTAAGGCATTCCCTACAGTCGATTCGGTATTTATAACTACTATCAAGACAATTTTTCAATATTCTAAACTTATCGAAATTACGTGGCAATCTCATACGAACATGGGGTATTATAATATCAATGTTTTTTTTGATAACCCAGGTTCCAAGCTTCGCTTGACTAGTCTTGGAGATGGGCGACCTTACCCCCCTGGTTCGTTCGTCAAGTAAATTCGGATGCGATCACAAGTTATACACACACATAGCAGGACAGTCAATTCACACCTCTACATGGGGTAAATGCCACCACAGGAATTTAATCACTAATACTCCTTGTGAAACTACACATACTTTACCACTAAACAATGCCTGTATGGGCTACAAATATATTCTTCCTCCATCCATGTTTTAAATTCACACTAAACCATCTCATATTTTACGTTCAAATTAATCTCAAGTTTTAATTTTTGTTAACGTATAGTGTTACATTTTAATTTTAAGGTCAAGTTAGTTATTCAACTTTAAGAAATTAACTTATATATTTGATTCTTTATTATTATTATTATTATTATTATTATTATTATTATTATTATTATTATTATTATTATTATTATTATTATTATTATTATGTCAAAGACCAATCCCACTAAAGGTAAGGCAAAACTCAACCTAAGAAGAAAAGAGTTAATACACTTTAAAACTTGGGAGATTGTACAATCTCTTCTGAGATTGCATAGCTCCAATAAGAACAAGAGATAACCTTGTAACTTGAGAGACTAAATAGATCTTCGAGAGACTGTCGATAGTCTCAAGAAGATGAAAAGGTAATCTCAAATCTTGAGAGATTATTTAGTCTTTGGGAGACTAACGACAGTCTCAGAAAATAGGTTGACAAGAAAGGTTTCGAGAGATTGGAAGATCTTTTGGAGACCTCCCTCTATCGCAGGGAAGTCCCCAGCAAAACACGAATATGATAAACTCTGACATCTAAAAATTCCTACGAGAATTTCGTAAATGATTGACAATATCCATAAAAATCTTAATCTTAGTTAATTTTGGAATACCAAAAATGCTTATCACAAACTCCCAAGTCTCTTCATAAATAGGTGAGCAATTATGTCTCTAATACTTGTTTTAATACTGCTTGCAAGCCTTCTGCAAATTAGAGTGCTTGATTTAAGCATAAGAATGTTTGCCCAAGTACTATTTTGTGTTATTTGATTGTGCTATCTCTTGTAAGATTCAGAATGGCCTGATTAAGGATTCTTGGATTACAAATCTATTATTGTGTCACGACAACTTCAATTGGTGCCTTTGTGAAAAACGTCTAAAAAACCTAGTGAAAACAAAAAATAATTTGCACATGATCACAAGTGTAATACCCTGGGATACCGTAAATATCCTAATTTTAGGTCTTAGAAAAATTATTAAAATTTTAGTGAGTAGTAAAATTTATTCAATGATATAAGGCATGTGACCCTAAAGAAATTATTAGAGTTTTAAATGTTTATTAAGTATACATTTATTTTTAGTGGTATGTAATTAATTTATTTAGTTTAAATCATATAGCATAATTAAAATATGCTTATAAATAGTGCTTATGCCAGAAATTATAGTATGTACTGTTATATGTATAAGTATATAAATAAGTATAAATGTATATGTATATGTATATGAATGTATAAAAAAAAAATGCAAAATCTAGCAGAAAATCGGAGCAGGTGCACGATCGCGCCTGCAACAAGCAAAATCAGGGAGAGGGAGGGCAATTAATAAGGAGTGGCCATCGGAGAGGCTTCCCGGATGCGTGGAGTTTGTGATGGGACAAGTCACGCCGAGTTTTGGCTATAAATAGCTGAGTTCGCGCAAGGCCATTCATCCGAAAATTTCATTGCATAAATCGGTCGATTAGGAGAGTGTTTGAGAGATTTAAGAGTGGGGTTTTAGTCCTTGCTTAGTGAGCAACGTTTCTAGTAATTTTGGTGGCCAACGGAGTAGAGGAAGAGGCGGATTGAAGCTTCGTCGGAAAATTGTGTCTCGCCGAAGCCGCGCCTTCGATTGCATATTTAAGGTATTTTGGTTTTGTTTTTCGCAAATGTAAGGCTTTTATTGTGTTCGGGAGGTCGGATATAGGGGATTAGAAGCTTCTTTCGAAGCTTTTGGGGGCAGCAGCATCACCGACGGCGTGTTCAGCCGCTAGAGAAGATGAAGCAGACGGGCGTGTGCAGCCACGTGCCCGCGGATAGGAAGAAGGCGCGTGGCTTGCACACGCCCGCAAGAAAAAAAAATTGTAGAAATTATGAGAAATAGTAAATTATATTTTGAAAAATAAATCTAATGTTTAGGAGTCCTTGAGGGCAAGAAGATTGAGAAATAGCCGCTCGACACAATTTTCGAGGCTGGCACGCTTTTCGAGACAACTTAGAAGTAAGTGTACCGTTTCAAGCTTAATACGGTTATAAATGTTTATCTTCGAGAATGCTTTTATCATATTGGCATACTTTGACTGTGGAATGATTCTTTTATGTTATTAAAAGAGGAACGAAAATAACTCGACTGAAGACTGCACCCATGACATGATTATGAAATACATAAATACACGTTGAAATCATTGATCACACGCATTTGAGGCCATAGGGAGTACGAACTGGCATCGCTACTTTACCAAGGGTGCACCCATACACCCCGACTTCGAAAGAGGTGGCCGCAAAAATGGTAGGTAACATGAGGGGTGCAGTTGACACCTACGAGAAAAGACATTGTATACACACATGATATAGCATTATGTACCCTTACTTAGATGGTTCATCATCTAACTTAGGTTTCACCCCTGGAATATTCAACGTTCCAGTAAGGATTTGCAGTGATGAAACCGAGGTTGAGGATGTGTAGTGACGCGAGACGTCAGGAAACGAGTAAATGTACCATGTTATGTTGTAATATGAATAGTTCTAGAATTATATACATTTTAATGTATCAACTTTGTATTAAGTGCAATATTCAGTTATGTATGTAATGCCTTGAGCATGTTCGATTCAGCTTCTGCTTTATAAGATTGTATTTATCTCTAGTATATAAATTATTTCGTCAAGCATTAGATAGGCCTTAGGGAATTTCGAGAATAATGCAATTTAGGAAAAAAAAAAATAAGACCTAATTTTCCTAAGACATAACATGCCGTGAGGAGGTGGGCTGTTACAACAAGTTACAAGAAACAGGTATGACGAGGAGGGTTTTAATGTTGACAAAAGCTTTCCTCTTCAAGGATGTCCTTTCCCTCATAGCATTGAAAGCTTGTGGGCCATTGCAGTGGACGATTGATTAGGTTTTGTTCAACCATGATAGGCATCAATGGTTCTCCTCTCTCTTTCCCTTTTCTCTATACCTGTGAAGGTGGATGATTGATTAAGTTAATAGATTTGATTTTGTTATTCTAAATTTTTTAATTTAGTTAGATAATTTATTAATTAAAAAATTTAAAAAATTTAAAATAATGTTATATTTTTTCACAAATAAAAAAGAATTAATTTTTTTACCGTCAAAGTAATCAAGTGGTCTCATGTATATGCCATGGAGAACACTTTTCTTTTCTCCCTTTTTCTCTATACGTTGATGATTTGTAAAACTAAGAAATTTATTAAAAATAAAAAAAATAATATACATAAATAATTTCTCAAGAGATTTAGTATGATTATTGTCATCATGTCCAAACTTAATCTCACACTAAGATGTGGGACACTTAGTTGATGTCATCTGATCGAACGGGACTACTTCAACCACACTTACATAATTGATTTGAAAGAATGAAGAAACAATAAAACTCATAATTTTAAAGAGAGAACCACTCTTTAAGAGAGCAGTTTTTAATTAAGATTCAAAGAAGATCCAATTAGGATCCAAAAGAAGATCTTTGGATTTCTAATAGTGTTCCTCTTTAAAATTGTGGCTCTCTAAATCAAAGTGTACAAGTGTAGAAAAATGGTGGTCCAGTTTTATCTAATCATGTAATATTGAACAATGTTGCACATTTTAGCGTAGGTAAAAATTGGGACATGACACTATGCTAGCATAGTCAGAGTTAGCCTTGAGCCAAGGCTGCTAGGGCTACCAAGGCTACAGCTCGAGGCCCACAATTGAGGGGGCCCGAAATTTTTTTTTAAGCCTATGTATATACGTATAAAAAATATGTAATTTTTATTTTTTAATGCAATATTTATATTGCGGGGTACTTTTTTTCCTTCATTTGGGGTTTTGTCCCATTCGATTTTTTCCAAACAAGGTTTTAATGAGACTCTAAAGTATTCTTCCTTATCTTTTATAATTTTAATAAAATTAATTAATTGATAACTTTTATTTTTTTATTTAATTTTATAGAGGGATACACTTGAAAAAATTTGCTCTGGACCTTAGAAAATTACATTTTCCCTTTCTTTTTTTTTTCCCACACTTTTCTTCTCCCTTTTTACTATATATCAAGTGGTCTCACGTGCCGTGGAGCACATTTTCTCTACACTTTACTCTTTTTTATTCACTTGAGTGTTTAAAATTTGTCCGACTAATTTTTAAGAACGGGTGATCTTCCCCTTAATATATTTTTTTGAATATATCCTAATATAAACACAATTTATACATACTCAGAGCTAGATATTCGATATAATCCATGTGAGACTTACCTTCTAACCTTATTGTTACCTTTCATTTAAATATTACTTTTTAATAATAATTATTTTGCCTCTCTTCTTTTCTCTATGCGTAGACGGTCAAGACTTAAAAGAGCATTATTTTTTAATTTAAAGTATTTTTATTAGCTTGATGAGGTGTCTTGAATTTAAAAATTATGTATAATAAATATTTTTCATTTAAAAAATAAAATATATTTATTAATTTTTATCTTATATCTTTAAAAATACAACATAGAAAACTTTTTTTTTTTTCTGTAATCTCGTCTTTAATGTAATCTTTAGTTAAAAGAGCAGAACAAGGAGAGTTAGGCCGAGACTTTTCCCTCCCGCTCTCTCTTTCTGTCTCTATGTAAAAAGATAGATGAATTGAAAAACATATATGATTTCTTTAGAAAAAGAAATCAAAAACATATATAATTTTGAAGTCACAATATATATATGATAATTTATTTATATATATTTAAATTTTCAAAATTATAATGAATAAAAAAATTCAAAAGCAATAAAACAGCTTAATTACATGTTTAATTATGGATTAAAATTGATCGCCCCAACTTAATTACTAGTCTGTAAAAACAATTCTACTCATTTATAACATTTTGTATGGTAATATAATATAATAAAAGGTTTCATCCTTCCTTTCTGACGTGGCACCACCTAAAATGACCAAAATATCTCTACGCGCTAATAGTCTCACTTTTCACATAGATCGCTTAAGAGACTGACACGTGACAAGTCAACAATCCGAAGTGGAGCCCGAAAAATTCGGGCTAGGCAGCAAGACCCGTTCTAGCTTGATCGGGATCCTCGAGAGTCGTGCCCGCTCATCATGAGTTTTATCTCAAGTACCCTATAACGGGTCCGTCTATAAAAGACAAGAGTTCTCACCAGGTATGACCAAGCTCTACAGCTCTCACATTTATTATTATTCGCATTTATTCTACTAATTTGAGCGTCGAAATTCATTTCGGGAGATTCTAGTCTCGACTCTCTATTATTTTGTAGGTTCTATACCCGAGGTCCGACATCGCCAAGTCTAAAATACCATTCTCAAGGTCCATTCTTAGAAATGATACATAGCGGTGGGTCTCAAAAACCATCGTCACTTTCCAATGCGGCAAACAACAATGTTATTTTAATTCGATCCACGGAGCTTCGCAGAGGCTGCCGCAGTTGTTGAAAGGCAACCTCCACGAAGCTTCGCAGTGGTTGAAAGGACACTAAAAGCGAGCCCCACCTCACAATAATTCAACACCATGACGTGATTTGAAATTGTTTGGAATTGGGATTGGGATTTGCCCCTTCCAGTTATCATTCTCTTTCAGTCCTCACCACTTTGTGGCTATCTTCAAAGACTCAGCTGACTAATCAGAAGAAACTATTGGAATCCAGTTTTGCAAGTTTGTTTTAGTTTGGAACTTACGCTGATTATTAAATTATTATAATTGATTGATGATGCATTATAATAATCTTACCAAATTAGAGTATAACTAATTAACAAGACTAAGACTTGGTATACAAATATATTCCTCCTCCGTCCGTCCATGCTTCCAGTCCACTCCAAGCCAAAGGTTTAATATTTAATGAGTGTATAGTTAATTTATTCGTTGATAATAAAGATGTGATTAATTTGAGAAAGGTAAGAGGTTGATTTGATGAAATATATATAAAATTTAAAAGGTGTCTAAATCAAAAATCATAAAATTTAAAATACTGACAATTACTCGTCGCAAACATAAGGGTAACAAGCGATTTTCAACTTTCAGGATCGTTTTAACTGCTGAACTTCCCATTCTAGTCAGGATTCGAACATAAAATTTGGAGCTTAGAGAACATCATTTTAAAGTGTTCTTTCTTTGTCAACTAAGTTATGCCTCGGGCACTTTTCTTTTCTCTTTTTTCTATGCATCAAGTGATCTCGTGTGTCATAGAGCACACTTCAATTTCTCTTTTTTCCTCTGCAAAGATGGTCAAGTCTTGAACAGGCATTATTTGTTAATCTAAAGCATTTTTATTAACTTGATGAGATGTCTTGAACTTAAAAATTACATATAAGAAAAATAAAATATATTTTTTAATTTTTATCTCATGTCATTAAAATACGAAATAGAAAACTTTTTTTTTTCTATAATCTCATAATCTTTTGTAAGAATAAACTAGGCTAGCCAAAGAATCGAACAAGGAGAGTTACCCCCCCCTCTCTCTCTATATATATAGATGTATTGAAAAACATATATAATTTTCTTAAAAAAAGAAATGGAAAACATATAAGATTTTGAAATGACATATATGTGATAATTTATTTATATATATTTAAAATTTCGAAATTATCATAAATAAAAAAATTCTACAGAGATAAAGCAACTTAATTACTTGTTTAATTATGGATTATAATTAATGATCATCCCAACTTGTCTGCCATCTGTCGCTGCTAGTATACTAGTTTATCAAAAAAATTCTACACATTTATAACATTTTGTATGATAATATATATAATCAAAGGGTGTATCCTTTCCAATGCGACAAACAATAATATTATTTTAACAAGAATAAGACTTGGTCTACAACATATCCCTCCTCCAGTCATGTTTCCAATCCACCCCAAGCCAAAAGTTTAATCCACGGAGCTTCGCAGTTGTTGAAAGGCAACCTCCACGGAGCTAAAATACTGTAAGTAGATAAGTATTCAATAACACATATTATAATATGTAAGTAATTAATGAATTGATGATGCACCCTGATTGGATAGAGCTTCGCAGTGGTTGAGAGGCAACCTCCATGGATCTTCGCAGTGCTAGAAAGGACATTAAAAGCTGACCCCACCTCACAATAATTCGACACCATGGCGTGATTTAAAATTGCTTGGAATTGGAATTAGGATTTGCCCCTTCTATTTATCCTCCTCTTCAGTTCCCACCAATCTGTGGCTGTCTTCAAAGACTCAGCGACTGCAATCAGACCAAACTAAATTATACAAGTTTGTTTTAGTTTTACTTGTTTTCTTAAATATTGTGGAACTTATGCTGATTATTATGCTGATCGATGATGCGTTATAATAATCCTACCAAATTAGAGTATAACTAATTAACACACAATTTTGTTATTCTTCTTCCTGCTGAATTGTGCTTTGAACTTCATTTTATGCTGATTGTTTTAGTTTTACTAAATTATGCTGATTGATGATGCGTTATAATAATCCTACCAAATTAGAATATAACTAATTAACACACTATTTTGTTATTCTTCTTCCTGCTGAATTGGGTTTTGAACTTCATTTTATGTGTATTTTATTCATGTTTAGGCTTGTCCATGGCTGCGTTATCATCATCATCTCCCATCCCACCACCAAAGCAAGAATACAATGTCTTCTTGAATTTCAGCGGCCCTGATACCCGCGAGTCCTTTATTAGTCATCTACGAGTTGATTTGGAGCGAAATGGCTTTCACACATTTAGAGACGACAAAAACTTAGATAGAGGACAGAGTATTGGGCCGGGACTATTGGAAGCAATTGAGGATTCATCAATGTCTCTTGTTGTGTTCTCAAATAACTACTTTGCATCGGCATGGTGTCTGCACGAACTCAAGAAGATTATGGAGTGTAGAAAGAACTCACAGCATTTTGTTTTACCCATCTTTTATAAGATAGAGCCATCTGATATACGACACTTAAAAGGGAGTATTGCAGAAACCTTGGCCAAACATGAAGAAGAAGTTCCCAAGATGGAGAATTGGAGAGCAATTCTGATTGAAGCTGCCAATTTGAGTGGCATCGTCTCCAATCAATATAGGTATACTTTTTTTTTTTTTTTGATAATCACTTAATTTTGATTATTGAAATATTTGCAGAATTATAGTATTTTTCTTTTTTTCTTTTAATTCGATCCTTTTGGATGAATTAATAGGGATGAAGCAAGCTTGGTTAAGGATATTGTTAAAGAGGTTCAAAGAAAATTAAATTTGCACATAGATTTAAATGTTGCAACCCATCCAGTTGGAATAAAGCCTCGTTTAGAAAAGCTACTTGAGATGTTGTGCTTGGAGTCATCTGATGATGTTCGCATTATAGCAATATGGGGAGTCGGTGGACTAGGTAAGACAACAATTGCCAAAGCTGTGTATAATCATATTCGTAGCAGGTTTGAAGGTTGCAGCTTTGTCGCCAATGTTAGAGAAAAATGTGAGCAATCAAATGAGGATTTGCAAAATCAAATTCTATATGATATTTGGAAGAATAATAATTATAAAATTAGAAACTCTCATGAGGGGGTTGAATTCTTAAAACGCAGAGCTTTCTATGGAAGAAAAGTGCTCCTAGTTCTTGATGATGTAGATCATGTGAAACAATTGAATGCACTGGCCATCGATCTAAAGTTCCTCTATTGTGGGAGTAGAATTATTGTAACTGTTAGAGATATTTCTTCCTTGAACTCATTTAAATAAGTGCTTACTAGATATGAGCTTGAGCATTTCAATATGGATGAATCTCTTCAACTCTTTAGTTTGCATGCCTTCAACAAACATTATCCTTCAGAGGACTTTATGGAGCTTTCAAATACAGTGGTGCATTATGCTGGGGGTATTCCATTAATTCTTGAAGTTTGGGGTTCTTTTTTGAATGGTAAAAACCATAGTGAGTGGAGAGATGCAATTAGAAAATTGAAAAAGATTCCTCATGGTGAAGTTCAAAGAATACTAAGGATAAGTTTTGATTCACTAGACGAAACAGAGAAAAAAATGTTCCTCGATATAGCATGCTTCTTTGTTGGTGAGAGTAAAAATTTTGTCATTCAAGTATTGGAAGATCACGAGTTTTTTCCAGTAATTGGATTTCGACGCCTGGAGGATCTCTGTCTCCTAAAATATGATCCAAAACATGCGATTGTAATGCATGATGTTCTCAAGCAGATGGGTAGGGAGATAGTTAGACAAGATAGTGTTGATTATCCAGGAAAACGCAGTAGAATATGGGATTGCAAGGATATGCTTCAAGTGCTGAAAAATTGTGAGGTAAGATCCACACTGGCTATCTTCTCATTAATATTTGATGTTTTTTTTCTTTAATTTTTGCTCAACAAGAAAAATAGAGAAAACAAGAAGATGGCAAACAAAGGAAATTAGGACAAAAATGTACCAAAAATTTGTTCTTATCAATATAGCTTTTGATGTGTAATTGTTGCATGAATGTCAAAATGCATATGCACATTCTCAATCTTATTTTTTCCACCAATGTAATTAATTTTTTGCTTTGGTGTGTGATGGGTGGTAGGGAACTGAAGCAGTTGAGGGCCTTATCCTGTTTCCCAATAAAAAAGATATTCAAGTGAATGCAAAAGCATTTCAAAAGATGAAAAGACTGAGGGTGCTTCATCTCGATTGTGTTCTACTTAGTGCTGACTACGAGCATTTGTCTAGAAATTTCGTATGGCTACGTTGGCATCACTTTGGTCTCAGTGCTTTGCCATCACAATTATACTTGGAGAATTTGGTTGCTCTCGACCTAAGCTACAGCAACATAAAACAACTTTGGAGGGCAACTAAGGTGAAACCTTGATTTCTTATATATTTCTCTTTTTCAAACATTGATATAAATCACATGGATGCACATTCACCATGTTATATGATATCATGAGACCTGATCTTTGATTGATATTTTCAACAGATTTTAAAGAAACTACAAGTTCTTCAGCTCAGCTATTGTCATAACTTAACCACACTTCCTGATCTCTCTGGGGTCTCCAATCTTGAGACACTGAATCTTAGGGACTGTGTAAGATTGCAAGAGGTGGATAAGTCTATTGGACATCTCCACAGATTACGTTTTCTAGACCTTAGTTATTCCAACAGCCTTAGGAAGCTTCCATCGGAGATGGCCAACTTGAAATCTCTTGAAGTATTATGGATCTCTCAGATCTCGAGCCAGTGTCAAACATTGACAAAAAAGAGTACAAGTTCTCTTGGGTTGTCACTAAACTTTATACAAGGCTTAAGATCCTTATGTGAATTGACAATTGCAGGCCCCTCTTTCACTCAATTTCCTCATGATAAAATTGGGAGTATGACCTCATTAACCTATTTATGTATTTCGGGATTTAAAATTGCTTGCTTGCCAGAGGATATATGCAACCTTACAAAATTGGTCACTTTAAATTGTTCAAATTGCCGTATGTCAAATTTGCCAAGTGAACTTGGGAGATTGAACCGATTGCGTCAATTGGTTCTTCAAGGAAATAACTTTTGTAGTCTGCCAGAGAGTATCGGTGACCTCACTAACTTAGAGGGTCTTCTTTTGCGTGATTGTGAAGGACTCCAATCACTCCCCAAAATTTCAGGTTGTGGAAGTTCGCACAGTCACATTGATGTTTCCAATTGCACATCATTAGAAAGCATATCACTCGAATCAATGATGAACTATAAGAAAATGACTTGTTACAATTGTCCTAAGCTATACGAGAAGTATTCTGTTGACAAAATTGGAACAAATTTTCTCAACTACAAGGTATTAGCGCTCTTTCTTTTATATCTATTACTATATATATATATATATATATAGTCAAAATGGATCATTATTTTTTTTGTGTTATTAAACAATGATTATGATAACTAATTTGAGCTAATTATTTTGCAGTTTATACAACTTAGCAGTGAGGAATCAAAATTTGGAATGTACTAACACATGACATGATTTATGCTTATATATATGCAGGGTGCACTTTCATTTAGAATTTATTATTCAGGGGGCATGTTTCCTGATTGGTTGCAGCATGAGACCACAAACTTATATTATGCTTTCAAGGTGCCACCACTTGGAGTCGGAAATAAACATTTTATTCGATGCATTTTTTATGTTGTCCACACGTTTGAGGATAATTGTTTAGGCTGGATTTGTTACGAATTCCACAACAAAACCAAAGATTGCCACTATAATATTGAGTGCATATGTTTATTTCACCCATCGTTTGTCACACTGCTTGAAGATGCGATCACTTTTTATTATGGTTCTTTTCATGTGGACGAGTTGGACTTGGAAGAAGGCGATGAAATAGAAATTTTTTGGAAACCTTTCCCGAATGGGGGGAATATGGTTTTGAAGAAATGGGGAATTCATGTCAGTTATTACTCAATGGATGACACAAGATTGAAGATTGATTGAATCAAGAAGTTGATGAAATCTATTGTTTGTAGCATATATATATATATATAAAACCATTTAGTCATGTTTTTTAAATTTTTATTCCCCATTTGTCAGCTGTTGGCATGTAATAAAATATATTTTGCAAGCTTTTATAATAAATATTACCAGAGTTAATGTCTCACATGATCAATTTATACTTTACATGTTTGACATGGTAGGTAGGATATGTATACAGTAAATTCTCAAATACATGAATCAAGTAAATATATAAAATATGTGTGATATCCTTTTAAAATTATGAATTCAATTTAAGAATTTGAAAATAGTAAAGATTATGAGTTTAAATTCTAATTTTACAAACGAATATAGAATTTAATGTGAAACTCAAATTGAAAAAAATTATGAATAAAAAGAATAAAATATTATAATAATAATAATAATAATAATAATATATTTATGATAATTTTAAAATATGAGTTACTAATTTATAAAACTATTATTTATTTATAGATTTATATAAAAAATGATGTAAATAAATTTATATTTTCATCAAAAAATGAGTCACGAAGAAGATAAATCTTAATGAGTTTCGAAAAAAATAAATCTTCAATTATAAATTATTTCAATTACATTCAAATTTGAACTCTTAAATACAATTAAATGTAAATCTTAAGTCACAATTATAACAAATCATACTTTGACACGAAATTCAAATATGAAATTATTTATAATTCTTTCTAAAAATAAAATTATGGAGAATTGATCTTCTTTATAAATACCAACCAAATCCACACAAATCTCTAATGGTGGAGATTTGTCAAAAATTGATAGTTTGATCTTCTTTATAAATACCAATTTATTATAGTTTTGAATCAAATATAAATCACTATTAAACTATCAACCACACAAACGAATATAAAATTTAATGTGAAAAATTCAAATCAATAAAAAGAATGGGTAAAAAAATAAAATATCACTAAATTGATATTGGTATAATATCAGTAATATAGATGCAACTAATTTCAATACTATTTATAGATATACCATTCATTTATAGATATTTACAAAAAAATTAAAATAAATAAGTTAATAGCTTGATTTATTTAGTTACCGTACTGTAATATTGATGTTAGTTTTATTCTCAATCAACCAAATATATGACCAAGCTTATGTGGCAGCTCAGGTAACCTATTAATATATCTAATAATTAACGCATTAACAAAACATAGAGGTTGTTTAGCTTAGCGGTTTGACTGCGTATAAGCCATTACAGGAGCTGATCCGCTTGGCAGCGTTTGAACCTTAAGTGTTTGGCTGAGCATTTTAGCTTATACACTGTCATGCGGAAAAGCTGCTATAGCAGCTTTTATCAAAAGCTGCTACCCTCCAGTTTTGCCAAAAAACACTGGTAAGTTGACTAAAAAAAATACAATACTACCCTCAATTATTTTTCATATTTACACGCGTACCCTTCATTACCGTTGATACATCTTCTCCCACAAAGCTTTCTTCTCTCCCATCATCTTCTCCAAGACCTCTGCGCTACCATTAGCGTTGCTGCGCCGTCGCCCTTCCTTCTTCTCATACCGCCATCGCCGTCGCCCAAGGGCTCGCTGGAAGCAGCCTTGTTCTAGATCTGAAGAGTTGTGCCATCACCGATCCTTCTTCCAAATTCGTCGCCGCAAGCCGTCGTTGCTGCCTCCTTCTTCTCCAGATCCGTTGTTACCGCCTTCTTCTTCTCCAGATCTACCGAGCTCCTCTTCAGATCGGACGTTGTCGTTGGTGGGTCTCTTCCTTCTCACGCCATCGCTGCCTCTGTTCCCAGTCGGGCCGTCGTTAGTCGCCAATCGCCGTTATCTCCAGCAAGCTCCTTCTTCCAGCAACCTCCTCCTTCCAACAACATCTTTCTTTCTTTCAGATCTTTCTTTCTTTGGTACATCTTGCGAACTCCTCCTTCTTCTTCTTCTTCTTCTTATCAGTTTATAAATATATGTTGTGTATTATTTTTCTTTTCTTGTATTTATATGTATATATTTTTTATATACAATTTATTTCGAGGCTGTTTGGATCATCAGTTGTATATATTTTTTTATTAACATATAAAAAAATATGTTGTGTACTTTTTGTATGTGAAGTTTCTTTCTATTTCTTTTGTATATCAAGTTTATGTATATATTTTCTGTTTTTAGTTATTTAGATTTTTTTAATTTTAAATTTTGTCATTTTTTTTATTTTGTTAAGATAATTGTAGTTAACTCAATTATTTTTAGTAATTAGGTTTCAGTCTACAAATTGAATTACGAGGTAATAAAAAAATGGGTATATAATTAATTGTTTGTTCTCTGTTGATAATGGCCGCTGCCTCGTCTGTCATTTTAATGATATATATTATCAATTGTTGAAAGCATCTTTTGCAACAAAAATTATATCTTTAAAGTTTTACAAAATTATATGAATTTCCAAATATGTTTTGAGTTAATAAAAGATTAGTGTAATTTATAGGATGTAAATAGTAATTGTTGTAATTTAGTAAAATTTAAGCATCTTGAGGTGAGTTACCCACAAATTTCATAAATATATCTATCCAAACTAAATAATATTAATTAATTTATAACTGCCTACCTGATATTAATTAATTCATTTAGATAATAATATATAAATATATTTATGTAGTAAGATATTGAATATTTTTAATTGAATAGGTAAGTCACATACAATTATAAAATTGGAATTTATTTAAAAAATGTCTGACTACATAAAATGTCTAACTTAGAAAAAATGTCTAACTTAGAAAACGTCTTAGTAACTTAACAGGATTTAAATTTAAATAAATTACAATAGACATCCTAACATTCAAATTAATTAAATACTAGTAATAACCCACATTATGGAGAAATAATTTCTATATGAAGAGGAGAAAGTAATAATTTTTATGAAAAAATAATACAATACAATACAATACAACGCAACATAGAGTTGCTAAACTTGTTGAATTACAGTAGAGTAAAGAAGAAAACATATGTTTTCTCTCTAATTCCAATGTCATCTTAATTTCTTATTGATTTTATGCTTGCAATGGTGACAGTCTGAGAGAAACAAATACTAAATATTTTATTTTATACATGTCTCCCATGTTGGTTAGGGATTTAGGTACTATATTCAAGTTTATGTCTATGTTATAGTTTATGCATATGTTTACCAATGCATTTGAATTTTTGTGTCTCCCTTATTATATATTGGTTATGATATAGATGGATAAAGGGAAAAAAAAGATGAACAATATTTCCAATACGGGGCGATACTTTACTAAGTGGGATGACCAAGCACATCTACAATTTATAGAGCTGGTAGAACAAGAGATTCAGAAAGAAAATAGGCTAGGATCATTTATAAATAAGGATGGATGGAAAAATTTGGTCAAGAGTTTTAATGAACTATCAGGAAAATGTTATGACAACAAACAATTAAAAAATCATTGGGATGCTATGAAAAAAGAGTGGACACTTTTTAAGCAAATGATGCGAGGAGAGTCAGGTTTGGGGTGGGAAGAAAGAAATAAGACTATTGCGGCAGATCACGATTGATGGGAACATAAAATAAAGGTATTTCCTTTTGTCATCCATATGATGATATTTTGATATCTTATATGCTATTTCATACAATAAATAACAATTAGTTTGTGGGTTTACAGGAAAATGAAAATTTTTGAAAATTCAAGAACAAAGATCTGTCCATCATATGGTTTCTCTATGATGGCTTGTTCTCTGATATTGCAGCAACTGGGGAAAGAGCACGAGCTCCATGTCAATACGAAGCTCCAACCCAACTTTCGAGTACTGATAAAGAGGATGATGCAATTGACAACACTCAAGAAATACATGATTATGGAGAGCCATTCGCTAGGAAGAATACTCCCAATGATGTCAGAACTGGTAACGATTTGTTTCCAGAACCAAGCTGGCAACGAGAGACAACCCCGAGTGCTAAAAGGGTTAGGAAGGAAAAGATGTCCAGTGCCGCTATGTTGAGAACAAATATTGAAGAATTGATGCAATTATATTCGAAGAGCACAAATACTTCACACTCAATTGCAGGACCAGATGCAGAGAGTATTCCAAAATGCATGACTGTATTAAAGAGTCTCCACATCCTGGTTAGGAGTAGGTTGTGGAATTTTGCTTGCACTTTTTTTACCAAGCCAGCAAATCGAATTGTCTTCATTAAACAACCAGATGACGAGGCCAGAATGTCTTGGTTAGACTATCTCTATCAAAGGGATGAGGAACATCGACCTCCATTATGAAGATGTTTTTTAATATGTTTGAACTAATTTGGGTTATGTTTGAATGCTACTAATTTGGGTTATGTCTAAGATTCTTGTTCCAAGTTTAGAATTATTTTATGTTTGAATGCAATTGTTTTAAGTTTATAATTATTTTGTTTAATGTAGTTGGAATGTTGTTGCCTTACTTAATTGAATTGGTAATATTTGTATGTAGGCATGAGTTCATGTTTGTGAAATTGCGTTGAGTAGTTAAGATTGGTAGTTTTGATACATCTAATGTTTAATGCTTTATTTATAGAGTAATGAATCATTCGAATAATGCATATGATGAAACAAATGATGAGCAAGATAATGCAGAAGCAGATACCCAATCAATGTTCTTATTCAGGCAAGCTGCAGGGGTAATTCTAACTTATTATGCCAAGTATATGTTAAAGGAACCATGCCATACATCTCAACGGATAGGTCATATGCTTATTTAAGAAATATTACGTGGTAACGAAACTCGATGTTATCAAGATTTTCGCATGACGAAATCAATTTTCTTGGATTTCTGTCGTGATTTAACTGACAAATATGGTTTCACTCCCACACGAGAAATGTTTGTGCCTGAATCAGTAGAAATATTTTTGATGATATGTGCGCATGGGGTTGGGAATCGGCCGATACAAGAAATGTTCAATCATTCTGGTGAGACAATTAGTCGACAATTTCACAGGGTTTTGGTTGTTGTTAATAGGTTGGTTGCTGATATTATTAAACCACATCTTGACTACAATGCTGGAGTAGGATACCACAAGCCAATTAATCCTAAGTATTTACCATTCTTTAAGGTATTTATTAACACCTTCTAATAATGTGTGATTATTCTTAAGTTATTTGTGATTTAAAATTCAAATATATGACATTATATTGCATGATTGTATTGGAGCTACTGATGGTACTCACGTAAAGGCTAGGCTGCCACGAGGTCAAGAGATACCCTATATAGGATGCAAAGGATATCCGACCCAAAATATCCTTACAATTGTGGACTTCAATATGTGTTTTATATTCGCATGGGCTGGGTGGGAGGGATCAGCTCATGATGCCAGGATATTCGGTGAGGCAATTCGTAGGTCAGACTTGAATTTTCCCCACCCAATGGGAGGAAAATATTATCTAGTTGATGCAGGGTATGCTCACATGACTAGATACATGGGGCCATACAAGGGTGAGAATATAAGATACCACCTTGAAGATTTTTGACGTGCAAGAACATCGCGTTTACGTGCACCAAGAGGACATAAAGAGTCATTTAATTACTTACATTCTTCTTGTAGAATGGTTGTTGAGCGCACTTTTAGAGTGTGGAAGTCTAGATTTAGGATTTTAGGAGATATGACTACGTACAGTTTTGATACCCAACGTGACATACTTCTAGGTACAATGGCTATCCATAACTATATTAGGAAGAAGGGGGTACAGAATAATGCATTTATAATAGCAGAAAATAAAAATTATATTCCTAGTGCACAATTTTTCTCCCCATCTGACAATCAATTTAACGAGGAAGTGGATCGTAGTGATAATTATTGGATGGCATTACGAGATACTATAGCCCTAGACATTGGACAAGCATAATAATTGTATGTAATTTTGTAAGTTTGTTCTACTAATCCTTTTTGTATTTGTATGGAAAAATTGAATGTCATTTCAAATATTGTGTCTTATATACATTTAGATTTTGTAATTATTAAGTTTATTTAATATTTTTATAAATAGTCCTATCTAATTTTATAATTTTGTAATATATATCAAATTTATGGATGAGACAAATCCCACATTTTATAAATAATTTATTTAAATATTAATGCTTTAAATATATTGATAAAATGTAAAAATAAATATTATTTTATAATGTATCAACATATATTGTTAATATTATTATGCACTAAACCTAAATTTATAAATACAAAGTATTTTATTAATATGAATTTTTAATAATTATGTATAATTTAGCAACTTGTAATTGCAAGTATTTTATTAATATTAATTTTTAATAATTATGTATAATTTATCAACTTGAAATTGTAAGTATTTTATTAATATGAATTTTTAATAATTATGTATAATTTATCAATTTGTAAATTGTAAGTATTTTATTAATATGAATTTTTAATAATTATGTATAATTTATCAACTTGTAATTGTAAGTATTTATTAATATGAATTTTTAATAATTATGTATAATTTATCAACTTGTAATTGTAAGTATTTTATTAATATGAATTTTTAATAATTATGTATAATTTATCAACTTGTAATTGTAAGTATTTTATTAATATGAATTTTTAATAATTATGTATAATTTATCAACTTGTAATTGTAAGTATTTTATTAATATGAATTTTTATAATATTGTATTGATAAAATGAAAAAAAATTATTTTTTATAATATTAAATATATATATTTAATATTTTGATGGAGTAAACCTAAATTTATAAACCTAAAGTATTGTATTAATATTTTTTTGATAATTATATATAATTTATTAATTTGTAATTGTAAGTATTCTATTAATTAGAAATTAATTTATACTTTATTTGATCAAAAATAGTATTTTTATGCTTTTTAATTATATTATTCAATATTATGTTTATTTTAGTCTTTTTGTCAAATTCTGATAGCTTATCAACTTTTACAAATCAAATACATAATTAATAATTGACAATTTAAAATTACATCTATTCAAATACATTATCAATTTAAACTCTATCTAACTTTTAAATTAAAAGTTAAATCAGTTAAAAGCTATTTAAAAAAAGGATAAGCCAAACAGCCTCATAGTCGTTTTAGCTTGTTCTACCTATCCTTATTAGCCTCATCCTAAGAAGCTTTCTATAGGCCCACCCTCTGTACCGGTCATCGACAGCTTCCTACTGCTCCACAAATCATTCTTGGAGCTTGAGCCCGTCCTCTGTCGCCTCTGTGACTAGCACGACCCTATTGTCACCCTCCGTATCGGGTCCCGTCCAGCCATCTTCATGAGCGCCCACTCCACAGCCCATCTCGCCCTATTCCATAATGGCTCCATCTTCTCCGACCGACCCAAGGCCCTCGCACCAGCTGTCTCATCACCAGTAGGGCTGACAATTTTTGACATGACCCGATTACACGATACGACACGACACGAAGTTAAGCGGGTTAGGGTTGGGCCTAATCGGGTTTGGGTCATAAATGGGTCAACCTGTTTATGACACGGTTATTTTCATGTCTTAGGCGGGTTGACCCACCTAACCCGTTTAGACACGTAATGACACGTTTAATTAAATGGGTTAACGGGTTGATCCGAACACGTTAACACGATTATATACGAAATGACATGTTTAATTAAAAGGGTTAGTGGGTTGATCTGAATACGTTAACACAATTATACACGAAATGACAAGTTTAAGATTAATTTACAAAAATAAATTAAAAATAATTATAATATTAAAAAATATTATATATTCTAAAATTTTATTATTATAATTTAATATTTATAATTAGTGGATCTAATATATAAATTTTTAAGTTTCTGGATCTCAATGTTATAAAAATTATAAAATGATATATATATATATAGAGAGAGAGAGAGAGGGAGAGAATTAATGCAAGAGGATGATAAAATTCAAACTATTAATCTCTTGCACTATGAGTCATAAATTTAAATAGCAAATAGGTTTAAAATTTAACTATGTTATTTATTTTTTTAAATAAATCTAATATACATATATATTTTATTATAATTTATAGTAAATTACTAAATCTATTTGGACAATTATTAGTTGATGTTATATCATTCCTCCAAATTAGATCTTCAATCAATAATTATGAGATATTAGCTATGGTCAAATCCAATTTGAATTTAATAAAAAAAAGTTTATAATAATTAAATTTATTTTTTAATTAGTTTAGACAATCAACTCAATTACATCTATAAATGATAACTAAAAAATAACTAAATGTATAAAGATTAGAAAAAAATATTAATATTAAGAGTTATAAACTTTACAAAATAACTAAATGTTGGGATTAACATCATTCATCCCCTAGTAGTGGCATCGGATTCTTTGGCTGTTAAAAGTGGTATTTATAAAAAAAAAAAAAATGTGGAGCCTCTTCTTATCTTGGCATCATACACAACCCCCAAAAATATAAAAGCATTTGAAATGAGCTTTTCTTTTTTATATTTCAGTAAGCTTCAAGCACTTTCCATTTCAAAATATATGTATTTAAATGACATATGGGTCTCTATGTTTCAAAGGCCATGAATGCTATGATTGAGTTTAACTTAATTTTGGTGTTTTTGATGCACTTTTAATTTCAAAATATATGTATTTAAATGCCATATGGGTCTTTATGTTTCAAAGGCCATGCATACTATGATTGAGTCTAACTTAATTTTGGTGCTTTTGATATTCAGAGATCATAAACTAAGGAAAGTTAGGAGAAGGTGGTGGTAGAAACTTGGCAATTGACATGCCGCATGATGATGGTGAATTCTACAGTGAAATTATTCTCATATATTATTATTATATTATATTTTTAAGTGAGCAAATATTATTTAAAAATAAATGAAATTAGTGCAACCATTCCATGCCTTCGCCGAATCTTGTACTGGAACGAATTGAAATTAAATTTTGTATCATTGAATTTTAATTAAAATAAATTTTTAGAAAATGTCACTTAAAATAAAATTAGTTGTCGCAAATTTTTAGAAAATGTATAAAAAAATTAAAAAAAATATTCCATTATTGTTCTATTAATTTCAATTAATTTATTCTAATTTCTTCCATTATTGTTCCAACAACTTTTTATAATTTATGCGTGCGTCCAGATGTTGTCGCGACTTGCGGGGTCCCAGCAACCTTTCAGAATTTCCTCTGCATGTTTCTCTCCAGCCTTTCTGATTTTGTGGCTGGTTTTGCGGAGTGTCTGCCTCCATGTCGACTGTCGAGTCCGTCATATAATCGAACCTCGTCCATCTTGCTCAAGGTTAGACGAAAATCGATAGCTCTTTTGCTTTTTGTCCAAAAACAAAGAGTAAATACCACCATTGTCTTCCTTTTGCTAGCTGTCATGGCTACCAGCGCTATTAATGCCGATGCTACTCCCTCAGCTATTGCTGCCAATGCTGCTCCCTCAACTCCAGCATCCCGTTCCCAATGCGGTGCCTGTAAGTTCTTGAGAAGAAGATGCATCCAAGGATGTATCTTTGCCCCTTATTACACTAGTAAACAAGAATTTGCAGCTATCCACACAATTTTTTGTACTAGAAATGCCTCTAAACTCCTGGCCGGGCTTTCGGTAAGTGATCGTTCAACGGCTGCCATTTCACTCTCATATGAAGCTCAAGCCAGGTTTCAAGATCCCATATATGGCTGTGTATCCGAAATTTTGGCCCTCCAACGACAGGTATGACGAACAACTTGATTCATATATTTAATCTTTCATTGAAAAAAAATTCATATTTTTCAATGTTGTGTTCTCCACTGTCAAGACGAGATGTCTTTATACGATTGATACCTTATCGTGTCATTTCAAGGTCTTGAGGTTTAATGAAGTCGTGGTCTTCATAGACGACATCTCATTTTCATCAAAAGATATATGTGTGATTTTTGCGTTTTTAGATTAATTTTCTAATTATGTGTGATTTTTAGGTTAATAATCTACAAGTTTATGTAGCCTTTTTGAAGGAGGTTAATAATATGCAAGTTCAAAATGTTCAACATGATCCGAACCCAGTCATCCCAGAAGCAAACGTCGATGAACTTGGATACGACATGTTCGGCAATTATCATTAACACTAAGCTGCAAAATCCAAAGCTATCGTGGGAGAATTATATATATATATTTTGACTTTTTGTATAATTTATTAAACTGCATAATGAGAATTGAGTTACAGGCCTTTTCCAAGTTGTTGTTATCAATTTTTTTTATTTATTTTTTATTTTTTTGTATTTATTGTGGAGGATTGCAGTTGATTGATAAAATAATAAAACAAAATGATATCAGATGTACGATTATAATTATTAACTATTATAATTAATTATGATAGTTTAAATAATTATGTAATAACTAAATATTAGTCAGAAACCAAATAACTAAATATTTTATGTAATAAATAAATATTATGTAATAACTAAATAACTAAATATTAGTTATTTTATGTAATAACCAAATAACTAAATATTATGTAATAACTAAATATTAATTGGAAACCAAAACTACTCCAGCCCCAATTCTCATTTCCGATTTGCGATTGCAATTAGTTGGAAACTGCTCCAACCCTATTAGTTGGAAACCAAAACTACTCCAGCCCCGCCATCGCCACTGCAAACGTCGCTGCTTCAATTACTGTTTGTTTCGTCTTCATTCATTCACATTCAAATTTCAAAGCTTCAAAATCAAAGGTTTAGTCTTCTTGAATTCTTTTTTTGTTCTGTTCTTGTGTTATTGACTTTATGTTCTCCATTGTCATTGCTTCTAGCCTTCTGCTTTTGACCCATGTATGTATGAGTCATATACATGTGCTAATTAACCAAATTGCTAACTGCGACGTACAAATTGCATTGAAGTTGATCTACGAATTGTAGATCTGCTTAGATGCAAAGGCTTAAGGCTCCATAAACCAGAAATGTTGTGCGTCATATCTCAATCAGGTTTTGTATGAAAAGAAAAGCCTTGGGTCTTGGCAATGTATCAACCTCCTAGCGAAGAACCAAGGTTGCAGATTTTTCACCTGTGCAGATATTTCACCTGTGTCTTGGCAATGTATCACCTGTGTCTACGAAGCCAAGGTTGCAGATTTTTCACGCAATGTAATCGTAACTTGGTCGAAGAACCTCACGAGCCATACCCTTAACATCTCAGTGGAAAACCTTTCTGGTGAACACCAATGCAATTATAATTTTATGAAGTTATAATTTTAGCCTTCTGCTTTTCCAAGTTTATGAAGTTGCAGGTACTGGAACCATATTTGGAGTACCATATAAGGTTCCAGTACTCCTTTGCATATTTATAATTTTACTTATGTTCTTTGATTATGTTATTTTTTTGGTTTAAAATTAGATACAGTGTCAAATCATAAAAAGTAGAAGGCATTTACATATTGTCCCGTATTCTTATGAGGATTGTTTAGGTGATTGTTTTGTATAATTTAGTATGAGGTCATGTCTATATGCAGATGGATCCTGATGGCATTCAAGTTAATCTTGAGTTACAGTCCGTTTCTTCATTAGGCGCACATGAAGATGATGATAATGTGATTGAGTTAGAAGAATCAAAAGTTGATGGAACTTCAAAAATAGATAGTAAAGGAAAGCGCAAGAGGAAGTTAACTTCACAAGTGTGGATGTTTTTTGATAAACTAATAGAGAAATCGGTGGATGGGAAGCAAAGGTGCAAATGTAAAAAATGTGGTGCCATATTTATTTGTGAAAGCAAGTATGGGATAGGTAATCTTAAGCGCCATAGTGAAAGTTGTGTTAGAAAAGACATTGTTGATATTGGGCAATTGCTATTGAACAAAGATATGTCAATGAGATCCACTAAATTTGATCCTGATAAGTTTAGAGAGTTGGTTGTGGCTGCCATTGTTATGCATGATTTGCCATTGTCCTTTGTTGAGTATGCTGGTGTTAGGGCATTTTGTTCTTACCTTAATCCTAATGCTACACTTGTCTCTAGAAATACTTTGAAGTCTGATTTGCTAAAAATGTATAAGAAGGAGAAGGATAAACTGAAATGTGTACTTAAAGAGGCACCAGGAAGGTTGTGTTTGACTTCTGATTTGTGGACTTCTATCACTACAGATGGATATATTGCTGTTACTGTCCATTTTATTGATAATGATTGGGTTTTACAGAAAAAAATATTGAATTTTTCTTTTATGCCACCTCCACATAGTGGTGTAGCTTTGAGTGAAAAGGTTGGTTTGATTTTAGAATCAGATTGGGGAATAGAGAAGAAAATATTTTGTGTTACTTTGGACAATGCTTCAGCTAATGATGTTTTTGTGAGCTTATTGAAACGGAATTTGAACTTAAAAAAGCCACTTGTTTGTAAAGGAGAATTTTTCCATCTTAGATGTTGTGCTCATGTTTTGAATTTGGTTGTGCAAGAGGGATTGAAAGAAATTGATGATTCTACTCACAAAGTTAGGGAAAATATCAAGTATGTTAGAGGATCACAAGTGAGAAAGCAGAAATTTTTAGAATGTGTGAAGTTTTTGTCTTTGAATGCTAAGAAGGGTTTGAGACAAGATGTTCCTACAAGGTGAAATTCTACTTATCTTATGGTTGAGAGTGCTCTTTTCTACAGACGAGCCTTCAACCACTTAGAAATAAGTGATTCAAATTATAAGAGTTGTCAATCTCAATTTGAATGGGATAAAGTTAAGAAAATTAGCAGTTTCTTGAGTGTCTTTTATGACATTACTTGTGTGTTTTCGGGGTTAAGGTATCCTACTGCTAACTTGTACTTTCCTTCTATCTTTACGGCATACATGATGTTGAAAGAGCACATGGATTCAGAAGATGTGTACTTGAAAAATATGGCTAATTTGATGATGACAAAGTTCAAAAAATATTGGTTCGAATTTAGTATGATTTTAGCCATTGCAGTGATACTAGATCCCCGATACAAACTTCAATTTGTGAATTGGGCTTATGAAAAAATGTATGGAGTTGACTCACCACAATTTGACAATGTCAGTTCAAAGTTGCATGAAATTTATGATGAGTACAAAGTGTCTCCATCTCCTACTCCAGCCTCTCAAAGCAAAGATAGTGATTGCAACCAAGAAGAGTCATCATTTAAAAAGGGTTTGTTTAAGGTAATATATTATTTTTCCTACTTATTAATTAGGTTGCTTCCAATTTCCATTCCTTTTTGTTTATATGTGGTTGTAAATACTTATTATTAATTATTTTCATGTTTTAATTTATTAGGAATTTGATTCATTTCGAAGTAAAGATCAAACTCGAACTCAAAAATCACATTTGGACTTATATTTGGAAGAGGCAAGCATTGATAAAGAAGCAAATTTGGATATTTTATCTTATTGGAAAGCAAATCAATATAGGTATCCAGAACTTGCTTTTATGGCTCGAGATATTTTGAGTATTCCTGTTTCCACAGTTGCTTCTGAGTCCACTTTCAGTACTGGTGGTCGAGTCCTTGATCAGTATCGCAGTTCTCTCAAACCTGAAATAGTAGGGGCACTCATATGCACTAGAGATTGGATGTTTGGAGAGATCAGTGATATTTCTTTCTAGTTTGTTTTACAAAATTTATTATTTTATTTTCTTCATTATTTTTAATGAATGAAAAATGTTGATGATTGTTTATATAAATATTTTTCGTGCAGAAAATTCCGAGTTACATACGGTGGAACTGACTGAAGATATCATTCAATTGGATATTTCTAAGGAAAACACTCCTTCAATTCAATGCTCTAATTCTTTCACTGTTGATTAAATTGTGTAATATCTAATTTAGAACATTTTATTTTATTGTTGGATGATTGTATTTTATTTTATTGTTGGAATGATTGTATTTTATTTTGTATATTAGATGACTTTTATTATGTGTTGATTATTGAGAATATTCCTATTTTAACAGGTTAAACATGTTTTATTCGTGTTAACGTGTCGTGTCTGTTTAATAAGTGAGATAACGTGTAGTGTCGTGTCTATTTAATAAGTGGGTTACTGTATCGTGTCGTGTCGTGTGTTATAAACGGGTTAACAGGTGATACGACACGACATATTTAATTAAACGGGTTAAACAGGTTAATAGGTGACACAACACGACATATTTAATTAAACAGGTTAACAGGTGACACGACACGACACGTTTAATTAAACGGGTTAAACGGGTCGTGTCGTGTTACACGTTTAATAAATGTGTCGTGTTCGGGTTTAAGAAATTTGACACGATTATTAAACGGGTCGTGTTCGGGTTAGCCTGATACGTGTTATACGTGTGTCATGACACGACACGATTACGACCCGTCAACCCGAATTACCAGCCCTAATCACCAGTAACCAGCACAACATTAGGTCCGAGGCCTACGACCCTAGCTGGAGCCTCCTCTGTCGCAATCTCACTTCCGAGATCCTGCACCCGTCTTGCGTCAGTCCTATTCCCGCGCCCTGAAGTTTGTGCTCTCCATCCTCATCCATCGCATCCTTGACTTGTGCGGCGACGCTGTCAAGGTGGTGGACCATTTCCAGTATGCCATGTTCTGTCTTCTAGTGCTTATGTGCTTGGGGGACAAGCTGGACGAGAAGCAAATCAACGAAATCGAGGCCATTCAACGCGACTTGCTGTTGAGTTTCAACCGTTTCAACGTTCTCAATTTTTGGCCCAGGTTAGGGAAGATTGTGTTCTGCCGTCGTTGGAACGAGCTGATTCCAATTCACTGGAATCAGGACAACTCCTCCTCCTCTTTATTCTTACTTGGGGTTTCAAAATGTACAGTGTAAAACCCGTCATGTTGATGATATGTACATCAGCACACCCTCTTAGCCACCACATAAAGTAGGCTCCAGATGACTGAGGGTAAAATTGTGCCAAGCAACCCACAACCCACTCGTTTGACATAGACTTGTAGAGTGAAGCAGCGAAGGAAGTTTTGTGTGTTGTTTCAATTCATGGAGATAACATTCATTCTAAAATTTAAATTTGTTAAAAATGAGCAAATATTATGTGTTTAAAATGTTAATGCATGATGACTTATTCTTGTTAAATTACTATCACAATCAAAATCATGGTTGAATTGAAGTTCCATCCTCGTTGAAATGAAATGGACCGCAACCACTGTTTTTCCTTTTTAAATTTTCAAAATCTTTATTTTCCAAAAAAATATTTCAAAATCTTTAATCACTTCACCATGTCAAATGGTGTCATCACCTTTTCATTTCCCTTTTATAAATTAAAGAATTAAAAATTAAAATGTTTTGATAGGAACTTAATAAAGGACAGGTAATTATTTTACCCAACATTTTGTGAAATTTTTCCACGTTATGTTGTCTATACTTATAAAATAATAAATATTTTTTTTTAAATTAATAATATTTTTTAATAAACTATCAATTACATTTTCAAAACTTACAATCATTTGTGCTATGTGTAAAAAGCGTTTATGGTTTTAAAAAATAAATACTTGTTAATATATAAAAATGTTTTTATTTTGAAAAAATGTAACTGATAATTTGATAAGGAAGTATTGTGAATTATTTACAAAAGTATTTATAATTTTACAAATATAAAAACACAATATACAAAACTGTAAGAACACCCCTAAGGTTCAACGAAATTGTAAGAATCATCATTAACGTTTGAGAAACTAGGGGTGTTCATGGTGCGGTTTGGCCGGTCTGAACTATTTTTAGCAAGCCAAACTGCTAATGCGGTTTTCTGATCAAACCAGACCGCGGTCTGATTTGGGTGCGGCCAAACCGCACCCCATTTATGATCTGGTTTGGTGCGGTTTACCGCGGTTTGAAAATAACTATTAACAACATATAATATATTATAAAAATATTAGAAAGAATAATTATATATTATTATAAACTATTATAATCTTTGGCAATTATAATAGTTATATATCATTATAAAAATATAAGGTGATTTTTATAATAATAAGGGTTGTAGGGGTGATTTTTATAATAATATAGTTTTTATATTTTTTTTTATATTTTCTTGGGCGGTTTAGTTTTAAACCAAACCGCCAATCATACAAACCGCAAACCGTGCGGTTTGTATAACCACCAAACCGTTTTGGACAGCAAAAAAAAAAAAATCGACCGGTTCGATTTGGTTAGGCCGGTTTTCGCGATGCACCGATTTTTTTGAACACCCCTATGAGAAACAACAATAACTACCCCAATTGTTAAACATAAAATACTAGAAGACCATTTTACTCTTTATCTCTCTTTATCTTTCTTTTATTTCTCATTATTCTCTCATCTAATTTAAAAAAAAATAAAATAAAATGATTGAAAACTAAAGACTATCAGCAACCATTCAAAGAAAGAATGAGGTGATGATGATGATAAATCCAAGCTGATGTGGGTTTATCAATATGAATCCAAATTTATTGTAGAAAAAAAAGAGATGATGATAATAATAATGATGAACCCATGCCAAACATAGGTTCAATATCATCTTGGTTCATTGAGGATGAACCTAGATTTATCGCGCAAAAAAGAGAGATGATGATGATGAATCCAAGTTAACTTGCCCAAATTAATGAAAGGCTTAAAATTTTAAATGGTTACTCTCAATTACTTGTCTTAAATATATATTTGTTGAGATCATGAAATTAGAAGTGAAAAATGGATAATTAGAATTTAATATATGTGTGTTTGTGTGTTTGAAAAAAGATATTGAATTTCCTAAAAAGTAAGACATTCAAAAAGAGCGAGATGTTACAATCCTCATTACCAAACCATCACCTTTGTCCCACAATTTAGAATTTTCGATCGTTTCAGATCTAGAAGAAAAATGAACCCAAACTAGATATGATTACATCATAAATGATAGACTTACCATTGTCGTCGTCTTTGCATAACTATTGCCACCATTTTTATCATTCAGAACGTTCTTGCTCTGAAATGATCATTTAGATCTAGAATCTAGAACCATCATTAACATGATCGAAACTTTTAAAAAGAATAAGAGGAATGTTGGCTTCACTGCCACCACCATCATCACCACCGATCAAAACAGAGTGCAAAATAAAAGAGAGACGAGACTTGAGAAGAGAAAGACATAAAAATGAAAA
The DNA here is from genome assembly GCA_036245055.1 of Diospyros kaki. Classification (NCBI taxonomy): domain Eukaryota; kingdom Viridiplantae; phylum Streptophyta; class Magnoliopsida; order Ericales; family Ebenaceae; genus Diospyros; species Diospyros kaki. The sequence goes on from BSEG01000007.1 coordinate 37,737,560, forward strand.
CTAAGGGAAAATTCTTTTAACTATAAAAGAATTCTGGTTATTTTTTAAATGTTTAATAGGGTTAACTAATGGTACGAAAAATTATAATATAGTATTAAATCTCATTAATAATTATTATATTTTTTCAAATATCAAGAGTATTTAATTATCCTAATTCTTAGAAATACAGTATGTAATTTTTTGTTTGTAGTTTTTTTTTTAAACTACAAGTTAGAGGGTGTTTGGCTTACCTTTTTTCTTTTTTCATATCTTTTAAACTATTTGGCTTTTAAATTGTATAAAACTTAAAAGTTGAGTAGCATTTAAATGATAATATGTTTAGATAAATGTATTTTTAAGTTATCGGTTAATAATTATGTGTTTGGTTTGAAAAAGTTGATAAGTTATCAAAATTTGGTAAAAAGACAAAAATAAACATGGTGTCGAATGATATAAATAAAATTCATAAAAATATTAAATTTTAATAAAAATGTTAAATATATTAATTCAATATACATTAATATATATGTTAAATATATATATATATGTATATACGTAATGTATATGATATATATATATATAGTGAACGGAGAAGGCAATGGGGGCGATGATGATGGCGAGATGAGGCGACGATGGAGGCAGATGAAACGCAGATGAATGGAGACTAATATGAATCACAATGAACAAAATCTTAGATGAATCACAGATGAATGACGATAGACTGAGGCAATGGGTTGGGGCAACGTTGAGAGGCGAAATGACTGGGGCGACAACAACAGCAACAGTGGCGACCGAAGATGAGGATATGGTTGGAATTATGTATTTTGTTTGAGGGCAGATCGAACATTTTGTTGGTCAACATAATAAACTTTTGGCAGAATTTTTGAAAAAGTTGATGGGAGCTTTTATCAAATGCTAATGGAAGAGCTTTTAAACTTAGTAGTGTTTAAGTTCTTGGATGCTTGCCAAACACTTAACAAAATAAAGTTGACAGCTTATAAGCTAAGGTGATATTTGTTAACCAAGATAAGAGAAAGAAAATGTCAAATATAGGAAGCATTATGCATATTTGTCATTTCCAACATATTTGTTAAACTTATCTGACCATCTCCAGAAAAACTCTCACGTGACCTCTTATTTCCCTCTTTTAAGATAAATTTATCTGATTTCTCTCCTCAAGTAAATTTATCTGACTCTTTAAAGATAAATCTCAATTACCTACATGCCCTTTGTAGGATAATTAATACCATTTAATAAATTTTAAAGATTTAAATTTATTAAAAGAACTTATTTATTTAAGTCTTATAATTAATATTATTTAATATATTTTTAAATTGTTATATGTTTTGACAATTTTTAAAATTTAAATGACATTATTCCTTTCACTGATTTGTAAAATCTAAATTTCTCTCTCCCTATATATATATTATTAACTAATACAATTCCTTTCACCCATTTTTAAATTATTTTATTTAATTTTATATTTTATTATCTATTATGAAAATATTTTTTGACCATTTTTAATTATTTAGGTAGAATTATTGTAATTCCAACAATAATTATTTCTACTTTTCAACTCTTTTTAAATTTATTTTTTAACATAGATTTAGAAAATAAAATATTATTTTAAATTTTTTGACAATTCATATTAATCATAAAATACTATTTTAATCATAAATTTGTTGTTGATATTGACAAACAATTTTGAATGAATTTGGTAATAGGGATATTTTGATAAAAAAAACTCTTATCTTGATACTTATCATATGAATTAACAAACAAATAAAAAGAAAAAATACAATTATCAGTGAATTTTAAAAAAATTAACAAACACTCTAATAGAAATCTTAGAATGCTTCCCAATCTTATATTGATCACTCCATATCTTAATCCGAAAAGCATTCTAATATTATTTTGATATCTCTTATTTTGTTCATTTTAACAAACGCTCCCAAATGAATAACTTATAAACGATCAAACTGATTTGCCAAATACCCCCTTAACAAGGAAAGAGAGAATCAAATACTACAATTGAGAGGTGCAAACGATAAACACACATGAAACAAACTCAGCCTCATTGTGCATCCAGCGTTGTAAATATTTTTTAATTTAAATTTTTATTTAAAATATAAAGGGAGAAGGCAAAGAGAAATAAAAGATATTTTAAAATTTTGATGATCTCAATATAAAAAAATATAAATTAAGGAGATTTTTAATAATTTTTTATATTATTTGAAATAGTTTAATTATGTATTGTCTTGTGTGTACGGATGAATTCATACATATAATCGTTAATAGATTTAATTTTGTTATTTCAAATTTTTTAATTTAGTTAGACAATTTATTAAGTAAGAAATTAAAAAAATCTGAAATGATGTTACATTTTTTATTGACGACAGATTAACTAACCCAAGAAAATTCTTACTGTGGAAAGTGAGATGAGAATGTATATATTTCCTACAGTCCCCTGGCATTAAGGCTATTGATTCCCCTCTTAATCATTACTACAATCAAAACTTAGGATGAGCAATCATTGAATTTTCATGTCATAAAGCATATTAAGGTCCCTCGTCAACCTAAAGAATTATCCCAAGTAATCAATTACAGGTCCCATGCAGGAAATAGAATATGAAGTGAAGAAACTTTTATCCTATCTCCAAAAGTATCTCTTAAGCTGGCTACTTTAGTGTTTTAACTAATTTAATGAGGGTCCCCTAAATTATTAGCTCATAAAGATTGCTTTGGGATATTAAAAATGATCATAAAAGATAGCCATACACATAATTGATGCTCTGACTATGAAACTCAAAGCCCTTATAGAGTGAACCGTGTAATGATTATACCAATTTCCAAGTAGCCCCACCATCTCACGGTCCTCACCAAGTACATCATTCAAGGATCGTATACAATCCATAATAACGATACCAAGAAGATAAGATGAAAACCCCCGTCCAAATTAAAGCCGCAGCTTATTTGTCAGTTCCCCTACTAGTTGATCCTAGTGAGTCAGTATGGTACTGAAATTGTAGAAGTATTTTCTTGATGGCCAGGCTTAAAAACCACCAATTTTCCACTGTCCGTGGAAAAGGTTTCTTGATCCTAGTTCTAGCTTGAGCAAAAGGTTTCTTCTAATCGAAATTTCTTCCCACTGTCCGTGAAGCTCAAAAAATTTCCTTTTCAGCAAATTGGGTATATGACCGGAACTCATTGTAATTATGTTGTATGTACAATTTCAAATTTCTTTTGCAACTTTGGCGTTGACCTTTAGTTTATTCATCCATCTGGGCCATATACAACAAATAAACAGTCCTACAAGTTCCCAATTTTCTTTCACAAACAGATTCAGGAACTGTTGGAAATTTAGTCCTCGTGAAAGCATGGTCTTTGAACATGAATACACTAGAAGAGGTAAAAAAAAAATAGCGTATCCGTTACCTGAAAGGGTGGATTGGAGCCATGGCGAGCGTCTTGGGGTGGTGGGGGAGGTGGCGCTGAGATTGTCAAATCACCACCAGTGCAACGATGCCTCCGTCTTCTTCGTCTCCATTCCGCCACTTACCTTTAACACAGCCGTCAAATTTTAAGTTGTACGGTACAGTATCATACTGCTAGTCAACTAAATTTAAGCCTAATAATAGGGGAAAAAATTGCTTCTCTCAAGCTAATTCAATTTTTTAAAAAGAAAGGAAAAGAAAAAAAAAAACCACCACAATCTCAACAAATAATTCGTCAAATAACAAAAACAAACTCTGTTGTTTTTTATTTTTCAATGAGGCCCAAGGCTATGATGAAGATTCGGGTTTATCTTCAAAGGTTTCGATCTAGGATTGAAATATAGTACAAAAATACCACTCATTAGCAGCCCATTAGAAGTCAGGTTATAAACCCCTTTATTAAGTCTTTGGAGGAGAAATGAGCTAAGCCCATTTGCTCAAGAATTAAGGAAGCCCAAGCCCAAGCCCACTTACCTGTTTGCCTTGCCCTAGATACGTCATATAAAAGGGCCTTGTTGCTGTTTGTTGCCCTCTTTATTGGCGGTTGATTCTCTGTCTCTCTTGCTCTCCCGATAGCTTCCTTTGATGGCTGATCTTCGTGAGTCCTTCTTGCCTTTCTCAGCCAGATCTTCCTTTCCATGGCGGTGGTCTTCTTTTTCTTGTGGCCCTCCTTGGTCGATTGGTCAGTGATCTCTATATATCTTGACAATTCTGTCTAAGGTAAGTGCTCTTGACGATTGATCTTAATCTCCATCTTCTTTGTGAGTATCTCTTTGTTTCCTTGGTGGATCGTTCTAGCGAGTTACTTTCTGTGTGGTTTTCTTGGTGAGAGTTGTTTATCGACAAGAGGGTTTTGGTTCTTGGGATTTTGGGGCTTCTCTGTGGTTTGGTGGCTTTTTTCATTTGGCGTTGCCTAAGTGGTAAGATCTGGACAGACTTAGATCTAAGCCTTGAATTGCCTTTACAGGGAGTTCTATTTCATGCTCTTATCTGTATTCTTACTTTCAATGTTCGACTTTTGATTATTGCACTAATCAGTTCTGTTTTGTAAGTGTTCTTCCGTAACAAATGGTATCAAAGCCTCATGTGGCTCCTAGGTTGTGCGAAATCAAAACCTAATCGAAAAACCCCTTTGGTTTTCTTGATCGATTTACACGATAAGTGATTATAAGGTTTACGTTGGAATTCGAATCGTCTAACTCCTATTGCTTTGTGCAGTGAGTGATTCGAGGTAAACCAACCCCAGATCTGTGATCGTTCGTCTGAGTAGCATCGCCCTGACTGGCGTGTGCCAACCTATTCATCGGCTGACAACGACGCATGTAGTTGCAGGCTGTGGCGCGTGGAGGCCGGCAAGTCCACTATACCCGACTCATTTTCATTCTAGATCTCATTCTTGAGATCTGGCTCGATAAATTTGTATCAGCTTGTTTGAGCTTTTTGTTTTAACAGTTATTGTTCTCTGAAATTCCTATTCAGTGCCTATATATACTTTGTTGTGTGCATTTTGATAATCTGTTGTGTGTGATATCTGTTATTTGGCTGTGTGCAAATCAGGTTCAGAATATTGTTTACTTTATCAATCAATTTTCTTCGTCCCTTTTTTTTTTTATGTCAATTGTTAGTAAGTAAATTTCTCTATCCCTGTTTAGTCTAGTTCCTTTTCTGTTTATTATCCCTCTGTGAATCTATTGCCTAAGTTAAATTTTAAATTGTGTGTTTGCATTAATTTAATTAGGCTGCATATTCTTTATGTAATTCATATACTTAGTGAATATGACCACACACTTCGAATTGGGGGTTTTCAATGGGAAATGAGACTTTTCTACATGGCAACAGAAAATGAAGGGAATTTTAGTACAACAAAAAGTATCTAAGGCTATAGATGGTAAATACCCTGAAGGTACTAAAGAAGAACAAAAACTTGAAGCAGATGAATTGACATATACATCTATAATCTTACATCTTTCTAATTCAATGTTAAGAAAAGTAGGAAAACTTAACACAACTAAAGAGTTATGGGAAAAACTGAAAAAAAATAGTATGTGAAAAAATCCACACCAAATAAACTCTATTAGTTAGAGAATTTTTTCAATTTTAAGATTGACCCCTCTAAGGATCTAGATGATAACTTAGATGTCTTCAACAAATTAGTTCAAAATATCACTAATTGTGGTGAAACAGTATCCGAAGAATATAAGGTTGTGATCTTATTAAATGCTATTTCAGATATCTATAAAGAGGTTAAAAATGTCATTAAGTATGGTAAGGATACCCTAACACCAGAAATTGTCATAGATTCCTTAAGAAGTAAAGTTATGGAACTAAAACATGAGAAAAGACATGGTGAGGTCCATATGATGAGAGGTAGGTCCCAATCTAAGAATCAAGAGGGAGGTGGTAAGAAAAATGGTAGAAGTAGGTCCAAATCCAAAAATCGAGGGAAAGGTAAAAAGTGTTTGGGTGTGGTAAAACTGTGCACTTTATTAAAGATTGTTATGCCGAAAAAAATAAAAATAAAGAAAATGGTAGGGATCAAGAACAAGCTAATGTAGTAACCTCATATGACCGTAGTGAAGTATACATGCTCTTAGATTTTGACTCCACTGAAATAAATGTTGCATCTAGGTCAAACATGCATGAATGGATCTTAGATTCAGGTACATCATTTCATATCACATCACAAAAATATTGGTTTGAAAATTTGCATAAATCTGAAGGTGGGCATGCCATAGTGTGTAGCAACATAGCATATAAGGTAATTAAGGTAGAAGACATCTCTGTTAAGTTAAACACTGGTTATGTCTTAAAATTAAAAGATGTTAGGTATATGCCTGAAATGGCTAGGAATTTAATTTCAGTGGGTGAGTTAGAAAAGAGTGGTCTTACTGAAAAAATTGAAAATGGAATATTAAAAATGTTTAAAGGAGCAATGGTAGCTTGTAAAGGGGTAAGAAGAAATGAGATTTATATATTAAATGCTGAGCTAATTAATAATTTAGGATCCCATATTGCATCAATCAATCTTGATGCCACCATCAAGTGGCACAATAGGTTAGTCCCTGTGAGTGTTAAAGGGGTTAAGTTGCTAAGTGATAAGGGTGCATTTGACAAAGACTTTGTGTCTGATATCCCTTTTTGTGATCATTGCATCCTTGGAAAACATCATATGTTGTCTTTCTCCTCTAATGTCCATAGAGCCTCTAGAGCCTTAGAATATATTCATTCAGATCTATGGGGGCCAACATCAAATCCCACTTCAGGTGGTAATATATATTTTCTGTCTATAATTGATGATTACTCTAAGAGAGTTTGGGTTATCCTCTTAAAAGATAAGTCTGAAACTTTAAAAGTTTTAAAAACTGAAAAACTCAAATAGAGAATCAAACGGATAAGAAGATAAAATACCTTAGGACTAACAATAGTTTAGAATTTTGTAATTCTAATTTTAACAATTTGTGCAAAGAATATGGAGTTACTAGGCATAAAATAGTTCCCTACACTCCTCAACAAAATGGAGTAACTGAAAGGATGAATAAGACCCTTCTAGACAAGGTTGGGTGTATGATGATTAGTTCAAATATACCTAAGTCTTTGTGAGGAGAAGCTGTTATGACTTCATGTTACCTAGTTAACCTAACTCCTTCATCTACTTTAAATGGTGATGCTTCTTATGAAAAATGGCATGACAAATGTGCAAATTATTCAATTCTTAGAAGTTTTGGTTGTGTTGCCTTCACTCATCAAAATGAGGGAAAATTAGAGTCTAGAGCTAGGAAATGTGTTTTCTTAGGCTATCCTGAGAGAGTAAAAGGGTATAGGCTGTGGGACAGAAGCCAAAAAGGGATAAGAATTATTGTTAGTAAAGATGTCACATTTAATGAATTTGAAATGCCTTATACAAAGTTTAGTGATGACAAAGTTAGTGAGGACAAGAGTCCTCAAGAAGAGTTGAACAACTCAAGCACCCAAGCTCCTATAACCTTAGATGAGATGGAGAGTTCTCTTTCAACCTCTAGTAAAGTGGACAGTCAAAATCAGCCTAAAATAGATGAGGAGAGAGAAACAGTAGAAGAATATCATGACCAGCCACCAGTTTCTAATTATTAACTAACCAGGGATAAGGAAGAAAGGTCTCATAGGTTACCTCAAAGGTTAGCATCAAATTTCGAATTAGCTTATGCTAGCTATTAAGAGCTTGCTGAAAATGAGCCTAACACATATGAAGAAGTCATAAGAAGCAAATATTCAAAAGAATAGATAGAAGCAATGAAAGAGGAAATGAGTTTCCTCAACAAGAACCAAACTTGAGAGTTAGTCCCTAGACCTAAGGATAAGTCCATTGTGGGTTGCAAGTGGATTTATAAGGTTAAAGAGGGTAACCAATAAGATTTAAGGCTAGGTTAGTAGCCAAAGGATTCACATAAAAGGAAGGGGTAGATTATAATAAGATTTTTTCACCGGTTGTTAAATATACCAGTATTCGTGTCATGCTTGCATTAGTTTCATATTTTGACTGGAACTTGAACAACTAGATGTAAAAACTGCTTTCTTGCATGGTGATTTAGAAAAAAAAATCTTTATGTATCAACCTAAAGGTTTTGAAAACAAAAGAAAACCAGATTTTGTATATTTCTTAAAATAATTCTTATATGGTTTAAAAACAGTCCCCAAGACAATGGTATAAACGTTTTGACTCCTTTGTTAAATCAATTGATTTTAAAAGAAGTGACTTTAATCATTGCTTGTATTTTCAGCATAAAAATAAAAATGACTGTGTGTTTCTTTTACTTTATGTTGATGATATGCTTCTTATTGGCCCTGATGTTAAAAAGATCAATAGCATAAAATCTGCTTGAGGGGGAGAATTTGACATGAAATACCTAGGTATCGCTAAGAGGATCTTAGGTATGGAAATTGTAAGAAATAGGTCAAATTTTATGTTATTTTTGCATCGAATAGCATATGTGTTAAAAAATTCTAAAAGATTTGGGATGCATGATAGTAAATCAGTATCATTACCTTTAGGAAATCATTTCATATTATCATGAGATAAATCTCCTGCTACTGAGGAAGAAGAGGAATATATGAATAGAATTCCTTACTCAAAAGCAACAGGTTCGGTCATGTATCTTATTATGGTGTGTACTAGGCTAAACCTAGCTTATGTTGTTAGCACTTTTAGTAGATTTATGACAAACCCATGTCTTTATCATTGGGAAGCAGTGAATGGTTATTGAAGTATTTGAGGGGCACCTACAATATAGGATTAATATATAAGCATAAGTCCAATAGTGTGAGATTAAAAGGTTTATTGATTCAGACTATGCTGATGATAGAAATAATAGGAAGTCTACATCATCCTATGTATTTACTTTGTGTGAATCATGCATTAGTTGGAAGTTTCAGATTCAACATATTGTTTCCCTCTCTACCACCGAGTCTGAATACATTGTTGTTACAGAGGCTATTAAGGAAGCCCTATGGTTTAAGGGATTGCTAAATGAACTGTGTATTCTTAATGAAAATGTGACTATTTTCTCTGATAGTCAATCTGCAATTCACTTATGTAAAATCATGTTTTTCACGAACGCACTAAACATATAGATGTGAGATTGTATTTCATTCGTGATATTGTGTCTCAAAACATTATTAGACTGGAAAAGGTGCTTTCAGAATATAATCCTGCTGATATGGGAAAAAAAAATTTCTTGTGGCTAAATTTAGAAGCTGCCTTGATCTTCTTAACATTGCTAAGATTACTTGATAATTTCTTATGCATTTATTACATTATTTGCATTCTGTTGCATGTGCTTGTTGCCTTCTATTTGTGTGTGCTGGCCTCATTGGGAATCAGGTGGAGATTTGTTGTTTTTTGTTTCCCAATAAGGCTCAAGGCTATGACGAAGATTCGGGTTTATCTTCATAGGTTTCGGCTCGGGATTGAAGTATAGTCCAAAAATATCACTCATTGGCAGTCCATTAGAAGTCGGGCCATAAACTCCTTTATTAAGCTTTTGGAGGAGAAATGGGTAAAGCTTATTTGGTTAAGGCTTAAGGAAGCCCAAGCCCACTTACCTATTTGCCTTGCCCTAGTGATGTCATATAAAAGGGCCTTGTTGTTGTCTGTTGCCTTCTTTATTGGCAGTCAATTCTCTCTCTCTCTTGCTCTCTAGATAGCTTCCTTTGATGGCCGATCTTCACAAGTCCTTCTTACCTTTCTCGGCCAGATCTTCCTTTCCATGGCGGTGGTCTTCCTTTCCTTGTGACCCTCATTGGTTGATCGGTCGGTGATCTCTAACCGGTTCCTTTCTCTGTGGTTTAGTGACCTTATTCATTTGGCATTGCCTGAGTGGTAAGTTGTGGACAGACTTAGATCTGAGCCTTGAATCGCTTTTACAAGGAGTTCTATTTCATGCTCTTATATGTGTTCTTATTTTCGATGCTCATCTTTTGATTATTGCACCAACCAGTACTGTTTTGTAAGTGTTCTTTTGCAACAAACTCTAACACTATTTGTGAAGGAATCAATTCCATACCACTTATGCAAAATAAACAAATTAAATAAAAATAACAATAACAATGAACACCATTGCATAATCTATTCAAAGAACTCGATCTAGTGATTTTCGCTTGACAGTTCTTCGTGATAATCAATGTTTACTATGAGAACATTGATTGCCCGATCTAAGAAATACAAAGAATCAGAGATATATAAGTGGACGTATGTACCTAAGAGAGAGAGAGAGAGAGAGACAGGGGGAGAGATTGTTTATATGTATCTCCGGGGGTAGAAGAAATGGCGTAGATCTTCTCTTCTCTCTCTCTCTCTCTATATATATATATGTCTGGCTCCCCCAATTTGAGTGGGATACAGACTATAATTAGAGAAGAGAAGGAAGTGTCTGTATTGTAATTTGAAAAACATCGTCGAATACGGCCACCATCTCTTAAAAAGTTTCAAATTTGTCTTACGCAGTAGCAGTAGTAGCTGATCCAATCCTATCAGGCCTGCCACGTGTTTCTAGAAACCTTGGTCGCCAGCATAGGCCTTATCTTGGAATTCTCACTTTTACCGTATTTCCCCCTGGTGGGGCCTACTGTTTCGATCCCCATTGCCCCTGGTCTCGGGCCATTGTGTAATTTCCCTTTTCATATTTTTTATTAATACCTTCTGTATGAGAATATATATCTATATGATAAGGGATGACTATTTTTGAAAATGTCTCAAAATGTCTTTTGATCCTATGGTTGTGATTAATTTCAGTGTAAATGAATGGCTTGGATCAATTTTCACATTTCAATTTTTCGCCCACTCTTACTACCCTCTGTCTTACCTCTCTTTCTCTCTCACACACCCACCCACTCCCTCACTCACTGCTTCTCTATCTTCCTCTCTCTATCTACAGAGAGCAAGTAGTGAAGGCCAAACGGTGGCCTACCATGGGCTGGCTGATAGGGCAGATTGCAGCGACAATTGACGATGGAGTAGCCAGAGGTGGCAGACGATGAGCTGGTCTCGCGATGGAAAGTCGAAAAAGCGGCAGTGGATGGGTTCACTCTTTTTCTGCAACAGTTGGGTTCGGCGGCCAAAGGCACAACAGTGGCCTAAAGCCGCGATGACTGGCCAATGATGGTCGGATGTTGTGACGCTTGGCTAGGTTCGGCGATCAGAGGCGAGCATCGGCCAGAGATGGCTAGGGGGTTGCAGACGGCGACGAGAAAAGCCATGGCGATGGTCGGCGAGGGCCTAGGTCGGTGACCGGAGGTAGCTAGCACAGGTGGTTCGGTTATGCGTGAAGGAGAAGTAGGAGGAAGAAGAAGATGGAAAGAGAAATTGAAGCGGTCATCTAAGAAGAAGAGTGAAGCAGTCGTCGAAGAAGAAGAGTGGGTTTTTACCCTTTTTAAAGAGGTAATTTAGAGTGGGTTTCTCTCTATCTAGCCTTTGTCTCCCCACTTTCCCTCTCTATCTCTCTATCTCTCCCTTTCTCCCTATCTCTCTCTTCTTCTGTGTTCTTCTTCATCTCTCAGCGAGAAGCTCGTTGTCTGTAACCTTCCGACAGCAAAAGATAGTGGGAGAGGCAACGTACGAACAGCGAAGGCAGGCCGACAGGTGGGGGCGGTGCTCTTTGCGCGCGATGGTAGGGACGAGGCGATGCGAGTATAGAAGGAGGGGCGACAACTTGCACTGATAGTCACATTCCTCGCGGCTGCCGACAGGTGTGTATGTGTGTGTGCAAATATATGTAATATATGTATGTATGTGTTGTGTGTATATGTAAATGGGTGTGTATGTGTGTTCTGTGTATACGTGGGTGTGTGTGTTCTGTGTATATGTAAATGGGTGTGTGTGTGTTCTGTGTATACATGTATATGTGTGCGACGGCCGCAAGGTGTGTGTTATGTGTATTTTGTTTTGGACTTCTTGTTGTAGGCATTTGGAGGCTTGGAGCAGATAAGAAAGAAATCAAAGCCACACTTCCTTGAGTTAAACCATCATCTGGGAACAATTAGGAGACCCTCGGCCTTGATAACGAATAAGAAACCAGAACAGGAGGATGTGATTTTTGACTGAACAATAAAAATGGTACTAAAAGGTTATCATTCCCTCTTTGCTGTGTTGTACCATGATTTTCTCAGGGTTTATAGTCCCTGTTATTGGCAGGATTCATTCCTGCATTTTGGTGATACAACAGTCTTTTTTTTTGGGGGGGGTCTTTTTTCTTTTTTTGGGTTTTAGTTGGGACTGGGTGGGTGCTAGCTTAGATGTGAATTTGAATTTTATACTTGCAAACTGTTTCTTACTAAACTAAATTCAGTATTTTTAATTTTTTTTTACAATATTAGTGAACATTATTGTATTTTAATCTTAATATTATTTACACCGTGCCTTTAGGCACGAGTGTACGCAAGTTATATATATATATATATATATATAACAAAGAGGGGAAGGGTCAGGTTTGAAGGGGAAGAATTTAGTTTTGGCTGTATTAAGGAGAGGAGCGCCTTCTTCTGTACTGGCAAGCTAGGCCACGTCCCTAAAAGGACCAAATTACTCTTTGATTTGCGACAACGGTCGAAATATTCTTACGTCACTTATTCTCTTTTTTTAGTAGAGAAATTATTCAAATTATGTACAGTAAAATAAAATTTAAATGAAAATTTAGTTAAAGAAAATCCGTCCATGAACCATCTAGACAAACCTCTCCAAAAAAAAAAAAATCATCTAGGCAAGAAATAGGTAGGGCTTTTGGGCTCTCTCGATGGGCCCAATCATACTTGAGGCATAGTAGTGCCCGGCCCAAATATTCAGGATACCAAACATCAGTTCCTAGATTATACACAGAAAAGTTAAAAACTCAGTCCCAAGATTGGGTCTACTCTTGAACTCATATTGGGCCAAAAACCTTGACTGCACACATTCAAAAGGGGTACCCGTCTGTTTAGGGCTAGAGCCTCAGACAATGAATTAGGCCGTCATGGGTTTGAAATTTTTTTTAGTAAATTATTTTTAGATTTTTCCTAATTTAAAAATTATTTGTACATTATAATTTGTCCATTTAGGTTCAAAGATATTTGAAATAATGTTATTAGAAGCTATAAATTTAAAATTTAAGTGTTTGTATAATCATCATAAATAAAATAAATTTCAAAATTCAGTCATTCTAAAATATATACATATAATATATATGCAAAAGTAAATATATATACATGTTAATATATGCATATATAAATATATAAACACACATATATATATATAATATATCTACATAATAAGACACAGAGATTTTTGAAAATGTTTACATTTCAATGGTTAGGATCATTTCTGATACATTCGATGGCTAGAATTAAAAAAATTTCGGCCCAACCACCTACACACAGTCACATACATATATATACACACCGCCACACACACACACATACATATATACTCACGCATACCCACCCACCCACATACATATATACACACACCGTCCACACAAAGAGAGCAAGCAGTAGGCGAGGGAGTTGAAGGCAACGGCGATGGAGCCTGAAGCAACGAAAGGCCAGAGGTGGCAGACGATAGCGAGCGGGGTGGGCTCACGGGTGCAGCGGTCGGAGGTACGACAGTCCGTGCTCGTAGGCAGAGGCGCGAGAGGTGGCCCGCGGAGGCAAACGGTTGATAGCGGTTGTGGGGTGGCAATCGAGGACGACAGGCGGAGACGACGGAGGCCAGGCTAACGGGTGGCCATGCTTTGCAGGAAGAAGAAGCGGGAGGAAGAAGATGAAGGCAGAAGGAGAAAAGAAAAAAAAAAGAAAAAATCAAAAAATTTAAAAAAATATGTATTCTCTGTGTGTATATATGTATGTATTCTGTGTATGAATATATGTTAATGTATTCTATTAATTAAATATATTTTTTGTGTGTATGTATATTTATGTATTTTGTGTATGTATGTATGCATACACACGTGCCTTTGTGTGTGTGTAACTCCATTTCATATATTTTGTGTAACTTTTTTTTTGTGTGTATATGTATGTTAACATTTAAATAAATGTATCACGTAACCTATTAATCAAATTTTATGATCGAATATGTTAAAGAATGAGTATGACACTGAGTTGAGCTATGATTTATTGTTTAATAAAAAATTAAATTTATCATGTAGGACGATTGTAAACAACTAAAAATAATCTTATTTTTTGATTTCTTATTTTAAATTTAAAATGTCATTATTTTATATTAAAAATAAAATTATTATTATTATCATCATCATATGTTCTATGGAATTTTCTATAATTATCTGTTCTCGTATACTTTAAAAACTTTAAGATCAAAACCAAACAATTTTTTTATCAAAACCTAATTTGCCTAAAAGCCCACTTAACCCAATAGAAAAATATTCAATTTATTATGTAACTAAAATGTATTACGTAAACTGTCAATCAAATTTTATGGTGGAATATGTTAGTGATGAAACAAAGAGAATAAGTATGACACTAAATTTAGCTATGATTTAATATTTAATAAAAAATTAAATTTATTATGTAGGACGATTGTAAATAACTAAAAATAGTCTTTTCATAAAATAAAGATAAAATTAAATATAAAAAAACCCTTATAATTTATGTAGGATGATTTCTTTATTTTTTATTTCTTATTTCAAATTTAAAATGTCACTATTTTATGTTAAAAATAAAATTATTATTATTAAAATATGTAAAATATCTCAAACACATTTCAATGGCTGAGATGAATTTAAAATATATATCAATGGCTAAGATTGGCTGAGTTGAATGATGTTTTCGCCTATTCACTCATCTCTCTCTCTCTCTCTCTCTCTCTCACTCCCTTTGTCTTTCTCTCTCTCACAGATCCACCCACCCACTCCTCACTCACGATGCGACGGCGGTGGGGGGAAGGGAGGGTCGACTGTGGGTGGGGGGCAGGCAGGTGCGACAACCACTCACTCCCTCACTCATTACTTCTCTCTTTCTCTCTCTCATAGATCCACCCATCCACGCCATCGGCATGTGCGACGACGGTGAGGGGAATGGATGGTCGACGACAGGTGGGGCGACGAGCAGGTGCGATAATGGTGAGGAGGGAAGAGAGGGACGACCGCAAGTAGGAGCCGTCAGGTGCGACGACCACTCATTCCCTCACTCACTGCTTCTCTCTCCCCCTCTGTTGCACCCTCTCTCCCATTCTCTCACTCACTGCATCTCTCTTTCCCCCTCTTTTTCTTTCTCTCAGAGACCCACCCACCCACGCCATCGGCGAGTACGACAGCATGAGGGGGGAAAGGAGGGTCGACAGCTAGTGGGGGGCCGGTAAGTGAGACGGTGATGAGATGAGGCAAGAGGGATGACAGTGGATGGGGGCGAGGCGTTGCAAGGACTGGCAGGGGGCAATAGTGGTCCGAGATGACCCGTGGGCCCTCGACTAATCGCTGTCGGGGGCCTTTGAAGCTCCCAACCAATGACGGTCGAGGGCTCAAAGGGGTCCCCAACAGTGGCTGGTATATATTGTTTGATATTTAATTTTTAATTTAATTTGTTTAAATTGGAGCAGATGTGCTTTACTATATAGATTTAATAATTTTTTCTTTTTATTATAAAATATAATAACTTTAATTTCTATTTTTTTATTCAGAGTTTACAATTTTTTTTTACAATATTAGTGAACATTATTGTATTTTAATCTTAATATTATTTACATCGTGCCTTTAGGCACTGGTATACTCTAGTACAATAACAAAATTAGTTAAAAAGTTTTATTTATGTATAAAATTAGGGGAAAAATTTGTATTATGTATGTGTAAAAAAATTATAAAAAAATAAATAAAAAATTAGTGGATGACGTTTATCAGTAATAATTATTATTTAAAAATTATAAATTCAAATGGACAAGAAATTTTATAATTAGGAACAATTTAATATAACAAACTTCCTCTTTGATAATGTCAATGAATGGCGCCATTTTCACAAATTTTTTTATTTGTATTTCATTACTTTTATTAGCTTATTGCATGAGTTAAAATCCACACTCCGTTTATTGTTGGAGAAATTTAAAATTGTGCACTACTATATATATATATATATATATATATTTGCTTTAGTTAGTAACGTTGTCATCATGTTCTTAAAAAAAAAGGGGTGAAATATCTCTTCATTTTATATAGTGATCTTACTATAAACACAAGATATAATAATAAATTTAGTCGACTGAAAATATCATCATCAAGTTGGCTAAATTTGCAAAAAAAAAAAAAAATCAATGGACGCAGGGAGGTCCCCGAATGCAAACGCTTTGATATTCAACTGAGACACTAAAGATAATAAAGATTGTATTGAAACTAGTATTACAGGTGTATTTTTTTTTTTAAATTAATGTCTCCTTATTTATAAAGGGATATAAAGTAATTTTAAGTAATCTAAAATTAAGATTTTACAGATAACGCCTATTTTGACCTTTTTTACTCTTTTTAAGTGATATGAAATAATTTTAAGATTCTTATAGATGATATTTATCTTAACATTACGAAATCATTTTAGAATTAGAATTCTTTATAGATAATTACATATTCTTTTCTTGGAATATTTAGATGAAATTTTGAATAACAAAATTATCTAATTTGTGCGTTCATGCAAGACCTCCTTGGTTATGGAAAAATTTATACCTTTTAGTCCAAAGAGATATTTTGGGCTTTAGGGCTTTGTTGGTCTTTTAATGGGCTTTTGTGTATGACATAATAATTGCTCCCCACTATTTTATTCAAGTTTTTTGGATGGAAGAGTAGACTGTATCAGGGTCTGCCATTATTTTTCTTTCATTTCTCTTTTTTGAGATCGTTCTTACACTTTTTTACACTTTGATTTTTGGCATTTATTGTTTTTACGTTTTTTTATTCTAAATCATTCTCACGCTTTTTAAGTTTTTTTTTTTTAAACCATTCTCGTGCCCTTGTGCTTTGGTTTTTAAACCATTCTCATACATTCGTACTTTGATTTTTTGAACCGTTCTTGCACCTTTGTGCTTCGATTTTAAAATCGTTCTTGCACATTTGCGTTTTTGTCTTTTAGAATTGTTCACGAGCCCTCGTGCTTTGGTTTTTAAACTATTCTTGCACATTCACGTTTCGATTTTTTGAACATTCGCGTGTGTTTGGATCGAGTTATTCGTTCCTTGATGCAAGTAACCCTCAAACATTTTGATGGTCTTTAACATCTGTGTGTGTTCAGGGCGAGTCCTTCGTCTGTCACTGTAAGGACCCCCGAACATCTTAATAGTTTTTCATTAGTAGTTTTTTCGCATGTATCTAAAACAAATATTTTTGTTTGTCAACGTTATTGATCCCCTGACATCTTAACGGTCTATTTTGTCATAATGTCGCGTTTCCCTTGTTTTGTGTGTATATGCTTACTAGAATTATAGGTACAAGGCTTATGTCCGCAATTAAAAAAAATATTCATATTTTATTTTCGTAATTCAGCATAACGTTTACATCTACAATTAAAAATAATATCAATTCTTTTGTTTTTAAGATTCAGCATAACACATACGTCTATAATTAGAATATTAATATTTTATTTTTATAGTTCGACATAAAACATATTTCTATAGGGGGATGGGACCACACAACCACCCCCTACATTGATGCCATATGTTACCTCGTTTCCTGCCAAGCATTGCATTCTCTAATAGAAGGTTGCTTAATTAATTAATTAATGTAGAATTAAGCTTAATTAATTTACCACGTCTTCATCAGTTTGTTTGTTTTAGGTTTTTGCTTAATAACAGAGTTTATATAAATTTGGTTGTTTGTGACAAATTCCAGGGGCTGGTGCTGCCCTGAGTTTATTGGGTTTGGGCTGTTTGTTTCCTTTGTTCCTGTTGTTGCTAGAGTGGTATTGTATGAGTTGTTCTTATTAGTACAACTTTTCATATTTATTTACATATATGTATATATATAAAAGCTTGAAAAAATAATTAAGTAAAATATTTTCACATGGCAATATCTAGAAGGCCTTGTTTGAGCTCTTGGGCTCTCAACAAGGCCCAATCATATTTGAGGCATGGAAGTGCCCAGCCCAAATATGCCAAGATTGGGCCTATCTTGGGCAGAAATCCTTCCTTAGCTCTAAACTGGGCCTAACTCGTATTGGGCCCAAAATTTCGACTGTAAACGTTCAGAAGGAAAGTACCTATCCCCTTTGGGCTCATGGCGTCAGACAGTAAATGGGGACCACCAGTTCTTCGCAAGGGTTTGAAGAATTATTTTACGTAAATTGCTCCCACTTCTTCTGTCATTTAAGTTATTTTTCTGGAAATTTTGTTGTAGTTTAAAAGTAATTTTAGATGTTTTTCAACGTTTTCTTTTTTTGACATTTCCTTCTTTCGTTATCAATGATTGTAATTAATTTTTTTAATTAAACTAGTTAAATTAGATTATATTAAATTAAATTTTAAGTAAAAATAAAATAAAAATTAAAAAATCCATCACCATATATATTGATGAACCCAATACCCAACCCAATCGAGTCAGGGTATAAAATGACATCTGAAAAGGCATCATCGCCAACGTTTATGGAAAATTTTGATGATCGAAATTGATCATGAGAATATCCTTACTCATATAAGCCACATATCTAAAAACCAAAACAATCTAACAATTCGATATCAATAAATCTAAAATTTATTTTTTTTTAGAAAATGTTACCTTTTTCTAGAAGCGCATCACTATCCATAGCAGATTCTGATAATCGAAACTAACCATCGCAATCATCTCGGTCTTATGACCCATATGCAGGGGCGGACGTAAGGGGTGGGCAGGATGGGCTTTAGCCCCCCCAATTTTTTTTGAAAAATGAATTTTATACACTAGAAAAAAATATTTTTTTATTCTAAGCCCCCAAAATCGAGCCTAATCCCAAATCCCCTCCCCCCTTCCCTATCAGTCCAGCTCCCCCACCTTCTTCTTTTCTTTTTCAGATTATGTTAAAATCATATTTTTAACCTTGACTTTTGCGATTGAAAAAAAAAAAATTATTGGTGAAGCTCACGATTGAAAAAAATTTTGAAGCCCTCTCGGGTAAAAATTTCTAGGTCTGCTCCTGCCCATATAACAAAAAATCAAAACGATCTAACAAATGGCTCTCAATAAATCCAAAAATTAATTTTTTAAAAAAAGATTACTTGTTTTTAGAAGCACATCATCATTCATGGCAAATTCTGACAATCAAAACTAACCACCACAATTGTCTTGATCTTATGACGCATATAAAGAAAAATTAAAACAATTTAACGGATGGATTTCAATAGATTTGGCATTTGCCAAGTCTTGTTATTATGAACTAAAATTGTGTTTAGATGGTGGCTGAAGTACACGTTTTAGACAACTAAATGTAACAATGCTGAAGTACACGTTTTAGACAACTAAATGTAACAATAACAATAAATTTATTATTTTTTGCAACTTTAATTGTAACCAAACAAAGACATTTGATTGAAAAAGTCTATGTGAATTAAAGTGTTGATATGTCTCTGATCACTTTAACTCAATGTCTCTATTATTTTGAGTGGTTACCAATAATAATTGAGCCATTGGATCTCTCAAGTGACACATATATAGCGACACTTGAATTCATAAGGGTTTATTCAATTCAATATTTGGTTTGATTACCCTAAGGTTGCAAGCATAGTAAATTTATTATTGTGATTATATTTAGTTGCCTAAAACACATATAACACTACTTTTAAAGGTAAATTCTGTCTTTTTTCTAAATACAAAATATTGTACTAGCCATCTTCCAGAACACATAGATCTTCAAGTTGATGTGCATCTACCAATTTAGAAACAGAAATATTATAACAATTTACTCTAAAAATGAACGGTAAGGAGCAAAATATCCGGTGTATTTATATTTAGAATAAAGTACTATTTTAATCTAAAAAATAAAATCATGATAATATAAAGACTTTTAAAACTCTCCTCTTTCTCTCTCATCTCCATGTCTTATCTCTGTGGCCACAACATCAACCCAGTCTTCTTCAACACCATCAAAAACAACGCGGGGTAGTGCGCCCCAGGGACTCCCAGGTAATTAACTTCTTGTGATGGTACCTCACTCAAGCTAGGGGATGTGACACTTCTATTTTTTTGAATTCACCCCCCATCGTATTCAGGAAAAGCATTCAAAAACCATTGGGACGGTGGTTGATCAGTGGGGCACTTCCCGATTCCACAATTAATTTATAAACCTATAATTTAAACATTAATTATGATATTTATAATAATACTAATACATTTATCTATCATATATTTGTATGAATATCATTAAAAGTGTCCAAATAACACTTGGGACTAATTTGGTACCGTGAAGATAGTTTGCGCTGGAGAAAGAAAGAATAGGAGGATGGTTGAGATGACATAAATAATGTGATAGAGACAGGCGGTTGAGATTGAGTTAAACAGGCGGATACGTTGCCCGCGTCAGGCAACATATATGTTGCCCGACACTGATGTGATAAGAGTCACATCTGGGCAACATAAATAATATACTCCACCCACACACAGCACATGCACCCCACCATTCCCCCCCTTCCCAATTTACCAATTATACCCCCAAGCCCCCTGAACCACCCCCCTAACCACTGCACCCCCTAACCCATGCACCATGTGAACTAACTCCCTCTCAAATTAATATAATAATTTAATTATTTTATATAAAATATTAAATATATTATACAAATTAAAAACAAAATTCAACAATAATTACATATAAAGACAATATTTTTTATTAATCAAATAATCCCCTGAACCACCCCACCCCTTAAACCATGCACCTTTCCCCCCCCCCTCCCCCCTTGAACCTCTCCCTTATTTAAACCCCAGCCCCTTCTTATTAATCAAATGATCCCTTGAACCACCCCCTAACCACCCCATCCCTTAAACCACGCACCCCCCCCCCCCCTCCCCCTCCTAAGCCCTCTCCTATTTAAACCCCAGCCCCTCTGATTAAATTCCACCCATCAAAATTTCTTATTTATCATCAATTTTTATTTTCTTGATTTTTTTATCTCTTCCATTCCCAATATATTTCACTCTGTCATTACCTTCGGTAATTTACTCATGTTTTTTTATTTTATTTTTGTTCATCTTTTTACTTAATTTGTTTTTATATTAATTTATTGATATATCTTGTATTTCCCTATTGTGTTATTTCTAAATAGAGCATAACTATTTTTGTAGGCATGGAATCACAAAATTCTGTTAATGTATATCTTCTTTAAGTTTTCATTGGTCGAATTCCAAATATTAGCCAAGTATTTAAATCGCACGAGGAGGCTTATACTTTTTACAATATATATGCACGAGAAATAGATTTTAGCACTCGAATAGCAAATAACAAAAAGAATAAAGAAATGATAAAACCATATGTAAGTTATTTGTTTGCTTTAAAGAGAGAAAAACAGACGAGACTTATTAGATGTCTCGTAAAAAAATAGTCTCCATATGTAATAATTGTTGAATTTTTTTTTAATTTATATAATATATTTAATATTTTATAAAAAGTAATTAAATTATTATATTAATTAGGTTGGGAGTTAGTTCACACGGTGCGTGGGTTAGGGCGGTGGGTCAGGGGGCTTGGGGGTATAATTGGTAAATTGGAAAAGAGTAGAATGGTGGGGTGCATGTGTTGTGTGTGGGTGGAGCATATTATTTATGTTGCCCAGATGTGGCTATGCCACATCATCAGCCTGTTAAGTTAGATACGTGCCGCCTGCATGGGCAGCCCAGTTGGTCAAGAAAGGAGACATAAAGTGTCTTTCATGGTAAATTTTGGAATAAGGATCAGGGATCAAAACTCACAAGCGACAGTGTGGGGGTAATTTCTCTCCAAAGTAAGGGAGGTTCCTTGTGCACTGTGAGAACGGTCTAACCACTGCATCCGGCTGGGTCACCATGGTTAAACCCCCCACGTCCTGTCAGGTCGGGGGTGGGGGCCGTCTGGGGTGAACGATTTCACCTTTTGAAACAAATTAGATACGTGCCCATTTATTTCAAGATGTATTGCAATAGTAGATGAGATTCTTGTACACCTAGTCAAGGTTGTCGACCATCTCCGTGATCAAATCCTTGGACATTGTGTTGAATAAATCGGCTGCCTCCTTGTCGGTCTCACTAATGTTGTCGATAATCCTTGAGCTCAAAAGTTTAATATCTCATCACCCGATAAGTAGAAAAAAAAATTAAAAACCCCATCCCCAAAAAAATATATATATACTGATTAACATATAATTTAAGCCTTTTTTAATCTATCATATAATTGAAATTACCGGATGACAGGGCAATCAAACCCAAATACCCAATCCAATCGAGTCGGGAGTATAAAATGGCATCTAAAAATGCATTATCGCCCATCATTCATAGGCTATTCTGACGATTGAAACTAATAATTGAAGTCACCTTACTCTTATGATCCACATATTTAAAAGTCAAAATAATATTGAATCTTAATAAATTTAAAAATTAATTTTTTTAAAAAAAATTACTTCTTTTTGGAAGCACAACACCGTCCATTTTTTGATAATTGGAATTGACCCTCACAATTATCTTGGTCCTATGACCCATATAACTAAAAACTAAAACTAAAACTAAAACTAAAACTAAAACGATTACATGGATGGATCTCAATAGTTTTGAAAAAAAAAATTACTTGTTTTGCAAGGGCATTGCCAGCCACAATCTATGGTTGATTTCAATGATCGAAACAAAATATAGGAATCACCTTGGTCACACACATAGACAAAATTTCAAACAATTTAATAGTTAAATCTCACTAAATTAAAAAATTAATATTTAAAAAAAAAATCACTCATTTTAGAAAGACATAATCGGCCATCATCTATGGTAGATTCTAACGATGAAAACCAACAATCAAAATCTTCTTAGTTTGGTGAGTCACATATTTAAAAATTAAAATGATCTAATAGTTAAATCTCAATATAGTTATTTACATATATTTATAATTTTTTAGCATTCTAATTTTTAAAATTTTTATAAATAAAAAGAATTCAACAGATAAAGCAACTTAATTATATATGTTGAATTATGGATTAGAGTTGATGATCTGGGATGATGTTATATTTTTTCACAAATAAAAAAGATTTAATTTTTTTACTGTCAAAGTTAATCAAGTGGTCTTGGACCACACTTTCCCTTTCTCCTTCTTCTATTATCAAGTAACCTTTCTCTTTTTCTATGCATCGATAAGTCTCATGTGCCGTGGAGCACACTTTTCTTGGCCCTTTTTTCTATGTATATCAAGTCACTGCCGTGGAGCACACTTTCCCTCTATACATAGATGGTCAAGTCTTCAGATCATTATTTTTTAATCTAAATCATTTTTATTAGTTTGAGGGGCAGTCTTGAATTTAAAAATTATGTATAATAAATATATTTTATTTTTTTAATTTTTATCTTATGTCTTTAAAATATAAAATAAAAAATTTAAACTATATTCTCTTTATTATTTTTAAATTATTTTTAATTTTTAATTTTTTAAAATAATAAAAATACGCCCTCTTTGCTATTTTATAAAAAAAAATATATAAAAAAAACTTAAAACAATAAAAAAATTATTTTGAATGTTTTCATTCAAAACAAACTCTAAACTCAAAACACATTTATTTATTTATATTTTATTATTATAATAAAAAAATATTACAAAATTTATTAACTTTAAAATATATATTTTTTAATAATATATTAATATTAAATATTTCTAATTTATTAAATAAAATACTATTAAAAAATTATTTTCAAAATTTTAAAGAGAACACGTTTTCTAATTTTTTGTTTTGAGAAATAATTTTTTAAAATAATAAAAAAAATACGTTTTCAATTTTTTAAAAATAAAAAATAAATTTAAAATTTAAAACTACAATTTAAAAAATAGAGAGAACGTAATCTTATTTTTCCTATAACCTCGTCTTCAATCAAATCTTTTATTAAAATACCGGGGCAGGGTCAAGGGGACCCTCCCTTGACCTCATGCAACCAAATTCAAAAGTTAAATGCTAATAATGAATTGAAAATCATTTAGGTCTCTCTAAGTAAGTTTTTATTATTTTAAAAATAATTTAGATAAGTTTTTAAAATGAATTAGAGATGATATTATGCTATTTTTATGTAAATAGAAAATTGTATTTAAAATCTTATTTTCATAAATTTATCTTTTTAAGTAAAATAACAAAGGGTATATTTTATATTTATTTTATTGACACAGTTTTATAACCTTAAACTTTGTTGCTTACTTAATAGAATACATAATATATTTACATATATTTTTATATATAACTTTAGATATATTATGAGAGTAGAGATTGGATTGGATTCTAGTCTCTCCTAATTTTGTATTATATATTATAGTTATATTATATATAACTATAATATATTAAACTTTGTTGATTTTTTAAACAATGTATAAGAGGTACGCATATTTTTTTATTTTAATTTTATTTTTAAATATTAAATTTAGATTGAACCTATATATTAATATATAAAAATGCATATAATTATATGTATGTATTATCTTTTTTATCCAATGGTAGTATTTGTATATGTATATTTTGAAAATAATATAATGTAGTATTTGTATATGTATATTTTGAAAATAATATAATTACACGTATATTTTGGAACTTATATTATTTTCAAAATTATCATAAATAAAAAAGAATTCAACAGAAAAAACAACTTAATTTACATATGTTTAATTATCAATTGGAGTTGATGATCTGAAATGATGTTATATTTTTTCACAAATAAAAAAATTTAATTTTTTTACAGTCAAAATCAATTAAGGGTCTCATGTGTCGTGGAGCACACTTTCCGTCCTTTCTCTTTTCCTATGTATCATTATCAAGTGGTCTCACTCTCCCTTTCTCGAGACCAAAAGGTGATGTCCCTCATCCCGTGAGTTTCTCCCAGACTGCCCCACGTCACGGGAGAGGAGGTAAATCAGGTACACAGCGGCCATGATCAATGGGAGGCCCAGTGCTGACTGCCCACAAGGACCCCACCCCTGAGGAGCAGAAATCCCACACTGCAGCTGGCCAGACTCGAACCTTGGCACTCGAGACCAACTCTACCATCCCACAACCAACTGTGCTACGCCCTGGGGGCACTCTCCCTTTCTCTTCTATATGTCAAGTCGGTGACCTTTCTCTTTTTTCTATGTATCAGGTGGCCCCCTGCGTCGTGGAACACACTTTCCCACCATTTTTTTTTTTTTTAGATTACGCCTTATTATTGACGTCTTCAGCCACCCCACCCCTAGAGCTACACTGAGGAGGTAAATCGAGGGATGTGCCCAAGTGATCAGGGTGATAGGCCTAAGCACCACTAATATCACTCTTAAGGTCCTCTCCCAGAAGGAAGCATTCTGCTTTCCCCAAGAATCGAACCCACACTAGGAACCTCCAGACAAGCTTTTCAGCCTACCCCTTTACCACTTGGCTATGCCCCTGGGGGCCACTTTCCCACCACTTTTCCTCCCTATGTAGACGGTCAAGTCTACAAATCACATTTATTTTTAATTTAAAATATTTTTATTAACTTAATGAGGAATCTTGAATTTAAAAATTATGTATAATCAATATTGTTGACACATATTTTTGTAACATTCTGCATCAAATGATAGGAAGATTCGGGACAACTTCTCCTGATAAGGCTACGCGAACTTCTCAGGGGGTCTCCTATCGTTAGATTTTCCAAGTCAAACACATTTAACCTGGGAGTTCTTTGACTACATTCAGCCCAAAATGTATCCAGTTGGTGTTGTTTCCTTCCTTACTTATTCTCAATATATATTACCATTCTCTGAACTCTTGGGATATTACACACATAGTGTCATCATCATAGGGCCCACAGTTGTGGGTCAACTCTCAACTCTCAACTCTCGCCCTTCTACGGCCAAGAGCCCCACCGCCCTTATGAGCCCCTCAGTGATTGCCCTCTGAGTAATCGATGTGGGACGAACCCGGTGCATCCACACCATCCCCCCCGACAGGTATGGTGGGACTCTATCGGCCCCTCCTTTATCGGGGGTTGTAAGGACTATTAGGGGAATTCCCACAGACAACGACAAATGTCGCACACATTTTTGTAACACCTCGCATCGAGTGATAGGAAGGTCCGAGATAACTTATCCTGATGGGCCTACGTGAACTTCTTAGTGGGTCACCCATCCTTGGATTTTCGACCGATAGAGCCCCATCACACCTGCGAGGGAGGATGGTGTGGATGCACCGGGTTCGTCCCACATCAGTTGCCCAAAAGGCAACCACTAAGTGACTCATAAGTGTGGTGGGGCTCTTGGCTGTATAAGTGCTAGAGTTAAGAGTTGACTTGCAGCTGTGGGCTTCCATGATGATGACACGATGTGTGTAACACCCCAAGAACTCACAGAAGGGTAGTATATATCGAGAATAAGTAAGGAAAGAAACAACACCAACTGGATACCTTTTGGGCTGAATGTAGGCAAGGAACGCCCAAGTTAAGCGTGCTTGACCTGGGGAAATCCAAGGATGGGTGACCTCCCTAGAAGTTCGCGTAGACCTATTAGGGTAAGTTGTCCCAGATCTTCCTATCGCTCGATGCGGGATGTTACAAAAAATGTGTGTTAACATTTGACGTCGTCTGTAGGAATTCCCCTTAATGGTCCCTACAACCCCCGATAAGGGAGAAGTCGATAGAGCCCCACCACACCTGCCGGGGGGATAGTGTGGATGCACTGGGTTCATCCCACATCAGTTGCCCAGAGAGCAACCATTGAGGGGGCTTATAAGTGTGGTGGGGCCTTTAGCTGTAGAAAGGCGAGAGTTAAGAGTTGACCCACAATTGTGGGCCCCATGATGATGACACGATGTGTGTAACACCCCAAGAGCCTAGAGAAAAGGGTAGTATATATCGAGAATAAGTAAGGAAAGAAACAACACCAACTGGATACCTTTTGGGCTGAATGTAGGCAAGGAACGCCCAAGTTAAGCGTGCTTGACCTGGGGAAATCCAAGGATGGGTGACCTCCCTGGGAAGTTCGCATAGGCCTATTAGGGTAAGTTGTCCCAGATCTTCCTATCGCTCGATGCGGGATGTTACAAAAATGTGTGTTAACATTTGACGTCGTCTGTAGGAATTCCCCCTAATGGTCCCTACAACCCCCGATAAGGGAGAAGCCGATAGAGCCCCACCACACCTGTCGGGGGGATAGTGTGGATGCATTGGGTTCATCCCACATCAGTTGCCCAGAGAGCAACCACTGAGGGGTCTTATAAGTGTGGTGGGGCTCTTAGCTGTAGAAAGGCGAGAGTTAAGAGTTGACCCACAACTGTGGGCCCCATGATGATGACAAGATGTGTGTAACTCCCCAAGAGCCTAGAGAAAAGGGTAGTATATATCGAGAATAAATAAGGAAGAAAATAACACCAGCTGGATACATTTTGGGTTGAATGTAGGCAAAAAAACTCCCAAGTTAATCGTGCTTGACCTGGGAAAATCTAAGGATGGGTGACCCCCTAGGAAGTTCGCGTAGGTCCATCAGAATAAGTTATCCCGGACCTTCATATCGTTCGATGCGGGGTGTTACAAAAATGTGTGTCAACATTTGTTGCCGTCTGTGGGAATTCCCTTTAATGGTCCTTACAACCCTCGATAAGAGAGGGGACAATAAAGCCCTACCACACTTGCCAGGGGGGATGGTATGGATGCACTGGGTTTGTCTCACATCGGTTACCTAGAGAGCAACTACTGAGGGGCTCATAAGTGCGGTGGGGCTCTTGGCCATAGAAAGGCGAAAGTTAAGAGTTGACCCGCAACTGTGGCCCCCATGATGATGACACGATATGTGTAACACCCCAAGAGTCCAGAGAAAAAAGTAGTAAATTTCGAGAGTAAATAAGGAAGGAAATACACCAACTGGATATCTTTTGGGTTAAATGTAGGCAAAAAACTCCCAAGTTAAGCATGCTTGACCTGGGAAAATCCAAGGATGGGTGACCCCCCTAGGAAGTTCGTGCAAGCCCATTAGGGTAAGTTATCCCGAGCCTTCCTATCGCTCGATGCAGGGTGTTACAAAAATGTGTGTCAATATTTAGTGCCGTCTGTGAGAATTCCCCCTAATGATCCCTACAACCCCTGATAAGGGAGGGGCTGATAGTGTAACACCCTGAAATTTTGGAGACAATAATAATTATCAAATTTCGGTATCTGAGGATTTAAGATATCAAAATGATAATAATAATATAATCACAAAAATAATAAAAGTGTAAATTAAATTTAGTTAATTAAAATGTTTAAATTTGTGTGGCAGTGCGCATGTGCTTAGAGGCCAAGCTATCTACAGTGGCCATTTCTTCAAAATGGAAAACAGAGAAGAAACAGAGGAGAGAGATAAGTGGGCCGAGAGATTGGGAGAGGGAAAAGGCTCGGCCAAGTGAGGGAGGAAGGGAGAGATCGAGAGGGAGAGATTGAGATTGAGAGAGAAGGAGAACAGTGTGAGAGAGAGAGCTCGAGAGGGAGAGAGGCTGGCCAAGTGAAGCTCGGCCATGGCAGCCGAGCTCTGCAGCTGAGCAAGGGATGGAGCGACACGAGGAAGGCCAGCGGCGACGACGATGGAAGCCCGAGAGGCGGCTGGAAGTGGCAAACTCGCGGCCATGGTAGCCATGGCCGCAAGCTCACCGAGTTGGCGCGCGAGTGGCCGCGGCGATGCTGGTTCGGCCGCTGGAAGAAAAGAAGAGGAGAGGAAGAAAGAAAGAAGAAGAAGAAAAAAGAAAAAGAAGGAAATGAAGGAGAAGAAGAAGAATGGCATAGGAGCAGTGAGCGCGGGAAGGAGAAGAAAAGAGGAAAAAGAAGAAAGAAAAAGAAAGAAAGAAAAGAAAAGAAAAGAAAAGAAAGGAAAGAAAAGAAAAAGAAGGAAAGTAAGGAAAAAAAAAATTAAAGGAATTTTAGAATTTTTCGGCATGGAAAGTGATCAGGTACGTGGGTAAAAATTAGTAGAAGCGTGATATGTTTAAATTATAAATTTTACGCGATTAGAATTAATTAATTTAAGTCCCGGTTGTGTTATTTAATAGGAAATGTTTTAATTCGCATCAGGAGCACAAGAGAGGCTGAAAGCAGTCAATTTCAGGCAAGTTCCTAACCCTCTCCTCCAGTTTTTTAATTCCCGTGAGAAACTCCGTGATTTCTTGTATTTTATACCCTCCTTTACTCTAATTCAGCGTCTGACATTATTTATTGAGGATTATTCATTGTTTTAATTTAAATTAAATCCGAGACTT
The DNA here is from genome assembly GCA_036245055.1 of Diospyros kaki. Taxonomy (NCBI): domain Eukaryota; kingdom Viridiplantae; phylum Streptophyta; class Magnoliopsida; order Ericales; family Ebenaceae; genus Diospyros; species Diospyros kaki. The sequence goes on from BSEG01000007.1 coordinate 37,766,864, forward strand.
TTAAAGTTTTATTTATTGCGTGTCTACGCGGGTTTGTACCACCCCCATTCCTTTCGGAATGATGCCAAACCCAGCTTGGAGACTAGGTTCTTAGACATGCGGGATTATTTACGGTTTTCTTGGATTTATTTATGGTTCGAATAGAGCTATCGAGCAGTAGGGCAGGGGTCAGCTGTTTGGTGACGTTGGGATAGACTATTGTACGGCCCTGAAGTGGACTGTCGGGTGGACGCTCCTAGTCACTGGCCGTTGACCGGTGCCGGGCACTGCTGACTAGCTCTGTCGGTATGTGATTTACTGCATGATTAGATACATTGTATTACTGTTCATGATTTTATATGCACATGGGTACGGGTTGCATGTTGGGATATTCATTTATTGAGTATGCTTGGACACGGACATTCTAGCTTGGTCAGGTTGCATCTAGTACGGGCATAGGCATCGCGTGTGGTTTACTATGTAGGCGGAGCATGGCCTGATACCTGGATGTATGGGCGCCAGTGTATCACGTTGATGCTTACTACGCCATTGCATTTTTATGTGCATTACATGGTTACTAGTAGTTAGTTATTAGTTCTCGGACGGGAGGACCGTTTCGAGGGAGCCTATAGCTCGGGTGTCGGGAGTACCGACACGGACACACGAGTGACGAGAGCACCGACTCAGGATCGCGTGCGCAAGTTTGTGGAGATATTTGTTGCCTTTCAGGGCAGCGGTAGGGTGGTATGGGACTTGGGTGCCGTATGTCTTGTGTGGACCCCAAGGACTAGTATATGTTTTATTATGCTATACTGTTGTGTTGTAGCGTCTCATACCTTATGTGTACCTGGGGGTTTATTTTGGAGAGAGTTTTCTGATTATGTTCAGCCTTCAGCCTTTCTTTTCTTTATGCTTGCTGAGTCTCTCGACTCATTTTGCTTTCTATCATTTCAGGTAGTGCCAGCGTGGGTCCGGGCAAGGGCGTCAGTGTCTAGGGGCATAGTCGGTATGGTGTACAGGCAGTTTCATTAGTCCCCGTCAACTCTAATGTCTGAGTAGGATCTATTCTATTATTTTCGACTGTGTCAGGTCATTTCCCTTGTCTCGTGTATGTCGGCACAAGAGTTTGTATTCATTTATTTATCTTGTGACCACTGTGCTAGCGGGGTACCCGTAGTGCATGCATGTATATAGCTTAGCTTTTGCTGTTTTCATTCTTGGGTATGCATGCCAGGATAGTTTCCATCTTGTGTTTAATTCTTTTTCCCTTCCGTAAGTGCTCCCGTTCGGGTAGTCCGGGTGGTTTGAGATATCCGGGCGGGGGTGCTTACAGATAGAGCCCCACCACACCTGCGGAGGGGGGGATGGTATGGATACACCGGGTTCATCCCCACATCGGTTGCCCAGAGAGCAACCACTAAGGGACTCATAAATGCGATGGGACTCTTGGCCGTAGAAAGGCGAGAGTTAAGAGTTGACTAGCAGTTGTGGCCCCCATGATGATGACATGATATGTGTAACACCCCAAGAGCCCAGAGAAAGATAGTATATATCGAGAATAAATAAGTAAGGAAACAACACCACCTTGATATCTTTTGGGATGAACGTAGGCAAATAACTCCAAAGTAAAGTGTACTTGGGCTGAGAAAATCCAAGGATAGGTGACCCCTCTGGGAAGTTCACGTAGACCCATCAGGGTAAGTTGTTTCGGACTTTCTTATCGCTCGATGCGAGGTGTTATAAAAATGTGTCAACAAATATATTTTATTTTTTAAATAAAATATATTTATTAATTTTATCTTATGTCTTTAAAATACAAAATAAATAATTTATTTCTTTTTTATTTTTTATAATCTCATTTTCAATCAAATACTTCGTTAAATAAACTAGAGTTAGTAACAAATAGGGAATAAGAAGAGTCGAGTTAGGCCGAGCCATGCATGGGCCATCCTCAACCTCCACCCTTTGTTCCCTCGCCTCATCCTCATACCACGGCCGCGCCCCAATAATGAGGCGTGGGGCAGCAGGGTCAATGCAACCCTACCTTGACCTCATCCAACCAAATTCAAAAAATTAAATGTTAATTGTGAATTAAAAATCATTTATGTCTCTAAGTAACTCTTTACTATGTTAAAAATAGTTTAGATAAGTTTTTAAAATAGATTAGAGATGATATCGTGCAATTTATGTATAAATAGAAAAGTATATTTTAAATTTTATTTTATTGAAAATATTTTATAATCTTAAACTTTTTTTACTTAATTAATAGAATACATAATATATTTATATATAATCATAATATTTTAAATAACTCAGTATGAGAGGTTTTGCCCTAAGGGAGGTGGCCTTACCCTAACTCATTTTTAAATAAATTATGATTTAATTTTCATATAATATTTTTAAAAATTTGGACCAGTAGAATTCCAGCATGTCTATCACCTGTGCTTGTTACTGTAACAATAATGTTATTTGTTTTGATAACTCAAATGTCAAAATTTGCGTTCCCTTATTCTTGGGTAGGTGACCTTCTATACTTGCCCCCACCAATGGGGTGTAACAATGTTATTTTAATTCGATTGAAAGGCAATCTCCACAAACCTTTTGTGGTGGTTGAAAAGGGCCCACCTCACAATAATTGAACGTGTTCGATTATATTATCTAAAATTTAATTTTAGATAATATGTTTTAAAAAATAAAAATAATCTCACTTTTTTAAAAAATGAATTCAATAAAAGAAAATTTAAATATTAATACCATACATATTTTTTTTATAAAAAAATTAAGAATATTTGATTATTTTCATAAAAATATTATAATAATTATATATTTTTTATTATAAATATATACGATCAAACACACTCTAAATAATTTAAAATTACTTGGAATTGGGATTGGAATTTGCCCCTTCCATTTATCATCCTCTTCAGTCGTCCCCACTTTGTGGCCATCTTCAAAGACTCAGTGACTGAAATCAGATCAAATTATTGGAAGCATGTTTTGCCTGTTTGTTTTAGTTTTATTTATTTTCTTAAATATTGTGAAACATATGTTGATTATTAAATTATTATGATTAATTGATAATGTGTTATAATAATCCTAATAAATTAGAATATAACTAATTAATGTAATAGTTTTTTTGTTTTATTTTTTTTTAAATCTATTAAAATTGAACAATTAATTATTTTAGATTCTAGTTATCTTGATCATAAAACTAAAGTATTTTCAATGGTTGGTTTCAATCATTCAAATTTGCTATGGACAGTGTTGGTGATAATATTTAAAAAATAAATAGTTTTTTTTTAAAAAAATAATTTTTTGATCTATTTAAACTCAACCTTTAAACCATTTTGATTTTTAGGCATGTGAGCCACGACATGAAAGAGATTTTGATGATCAGTTTCGATTGTCAAAATCTATCATAAACAGTTGAAAAAAGAAGAAGAAAAATATATATGATTTTGAAGTGACAATATATATGATAATTTATTAATATATATTTATAATTTTTTAGCATTCTAATTTTCAAAATTATCATAAATAAGAAAAGAATTCAACATAGAAAGCAGCTTAATTAGATATGTTTAATTATGGATTAGAGTTGATGATTTAAAAGGATTTATATTTTTCACAATTAAAAAAAAATATTTTCTTTACGGTCAAATTCGATTCTCATGTCACTGCAATTTTATTCATTGACTTTAATTGGGGTGGACATTACTCTCCGTTAGTGTTATGGACCTTCAATTTTAAGTACTTATTTTTTATTCTGTCTTCTTTTTTTTTCATTCTTCTTTTTCCTAGCAAGTCTCTTCTCGCCGACAATGTCCTGCATTGACTACCACTGCATCCTCTCTTATAATAAAGAGAGGCAATGAAGCACTAGGCGATGAGGGGAGACGGAGAGAAAGTTGGCGGCAAGAGACAATTGCTAAAAAAAAAGAACGAAAAGAGAGAAATAGAATCAAGGTGACTTTAAGAGATACCCATCTTGAAATGAATTTTTCATTCCTATACTAATTAGTAGTGACATTCACCCAAATTAAAGTGGGGGAACAAAATCGAACTCGTCTGACGTGCCCTGGAGCACACTTGCCTTTCTCTTTTCTTAATATACCCAATTATTTTTTTTTTTCCTCTTTCATCTTCAATCTAATCTTTTGTAAAAGTAAACTAAAGCTAGCCAAAGAACGGAAAAAGGAGACCAAGGCTGCGTTCTCTTTACTTTTTAATTTTTAATTTTGAATTTGAAATTTATTTTTAGTTTTCTGTTTTAATAGTCTGGTTTTAGAAAATTGAAAACGCGTTCTGTTTTTTATTTTAAAAAATTATTTCTCAAAACAAAAAATTAGAAAACACGTTTTTTTTAAAATTTTAAAAATAATTTTTTAATAATATTTTATTTAATAAATTTGATTATTCAGTAAATTATAAGTATTTAATATTAATATATTATTAAAAAAATATATACATTTTAAAGTTAATAAATTTTGTAATATTTTTTTTATTATAATAATAAAATATAAATAAATATCTTTTGAGTTTAGAGTTTATTTTGAATGAAAACACTCAAAAATAATTTTTTATTATTTTGAGTTTTTTTATAATTTTTTTATTTTATTTTTAAAAATAATAGCGAGAATATGTTTATATTATTTTAAAAAATTAAAAATTAAAAATAACTTAAAAATAATAAAAAAACGCAGGCTAATCTCTATCTCTCTCTATATATAGATGGATTAATTATATAATAATTACTTACTTTATATTATGTTACTATTTCATTCTTTTTAATGCCGCAAACAATAATATTATTTTAACAAGACTAAGACTTGGTCTACAATATATCCCTCCTCCATTCATGTTTCCAACCCACTCCAAGCCAAAAGTTTAATCCACGGAGCTGAAAGGCAACCTCTTCGCAGTTGTTGAAAGCTTCGTAATTGTTGAAAGGACATTAAAAGCTGGCCCCACCTCACAATAATTCGATACCATGGCGTGATTTAAAATTGCTTGGAATTGGGATTGGGATTTGTCCCTTCCATTTATCATCCTCTTCAGTCCTCACCACTCTCTGGCTGTCTTCAAAGACTCAGCGACTGCAATCAGACCAAACTAAATTATACAAGTTTGTTTTAGTTTTATTTATTTTCTTAAATATTGTGGAACATATATATGCTGATTATTAAATTATTATGATTGATGGATGATGCGTTATAATAATCCTACCAAATTAGAGTATAACTAATTAATGCAGTGTTTTGTTGTTCCTCTTCCTACTGAATTGTGTTTTGAACTTCATTTTATGTGTATATATGTTTGGTTTTGTATTCATCATCTTCATTTTATTCATGTTTAGGCTTGTCATGGCTGCTTCATTGTCATCTCCCATCTTACCACCACAGCGGGAATACGATGTCTTCTTGAGTTTTAGCGGCCTTGATAGCCGCAAGAACATTATTAGTCATCTACAAGCTGCTTTGAAGCGAAACGGCTTTCGCACATTTAAAGATGACAAAAACTTGGATAGAGGAAAGGATATTGCGGCAGGACTATTCGAAGCAATTGAGAATTCATCAATGTCTATTGTTGTGTTCTCAAAGAACTACTTTGCATCAAAATGGTGTCTGGCTGAACTCCAGAAGATTATGGAGTATAGCAAGAAATTACATCATATTGTTATTCCCATCTTTGTTGATATAGAGCCATCTGATATACGAAGTTTAAAAGGGAGTATTGCGGAAATCTTGGCCAAACACGAAGAAGAAGTTCCTGAGAATTGGAGAGCAACTCTGATTGAAGTTGCCAGTTTGGCTGGTTTCGTCTCCAACAGTGATAAGTATACTTTTTTTTTTTTTATAATCACTTAATTTTGATTATTGAAATGTTTGTAGAATTATATTTTTTTTTAATTCAATCCTTTTGGTCGAATTAATAGGGATGAAGCAAGCTTGGTTGAGCGTATTGTTAAAGAGGTGGAAGGAAAATTAAATTTGGGCATACATTTAAATGTTGCAAAGCATCCAGTTGGAATACAACCTCGTTTACAAAAGGTACTCGAGGAGTTGTGCTTGGAGTCATCTGATGATGTTCGCATTGTTGCAATATGGGGAGTTGGCGGACTAGGTAAGACAACAATTGCCAAAGCTGCTTATAATCATATTCGTAACAGGTTCAAAGGTTGCAGCTTTGTTGATAATGTTAGAGGAACATTGGAGAAATCAAATGGGGATTTGCTTGCTTTGCAAAAACAAATTCTATCTGATATCTCGAAGAATGAAAATTATAAAATGGGAAACATTCATGAGGGGGTTGAATTCCTAAAACGCAAAGCTTTCTACGGAAGAAAAGTGCTCATAGTTCTTGATGATGTAGATCGTGTGGAACAGATGGATGCACTAGCCATCGATCCACGAGTCCTTTGTCGTGGGAGTAGAATTATTGTAACTACTAGAAATATTTCATCCTTGTACTCGCTTCAATCGGTGCTTAGCATATATGAGCTTGAGCTGTTGAATAAGGATGAATCTCTTCAACTCTTTAGTTTGCATGCCTTCAACCAACATAACTCCCTAGAGGGCTTTATGGAGCTTTCAAATACAGTGGTGGATTATGCCGGGGGTATTCCATTAGTTCTTGAAGTTTGGGGTTGCTTATTGAATGGCAACAACAATCAATCTGAATGGAGAAGTGCAATTGCAAAAATGAAAAAGATTCCTTCTGCTGACGTTCAAGGAAAACTAAGGATAAGTTTTGATTCACTAGATGAAAAAGAGCAAAAATTGTTCCTAGATATAACATTCTTCTTTTTTGGTGAGAGAGAAAATTTTACCATTCAAGTATTGCAAGACTACGAGATTTTCCCAGAAATTGGATTTCGACGCCTGAAGAATCTCTGTCTCCTAAAATGTGTAGGATCTGTGATTGTAATGCATGATATTATCAAGCAGATGGGTAAGGAGATGGTTCGACAAGAGAATGTTGTTTATCCAGGAAAACGTAGTAGATTATGGGATCGCAAGGATGTTCTTCAAGTGCTGAAAAATTGTGAGGTGAAATCCACACTGCCCAACTTCTCATTAACATTTGATGTTTACTTTCTTTACTTTTTGCTCAACAAGAAAAATAGAGAAAACAAGAAGATGGCAAACAAAGGAAATAAGGGCAAAAATGTACCCAAAATTTGTTATTGTTAATATAGCTTTTGATGTGTAATTGTTGCATGAATGTCAAAATGCATATGCATAGGCACATTCTCAAACCTTTTTTCTTTTTCACCAATGTAATTGATTTTTTCCTTTGATATGTGATGTGTTGTAGGGAACTCAAGCAATTGAGGGCCTTACCCTGTTGCACAATGGAAAAGATATTAAAGTGAAAGCAAAAGCATTTCAAAAGATGACAAGACTTAGGGTGCTTCATCTCGATCATGTTCTACTTAGTGCTGGCTATAAGCTTTTGTTTAGAAATTCTGGCTACAAGCATTTGTCCAGAAATTTAGTATGGCTACGTTGGCAACACTTTGATCTCAATGTTTTGCCATCGCAATTAAACTTGGAGAATTTGGTTTCTCTTAACCTACGTTACAGCAACATAAAACGAGTTTGGAGAGGAACTAAGGTAAAAAACCTTTTTTTCTTATATATTTTTCTTTTTCAAACACTGATATAAATCACTTGGATGCACATTCACCATGTGTATATCATATCATATGAGAACTGATATTTTATTGTTATTTTCAACAGGTTTTAAGTAAACTAAAATTTCTTGATCTCAGCCATTGTCATAACTTAACCACAACTCCTAATTTCTCTGGGCTCCCCAATCTTGTGGAACTGTATTTTATCAATTGCGTAAGATTGAAAGAGGTGGATAAGTCTATCGGACATCTCGACAAATTACATGTTCTACGGGTCGATGGTTGCAAGAGCCTTAGGAAGCTTTTGCCGGAGATGGGCATAAAACAATATTGGAAGGTAACTAAGTTGAAAACTTTTATTTCTTACATATTTTTCTTTTTCAAACACTAATATAAATCACTTGGATGCACATTCACCATGTGTATATCATATCATATGAGAATTGATATTTTATTATTATTTTCAACAGGTTTTAAGTGAACTAAAATTTCTTTATCTCAACGATTGTCCTAATTTAACCACAACTCCTAATTTCTCTTGGATTCCCAATCTTACGGAGCTGGCACTAATTTCCTGCTTAAGATTGCAAGAGGTGGATAGATCTATTGGACATCTCCACAAATTAAGTCTTCTAGCTGTCAGCAATTGCAACAGCCTTAGGAAGCTTCCGATGGAGATGGTGAACTTGAAATCTCTTGAAATGGTAGTCTTCCGTGTCTCCCCAAGCGAATGTCAAACATTGACAAAAAAGAGTAAAGGATCTCTTGGGCCGTCACTAAACTTTTTACAGGGCTTATGCTGCTTACAGTCATTGAAAATACAAGGCTGCTCTTTGACTCAATTACCTGATGATTTTGAGAGGATGATCTCATTAACCGAATTGGGCATAAGCGATTGTTCTTTGACACAATTACCTGATGGAATTGGGAGTTTGATCTCATTAACCTATTTGGATATTTGTCGTTCCAAATTTAGTTGCTTGCCAGAGAGTATATGCAACCTTACAAGATTGGAAACTTTATGTATTACATATTGCGATATGTCAAATCTGCCTAGTGAGCTTGGTAGATTGAACCGACTGAGAGAATTGTGTCTTAAAGGAAATAACTTTTGTAGCCTGCCAGAGAGCATCGGTGACCTTACAAAGTTACAGTATCTTAATTTGTGTGATTGTAAAAGACTCCAATCACTCCCCAAGCTTTCAGGTGGTCCATGTTTGTCCGTCATCGTTGACAATTGCACATCATTAAGAAGAATATCACTCGAATCAATCATGAACAATAAAAAGATGTCTTGTTACAATTGTCCTAAATTAGACGCGGAGTATTGTGCCCATAAAATTGGAACAAGTTTTTTCGATTACAAGGTATTAGCGCTCTTTCTTTTACATCTATGGTCGAAACAGATAAAAATGGTTCATTATTTTTTTGTGTTATTAAACAATGATTATGATACTAATTTGAGCTAATTATTTTGTAATTTATTCACCTTAGCGGTTTGGAATCAAAATTTGGAATGTACTATTTTGAAATGTACTAACACGACATGATTTATGCTTATATGCAGGTTGTAGGTTCATTTCAAATTCATTATTCAAAGGGAATGTTTCCTGATTGGTTGCAGCATGAGACCACAAATTCATATTATGCTCTCAAGGTGCCACCACCTCTTGGAGTTGGAAATAAGCATTTAATTATTCGATGCATTTTTTATGTTGTCCACACGATTGAGGGAAACTGCAATGCTTGGTGTATGCAATACAAACTTCACAACAAAACCAAAGACGTTTTTATTAATTTCGACTATTTATCTAACGAAGTTCAGCTTAAGAGCACAAATATTGCTAGAGATGGGATCACTTTTTATTATAGGTCTTTTCATGTGGACAAGTTGGACTTGGAAGAAGGCGATGAAATAGAAATTTCTTGGACACCTAAGGAGAATGTGGTTTTGAAGAAATGGGGAGTTCATGTTAGTTATTACACAATTGATGATCATCATTAGTAGTAAGTCCCTCTCTAACACAAGATTGTAGATTGATTGAATATATATAATATATAAATATATATTATATATATATAAATATATATAACCATTTAGCCATGTTTTTAAATTCTTTTCCCCATTTGTTAGTTGTTGGCATGCAATAAAATATATTCTGGAAGCTTTTATAATAAATATTACTAAATCAATTTATTCTTTACATGTTTGACATGATAGAAAAATGTATGCATTAAATACTCAAATACATGAATCAAGTAAATACATGAAACATTTGTGTGATTTTGTCTTTAGCTATAAATCATGAATCCAATTTAAATTTTTATTTAAAATATAAAGGGAGAAGGCAGAGAGAAATAAAAGATATTTTTAAATTTTGATGATCTCAATATAAAAAATATAAATTAATTAGATTTTCTATTATTTTTAATAAATTTTAATATTATTTTTGTTTCTGCATTACTATAGGAAGATATATATTTTTACATAGTTTAATTATGTAGTGTCTTGTTCTCGCATTACTATATGAAAAAATATTTAAGTAAATTGAGTGTACGGTTAAATTCATGCATATAATGGTTAATAGATTTGATTTTGTTATTTCAAATTTTTTAATTTAGTTAGACAATTTATTAAATAAAAAATGTTAAAAATCTGAAATGATGTTATATTTTATTTACGCTTGAAACTTACGCTTTCTCCATTTCTTTGTTAATTGGATCTTCTTCTGACTCAGGTTCATTCTTCAACCTCAAATTCACCAGATTTCGTAGGATCGTAGGTCTCAGAGAAGCTTTCGTATGATTTCTCAGTGCTGGTCATCATCTTCTCTACTCCATGTTTAAAAGACATCAAAGATGCCCATGGCTCACTTAAGGCTCACATTTTGTCTCCTCTTTTGTCAAGAGTGTCAAGAATTTAGGAGCCACTACCAATCCTGCAGTTTGCACCCTAATCAAGACTTCCTTATACCGGATCCTAAATGCAGCTAAGAGTAGCAATGCAATGGTTTTATCTCTCACTCTGTGCCAATCATTTCTAAATAGTCCAAACATAGTTCACACAAACAGCTATAATTAAAGTGAACAGAGATAGTTTAAGAATTTCCACTTGCAAATGAAGTTATGCCACGCATCAGATAGGAGGAAACAACAAATGTCTAAAAGAGGACATTGTTGATAAATATAAATTTATTTATTTTGGTGGATGTTGGTAATTTATTTTTGGTTGCAAAGAATAATAAGCAGGGGTAAAATACCTTACAGTGAATATAAGTTGCATCCCAATTCATAGAAGTATTGACATCGACTCCTTGAATCCATGTGTGCAGCATCAGCTGCAATTTCCTCTCTTGTCCAGGCATTCCAAGACATGATGCAAGGAGAAATGAAAAGAAACAACAACAATTAAATTTTTCAACAAAGAACAAGAAATTCATGTTCATATTTTGCCATGGCTCTCTCAGAACACAAAGGAATTCAGAGCCATGTTTTTCAATCTCACCAAATTTCAGATAGGATTTGCAAACAGAGAGTTACTTCACCTTAGGAGATTGCAACTGGTTAGTTGGGCAAGTTCATGGGAGAAGACTAATAGATGCTGCTTGTCTTAGGTGCAGCTCATGGGCAAGCCAAAAGGGAAGCTCTACCTTTGAACCTTGTTCTACCTGAAATAATAAAACACACCCATCAAGCTTAGGGCTAGCAACGTGTTCCTTGGCCTTCCACAATGTCACCTTAGAACTTGCATTACTTATTTCATACATAGAACACAATATAGCTAGGCCCAGAAGGTCCAGACGTGAAAATTTTGGTCAAGTTCACATGCATTAGTCAATTCAAGCAAAAGAACACAGCTAGGCCCAGAATTCTTCACAAGCTAAATACAGTTAACACAATTTATTCATTCTGATGATGAAATTAAATTTACCAAAAGAAAACTGGAAGCATATTATCACATTCCTATTCTGTACTTCAATCCCAAAAATAGAAGAATAGAATGGCAAGATAAATCACAAAACAGAAGGGGGAAATGCTGTACACAACTAGCTCAGCCTGATCCCACAATGAAACATCTACCCTTGTTGTTCTGTACATAATCAACCCCTCTAGAAGGTTGGGTTTCACATTGTGGATAATTCAACTGGTTTGCAATGGCAACCAAGCTCTGATTCTAAAACATTGTGAAACAACAATCGTTAAACTTGCTATGCATAATAGGCCATTGAAAATGTAATACAAAATAAAGTCAATTATAAACTCAATAAACCTGGTGCAAACGAGGATATAAACTCGATTGTGCGTTTTTGAAGAAGAGGGCATAGAATTCGCTTACAGACTCCGATTTTAGCCCATAATATATGCTTTTGGGGTAGCTTGACGAGACAGACGCAACTAGTCACTTTGCCACTACCGGTTATGTTTTTTATCCATTTAATTTTTATTTTATGCTAAAATGCATTTTTTTTTTATGATAATCAGACACCAAGTTGGCCTATGCGCATGAATTGGTTCAAGGAAAAAAAATCAAATAGAGGTGAAACATAGGCATGCATTTTATCAAACACATGGTGTACAACTAAAACAAAAACAAGGAATCCAAGCAATAAGGGAAAACCCGATTTAGGGAAAGAAATAAAAACAATCAATTCTGGATACAGATTATTACAAGGGCAAACCCGATTTGCATGTTGAGGAAGCTGTCGGAGTCAAATCTGGAGACTGTGGAAATGATATCAGAAGAGTCTTTTAGTGGGTCACAGCAAAGATTGCTAAGTTTGAAAATATTTGTACAGAATCGGGAGGGTTTGTTGAGGAGCCTTCTAGAGGGTTTGTACAGAATCAGGAGGGTTTGCTGATGAGCCTTTGTGGGAAGAAACGAATTTGTGTAAAATCATTGTTGGAAGCGATTTGCCCAGAAAAATCAACGATTTGCACAGAATCGCGGGTTTGTCTTGGGGAAGAAACAGATTCGGTGTTGGGAGGCTAATTTGGATTTGGCATGGATGAGGGGATTTGGTTCTTCGCTGGGATTTGAAGGCTTTGGAGTGGGTTTGCACGATTTACACACCATATGTAGAAAATGGTAAGTTTTGGGAGGCTAATTTGGATTTGGGGATGAAGCATTTTGGTTTTGGTGGGTTCTTCGCTGGGATGAAGCAATTGAAGGATTTGGTGGGTTCTTTTGCTGGGTTTTCAAGTTTTATTTGAATTTTTTAACTTTTAAGTTTTATTTGGGTTCTTCCCATTTTATTTTTTTATATTTTTTAATTTTTATTATTTTTATTTGAAAATAATTAAACTTATCTTTTAACTACAATTTAATAATTTTATAGTAAAATTTTATTTTTTGACTACATAATTTAGAATTGTAGATAAAACTTTTGTATTGAAAAATTATATTTTGTTGCAAAAATATTTGGTTAATTTAAATTTCCTACGATTTAATAATTATGTAATAAAATATTAATTTTTGATTACGAAATTTATAATGTAGATAAATTTTTCTTAGCTAAAATTATATTTGGTGGAAAAAATTTTGACTTCTTTGAATTATCTATAATTTAATAGATTTCATAGCAAAATATAACATTTTGGTACAAAAATTATTACGTAGAAAAAAAATTCATAGTGAAAAGATTATTTTGTTGTAGTACTCTTGATCGATCAGAATTTGGCTTCCTATCAGATAGTATATGCAGTCTTACATGCCCGTCAACTTTAGGGCTTGAATTCTGCAACTTGTCAAGTGAACTTGGGAGATTGACCCAATTGCAAATATTGAAGCTTAAAAGGAAACAATTTATGTGGCTTGCAAGAGAGCATTGGGAACTTTTATAACATATTGAATATCTATTTGAGCAATTGTCATAAACTCTAGTCACTTCTAAAATCTTTAGCATGTGTAGAACTAGTGAGAGCAAACAATTGCACATCGTTAGGAAACATATCACTTGAATCAACCGGTAACAATTATAAGGTGATTTCTTATGAAAATTATCCCAAATATTCTGCTGACAAAATTGGAACTAGTTTGCTCCAATACAAGGTGAGTACTATACTAACACATGATTTATGTTTTTTGCCCTACAGGGATCACATCCACTCAGAATTTTTGTTTCAGGGGAAGAGTTACCCAATGGGGTGTAGCATAAGACTACAAACTCATATTATTGTTTTAGGGTTCCGTCTCTAGAAAATATTGATTTCACAATATGGATATTTTACGTAGTACAAACACTAGAATCAAAAGGATGTAATTGGCTAATTAGTTATAGAATTCACAATAAAACCAAAAACATGATTCATGTTGATCACCATTAAAGATCTTTCGTATTGCGGTGGAGATCATCAAACCATAGTTGACTATTATCCATGTTTTGCATACATGTTGGGCTTGGAAGTAGGCTATGAAATTGAGGTTTCATTGATATTATTAAGGAACGTGCTTGTGAAGAATTGGGGATTTGATATTTTCTATGAAACAAGGGATTGAGAAGCTCCAATGAACCAAGAAATAGTGGAAGATCAAGAAGTTTCAAGGGTGCAAATTGTCAGTGATGAAGTGATGGAGAAGTTTCTTTAGAAAATGGATAGATTTAAAGAAGAAAAGGAGAATTAGAAAGAAGAAATGGAGGAGAAAGATGAAGAGACGAGAGAGGAACTAATTAGCCAAGAGTGAAGACGTTTTTTTTATATTCTGGGTGCACCATGTGGCGGCCCCTGGGCCGCCCATTCTGCTTTGCGCACGAAACAACATTTTGCTGCATTTTAAGAGGCCAATTTTGGCCATTCTAGTGGCCAATTCGGCCACTTTTTGCTTCCAAACTAGAGAGAGAAAATAGGGAGAAGAACGGGTAAAAGCAGTGAAGGAATGGAAGAAAAGAGAAAAAAAATAAATAAATAAAAGATTTTGAGGCTATTTGGTATTTAAAAATATATCGATAAGTGAATAAAATTAGCATAAATTTTATATGTTTAAATTATAGAATTGATACGGCTAGATTATGTTGATTATGCAGTTAAATTTAATTAATTTGAGCCGTTAACGTATTATTTTATATAGAATATTTTACTTTGCATCGGGAGCGTAGAAAATGCAAGAATCAGCCAAATAAAGGTAAGCTCCTAACCCTCTTCCCGTGTTTTTTATTTTTCGTGAAAGTCTCTGTAGTTTTTTGTATTTTATTCCCTTCCTCATCGTGACTCGGTTCCACGCACTAATAATAATAATCTGCGTGGTGACCACCCTATGACTTATATTTTATTAATGAAGTTATTGTTAATGAAATGAGCTAAGTAATGATGTCTTGGTGTCTCTCATTTCCACCGTCACGGAGCTTTGTATCGCTTCGCTTTTCTTAGGAATGATGCTGAACCCGTTGGGGCTAGGTTCTTAGGAAATGGTTCTGGTCAAGATTATGAGGTTATGTTAATAATTTATTATGATTGTGGAGATGGTTTCCTGTGTATGAGAAAAGATGAGGACATGAACGACATAATGGTGCCTATGTTGTTATGGATAAAGTGTGTGAAATAATTAGCTTAAAAGACTAAGTTGAATGTCGTCTTTGTGTGTCTAAGGGTATGGGGTACAAAGCCACTGTTTGTCAACCGTGGGTCGTGGCAGTTGATGGCTTGATGTATGGGCGTAAGTCATCGGCTGTTACGATAAGGGTTAGACGAGCTAAAAGAGCTAGTACTGCCAGATTCCCGCCTTGGCTTGTGCATAACATGATGTGTGTGATGCATAAGGATTGGGTTGCAATCATTGGTGAGACATACTTTGTGTGTGATGGGATGTGTGAGCATTTGCATAACCCCATTGGTCTAAGAGCCGACTCGGGTTCTTTAGGTGAGCCGATGCATTTAGAGCATATTGCATGTGTGAATTCCTATGTGGGCATAGCATGGCCTGATGCTTGGTTTATGGGGGGCCTTGCCATCATGTTTATGCTACGAAAGCCATTGCATTTCTTATTTGTTGCACTGCATGGTGAGAATGTGCAGTTGTAAGTGATGAGTATGGATGGTAGGCGTGGCCACGGTAAGACATTGGGAGTGAGACCCACGACGGCGTGGCCCACGAAAAAACCTTAGGAGTGAGACCCACGGCAACAGTAAGACCCTGGGGTGAGACCCACAGCAACAGACTGTGTTGAAAGTGACAGGAAGTGAGATGTAAAGGAAATGATATTTGGACTTGGGCGCCAATGTGTGTTTGATGTGGGCCTCAAGGACCGTTTATGTGAAGTTTATTATATGTTTATGCATTTGGATATAAGACAGGTATTGGACATTGTAACGCTCTGCTTTTCGGGCACGTTATAAATTGGGACAATTTTGGAATAATAATTTTTTTCTATTTAAAACCACGACTAAACTATATAATTGCTCTTATCCATCCCAAAATTTTCATACATTTATCTCAAAAAGAATCATTATATACATCAAATGCGGAAGCTAGAATCGAATCTGACATCTTACATTAATCATTAATCAACTCTTATATCATCGCTTCTCGAACTTAATCCCTAATACAAGACTATTCATCAATGGAACATAACATCTCAACATAACTTAATACATAACATAAGTTCTTAACTAACATTAATCCTAAATAGGGTTATACATTATCATTCCTTAAACTTCAATCATAAATCATCTTTTACATCATGGACTTTCAAAACGTTCAGAGAATAATGTAGCAAAACTTAAATACATGGGTTACATATCATACATTTCATTTCACATTAATCTCATCATGCACTTTGCTAAGTGTCATTTCATGCCTCATTCATCTTCGTTTTTGCTATAATCTCCATTTGGAACGTTTGAATATTCTAGGGACAAAGCCCAAATTAGATGATGAATCATCTAAGTAAGCATTCATTTATAAATTTGCATGCGTGAGTGCAAAATGCAACAATGTCCTTTCCACTTGGCCGTTTGAGCCGACAAGTCTTTAACAACTTTCATACCGGCCTGAGCCGACGTTGCTTGTCCGTACTCTCAAACATATGCAATGCATGATGGATGGTAACATTTATGTATGTATGCATCTCATCACAACATGTTAATGCATCTACGTGCAAACACATCATAACATAACATGTCAACATGTCAAAACATACTTTGAAACATACATCATTTCAACATATAGGCATTTCATTTCAAACAATAGGACACGTTTTCAGAAAATACTTTTCATAAATAAATTAAGTTTTGAGAAAACTAGCTTACTTTTGAAGTTTGCTTAAGCCTCGAGAAGTGTGTTTTTAACCTCAAGTGTGCGACTGTCTTGATTTGCGTGCCAACCTCAAAATTCGCACAAGTCACTTCAACTTAAACCTCAAAGCATCTTAATCATCACATTTATTTAAATAAGTATTAAAACCTATTTTTTCATAATTTCTTACATTTTCTTTATTTTTCTTTCTAATTCTTTCTATTTTCCTTAATAAATCAAAACTAAATATTTCTCAATTATTTTCTCAAATATTTCACTATAAAAATTCATAAAATATCATTTCTATATTTCTAAAATTTTCTAAGAAATTTTGCTTACCTTGATTTAGCCCTTCAGGCTTTTTCGGTATGCGTGCCCTGATCTCAAAAATCATGCCTGACCTATTTTTCTTACCAAAATCTCTAGAATATTAATATATCTTCATTTCTTATTTTTCAAAATTTTTTAGAATTTTTCTTTATTTCTTTTCTTATTTTCTTTTTTCTTTTCCTTTCCTTTTCTTTTTTTTTTCTTTTCTTTTCCTTTTTCTTTTCTTCTTTCGTTTTCTTTCTCATTCCCTGTTCACCTTCTTCTTCAATTTCTTTGCAACACAAGCACGCAGCCATCCTTCCTCATTTTTTTCCTTCTTTCTTTTCTTTCTTCTTTTCTTTTATTTTCTTCTTCTTCTTCTCTTCTTCTTCCTTCTCTTCCTCTGATTCTTCTTTCCTCCATGGCCGCGCACAGCACCTGCAACCTGAACCAGCCATGCGTGCATGGCCCAGCTCTGTCGGCTGTCGCTTGGGCCTCCTCCAATCGCCACCCGATCTCTCTCTCTCGGCCATTGCTCTCAAACTCCCTCTCTGCCTCCATCTCTCATCTCTCATCTCTCTTTTCTCTTTTCTCACCCAAGCTCTCTACAACTCTCTGCTTTAGCTTCCATTCTTTCTTCACTTCCATTTCCATCTAAATATAGGCAAGCCACTACAACCTTCCTTCAGCGCACACGCACACACGACATATCCTTTCAATTGAAGAACCAATCCCATCGCTGCATGCCGCCTCCTACGCCTCCATTACGCAGCCTTCTTATCCCTCTAGCCATCACGAGCACACACATAACACACACACAGCGCGCACGCGCGCGCGCGCACACACACACACACACATATATATATATATATAATTTATATTATATTATAATAATAAAAAATTATACATTTAAATCTCACTTTCCGACTGTATTTCACTTAGCAATTTCCCTAATTGCACTTGTATCCTCAAACAACAAATTAATTTGCGTTATGATACATTAAATTTTAAATTAATAATTCTAAACTTACTCGATAAGGACAATTTTATCTATGCGCCATCACTGGACCTTTGTTTCATCCTAAAACCACTTCAGGGTTGATCGTTATGAAAAACCGGAATCTCCCAGGGTTCCGTTGACTTCTCGAAAGTCTCCTACGATAATTCGGTATTTCAGCCTAAAACGAAACTGTATTTTAGCTGTACTGAATATCATCTCAATTCAAATTTCTTTTACTTCCATAAATCCTATTTTGGAACGTTCATCGATACCATATCATTTTTCATAGCCAATTATACTCCGAGACATTTCCTATAGTCGATTCAGGGATTTATTTTGCTATTAAATCCACTTTTTGGTATTTTAATCTCACTAAAATTACGTTGCAACCTTATGCTAAAACGGGATCTTACAGACATGGCATGGCATAACATGATGTTGCATTGGCATGAATTGCATGGGATGTTATGGGAAGAATCCTATCTGTATCCTACAACCTTTCTTTCTAGAGCTTACTGAGTCTCGTGACTCACGTTTGTTTTCCATCATTCCAGTTCAAAGTTCACCTAAGTTGGAGGGTGCGTTCGACAGAGTTGGGTTGGGTCCCAATTGTCGAGTCATGATAGCAAGTGCAAAGCCCTCCCGAGACAAGGTCCTAGGTGTCATTGTATTTATGTTAAGATTAATGTTTATGTTTTTGAGATTGACGTATGTTATGTAAGCCCAGGTGGGCTCAAGTTGTGAATTATTATGAAAAGACAATTATGAAATGTTATGCGTAGTAAAAAGTTATGATTTCAAAAAGGGTTGTGTATGAGTTGTAGTTGGGTTATTGTTCGATATCATTCAAATAATGACCCTCTCACAGATCCTCTATGCGTGGTAGGGGCTCTAGGAGGTGGGCCGTTACAGATTTAAAAAAGAGAAGGAGAATTAGAAAGAAGAGATGGAGGAGAAAGATGAAGAGACGAGAGAGGAAATATGATAGCTGAATGATGAAGTGACGAAATTAAGGGAAGGAATTGAGAGACTCAAAAGAAGATCAGAACAATTCTATTTGTAAATTCATATCCCAATGCTTTTGTTGCTTTTTAAGTTCGTCCTCATTCACGATAAAGATGGCCAAATCTTGAGGTGTTAAGTAACGTGATCAAATTTTGATTTTTGAGTATACGAGCTCACTCATGCACCTAGTGTACAAAAGCATTTTCCCGGTCGCTCTCATTATGTGGAGGAAATTTACATGCCCTATAATTTTGTCAACAACATGTATAATATATGTCAATGTCCTCTTTCTTTTGGGCAAGGATAATGTCATTTGGACATAGTTTTTGTACAAATCATCAATCTTAAGACTGGGGGAGTCTAGGCCCAAAGGCCTTGCTTAATGAAAAACCTGTCCTAATCGCATTTTGGGCCTAAAATTTTGACCGTAGACATTCAAAACCCATTAATAAATAATAATGATTAGTCCCTATCTGCTTGACATTTCAGACTGATTTTTCATCCCTTTTATCATATCGTTGTTCTTACAGAGAAGTACCTATTCTTGATTTGGGTTTGAAGGATTTCTTCTTATTTGATGTTAGTTTTGGTTAAGGTCCTGTTAGAATTCATTATGATTTCTATAAAATTCTGTGTTTGTTTTCAAAATTCTGAAAATCAAAACAAAAAGTGTTATCTTTTTCTACAAAGAATCTAACACTAAGTCCAAAATTTGAACACTCTTACTCTTATGTGTTGGTCCCTTGACACCATACAATGGCAACTCAAGAGGGAGGGTGAATTGAGTTGATAAAATATTAGGTCTATTTTC
Organism: Diospyros kaki; assembly: GCA_036245055.1. NCBI lineage: Eukaryota > Viridiplantae > Streptophyta > Magnoliopsida > Ericales > Ebenaceae > Diospyros > Diospyros kaki. The sequence goes on from BSEG01000007.1 coordinate 37,786,833, forward strand.
AGTTTATTTTGAAAACTCTTGAATAAACTTTATACATAAAAATACTTTGATATATACGTGTATATTCCACCAGTTCCAAGATGAGAATTTAAATGTGCAAGAATCATAAAAAATAAAAACAGCAAAGCACACAACACATATAGTGGTTCGGTGATCCCACGTCTACTCCACTCTCCTAAGGTATCAACAACCCTTAGGGTTCCACTATTCTCAATCACCCCGAGATTTTACCGTAGCTAACCTCGAAAACTATTACACCTAGATTTTGTAATGATTCTAGGAAACCAACTAACGACCACAAAGATAAAGTTTGAGTATTACAACTATGTCCACCTTTGGACAACACAATAAAGCACAACAAGATGCAAAGATACAACTGTACTATACAAAATACAACATAGATTAAACAAATACAGTTGACCTCAAGCGGATTTGCAAGATGGCTTTTCGATCCCTTGCTTGCAAGAGCCTAAGAACAAATGAACAATGTAGATCCGTGAGTTTGAGTGCTTCTTGAATAGGCTTGAAAGATTTGAGCACTTGTTTTCTTTTCTTGAAAGATAGATCTTGAGAGAGCATCTTTTTTTGTTGTGTCTTTTTCTCTGGGCAAAAGGTATATATATATATATATATATATGGAACAAGAAACGAGCAGAAATTGGGCTAAAAATCCGAACGTTGGACCAGGACAGTCAACTGTCCTATCCAACAGTCGACTGCAACTTGAAAGGAGTCGACTCCAAGAAAACCTAGAGTCGAAGGAGTCAACTGTTGAAACATAGCTCTCAGCTATGTCGACTCTGTATAACCCGAACTTCAGCTATATCGACTATGGCTAAGCCCCAGTCGACTGGCAATAGAGGAGTCGACTGTTCCTATACGGGAGTTGACTTTTGGTCCAAAAAAATTGACAAACACTTAAAGAAAAGCTATACAAGCTTCATAAAAATGTTGTAATATGAAAAACTATATTAACATTTATATAACACTTAGATAAAATCATGTGAATTAATTAAATAACATTTAGGGGCCTCAAATAGGGTTTTAATATATAAATATGTTTTTGTTATCCATCAAAACTAGAATTAGATTGAATGGAGCAAATTGGCTCAACATTATGTTGTTGTCTCAATATAGGGTAAAGTCATTCCCAGAAGATCAATAAGGATAGCACACATAAGTGGCTGTAACAGCCCGCTTTCTCGGGCGTGTTATACCTTAGGAAATTTGGTCTATATTTTTTTTTAATCATTACATTATCCCGAAATTCCCTAAGGCCTATCTAGTGTTTAATTTACACACTAGAGATAAATACAATTTACAAAGCGGAAGCTGAATCGAACCTGCTCATGGCAATATATACATGATTAACTAGACAAGTACTTATTACAAACGTTGTGACATAACCTTCGAAAAATAAAACAAATGTACATAATCCTTAACTATTCATATCACATCATCATATCTTACATCATGAATTTTCAAAGCGTTCAGACTTCGTAGTAGCAGGACTTAAACATATGGGCTACATCACATTCATTCATCTTATCGTTCATTCATCATGCACTTAGCTAAGTGCCATTTCATGCCTCATTCATCTTCGTACCTGCTACAGTCTCCATCTGGAACGTTTGAATGTTCCAGGGGCGAACCCAAGTTAGATGATGAACCATCTAAGTAAGGGTACGTAATGCTATGTCATGAGTGTATGCAATGTCTTTCCTCGTAGGTGTCAACTGCACCCTCATGCTACCCACCATTTTAGCGGCCACCTCTTTCGAAGCCGGGGTGTATGGGTGCACCCTTGGTAAGGCAGCGGTGCCAGTTCGTACTCCCTACGGCCTCATATGCGTGTGATCAATGACATCAACGTGTAATCATGCATTTCATAATCATGTATGCATTCTACGTGATAGATACATATCAGAGCATGTCAATATGATGAAAACATTTTCGAGGAAGTACCACTTACCTTTTAGAGCTTATCGGGCTACCTCGATATCCGTGCCTTGCCTCGATTTGCGTGCCAACCTCAAAATTTGTACCAGACACCTCAACTTTGACCTCAAAGCATCCTAATCACCATAGGTATTTGAATAAATATTAAATCCTATTTTTTCATAATTTCTGGCATTTTCTTTAATTTTCTCTCTATTTCTTCCTATTTTTCCTCAATAATTCCAAATTAAATATTTCTAGAAATATTTTCTCAAATATTTCACTACGACAATTCATAAAATAATATTATGAAATTTCTGAAATTTTCTAGAGAATTTTACTCACCTTGGCTTAGCATCTCCGATTTCCTCGATTTGCGTGCAATATTCCCGAAAAGCGTGCCCGAGCCGTTTTTCTCATCAAAATCTCCGGGATATCACCGAAATATAGTTTCCTATCTTTTTGGAATTTTCTAGGATTTTTCCCCATCATTTTCCTATTTTTTCTTCTTTTTCTTTTTCTTTTCTTTTCTTCCTTTTTCCTTTTTCTTTCTTTTTTTTTTTTCTCTTCCTATTCATCTTCTCCTTCCCCTGCTTCTTCTGCAACCCACGAGCAACACCCAGCTTCTTCCAATCTTCTTCTTCCTTTTCTTCTTTCTTTTTTTTTTTCTCTTCTTTTCTTCTTCTTCTTCTTCTTCTTCTTCTTCTTTTCTTCTTCTTCTTCTTTTCTTCTTCTTCTTCTTCTTCTTCTTCTTCTTCTCCCTGCAACTCCCCTGCCATGCGGCCGCCGCCGCCCATGCGCTTTCCGGCTTACCGCCGCCCTCACCGGCCGTCGTCGGCCTCCCCGGCCACCGCTACTCCCGCCGCGCTGCTGCTGGCAGCCGCACGCGGCCACCAATGCCCACGGCTGGTTGCTGGTTTGGCGCGGCTGCCTGCGGCCATGGCTGCCATGGCCGCACCAGCCCCCCCTCCGGTCTTCTCCCGAGCCTTTGCAGCCTCCTCCGACCGTCGCGCCACCATCAGCAAGCCACTCCCTGGGTGCGTCGACCTTCCTGCTGCTGCTCTTCCTTCCTTGATCACCATGGCCGAGCATCGAAGCTTTGCTTCTCGGCCATGGCTGCTGGAAATGGCCATTCTTCGGCCACTCACTCTCTCACCCGATCTCTCTCTTTCTCTCTCTCGCAAGCTTGAGCTCTTCCCACCTGTTTGTTGCCTTCAATCGACCAACTTCTTTGCCTATTTATAGGCAGCCTCAACTTGCTTTCCACGTCCATATATATATATATATACACACTGTTGCATGCTTGCCCGCCACGCACAGCATTTAATACAAAAATCTCCACAAATTTTGTTGCGATATCCTTAAATCTCGCTGCCACAATTCCTGCTATCATCTCCTCAAATCTCGCTGGCGATTGCTTGCTGCCATGCCATTTAAAGCTTCACAGAAGCTTTAACTCCACACGCACACGCACGATGCTTACATTTAATGCCACATTTAATGCTAACATTGCTTCTTTAGATTCACTGCTCTAACTCAATTTGCTGCCATTTCCTTCTGCAACTTGGCGCCCAAGCTTGTTCGTCCATCACGCGCACACAGCCACGTTTACACATACATATATATATATATATATACTTTATGTTATATTATATTTAACATATATAAAAATTATGTATTAACCTTCATTTTTTTTTATCTTAAATAATTATCTAATTACAACAATATTCTCGAACATTGAATTAATTGACATTTCGATACCGAAAACACAAAATTAATAACTTTAAAGCTTAGTCGAAAATGATGATTCGCCCCAGTGTCTTCACCGGGCTGTCGTTTCATCTTGAAACCATTGAAGGGTTGCTTGTTATGTAAAACCGGAGCCCCCCTAGGGTTCCGTTAATTTTTCGGGAGTCTCCTACGATAATTCGGTTATACAGCCTAAATGACCGCTGTATTTTAGCTGTACCGAAAATTGTTCCGAATTCGATTTCTTTCGATACCATAAATCCTATTTCGATACGCTTGTCGAGACTATATAATTTTCTTTAGACAATTTCACTCCGAGGCATTCCCCTCAGCTGATTCGGTACCTGTAATAGCTATAAAATTAACTTTTCGGTATTCAAAACTCATCGGAATTACGTGGCGACTTCATATGAATATGGGGTATTACATTCTCCCCTCCTTACAAAAATTTCGTCCTCGAAATTTGCCACATGACCTAAATCCCAAGATTAGAACTGTTGGGCTGACCGCACTTATCAATCCCTAGACAATCCATTTGTCCACTACACATTCTTTTCGAATTTCTCTTTCAAGCCATTAATCACCTAACTTGGTCCTTGGGCCAAGAATTTCCGCTCGAGCTCCTATCTAAGTCGGTACTCACATTATCATCATGAGCCTGCGGCTCTCATATCTACATTCTTAAGTCACCACGACATTTCTTTAATTCTGATTTTCTATGACGTCATTTATTTTGAATCAATCAATCGTGCTTTGACAATTTTCCAACCTTAACAAAAAGTCTCTGATCTCGATACATCTTAACTTTTATCAAATCGATCCTCAAGGAAATATTTTTATGTCGTCAAACTATTTCACGTATCCTTGAATCCTCAAACATCACATATCTTGTTATTATTAGGTTGTTTCATAGGCTTTCGGACTGTCATAACAAGTCACTGGTCCTACCCTATCATCTCATGTTCAAATGATTTTTGTTCTCGAAATCACCTATGCCTTACCTTGAGTCATCATCATTGCTTAATCTTTACTTGTGCTAATCCATTCGAGATTTCTATTGTTTACTCATTCTTGTAGGTATTCATCTCCCGATATAATCTTAAGTTTCTGTCAACTGACCACAATCATCTTCTAATCATGTACTATTTTCTCAAGAAATAGATTCTATCAGTCTCCAAAACTTTGATCGAAATTTAACGTTGTCTTCCAAGTCTAGCAACACTAATTTCTTTGCATCACTTATTCCCTTGTTACTTGGTGGCCGAGCTAATACCTATTTATCCATATACCCATAACTTAAGTAGCTCCTCGAACTTTTCGAAGTGATCCTCAAATAACATTTTATATCATCAAATTAATCATTTAATCCTCAATCCTCAAATTACTCTTCTAGTAATAACGTTTTATGTCAACTCATTTTAATCATGCTCGATCCTTTTTGGAGCTACTTACTCAAGTTACCAACCTTTGCTTGTACCAACCTCTACTCAAAACATTTTGTTTGTCTCTTGAAACTTACTGGGACATCTGACTTTCGCGACTTTCAATCGCCGACCTTGATTTCATGATCTCGACACGAAGCCTCATGCTCTCATCTTATGACCTAGCAAGCAAGTCTCGGTATTAACATCTATTGCAACGTTCCCGAATATTATCCTCAATATTTCTCATGCGCCTCCCTATCTAAGGAGTACACCAATATATCCTTGATTGACACAATTACCATGTGACTTTAATGCAATTAGTACTTTGGTCAAATCATCAAATCATGATTCCATTACTGATACTTAGAATGTCTCATCCCTCGATCGCACTCCAGCCTCTTGTAACTGTTCATCAAATTTAAAGTAAAGATATCGACTCTTAATTATCACATCTTTCAAAGCTCAATAATTTACGTCCTCAATTGAACTACTTATAACCTCAAGCTATTTATTGGCAACTACGAAATAATTCCGATAAATCTTCCGAGAGCACATTCTGATATTTCTCTTACTTCCTCAACTTTCTCACGACTTTTCATTGACCACAAGTGGTCGTACCACATTTTGACAAGCTCCTCATTTTCATAACCTGCTTACATCACTTTAGTGATCGTCTAGCTATACATCTCCCGATTTTCCCATCAGGGTTATCTAGATTAATCGTTTAGCCCAACAAGATTTTCATTCTCCCAAAATTGAAAATTACAGATCTCCAATTTGATTTATCAATACACGACGTTTCCTATCGCAATCTGACATCCTGGCCCATTTGCCATTATCTGCCTCTCTCAAGTACGCCAAAGATTTCTCAAAGACATCTATCCGTAATAATCTTGCTAACTGGAGTGGGTAGGTACTTACGTCTCTCTGGTAATCCTTAGGAAAATTCCCGGAAATCTCAAATCGATTCATCTTTGAAGATCTTTATCCAGATCATGTTAATTGGCTTCAATCATTTCTTATAAAGAGTCGAACCTCAAAAATTTCCCGGGACTCTTTACCTAAGGATACCTTAAACCTCAAATAATGATTCAAGTCCCCATACCGATGCACAAGGCATGACTTATCTTCAAGACTTTCAATTCCTCATCGTCGGGGCCTTGAACTGGTTATGTTGTACTTCCTAAAATCTCATTTATCGATAATTTACTGACCCTCACATTTCGATCTTTAGATCTCGCTGACTATCGACGTACGACCATTCGTGATCCCATTGTCATACTAGGTATCAAGGTATTCTACTCCTCAAGTCTCGTACTGTTCGTCGTGTCACCCTACTCCCAAGACGACCGTGAATCCTAATATACTTCTTTAAATAGGACACTTATTTCAATTTCGTTTTGGGTTGATTCTCTGACCTCAATCAATCACTACTAGTGGCACACCTCGCTCCTAGACCATTGGGACTTAAACCCATACAAGGTACAGACCCTACTGGGTTGTCCCAGATTTTCAGCATCTGATCGTCTCCCAGGCAGTCTGACATGATGCTTCGATCGACGGGCTTCCCGTACCTTATTGCAAGCCATCCCTCAACCATCTGCACGTGGGTCCCTAGATCTAGATCTGTCACTGAGAACACCGAACCAGTAGTGTCATCATGCTGCTAGGGTTCTTATCTCGTCCTTGCGAGTCACATCGGTTGTACCACCGTCACCTCATCAATTGGCGCAACTCTCACGCCATTATTTGTCCATCTTCGGCCTCCTGCTTGACCCCATCTATTAGATTCCTGATCTTTTCATCTTATTACCGGGACACTAAATGATCCTCGAAAATACTTATCATTTGATCCTAACTCTTTAACTAGGTCTTGTCACATTAAACTAATTATCCATGATTCGATCATCCTTAGTAACCGTAGTTACCTTATCATTTCATGCCATGATTCGACTAATAACCTCAAATCAATAGTCTCTAAATCTCTCGGATCCATACTCATGGTTTACCGAGTCAGCCTTACACCCGAATCATATCATCAGATCCTAACATCAAGAGCTAGATTATCTTGACTGGTCGTTCTATTGCTTAGTAAGATTAGATCCTCAAATCAATAACCTATAAGACTTCAATCGATTATTCTCAAATCTCCAAATAGGGATTTCATTTTACGAACCCTTAGTTTCTTTCCCTTAAGTCTCCACTTCGGGTTTCTATTAACTGGCTCTACCAGATTCTCTCCAAATTACTATTCCCTAAACTCCAATAAGATCTAATCAACTATACTTAGGGCTTCCAATAATCTTAAGCTCTGATACCAACTGTAACAGCCCGCTTTCTCGGGCGTGTTATACCTTAGGAAATTTGGTCTATATTTTTTTTTTTTAATCATTACATTATCCCGAAATTCCCTAAGGCCTATCTAGTGTTTAATTTACACACTAGAGATAAATACAATTTACAAAGCGGAAGCTGAATCGAACCTGCTCATGGCAATATATACATGATTAACTAGACAAGTACTTATTACAAACGTTGTGACATAACCTTCGAAAAATAAAACAAATGTACATAATCCTTAACTATTCATATCACATCATCATATCTTACATCATGAATTTTCAAAGCGTTCAGACTTCGTAGTAGCAGGACTTAAACATATGGGCTACATCACATTCATTCATCTTATCGTTCATTCATCATGCACTTAGCTAAGTGCCATTTCATGCCTCATTCATCTTCGTACCTGCTACAGTCTCCATCTGGAACGTTTGAATGTTCCAGGGGCGAACCCAAGTTAGATGATGAACCATCTAAGTAAGGGTACGTAATGCTATGTCATGAGTGTATGCAATGTCTTTCCTCGTAGGTGTCAACTGCACCCTCATGCTACCCACCATTTTAGCGGCCACCTCTTTCGAAGCCGGGGTGTATGGGTGCACCCTTGGTAAGGCAGCGGTGCCAGTTCGTACTCCCTACGGCCTCATATGCGTGTGATCAATGACATCAACGTGTAATCATGCATTTCATAATCATGTATGCATTCTACGTGATAGATACATATCAGAGCATGTCAATATGATGAAAACATTTTCGAGGAAGTACCACTTACCTTTTAGAGCTTATCGGGCTACCTCGATATCCGTGCCTTGCCTCGATTTGCGTGCCAACCTCAAAATTTGTACCAGACACCTCAACTTTGACCTCAAAGCATCCTAATCACCATAGGTATTTGAATAAATATTAAATCCTATTTTTTCATAATTTCTGGCATTTTCTTTAATTTTCTCTCTATTTCTTCCTATTTTTCCTCAATAATTCCAAATTAAATATTTCTAGAAATATTTTCTCAAATATTTCACTACGACAATTCATAAAATAATATTATGAAATTTCTGAAATTTTCTAGAGAATTTTACTCACCTTGGCTTAGCATCTCCGATTTCCTCGATTTGCGTGCAATATTCCCGAAAAGCGTGCCCGAGCCGTTTTTCTCATCAAAATCTCCGGGATATCACCGAAATATAGTTTCCTATCTTTTTGGAATTTTCTAGGATTTTTCCCCATCATTTTCCTATTTTTTCTTCTTTTTCTTTTTCTTTTCTTTTCTTCCTTTTTCCTTTTTCTTTCTTTTTTTTTTTTTTCTCTTCCTATTCATCTTCTCCTTCCCCTGCTTCTTCTGCAACCCACGAGCAACACCCAGCTTCTTCCAATCTTCTTCTTCCTTTTCTTCTTTCTTTTTTTTTTCTCTTCTTTTCTTCTTCTTCTTCTTCTTCTTCTTCTTCTTCTTCTTCTTCTTCTTCTTTTCTTCTTCTTCTTCTTCTTCTTCTTCTTCTTCTCCCTGCAACTCCCCTGCCATGCGGCCGCCGCCGCCCATGCGCTTTCTGGCTTACCGCCGCCCTCACCGGCCGTCGTCGGCCTCCCCGGCCACCGCTACTCCCGCCGCGCTGCTGCTGGCAGCCGCACGCGGCCACCAATGCCCACGGCTGGTTGCTGGTTTGGCGCGGCTGCCTGCGGCCATGGCTTCCATGGCCGCACCAGCCCCCCCTCCGGTCTTCTCCCGAGCCTTTGCAGCCTCCTCCGACCGTCGCGCCACCATCAGCAAGCCACTCCCTGGGTGCGTCGACCTTCCTGCTGCTGCTCTTCCTTCCTTGATCACCATGGCCGAGCATCGAAGCTTTGCTTCTCGGCCATGGCTGCTGGAAATGGCCATTCTTCGGCCACTCACTCTCTCACCCGATCTCTCTCTTTCTCTCTCTCGCAAGCTTGAGCTCTTCCCACCTGTTTGTTGCCTTCAATCGACCAACTTCTTTGCCTATTTATAGGCAGCCTCAACTTGCTTTCCACGTCCATATATATATATATATATACACACTGTTGCATGCTTGCCCGCCACGCACAGCATTTAATACAAAAATCTCCACAAATTTTGTTGCGATATCCTTAAATCTCGCTGCCACAATTCCTGCTATCATCTCCTCAAATCTCGCTGGCGATTGCTTGCTGCCATGCCATTTAAAGCTTCACAGAAGCTTTAACTCCACACGCACATGCACGATGCTTACATTTAATGCCACATTTAATGCTAACATTGCTTCTTTAGATTCACTGCTCTAACTCAATTTGCTGCCATTTCCTTCTGCAACTTGGCGCCCAAGCTTGTTCGTCCATCACGCGCACACAGCCACGTTTACACATACATATATATATATATACTTTATGTTATATTATATTTAACATATATAAAAATTATGTATTAACCTTCATTTTTTTTTTATCTTAAATAATTATCTAATTACAACAATATTCTCGAACATTGAATTAATTGACATTTCGATACCGAAAACACAAAATTAATAACTTTAAAGCTTAGTCGAAAATGATGATTCGCCCCAGTGTCTTCACCGGGCTGTCGTTTCATCTTGAAACCATTGAAGGGTTGCTTGTTATGTAAAACCGGAGCCCCCCTAGGGTTCCGTTAATTTTTCGGGAGTCTCCTACGATAATTCGGTTATACAGCCTAAATGACCGCTGTATTTTAGCTGTACCGAAAATTGTTCCGAATTCGATTTCTTTCGATACCATAAATCCTATTTCGATACGCTTGTCGAGACTATATAATTTTCTTTAGACAATTTCACTCCGAGGCATTCCCCTCAGCTGATTCGGTACCTGTAATAGCTATAAAATTAACTTTTCGGTATTCAAAACTCATCGGAATTACGTGGCGACTTCATATGAATATGGGGTATTACAGTGGCTATTGAAGGTTTAGATAGGAAATTGTATCCCATGTGATATTAGTAAAAGTTATGGGGTTAAATTGTAATTACATGTAGTCTTCATTAGGATGTTCTTCCCTTAGTCTATAAATAAGGGGGCAAGGGGTTAGTCGAGAGAGAGAATTCATTTTTTTATGTGCGAGTATTGCTTTTGTTTCATTTTGAGAGGAAAGGCTAGAGAGAAGAGATACTTCTTTGTAATCTTGATAAGCGATTGAGGGTGTACTCAAGTATTGCTGTATTGATTTGTTTTCGATAAAGTAAGGCTACTCTTATGAGGATTCTAAGGCTAGACGTAGGATTATCTTAAGGGACAATCTAAACCAAGATAAATTTAGTGTTGATCGATTTGCATTTATGTTTCCATCGCTATTTCAATTCTATATTCTGTTGATTACCTTTTGTTTTTGTTACAATAAATCCATTATAGTGTGTATGGCAGTAAGAGGTTTTAATTCTGTTTAAAATTCAAGTCCAGTGGTTCCTAAGTTAACAAATTGGTATCAAAGCCTATCCTTAGTATCAAGATTTGTCAAGATTTCATTTGTTTTGATTCTCGATCATAGCATAGTGTCAAATAAAAGCTACAGCTAGGTATGACATAGAGAAGTTTGATAAGCAAAATGATTTCGGCCTTTGAAAGATGAAGATGAGAGCTTTACTAGGAAATTTAGAATTGGAAGAAGCCTTAAACAATGAGGAAAAATCACTAAAAATTCTTATGAATGAACAAAAAAAAGAAATAACTAAACAAAGAAAAAAAAATTGACAAGAAAGCATTAAATACAATGATATTAAACCTACGGGACAAAATATTGCAAGAGGAGTTCTTCTTATTTGATGTTAGTTTTGGTTAAGGCCCACTTTGAATTCATTATGGTTTCTATAAAATTATGTGTTTGTTTTCAAAATTATGAAAATCAAAACAAAGAGTGTTATCTTTTTCTACAAAGAAACTAAGTCCAAAATTTCTTACAATAACTATACACACTTATGTATAATATAATATCATAAATATACCATATTATATTATTATACAATAAATTATGATATATTAAAATAATACAGTTAGTAGTTTTTATTAATAATATTATATTAATAATATAATTATATCACAAAATTCAGAATTTGAGATTTTCTTTATTTTTGACAACTGACAAGAAAAATTGTTTAAATTCTATATTTGTGCTACGACTTGCTATAAGTCTAGTAAAGATTGCCAAGAACATTGCTTTCTTCTTTCTTTCTTTCTGTTTTGCCAAGAATGGCATATTTAACTTATTCTTTTCAATTATATAGAGGGAGAACACCATCACCTAGATCAATAATACTTTTCCCAGCAATTGAATCACTTATATTAATCAATTTAATATTAAAAAAAAATATGACCCAATAGTGTGCGATAGGCAAAGACCAGGGCCGGCCTGAGGGTAGGCAACTAAGGCAGGTGCCTTGGGCCCCCCACTAAGGTTAGTTTTGGCTTTGTTGGCATGGGCCCAACTGGTCTTATAGGCATGGGCCTATTTCATATTATATATATATAATATTAAATAATATTAGAGGTCTGAGATATTAGGGAGTTCATATAAAATTTTGCTTAGAGCCTCTAACTTCTCAGGACCGGCCCTGGCAAAGACTTTAATATTTGGAGGCAATTGATATTTCTCTAGCCTATGGGTTGTGTATTTTGTTTGGGTTGTTTTGACAAAAGCTTTTCTCTCAGAGGATGTCCCTTCCTTCACGGTGTTAAAAGCTTTTGGGCCATCGCGGTGGATGAATAAGCATTGACGGTTCTCCTCTCTCCATCCTTTCTCCGTACCCGCGAAGGTGACTAATAGATTTGATTTTGTTATTTCATTTTTTTTAATTTAGTTAAATAATTTATTAAATAAAAATTTTAAAAATTCTAAAATGATGTTATTTTACAGTCAAAATCAATCAAGTGGTCACATGTGCCATGGAGCACACTTTCCCTTTTTTTTTTACCCATACATAGGCGGTCAAAAGTCTTCAAAGTGCATTATTTTTTAATCTAAAGAATTTTTATTAACTTGATGAGGTGTCTTGAATTTAAAAATTATGTATAATAAATATATTTCATTTAAAAATAAAATATATATTTTAATTTTATCTTATGTCTTTAAAATACAAAATAGAAAATCTATTTCTTTTTTTTTTCTATAATCTCATCTTCGATCAAATCTTTTGTTAGAGTAAGTTAGGGTTAGCAATGGAACAAAATGGATCAAATTTTTTTTATAATATTTTGTTAGGGTGTATTTAATTGCATTATTTAGAATTTAAATCTTTTGTTAGAGTAAGTTACGGTTAGCAATGGAACAAAATGGATCAAATTTTTTTTATAATCTTTTGTTAGGGTGTGTTTGATTGCATTATTTAGAATTTAATTCTAGATAATATTTGCTTAGAAAACAAAAATCACACCATGCCTTAAAAAATGAATTACATGGAAAGATATTTTAAATGTCTGTACTATAAACATTTTTTTATAAAAAAATTAAGAATGTTTAATTATTTTCATAGAAAATATTATAATAATTACATATTTTTTTTAGAAAGATTTTTGTTATTTGTAGTAAATTATTTTATTATTTTTGTTTTCGCATTAGTATATGAACATATATATTTTTAGATAATTTAATTATGTAGTGTCTTGTGTGTCAATCAAAGTATACAGTTAAGAAAAAATATTTTAAGTAAATTGAGGGTACGAGTGAACTTCGACAAGAGACATTCAAAAGGAAGTATGCGTCTGTTTAGAGCTTAGAGCCTCAGTCCATGAATTGGGCAAATTTTTTTAGCAAATTTTTTTTAGATTTTTCCTGATTTAAAAGTTATTTGTACATTAATTTTTTATAATGTAAAATATTTTTTAAAATTTATTGATTTATTTTTTAATTAACATAATTTGTAATAGAAGGAGTATTTGACTAAAAAATAAACCAGAAAAACTTTTGAAATAATCTGGAGATATTTAAAATAATGTTACTAGACATTCTAAATTTAAAATTTTAAGTGTCCGAATAATTATCATAAATAAAATAAATTTCAAAATTCAATCATTCTAAAATATATACATATAATATATAATATATATATGCAAGTAAATATATATACATGTTAATATATGCATATATAAATATATATACACATATATAATATGTATATATATATGTATGCATCACACACACAGATATATAAATAAATATAATATATACAATAATAAAATTAGTTAAAAAGTTTTATTTATTTTTAAAATTAGAGGAATAATTTGTCTTATGTATGTGTAAAAAAACTTTAAAATTTTTTAATGAAAGTTTAGTGGATGACGTTTAACAGTAATAGTTATTATTTAGAAATTATGAATTTAAATCAATAAGAAATTTTATAATTAGGAATAATTTAATTTAAAAAACTTTCTCTTTTATAATGTCAATGACTCGCACCATCTTCACAAATTTTTTTATTTGTATTTCATTAATCTTATTAGCTTATTGCCTGAATTAAAATCCACACTTCATTTATTTTACTTTAGTTAGTAATGTTGTTAATATGTTTTTTTTTAGATAAGAAGGGGTGAAATATTTCTTTATTTTATATGGTGAGCTTACTATAAACCCCAAAATTTTATATATGGTGATAATTTTTTTTTTTTGTGTTATTAGGAAGAAATTTATTAAAAATTAAAAAATAATGTACGAAGATAAGTTCTTAAAAGATTTAGTATGATTATTATCATGCCCAAACTTAATCCCACACTAAGACGTGCGACACATAATCTATGTCATTTGATTGGATGAGGCTAGGTCAATTTTTCTTACACTTACACAATTAATTTGAAAGAATAAGAAAATAATAAAACTTTCAATTTTAAAGAGAGAACCACTCATTGAGAGAGGAACTTTCAATTAAGATTTAAGAAAGATTCAATTTGGATCCAAATAAGATCTTCCGATCTCTAATAATATTTCTCTTTAGAATTATGAGTTTTTAAATCAAAGTGTACAAGTATATAAAGGAGTGATCCAATCAAGTGACATTGATAGGTGTTGCACATTTTAGAGTAAGAATAAATGGGGACATGGCGCTATTAGATATTTTACAAAAAGAACTAATTTTCTATTTTTGTTCTATTTTATTTTGTTTTTTTATCAAACTTTGAGTAAGATAATATTGTTTCTCTCTATCATTGCTATTACTTGACCACGATTCCTGATTTGCCTGACGTCTCCAATCCGAAGGAGCTATTGCTTAACGATTCCATAAGCTTGGCAAAGTAATTGTAGAAGCCTTAAGAAGCTTTCCTAGGGATTGTCAGTTGAAATCGGAGAAATTTTCCCTTCTTCCCTGGGTTCTCACGAAGTGGGTCATTGCATGCATTCAGGGGCGGAGCTAGCAAATGTAAGCCAGGGGGGCAAAATAGTTGGGGGGAGGGGAGGGGGGGCGGAACGTGGAGGGGGGTGGGGGCAGGGGCAAAAATAATACACTGTACAGTGATGTACAGTGAAAATTTTTCTTGGGCAGGGGGGGCAGCCGCCCCCCCTGCCCCCACGGCAGATCCGCCCCTGCATGCATTGATGAAGAATTAAGTAAACTGCTTAAACAAATTGAATGTAATAGACTGATATTTGACAAAAGAACCTTCCGAAGAAATGGGGATTTGATGTCGCAAGAGATGGAGAAGTATTAAACCAACATTATCACATTTTAGCCTCATTTTCTCATGATGATAATCCAAAACTCAATTTCTTTAATTTCAAGATGGCCGCACAGACACGATTGAAGAATAATGGATTTCAAATGCCTCATTGATCCCGTATGATATCACACCTCATTTTCTTAACATTCTCTAATAAAATATCTATATATAATACATTTTTCAAATTATACAGAACATTTTTCATAATATACAAGTTATTGCCTTTAAGCACCATAAATTTTTTTATAACTTTTTAGGCGATGATTAAGGAACATTAAATATATATCTATATAATAAAGCAAGAAAGTTTTTGAATTGTGTAACACAAATGTGAGGGAGACATTTTTTTTTATGGTTGAGATTAATTTTCAAGAGATTTGATGACTGAGATCAGTAGTTTTTCCCCCCAAAATGCATCCCATTCTATCCTTCCTTTCTACCCAACGCACTCCCTCTCTGCCACTCATTCTCTACAAACCCACACTCTGCTCGCCTCTGCCTCCCCCTTCTCCCCCATTCTCTTTCTCTCTCTCTAAGCCCCTGCATCGTCACCCACCGTCGTCACGCCCCGCCAACCCCGTTCCATCCCATCCTCCCCCTCCGTCGTCACCCTTACCCGGCCACCGCTGTCGCCTCCCGCCAACGCCACATGAAGCTCCGCCTCCAGCTCAAAGGTATATATGTGTATCTCCATTTCATCTCACTGTGTGTATGTATATCTGCCATCACTGTGTATGTATATTTCTTATCTCTCATCCCTTATCTCTCTCTCCTCATTGTGTATGTATATCCCACTGCCGTTGAAACTCCATCACGACTGTGTGTGGTTGTATGTATCTATTGTCTGCAATCGCTGAATCTCCATCGCGACTATGTGTTTGTATGTATATAGTCATTGTGTGTTTATGTAAGCACCCCCGCTCGAATATCCCAACCACCCGGATTTACCCGAACGGGAGTGCCTACGGAAGGAGAAATGATGGAATACCAGACAAGAACCACCCTGGCATGCATACAACAGAATTAGAACAACGAAAACTAGGCCATACACATGCATGCACTACGGGTGCTCTGCTAGCACAGCGGTCATAAGATAAACAAATAAATAAATAAATACAAACACTTGTGCTGAGATACACGAGACTTGAGGAATGACCTGGCACAGTAGAAATAAATGAGTAAATCCTACTCAACCATCAAAGTTGACAGGGACTGCCTGTACACCATACTGACTCTACCGTTTAAGTTGGCTCCCTTGCCCATGGCCCACACTAGCACTACCTGGAATGATGGAAAACAAAGTGAGTCGAGAGACTTAACAAGCATAAAGAAAAGAAAGGTTGTAGGTTGAACATAACCAGAAAACTCTCTCCAAAATAAATCCCCAGGTACACACAAGACATGAGGCGCTACAACACAATAGTATAGTATAATAAAACATATACCGGTCCTTGGGGCCCACACAAGACACACGACACCCAAGTCCCATACCAACCTGCCGTTGCCCTGAAAGGCAACAAATTTCTCCACAAACCTGCATGTGCGATCCCAGGTCGGTGCTTCCATCACCTGTGTGTCCGTGTCAGTACTCCCGACACCTAAGCCATAGGCTCCCTCGGAATGGTCCTCCCGTCCGAGAACTAATAACTACCAGTAACCACGCAATGCACATAAAAATGCAATGGCGTAGTGAGCATCAACGTGATACACTGACGCCCATACATCCAGACATCAGGGCATGCTCTGCCCACATAGTAAACCACATGCGATGCGTATGCCCGTGCTGGATGCAACGTAGCTAAGCTAAAATGCCCGTGTCCAAGCATACTCAATAAATGAATATCCCAATATGCATTCCATACCCATGTGCATATCACATCATGAACAGTAATATAACATATCGAATCATGCAATAAATCACATAATGGCAGGGCTAGTCAGTAGTGTCCGGCACTGCTCAACGATCAGTGACTAGGAGTGACCGCCTGACGATCCATATCAGGGCCGTACGACAGTCTACTCCACGTCACAAAACAGCCGACCACAACCCTACTGCTCGATAG
The DNA here is from genome assembly GCA_036245055.1 of Diospyros kaki. Lineage (NCBI taxonomy): Eukaryota > Viridiplantae > Streptophyta > Magnoliopsida > Ericales > Ebenaceae > Diospyros > Diospyros kaki. Next base: position 37,804,009 of record BSEG01000007.1, read on the forward strand.
CCCTAACCGAACCATAAATAAACTTGAGAAAACTGTAAATAAACACGCACATCTAGGAACCTAGTCCCTAAGCTGGATTCGGCATCATTCTAAAAGGAATGGGGGTGATACAAACCCCCGTAGGCACACAACAAATAACATTCTAAAAGTTTCAGACTTAATTTAAATTAAGCAAATGAATAATAATTCAATAAATAATACTAGGAGCTGAATTAACGTAACGGAGGGAATAAAATATAAGAAACCACGGAGTCTCTCACGGGAATTAAAGAACAGGAGAAGAGGAATAGGAACTTGCCTTTACACGGCTGTTTCCTGCCTTTCTTGCACTCCCGCTGTGAAGTAAAATGTTTAATAGCAGTTAATAAAATCGTGACTCACATTAATTAAATCTAATCGTATAATATAAATAATTTAACTACTTAAAATCACACATAGATACACCACAAATAAAATCCAAATGAGTCTTATATTTAATTTAAATTAAATCACGCCAATAACATCCTCAATTTATATAATTAATATGCGACATTGAAACGAATTAAGGAAAGACGTGGGGCTCATAAAATAAAAGGAGACCGCAAGGGTAGAGGGAGTTTGCCTCAATTTAGCCATTTACAGCATTTTGTGCTTGAATGCCACCAAAATAATACACGTTGTAAAATAGAATAAACTCCCAAAATAAAATTTCAACCGTACAAAATATTTAATACATAATTCTCTACTTACCTGAGTAATTAAATCATGATTAAACCTCCTTTAATCTTGAATTTTCTCCCAAAAATTGGCCCTGCACGCTGTTCTTCTTCTTCCATTTTTCTTCTTCTGTTGCTGCAATTTATTGCCTGAATTCATGCTATAAAACAGCAATTTAAAGCCAAAAAGAAGGCAACCCTGCGACCGTCGCATGGCAACCATCAGCACCACCTTCACCCTCCAAAACGACACCGTTTTGGTGCCCCTTTTGCTAGAAAATCCCAGCTTCCGCCGAACGCAGTCATGTACCCCTACCAATTTCCCTTTCAATTGACTTTTTACTCATTTCTTCCTAGCAGGGCGTTTGACCTTCACAAGCTAGGGACATAAGCACACACATGATATATTTTAAATTAATATAATATGACGTTAGCATAAACCTCCATTAACTTTAAGTTAATAATTACTATTAATACTATCATTACATATATACATATCACCATTCACGACAACTTCTCTAATTTTATTAATATTATTTATCTTTATTAATTATAAACACTTAATGGTGATTTAATTCCTATTCAAAAATATAATAGATTTAATATTCTCCACTGAATATTCCAAATCCACAAAATCTCAATAAATCATAATTAACTTTAAATATAGAAATTAATGATTATTATCTACCCTCGAATTACCGGAATGTTACAGTTTATGAGCATAGTCACTGTGTGCGTATATATTTTTTTAGTTTATGTGTGTATATAGTTTCAATGTGTGTAGTCACTGTTTTTGTGTTTGTGAGCATATCCAATGTGTGTATATAGTTTCAATGTTGCGATTGTGTGTGTTTGTATGTATCTATTGTATGTATATAGTCATTGTGTTTGTATGTATCTATTGTATCGTGTGTGTTTGTAAGCATAGTCACTGTGTGTGTTTGTAAGCAGTCACTGTTTTTGTGTATCGTGTGTGTTTATATGTATATATAATTTCAATGTGTGTAGTCACTGTTTTTGTCAATTAAGCACGATTTTTTTAGTTTAATGCTTGATTATTTCGTGTATGTATGAATATAAAACGAAAATGCTCGGTAGCCTCTAGAGAACAATTCTCTAGGCCATTTTTGTCTCCTACTTCAATTGTGCCTCCTGCCAGCTGATTAGTGGTGAACTTTGTAAAATTTTGTTATAATTATAATCTCCGTTTTGATTTTAAATTGGTTTAATTGAATAGTTATGTGCAATATATATATTATAATATATTATAATAAACATGTAAATATAATATATGTATATTATAACATAATACATATACTCAATGGAATGCATGCATGGAGCATCTATATAATATATAAGTATATAATATACCATATAATATATCATATAAATATATACATAATATATAATTTAATAACACTCAATTGCTTGCTTGTAGGCATGAAGAAGATGGGCTTGGAGACTCAAATTGGATTGACGAATGAAGAATTTAAACCCAACCCATGAAGAATTAAAACCCAACACATGCCCATTAAATTGAAGGCCCAAGGCCCAATACATGTTTAAGGCCCAACTTGAGCAAACCTATGTAAGACATCATTTGAAGAAGACTCAAGCATTTAATCCTAATGAAGACCAAATAACCCAATTATAGAAATTTATTACTTTATTATTTTTAAATATTTATTTTATGAGTGCTTTATTAGGTGTGTATTATAGCTAAAATTCATTTAACTTTATGAGGGCTTTATTAGGTGTGTATTTTAACTAAAATCTATTTAATTTTAGGTGTGTATTATAACTAAAATCCATTTAACTTTAAGTGTATGAGTGCCCATTAGATATAATTATGTCTAGTAAAATAATTGAAATTGTGTGGTTTGTATTGCATCTTGTAGGCTATAAATAGCTCACTTGATTGCATTTATAAGGAGAATTATTATTTTTGAATCAAAGTTTAGTTGTTTTCTTAGAGTTTTTTTTTTAGAATTGTTCTTGATCTATCTTATTTTCTCTTACAATCTTACTTTCTTTTTTTCTTCTCTTAAATTATTATGTCATTTATTGTTACTTTATTATCCACCACTTAAATGGCCTGTTAATTTTTATTTTTAAATTTTTATAATTTTAATTCTTGTCTTTTTATTATTCACAACCTAAATGGCTAGTTAATTTCTGCTATTTTAATTATTATCATTTAAATTACGCCATTTAAATTCCTATCAATTAATTTATAAATGAAGATGAGTAGCTAAACCCAATCTTGGGTTAAGACAAGAATAGTGTCCAACGCCAATGATTTTCAAAGAAAGTTGCACTTTAAATGAGTAATATTAATTTAAATTTCAATATGAGTGTGTAGTAATTATTGAGAAATCACTAGATTTGGATTGAAGCGTAAGCCTAACTTAGAGCTTTCATGCCATGTATAGGAGTTACTAGAACTAGAAACGCTATCATACCCAAACCTGAATGATTAATTTAGTTATTTTGTGTATTAATTATAATTGGATTTATGGTAGTTGCTTAAATTAAAGTCCCGCATATCATGGATGAGGATTTCTTAAACTAGAATTATTATCATCTTTAATTGCATTTAATAACAAAATCTCATATTTGAAATTAAATTAATGTTACTATTTTTTTCTGCTAAAAATTGGGAATCAATGGGTTGGTGCTGAAGTTGTCTTAATTCAAGTACTATCCAATTTCATATTCTCAAATTCAGTGTTTATTTTAACTTTTGTCTTGCTTTATTTCCTAGCATCTGTTATTTGAAAATCCACAAAAAAATCCTGTTTTCAATTCATCCAAATGTGTGTGTGTGCGTTTGTGACATTCTTTTTCTTTTGTCATAAATAAATCTCTCAATGGACGATCTGGACTTATCTAGAAAATATAAATTTAAATTTGGACTACAACTGTATTCATACACTGACGAGTATAAAACTCTCACCAAAATAAAGAAAAAATATAAAAATTTTAATATATTTTTATTGTATTTTAATTGTAAGGTAAGAGTGCAACCACCAGCCCTTAATTAATTGTTCTGGAGAATTGTCTCCCACTTTCATATGCATGTGTATACAATATAACATAATTAATTAATTGTCTCCCACTTCAATGTGTGTACAAAATAATTGTTTCCCATTTATATAGTTGAACCAGAATAAATCTAACAATTTAGAAGTCTGTGCATATTTATGAATATAAAATGAAAATGCTCGGCAACGTCTGGAGAACAATTCTCCAGGCCATTATTCCTTTCAATTTCAATTCTCCAGGCATGTAAGTGTGCCTCCTGCTAGCCCTCCTCATTTTGTCTCCCACTTCAATTGCCAGTAACTTTTCCAGTTGGAGCTTCTCGATGCTTTTTGAAGTTTCTCACGTAAGCTAGCCATTTGTCAATTAAATAAATAATTTAATTAATTAATTATGTTATAACAATTATACACATAATATTATGAGAACATTAACACTTAATGGTGAAATAAAACACATTCATTAAAAATATCATTAACTCACTTAAGGTGTGATCTTCTAAATTTACAATCATGTAGTAATCGAGACAGTCTACTCATTGAATGATATTGTTATTATCATAAATTTGAACTTGATGATTAATTAAACTAATTCTTCAATAGATTATTAATTAATCCTGCCACTTAACGAGTCAGTCATTCAAGCAAATTTCTCTTCTTTGTTTCTTTCTGTATCAAAGCCAAGTGATCACTGGCCACACAACATGACCACTGATTGATTGCACCAAATTAATTAAATAAAAAATAAAAAAAAGAAGAGAAATCACAGACAAATAAAATTATATTTTAAACTTGAGTGAAGGGATTAATTATTACTGTAAATGATGCAATGCATTTGTTCAACACCTAAACCTAACATTTGCTTTCTATTTAAAAAAATTAAGGACTACAACATTTGAATTTTTTTAAATAGAAAAACACACCAACAGTAGACGTGACTTTGTTATCTGTTAAAATATTGTTATTTATATTTATATTGAATAATTAAAATACTTATTTCTTCTGTCATTTAAAAATTTATAAATTGTTTATAAAATGACTAATAATAATTATATTATAAATATTAATAATAATGAATAATAATTATGAATAATAATAATATTTGTCATTTAAAATTTTAATAATAATGAATTTTATAAATTTAATATTTGTTATTTTATTCAAAAAGAATATTTAATTTATTGAGTTTAATAGAAATTAGTTACTCAAAAAGATTTTTTTCTTTTATCAAAGGTGATTTTTTTACTTACTCTTATTGATATGCCCAACAAATATCGACAAGTAAATGCGGATTAAATGTTAGAGGAAAAAGAAAAATTAAAAACAAAATTTGGAGAAGCAAGTGAAGGCGAGACCCACCCGATTTTGGTGCTGAAAATCGAGTGAGTCTTGGTTCCTTTGAATTGAGTGAGTCTCGGTTCCTTTGAATCGAGTGAGTCTCGGTTCCTTTGAACCGAGTGAGTCCAACTCGGTTCTTAGTCTCGTTCTATCTCAAATCTCGAGCGAAATATGCCCAGAATATGCCATCCGGGAAGCTCTAGATGGTTGTCACACGTCCCCCCGGGAAGCCCGGGATGATTGCCACGTGTCCCTCACTCCCTCCTCTATAAATAAGAGGCTTGCCTCTTCATTGAGGAGAGATTCATTTTTTAGAGGGAGAAGGAGTATATTTTGCTCTCAAGCATTTAAAGGGTAGTCGGTTTTTTGGGAGCAGTCGGTTTTTTGGAGGCAATCGGTTCTTGTGGCATTCGGTTCTTGGGCACTCGGTTCTTGACAATCAGTTCTTGGGCACTCAGTTCTTGGTAATCGGTTCTTGGCAATCGATTCTCGGCAATCGGTTCTCGGGGCAGTCGGGTTTTTGGGCAATCGGTTCTCAAGGGCAATCGGTTATTGCTATAGTGTGGGTTCTTTGGGCAATCGATTATTGCTACAGTGTCAGTTCTTTGGACAATCGGTTCATTGGGCAATCGGTTTTAATCAAGACCCAATCGGTTCTAATGAAAACTCACTCGGTTCTTGGGCGAATCGGTTTTAACCATGAGCCAATCGTTTATAATTAGCAATCAGTTGGTTCTTCTACCAATCGATTATAACCAACAATCAGTTGGTTATAATTAGCAACCAGTCGTTTCTTGGACAATCAATTATAACCAACAGCCAGTCGGTTATAATCAGCAACCAATTGGTTCTTCTACCAATCGATTATAACCAGCAACTAGTCGGTTATAATCAGCAACCAGTCGTTTCTTGGACAATCAATTATAACCATCAGCTAATTGATTATAATCAGCAACCAGTTGGTTCTTCCACCAATCGATTATAACCAGCAGCCAGTCGGTTATAATCAGCAACGAGTCGTTTCTTGGACAATCGATTATAACCAGCAGCCAATCGGTTATAATCAGCAACCAGTCGTTTCTTGGACAATCAATTATAACCAGTAGCCAGTCGGTTATAATCAGCAACCAGTCAGTTCTTCAGCCAGTCGATTATAACCAGCAGCCAGTCGGTTATAATCAGCAACCAGTCAGTTCTTCAGCCAGTCGATTATAATCAGCAACCAGTTGGTTCTTCAGCTAACCGGCTATAATCAATAGCCAATCAATTATAATCAACAGCCAGTCGGTTATTTGAACAGTACTATTCATGAAAGAGCGATTATTCACCCACAACTATTCATCATCATAAACATGAACATTTATGCACATATCAATAACGTCATGCATAATATCTGCGACATGCATTGGACATATTTCTTAAAATATTGTCTGACTTGGCTGTCGGAGGGCCCGAGCGGGGAATTCCCCCGCGTGGCCTTCTAACTGTTGTTGTGTCTGCAGGCTAAATTCTGGACGACTATACCTTAGCCTTGGAAGACCAATCTATTGAAGGCTGTATCAGGGTCCCACATCGCTTGTCACATGAAGACCCCTTCGGGTACCTCGCAGAGAAGATTCTAAAGACTATTCCAGGCCCAGGCCTTGTTAAATTCCAACTCCGACCTAGTCCAAACCTGTTGAAGCCTTGCGAATGACACACTGGACCCTTGACATTGATGGATACTTTTGCTCAGACTGATTCCTAGATAAATAAATATTATTGTTGTAACTTGGCCACAACACTTATATTTTAATTTGCAATATTGGTTAAATTATAAATATTTTATGTTTGTTTATTATTTGAGTTTAGTAGAGCGTTTAATACAAGTGAAATTTTTACAAGTTCTTCATAAATTTTAACATAATACACCGTGCCTTTACACCATGCATTTTAATCTTAATATTATTTACACTGTGTCTTTAAGCATGTTTATATTTATTTTTTTTGATAATTTCATGTTTAAGAATTATATACATTGTCTTCAAGTACGTGATATAAGCGAGTTTAGGCTTTCAGTTTAATGCGTGTCCAAGTTCAGTACTTGATTATTTCACATTCAAATTCAATGTTTAATTTTTTTTAGTTGCAATGTGCCTTTAGGCACGGGTTATCCCTAGTCTATATAATAAGGTAGGACTGTTTTTGAATTTTCTAACACAAATGTGAGGGAGACATTTTTAAATGGTTGAGATCAATGAATAAGATCAATCCGCTAACACACGCACACACGCCCAACCCGCTAACACGCCCACTCACTGCCTCTCTCTCTCTCTCTCTCTCTCTCTCTCTTTCTCTCTCACAGTCACCCACCCACACCATCACCGTCGTCGCCCCCTGCCTTGTCGCGCCCCACCGGCATCTACTCAATCATCGTCACCCCCCACTGCGCTGCTGCTCAGCCTCATCGTCGTCGCCCCCCATCGACAATACTGCCTCTCCCTATTTGAGATCTGGATTTGTTGTGAAGCTTACTTTAATGGCAGAGGATGAAAACAACCGCTAGAAGCAATCGACAAAGGATTGCAGCGATGGACGACGAAGACGTTTAGTCGGCGATGGTGTCCGATGGTGCCTAGGGGGCGACAGACAGTGATGAGAAAGGTCGTCGTCTACATGTACAAGTAAGCCCAGATCTCTCTCTGTTCTCGCCCTCAAATCTCACAACACAAACACTCATTCTCCAACGATCGCATTTGTATACATTAACTCTATTTTAAAATAGATTTAAAAGTACATTTTCTTCTTTTTTGTTTTAGGGTTGATTCAGGTCTGGTGGTGTTTGTTTATGGTGGCACAGATAGAGCGTTTTGTAACGTGGAGTGCATGTGCACGCAAATACTAATGGATGAAGAAAAAAGCAGTACGGGCAGTGGAAATAGTAATGGAAAGTAGTTGCCAGAAGGGACAACTGTTCAGTGGCGGCAGTAGCGTCGTTGTCATTGTTGTCGTCGTCGTCTCGGAGCGATAAACCGGCTAGAAATTGAGTGAACGGCTTCGCCTACTGACGTGACGACTACGTACTATTGATCAGTTTGGGCTTTGGAGAAGAAGAAGAGGAACAAGTATTTTTTGTTCCAATTTTACCCTCCCCTCTTGCTTTTAACGAATCTAGCGTGGTGGCCCTCTTTGGCAGCCCGACCCTTACCTTTGAGGTCACCACTTTTGCCCAGGAATAGGAACATCCATCGGTTTGTTGTTTGGATATTAGCCCATTCAAAACAACAGGCGAGCGGAGGGGACCGTGGGTGGGGGAGTTCTTTCTTTGTTTGCGGTGGCACGTTTTTGGTATTTGTGTAATATATTGGTATTGGGTTAATGATTACTGATTAGTGTAATTAATCAGCGTTTGAATTAAGGAAATTGGATTAATTAAAACGACTATTGCCGATGCTTTGCTACGACAAAGGAGTATCTGAGTATCTCTCTCCTCATGAACTTTAGTTTATATTTGTAATTTTAATATTTTTGTAATGATCTGAAATGGAGAGTTGTGAGTGATGAAATAGTATCTCTCATCTTGACCATGCACAATTTGTCGTTTGTAAGTCATCAATTAATTTAATTCATTAGAAAGTGGGATGAATATTTTGGGTAAATTGCATATATATGTATATATTTATTCTATGTGGATTGAGTTGTAATTTCAATTTGGTAATTATTAATATTTATACTTTCTTTTATTAACACCTTTGTTTTTCTTTTCTAAATATTAACCAAAAAAAATATTATTTAGATATATAGGACTTATATTTTTATATTATATTTTTTTAATTAATACGAGTGTATCAACCTTAAATGTTCAAGTAATATTTCTATTTAGTAATGCTTTTAGTTAAGAAAAAGTGTTTTTTTTTAATTAAGTTATATTGAGAGTGCTAAACTTTTACAAGTTAGTAAAAAATATATTCTATTATTGATTCATTACTATCTTAGGGCCATGCATTTAATAATGGGTGGTAAAGCTTTTGATATGGAGAGATTAATCCTATCATTATTATGTTCTAATTCTAAGGGGCTCAAACCATCCCTTCGTGTCCGTTTGGTTTAGCAATTTGATCATTTATAAGTTGTATAAGTTATATGACATTTTATAATAAAATATTTGACAATAATAATTAACTTAAAAATTATATAACTTAAAAGCAATTGTAATAGCATTATTAGCGGTTGGGCAGCGGCGATGGCCAGTCGGATGCGACGACGCTTGGCGGTTAGAAATAGTAGGGTTGACGATGGCGATCAAAGGCCATCATCGGCGATGGTGGCTAGGGGGCGACAGATGTTCGCGTATTCTTTCCCGCAAGTGAACGGAATCGTAAGAAGTAATATAATAATTAATAGAATATCGTCCCCAGGAGGATTAGCTTTTGATCCCTACATTAACCACTATTAACTTTAATAAGTCACACACAATTAAAAGAATATTCAATGGAAGTTTTATATTAATTAAAACTAACTCACCAAATGGAAAACACAAAATAATTCTTTAAGTTTTTGAATGTAGAAATATAATGCACTAGGGTTCATGAATCCACCATAGTTCTTTAATTGGTTTAACCTTTTAGTGATCGGGTTTTATAATTCTTGCTTGGAGCTGAAAATCAATGATCTTAAGTTAATCAAAAACCTCTCTCAATGGTCGATCGAATCTATGTTTATATATGAGATTAATTATCTCTAATTAATCTACAAATATACAAACATGCATTTATCCACAATGATCATCTAAATAAGATTTCACAAGGCATAACAATATCTTTACCTATTATTGAACCTTATGTCATTTATTACCAAGTGCTAATCTATATTGAATCTCTCAAAAGCAATATAAATTACAAACACGCTCTAATGGCGACCAAGCTTCAAAACGGAATTAGTGCATAACAAACGATCAACCCGAAAGACAAGAATATAATAAAAACCAAATACTCTTAATTAAACCATCATTGAACTAGGTTTCATCAATCACCCTAGCCACAAAGTACTTAGCCTAACATAGTTTCAACTAATGAAAGAATAATAAAAACGGAGTTCATGATGTTGGAGAGAAGAAAGAATAGAAAAATAAAATCAAAAATCGAAGATCTTTAAGAAAATCTCCATTTTCTTCCTCAACTTGTCGTCTTCTCTCCTTCCAAAAGCCCCTAAATCTCTCAAGAATCCTTCTTTATGTAATGTTTTTTAGGTCTTCAAAGTCTTGCCCCTTGAGGGAATCCATCTCCATTTGATTTGAAAGGAAACGGGCTCAAAACAGCCTTTTCGCAAAGCCTAAAGCCTTATCGCGACCTTACCACGGAATGCTTTCGCAGTAAGGTCGTGAGCCACATAATGAAAATCTTGTCACGACCTTACCACATAATACTTTTCGCGGTAAGATCGTGATCCATAGAATGCTTCTTCAACCACAGCTTTATCACGAAATGCTTTCCGTGATAAGGCCGTGAGCCATAGAAAACAACTCTTACCATAACCCTACCACGCAATGCTTTGCGTGATAGCACCGTGAGCCGTTTCTCTTTGATTTCCAACACTTCACCAATGAAGTCATTCTTCCGGCGCTTTGTGACATCATCATCTTTGACCCCGAATGGACCTTTAACCTTGCCTTTTCTGGCATTTTAACTCTAAAAATGCGACATCATCATCACTTTTTGGTCCAATTGTCTTCAACACATGCTCCACATCTACATAACCATATATAGAACCAAATCAAGTAGAAATCATGCTCATTGAATGTATAAATGCTAATTTTATAGACCAAAATAAGTGTATAAAAGACACTTATCAAATACCCCCAAACTTAGACTCTTGATCGTCTCGAGCAAGATTATCGACTCAAATATATCACCCCTCAAGTAAAGAATAGTTGATATTTCAAAATCACTTACAAGTTGAATAGCCTTCCAAGTAGCCTCAGATTTTGGTATCATTCATAATTCACACAGAGTTTTCTAGTAATGCTACACAAATGTTTTGGACTTATTCCATGTTTTGACATGTGTGTGTGCGAATCATGTCAGGTATAGTATCATGCATAAGGTTGCTAGTATCCCGACCCTTTGATGGTCCTATACATTTTCCCGCTCGTGATATTCACTCCACCCTCAAACTTGGTCTTATCATTCAATCCATAGGTGCTCTTAATCACTCTTTTCTTTCTTGTTCAAGTTTGGTTGGACTTAGCCAAAAATGGCATTGTCTCGGTTTGTGAAGACTCTAATTTATTTTGAATGTTTTGGCATGCTAACATCCACTAGACAGTCAAACCCACTGGTTTTCTCAATCGCTAAGAGTTACAAACATCGGCACCATTATTGAATTTTTTTTTTTCTTTGGCCTTGTGATTTTTTTTCTTTTGCTAAACGAGTGCATTTTATGGTCCATCTCATTTTTTTTTTTTAAGATATCTTATGTGTAAGCCTTCACTCCATTAGGATTTTTGAATAACCCTTGTAAAGAGTTTTTAGCCGATGACTCCCGAACCAAATGACCCTGGGGCATTAGGTTTTAAGATACCCTTACGGGCATAGTCACTCAAGTCATTCAGGCTACGAAGAAAGGTATAAGATATTTGCAGGCTCAAATTTAATTTAGTGCACGACATAGTGATACAGGAATTAGATCACTAGCCTATGGTCATTGCTTAGCTTCCTTTAGTATGCCTAACACATTCCACACAAATTGTTAACATGCACAGAGTCAACACATTCCTTAACATTTGCCATCATGGCTTAACCTTCCCCAAACTTTTCTTTTCATAATGTTTGATGATTGAGTTCCTCACAAAGTTGGTTTAAGGGCGAAAGTCTAAATGGAAACCTAGTAGTGTAGTCAACCTATGCATTGAACCTTCTGACACTTGTGCTCAAATTAGTCTAACATGGATAATGAATCACAAAATGAAATGAGTAGCATCACTATCTTCACTTTTTTGCATCAAAATGGTTACCAAATAAGCTTCATTATTGATGGCATGTCTACCTAACAACACAAGAATTTTTTTTTTTTTAATAAAACCATAAGACATATGCAAGCTGCCCATAGTGAATCTCCCCCCAAACTTAAACGTTTCATTATCCCAATGGAACAAAGAGAAAGAAAAGGAATGAGTTTACCCGGTCCATAGTGTCAAGGTTGTGATGGTAGATAGAGCACACATGCTCATTTTGAGGTATTGGAACTTTCGACAATGGCTTTGCCCTTGCAAAGAGTTGGTGTAGGATGACTCTTTGACTGCATTATCACTTCCAAAAATGTACCTACAATGCACAAGTTTGATCATGAGAGAGCAACAATGAATAAGAACGATATGAAGTAGACAGAGTCACGTGGATCCCCAAACTTCCCCCAAACTTAAACCTCACAATCTCAAACTTAAGGTGCAATGTGCAGGTGAACATTGGTTGGGGCATTTTATCAAACACTAAGTATGCATGTTGTTATGATGACCTCAACATTGTTTTTGTGCAAAAATCCTAAAGAATGACATTCTAACCTAACTCAAAGTAAAGAAAAGAAGAGAAAAAACAAATGTAACATGCCAATAAATAAAAGAGATAGGGGCTGTAATACCTGAGAAATTCTAAAGGACTCAAGGGTAATTTACCTTGGGATAAAAAAGGAATTTAAGGATAAATTGAAGGTATAACGGTAATTTATTACCGTATGGATTATTGAATCGACTGCCGGGAGTATCCTAGAGCCGAGATGCCAAAAGAAATTGATGTGACATTAATAAGCACCCCGAGATAGGATTTATAGTACCGAAAGAAATCGGATCGGGAACGGTTTTCGGTACAACTAAAAAGACAACTGCTAATTAGGCTGTAATACCAAATTGTCATAGACGAATTTTTGGAAGTCAACGGAAGCTTGAGGGGGCTTCATTTTTTCATGAGGAACAACCCTTCAGAGGTTTCAGGAAGAAACAAATGGGTTTAGGGCCAAAACGAAGATTCGGGCCTAAGTGCAGTTTTTGAAAATTGCTAGAGGGAGGCCGAAATGAGGTATTTTCAGAATCTTCAAGGGTCAAAATGATGTTTTGGGACTTGAGGGGCCTAAATGCAATATTGAAAAGTTGAGGGGTTAAGTGAAATAGGCTAAAATGAAATAGCCAAAAGAAAGAGGCCAAAGTGCAATTAAAGGAAAGTTTGGCCAATGGTAATCGACCAAGGGGTCTTTGGTCGTCGATTTCGGCCGATCCAACCATGAGGTCACGTGAGGCTTGGTCGGGGGAGCAATGTTTGTAAAGGGCTTGGTCGGAGATAACCACCGTGGTGGCTGCAAATCGAGAAAAATCGATCGAAAGTTTCGGTCGGTTGGTCGAAGCCTGCAAATGGCTTTCTTGGTTGGCAAGGGCCGATTCCAGGGCCATCTAAGGGAGGTAGAGCTTCTAAGGGTCGTGGGTAAAGCGACCAAAGGCATTTGAGGCGTCGAGGATACCTATAAATAGGCGTTCTTAGGAGGCCGAAACCTAGGGTTTTTGGAGCTTCAAATCGGCCGTGTTTTCGAACAAATTGGGAGTCAAGACCATGGGGCTTTTGTTGCCCATGGCTTGAAGATCAAATCTGGAAAATTTGGAGAATTTTGGTGGTGATTTGATAGGGTTTCGAGGCCTCGCCAGAGTCGGGAGGCGGTCCGCCTGGCCGAACCTTCAAGCGGCCGGTTGGCCATGCTACGGTGTTCCTTTCGGCCTGAAAGCCATGACATCTTGATCGACTAGAAGAGGAGAAGAAAATGGCACCATTTTTCCAGATCGCCGGCGACCGAAACGCCGGAGAGGACGACCGGCGCGTGTCGGTCACGCGCTGGTCCTTCACGCGCGCCACTCACCCTAGGCGCGTGCAGGCACGTGCGGGCGGGTGGGCCATGGGAAAAATCCATAAAAAAATGCTGAAAAATCAACAAAAATATTTTATGAAGGTTTGTGCAAAAAGATTGGGATTTGGGATTCTCGATGTCTCGATTTCTGCACCAAAGAGCCTTATTTTGAGTGAATACGCAATATCCGGGTAAGTTCAGTATTTTTCCTTTGAAGTTCATAGCATATAATGAATTGTTGTGAAGATAGATTTGAGGAAATAGTCTTGATATAATTATTGGGATTTTTAGAAAGAAAAATGAAGGAAAATGAAAGGAAATAGGAAATAAATGGAATTTTGAGGATATTTAGTAATTAAATATTATTTTATGATTAAGGAGATCGAGATGATGAGATTGGTGCAACTTTTGAGAGTTGGCACGAGAATCGAGGTCAGACACGCATATCGAGGCGATGCACGCTTTTCGAGGTGTCTTGATCTTTGGGCAAATGTGAGTGGTATTCTCACAAGAACTTATATTCATGATATGTTTGTTATATATGCATGTTATTATGAATTGCAATATTCATTTGTCATATTGCATTGAAAGTCGTGATATTTACATTGCACGATATTACTGTCATATTGATATTTGTGCATGGGAAAGGGATGTCGCCCCCAGAGTGTAGCCGTAATTCCCCAAGGGCGTTGAGGGAATAACGTTTGGCTGGCTTGCAGAGGTTCGGGATTTGCCAAGGATTTCTAGCCTGACTTGCGAGCCAGGTAAGTTACACTAAGGGCAAATGTTGTTCATGTTATTGCATCATACATCATATATATGTTTTTGGACCCTCACTAGAAGTTTCATCTTCTAATGGGTTATGCCCCTGGAACATTCAACGTTCCAGTTGAGACTTGCAGTTAGGGCAAGGAGCAGGTTGAGATATGACGGCACGTGATGGCGTGGCCAATGGATTCAGCAGGTGTTTCCAGTATTTTAATTTATTAAGAAATGTATCTGATGTATGCTCGAGGTTTCATATGATTTGCACCTAGGGTGTTAGATGTTATCTCGGGAGACGTGCATCAATGTATTTATGTAATTTAGGATATGATGGTAATATATGGTACGAATTCTTTATGATATATATAAGGTGAATTCAGGTATGTACCATATCAGGTTTCGATTATCGCTTTCGTATTTTTAATGATTTGCTGGGGGGTTTCCCTTTGACATACGACATTTGATGTATGAGAAATGTATAAGGAAAGGGATTATGTATGTATACGATGGGCCCCAGCATAGTGACACGCCCTTCGATGGGACGGGGTGTTACAGGGGCTGCCTCCCAATAAGCGTTTGTTTAAAGTCATTAGCTTGACTAGGCCTCCATCTTCAAGGAAGCTTGAATCATTTTTCCACCAACATTTTGTGGGTGCCATTTATTGGATTTATTCCTTGAATGTTAGCAATTTTCAATCAAATCCCCTTCTTTTGCTCCCTCAACACCCTTACCAATTTTACTTCTTTATGACTTGGTGGCTTAGCTTTTGAAGGAAAAGACACATCCAAAGAATACAATTTGTCTCTTGTGGATGGACAATCTTTTTGCTTCTCTCCCAAAGAGCCCATGGCCACGACCTTGTTCTTGGTATCCAAAATTTGTTCCTGCTCATCAAAAGAGTCAGCCATGCAATTTTCTTTAGGGTCATCATATTTCTCTACCAAATGAACAATGCCATCTCTCATTAAAACTTCTTTTTCATTACCATTAGAATGTTTCATAGACTTAAATACATTAAACGTAACCGTTTCATCATAAATTCTAAGCCTAAGTGTCCTTTGTTGGACATCAATCAAAGCTCTTCCTCTGGCAAGAAAAGGTCTTCCTAAAATTAAGGGCATATCATAATCTTCTTCTATATCCAAAACAATGAAGTCAACATGAATAATAAATTTATCCACTTTTACCAAAACATCTTCCACTATTCCTCTCCGATATTTGATACTTATATCAGCCAATTGAAGAGAAACAGTGGTGGGTGTTGGTTCTTTTAATCCAAGCTTTCTGAAAATAGAGTAAGGCATTAGATTGATACTAGCACGCAAAACACATAGAACTCGTTCAAAGAATAAACTACCAATGATACAAGGAATAGTGAAACTCCCTGGATCTTTAAATTTCGGTGGTAGTTTGTTTTGCAATATGGTGCTACTTTCCTCCGTTAACATGATGGTTTCTTGGTCATCTAGTTTCCTCTTATTTGATAAGATTTCCTTCATGAATTTCACATAGCTGGGCATTTGAGACAAAGCTTCAGTAAATGGTATATTGATATGTAGTTTTTTGAATATCTCCAAAAATTTCTCAAATTGCTTATCCAACTTGTGCTTGCGTAACCTTTGAGGAAACGAAATAGGTGGAACATAAGGCTTGACCGGTGGCAAAGCAACCCTCACTTTTTCATCTACTACTTCGGGCTCATCATATTGATCAGTTGTCGCCTTAGCTGTACCATTTTCTTTTGCCACACTTGGTCTCTTAACATGGATTTTCAGCAACTGCACCCTGCTCCTTGTTGTGATCGCATTCACTTGCTCCTTGGGGTCAACTTCCATATTACTTGCCACGTGCTCGGTTGCCTTTCTGTTAGGATTTTTGCTAACTGCCTAATCTGATTTTCAATATTCTTAATGGCTGCGTCAGTCCGTTCGCTTCGTTCTTGAAGCTTGGAAATTGCTTCTTCCAATCCTCAATTTTCTTCAATTTTCAGTCCGTTCGCTTCGTTTTTGATGCATTTTGAATGCCTTGATTGTTTCCATATGAAAAATTAGGATGGTTCCTCCAGCTGGGGTTGTAATTATGAGAAAATGGATTATTCAATGGCCACTGAAAATTATGTTGATGCGGAAAATTCTGTGCATAAGCAGCCTACTCTGTGAAAGAAGAATCCATAATGAGCAATTGACATTCGGATGACTGATGAGTTGCTCCACAGGTTACACAAACTGGAAGAGAACCTTGCACCATATTAACTGATGGAGAATATTTTAAGGCTTCCATCTGCTTTGATAGTGCGTCGATTTTGGCCAACATTAACGTGTTAACATCCACTTCATGCATTCCAGCTACTCTTTTATGTGAGTTTCTATCTGGTCACATCACAAACTGCTCACTCATTGTCTCAAAAAGGTCATGAAGCTGCCTAGCTAATTTATTTTGAATGGAACCACCTGCTATAGAAACCATCGCTGAACGACTATAAGGAGTTAACCCAGCTTAAAAATAATGATTTTGTGCTAGTAGTGGGAAACCATGCCTTGGACACTTCCTCAGTGTAATACACGAGAAATTTGGGTTAATTAAAAATAAGCAATTTATTAGAGAAATGGTGTAACAACCCGCCTTCTTCGGCATGTTATGCCTTAGGAAATTTGGTCTATTTTTTTTTATTTCCTCTGGTGGGCGCGTACGGACCACGCGCCTTCGCCTCAACCGCGGGTGCGTGCGACCACGTACCCGACCCCCCTTGCGGTCATCTTCTCCAGCGGCCAATTCGCCGTCAGTGATGCCTTGGCCACTCCAAGCTTCGAAAGAAGCTTCCCTTCTACTAAAACTCGACCCCCCAAACCCGAATATAGCTTCAAATTTGCGGAAAAACATAGAAAAATACCTCGATTTGGGCGATGAAGTCTCGGCTTAGGCGAAGTCATGATTTTTCGGCAAGCTTGATTACTCCTTCTCCACTGCTTCGTTGACCTCCAAATTTTCCAGAATGCTTGCCCACGACCTGAAGATCAAAACCCCACTCTCCAATCTCACAAAATCTCTCCCAATCGGCCACTCTTTGAATTAAAATTTTCGGATGATACGGCTAGCGCGAACTTGGCTATTTATAGCCCATTTTTGACGTGCCTCGCTTCCCCATCGTTGGCCACGCGTCCCAGAGGCCATACCCCGGTCATTTCGGTATTAAAAACCCTTCATTTACCCCTAAGAAGCAATTTGCAGGCGCGATCTTGCTCTGGCCGCACACTGCTCTGCAAATCCGATTTTCAAATTTTTTTTTATATATATATATACATATATACCCGACATACATACCTGCATATATAATTACATAAAATTATGATTTCCTTTAATCTTAAATCATATTATAATTTCATTTAATCACATTAATTTTAAATCTTACTATTTTCATTTACATATTTATACATTTATTTATATTTCACATACATACTTAAGCTAATCATATAAACATAACTTAATTTAAACCAAATTAATTACATAAACTTAATATAATATAGGCTAAATTAATTTAATTTATTCAATGTGACTTAGGGTAATAGACCAAATTTCCTAAGGCATAACATGCCCAAGAAGGCGGGCTGTTACAGTTGGTATCAGAGCTCAACTTAGAAAAGTACCTAGGAAGAAAATTTAGACTAGGCCTAGCAGATGGAAGTACCAACTCGAAGATAGTTAGGGGTACTAACGGAAGTTGTGATGGCAGATGGCTGGAAATTTCTCAGAGCAGGTCCTGGTTTATCATTGGGCTCATCGTATAGCGCACCAGGTCCCAGAGCCAAATGAGGGTATCATGGAACACCTTGTCCAAATGGAAGAGATTATTGACGACGTGCCCCCAAGCTACCGACTTTGGCCTGATCTCACCCAATTTCAGATAAACATGATGGTTGGTATTTTAGAAGGCAACCTGCAGGATTTCGCAGACTGGGTCAGACAACAAGATGAACAGTTCCCTGAATTCTGTCATTACTACGCTCGGGTTCGCGAGTTACTGGTAGAGATGTACGAGCCGGTACCAGCGGATGAGTTCGACGAGGACATGGAGGAGCCACTCGAGGAGGGAGAGGAAGAAGAAATGGAGGACCCGGCCAAGCCAGAAGAAATGGGAAATCCAACTAATGTGGAAGAAGAAGAAGAAGAAGAGGAAGAGGGTGACATACCCATATTCTGGGCCGAAGACGACTTCGAGGTCTCAGACTCGGAGGATGAGGAAGAGGTTGTGGAAGTAGTGGACGACCCTGAGGCACCCCCGTACGACTCCGAAGATGAAGAGAATGTTTGGATCTGAAGGTCATTAGGGCCAAAATAGATCCATCTCAGAAACACTCTAACTACTTACATGACTTGTATAGTGCTATGTGTAATCTATGTAAATATGTAGCATGTACATATAACATTTTGCAGCCGAATGTATAATATAGAACTAATCGGATGGTAAGATCATGTTGTCTAATCTCGAATGCTATTTTCCTTTCAGATGGTGAACATTCAAAGAAGGTTAACAGTTGGGCCTAGGACGCCCATCCCACAAGCTGGTAACACCGAAGGAAACACAAGTGGGCACCCAGAAGGCGACTCCAGCCAAGAAACTGGGAGTAGTAGACTAGATCAGATGGAGCGAATTCTGGGAAGTGTGGTGGGTTTCATACACGAGACTCACTCCAGGGATGGGTGGCTAACATGCTTGACTTATACCGACAGCAGAACCCTCCCGTCTTTCAGGGAAAAATTGGTGCCGACCCTAGTGAAGGGGAATTTTGGATCGAGCAAACAGAGAAGTTGCTGGACCACCTTCACTGCAGCGAAGAAGAGAAAGTTAATTGTGCCACCTTCATGTTGCAAGGAGAGGCAGACAGATGGTGGAGAGGAGTCAAGAGAACAATGACCTCTCGAGCCAGGGCACCTTACGTCACTTGGGAAAGATTCAAGGAACTCTTCAACGAGAAGTACTTCCCTCTGAATTTAAGAATGAAGAAAGAAAGAGAGTCCATGGAGCTGAGACAGACTGGGGACATGTCTGTCGCCCAGTAAGAGGACGCTTTCAGTCGATTGATCCGATACATGTCTATTTACGAAGGAGATAAAAGGATCAAGGCTCAGAAGTTTTTGGGAGGGCTAAATCTGAAGCTTCAGAGGGCATTGAGTAGTGTAAGTACCCAGACCTATGCAGAAGCGGTACTGTAAGCCTATACCACCGAGGCTAACCTGAGCTGGATTGACGCTATCCAAGCAAAAAGTTAGCAGAGGAGCAGTCATAGAGCCAGCAAGAAGCTGGAACCCCAAAAGCCGAAGTTCAAGCCTGGTACCCCATGCGCAAAATGCCAGAAGCAGCACCCAGGGAGGTCGTGCCAGCTCGGGACAAAGGGGTGTTACAATTGTGGAGAAATAGGGCATCTCAACCAGAACTGCCCAAAGAAAGGAATTACTTGTTTCAATTGCCAGCAGACGAGCCATTTCGCAAAGGACTGTCCCAAGTCGCGACTGATAAGTCAACCCCAGAGGACGTCCGGGAATGCCAGAGCACATCAAGGAAGAGTGTTTCATCTAACACGTCAGGATGCGACAGAAGATCCAGCAGTAATTGAAGGTACTATGTTTCTATCCGGTAATCCTATGCATGTTCTAATAGACTTTGGAGCAAGTCATTCGTTCATTTCACCTGCATTCACTGAAGTGTTAGGAGAAAAACCAGAAAAATTAAATTGTCGTATGATTGTGGCAACCCCAATGGAGAAATCTCTAGAAACCTCTTCAGGATGCAAAGATAGGAAGATTCAGATAGGGGAAGTTGAGTTCCTGGCAGATCTGATCCTTTTGGAATTTCAAGATTTTGATGTGATCTTAGGAATGGATTTCCTAATTAAATACAACGCCACCTTGGACTGTAGAGCTAAAACAGTCTGCCTTAAGAGTGGAGACTTGAACGTCAAGTTTCGAGGGCAAAGAAGGGCAAGTGAACGAAAGTTGATCTCGGCCCTGAAAGCTGAGAAACTGTTATGTCAAGGGGCATAGGGATACTTGGCTTGTGTTCAAGAGAAAAGCAAGGAGCCCTTAAAAATCGAAGAAGTGCGACTCGTTAAAGAATACAGGGATGTGTTTCCCGAAGAATTGCCTGGATTGCCACCCCAGCGAGAGATCGAGTTTTCGATAGAAATTGTGCCAGGAGTAGGTCCGGTTTCGATACCCCCGTATAAAATGGCTCCTGCAGAATTGAGGGAATTAAAAACTTAACTTCAAGAGTTGCTAGACAAGGGATTTATCAGACCAAGTATGTCGCCATGAGGAGCACCAGTACTTTTCGTCAAGAAAAAGGACGGGAGTCTAAGAATGTGTATCAACTATCGGCAGCTCAACAAGATAACGGTCAATAATAAGTACCCACTCCCCAGAATCGAGGAGTTGTTTGATCAATTGCAAGGGGCCAAGGTCTTCTCAAAGATTGACCTAAGATCAGGGTATTATCAATTAAGAATCAAGGAAAAAGATGTGCCTAAGACAACTTTTCGTTCTTGATATGGGCACTATGAATTTTTGGTGATGTCGTTCGGACTAACCAATGCCCCAACAGCTTTTATGGACACCATGAATCGAGTCTTCAGGGCATTCCTAAATAAGTTCGTGATCGTGTTTATAGACGACATACTGATATATTCTCCCTCAGAAGAAGAACACGAATCACATTTAAGGATAATATTGCAAACGTTGCGAGAACATAAATTGTATGCCAAGTTCTCAAAATGTGAATTTTGGTTGTACCAGGTGTCATTTTTAGGACATGTTATATCGGCCGAGGGGATATCGGTTGACCCGGTCAAGATAGCAGCTGTGACAAATTGGAAGCAACCCCAGTCAGTTACCGAAATTAAGAGTTTCTTGGGACTGGCAAGGTACTATAGAAAGTTTGTGGAAGGGTTTTCAAAAATTGCGACACCCCTCACCAAGTTAACTCAGAAGGGGGTAAAGTTCGACTGGAACGAACAATGCGAAGAAAGTTTTCAGACACTTAAGGCTAAGCTGACAACCGCTCTAGTTCTGTCTATGCCAAATGGATCAGGAGGTTTTATGGTCTACACTAACGCCTCGAGAAAAGATTTAGGGTGTGTGCTGATGCAGCACGGGAGAGTCATTGCTTATGGGCCTCGACAGCTAAAGAACCATGAAAGAAACTGTAATACCCGGTATTAAATAATAAGAGAATTTTCGAAGATATGGGTCAAAACGATATTTAGCAAAGTTTCGGGCCAAAATGCAATATTTGAAACTTAAGCGAAGGACGAATGACCAAGTTAAGATAATCCAATTGAGGAAAAATGGCACAATTAGATGATATTTGATAAAATTAGGGATTTTCAAAGGTTTGAAGTCAAAAGCACGCAATTAGGAGAGTTCGGGCAAAAGTGTAGTTTTTGCAAAATGTCAGTGGGAGGTCGAAGCGACGAATTTTTCAGAAATTCCAAAAGGAAATGGAAAATATGGAACTAGAGGGTCATCGTAAAAGTGTTGGATAGTTCAAGGGTGTTTAGAAATAAGAGAAAATGCAATTAAAAAGTGACCAGGGGCTAAAATGCAATTTTTGCAAACTTCTTGGGTGTGAAACCGACCGGCCGCCTATGGCCGCCGGCAGCCGCCTCTGGAGGCGTCGAGAAGGTCGCCTGGAGGTTGCTAGAGTAGCTTCAGGTGATGATGAAGCTGTTAAGGCTTGCTATTGGCCAGAAATAGCCTCGAAGCGATCAGATTTCATGGCGGAAGTGATCGCCGATTCGGCCAAAATTTTTAAGGTCCAAATCTCATGATTTAGTGCTATTTGATCTATTTAGAAGCTAGATTTGGGGATAAGGAGATAAGATCAAGCAAGATTTGGTGTTTTTTGGCGTCGAAAACGGGTATAAATAGCCAACCATGGCCGAGGGTTTCAAAAGGAATCGAGGAAAATTAAGGGCGTTCGGGCTTGAATCGAGGCACAAGGTTAGAGGGCTTTTGTTCTTAGTATTCTAAGGATCAATTCTGGAAATTTTGGGAGTGTTTCGTGTAGAGTTGGAGGGGTTTCGAAGCTTGGCCGAAAAATCGAAAAATTCGCCGCCGCGACCTGCAACTGGCTTTTAAGCCTACCTCCGATCACTTTTTCCGACAATCAAGGGCACCACTGAGATCGCCTCATCGAGATCTTCAAGGCCCCATAGTTGGTTTAGCCAAAGGAAGTCGTCGGAATCGGAGAAGAAGGCCGGAGAAGACGACCTGTGCGGCGGCGCGTGGATCCCACTCGCAGGGCTTCGGGGTGGCGCATGAGGGCGCGTGAGGTAGGTTTTTTGAGTGTTTTTAATTTCAGAATATTGGTTGAATTATTTTAGGAATTATCATGGAAGAATATTTTGAAAAAATGATGTTTGGTATTTTTAATGAATTTCCAAAGGTATAAATGTTTAAAAATTAAATAAAAATAGAGAAAAATATGGAAAAATAGAAATATTGATTCCAAAGGTCTTAAATGGTAAAATAGGAGTCAATTGGGTCATTGGAAGAAGAATTACACAATTTTCGAGGTGTGGCACGTTTTTCGAGGCGAAATCCGAACTTTTCTGAATTGAGGTGAGTGGCTTGATTCTAGCTTATTCTCGTCTTTAAAGTGTTTTAAAACGCATTTGGTGAGTTCTAGTGAGCTATTATACCTTCTTAGACTTAGTCTATTTTACAAGTTTTATGCTCGTGGTCATGGTGTCGACATTCGCTACATTGCATAAACTGATTTACTTGAAAATGTTAGTGCATGGCGTGTGAATTTTTATATCATTTGAAGTCTAGTTTCATTACTTCATTGGGTTCATTTGGGGCAGTCGGGGTCTTCTTGAGAATGGGACATGGTTAGTCCTGACGATCGGGTGACACGGTAGGGCATCCGGGGCCAGTATTGGTGATCGGGTGACACGGTAAGGCATCCGAGACTGGTAACCGAGTGACACGGTAGGGCACCCGGGGATTAAGTTTGTCAGGAAAATTCTCAAGTTTGATGTGTCGTACATGTTGTCGATTAGTATGCCATGCTCATATATCATTCACTGCATTACATAATTTGTTTCATGCTTTCACTTAGATGTTTATTCATCTAACCTGGGTTATGCCCCTGGAACATTCAACGTTCCAGTTAGGGACATGCGAAGCCAAGGACGAGACCGGGGAGCCAATGGTGTTTATGTGATAGACATTGTATCATTTGGTAGCATAGTAATCTATTTTGCTATATATATGAACGTTTGTATGTCGGTAATGTAAACTTTTGGTATTGATGTTATATGTATGTTGATAGGAAACAACTTGTGTAACACGTGGTAGGCCACGTCATTTTGATTAATTAAGTATTCCGTTGTGTCTGTATTATCTCGTTCGGTTGAAATTATGTTATTATTAACTTAACGAGCAAGACTGGAACTCTCGGGGTTTTCATCTACATGTGAAGATTGTGCTCACGGGCGCCACGAGTATCAGACTTGGCGAGAATGAAAAAAAAAAAGAATCCCCGGGAATTTCCTTATAGTAACACGCCTGTATAGGGCGGGGTGTTACAATTGGTATCAGAGCCCTAGGTTAAAACCCTAGGATGGTTAGGCTAGGTTATTGAACTTAGCACAGTTAGACTTGTTAACTTAGAATAGGAATAAGGATTTTAGGTAACATATGAAAACTTTAGGAAACACTTGTATGAGGTTTTTGAGAAAATCTTTCTGTGATGTTAGTAGAAAATGGTGGACCAAGTATTGCTGTCACACTGGGTAAATAGGATTAAAACTCAAGGAAACCCACAAGACGAGGACATGAATGTATTTCTGCTTGCAATGGAAGAAATCATAGATGATGTGCCCCCCAGCTATCGACAGTTGGTAGATTTATCAGAGTTTCAGATTGGCTTCCTTATTGATCAGTTTGAGGGAGAATGGAAAACTTTTGCACAGTGGTTGTGGCAAGACTGGGAGGATGACACTCTACGTGAATTTTGCGCAAGAATGAGAAACGAGCATCAAGATCTACTTGGGGACATTATGGATGAGGAGGAACAAGCAGAGATTGCTGCAAATCTTGCAAATGAGGTCATAGATATTAGCTCTGATGAGGAATCAGATGAGGAGACTCAGGAAGTCCAAGATGACGACGAAGGACCCCCGGTGGCATCCGACAGTGATGGGGATCACAAAGAGTCCTGGATCTGGAAGCCAAAGAACTACTGAGTAAGGCCGAAGAAGTGATTGCAGAAAGAAGGGATATGTAGATATAAAATATAATAAGATGTTACGTCTATTTCTTTTCAGTAGTATTAAGTTGTTCTGTTTATGGGATAATATAAAGAAATAAAACTGTCCCTTTGTATAGAAACAATTTTGTCTTGTGTATAATTCATTTCCGTGATTCACTTCAGATGGTGAATACACGAAGACTTCGAAATGCAGCCATGCTGAAAGTGGGAGAAGAGAAGAAAATAATCCTGAAGATATGGGTGATCACAGGAATCACTCAGGAGGAAATCGAAGATATGTCGGAGAATCAAGCTCGAGTGAAGACCGATTTGAGCGAATGGAGCGGTTTTTAGAAAATATGCTGACTTACGTGAGTCGAGAGGAGCCTACTCGGCACACGACCACGGCACTAGAGAGGTACCGACATTTGAGACCCCCTGTGTTCAAAGGAAGGACTGGCGATGATCCTAGCGCAGCCGAGTACTGGCTAGAGCAGACCGAGAAACTACTTCAACATCTCCAATGTAGTGAAGGGGAGAAGGTGAGATGTGCAACCTACACACTAGAGGAAGAAGCAGGCCGATGGTGGCAGTCTACCGAGCGTTCATTGATAAGGTCTCAACAGGAACGTGAAGCTGAGAGCGAGGATGCACCAATGTATACTTGGGCGGTATTCAAGGAAGAATTTAACGCCAAGTACTTTTCTAAGAGTTGGAAGGAAGAAAGAATCTGGGAATTTATGAGGCTTAAGCAGACAGATGAGATGAATGTGAATCAATATGATAATCGGTTCATTCAACTGATTAAGTACGTGCCCATGTACGAGACTGACGAGAGTCAGAAAGCACAAAAGTTTGTTTCAGGATTACAAGGACATCTCCAGCAAGTTCTGAGTGGATGGGACATTGAAACTTACAAAGAAGCATTGCACCGAGCTTTGACCATAGAAAGAAATCTGACACGAGCCAAGATCATCAAGACAGAGGAAGGAAGTAAGAGTGGTAACTCAGGCAGTACGATGACTCAACCAAAGGGCGATGGAAAGTGCCCTCGATGTAAGAAGAAACACTTTGGAAAAAGATGTGTTATAAAATGTTACGGATGCGGCGAAGAAGGCCATATCGGAAGAAACTGCCCAAAGAACAAAGCAACGCCCCAGGTTGGATATCAGGGAAAAGTGGTGTGTTTTAACTGTGGTCAACCAGGGCATATCTCGCGCGATTGCTCAAAAAGGCAGAAGATGGAACCACCGATTGGAAGTACACAAAATGTTCGTCCAGGCCGAGTGTACAATCTGACTTGTGAGGACGCTGAGGCCGATCCTGCAGTTATTGAAGGTACACTGTTCTTCTCAAATATTCCAGTTCATGCTTTAGTAGATCCAGGTGCTACGCATTCATTCGTGTCGCATGCATCAGTAGAAAGTTTACAATTAGAACCTAGGGAATTGGGTTATCAAATGGTAATAGCCACTCCTATGGGTTCAACTTTAAGAACTGCGGTAGGGTGCCGCGAGTGTATTTTTAGTATGGGATCAGAAAATTTCAAGATTGATTTAGTGGTGTTAGACATTCAGGATTTCGACATAATTATCGGAATGGATTTCCTATCACTTCATGAGGCTAAAATAGATTGTAAGAGTAAGACCGTAAGCATACCCAAGCTTAACGGAGAGTGGACTGTGTTCCAGGGTCGAAGTAAGAAGATTAAGAAAGAAAATGGCATGACTTTGCATACGCTGCAGTCAGCCAAACCCGAATCAGGAAAGAAAAGTCTCGAGTTGGAGTCAGTAAGGGTTGTGAATGAGTATCCTGAGGTATTTCTTGAGGAATTACCAGGATTACCTCCTCAAAGAGAAATTGAATTTTCGATAGATCTTGTACTCAGTACACAGCCAATATCCATACCTCCATACAAGATGGCCCCTGCTGAGATGAAAGAATTGAAGGAGCAATTACAAGACTTGACCAACAAAGGATTTATCAGACCAAGTGTGTCGCCCTGGGGAGCCCCGATATTGTTCGTGAAAAAGAAAGATGGTACCTTACGTATGTGTACCGACTACCGACAGTTAAACAAGGTAACCATAAAGAATAAGTACCCTTTGCCTAGGATTGAGGAATTGTTTGACCAACTTCAAGGAGCTAGAGTATTTTCTAAGATAGATCTTCGGTCAGGGTACTATCAAATGAAGATCAAACCGGAAGATGTACCCAAGACTGCATTTCGGTCACGGTATGGTCACTACGAGTATCTAGTGATGTCGTTTGGATTGACCAATGCACTTGCTGCATTTATGGATTTAATGAACCGAACTTTTAGGCCTTACCTAGACAAGTTCGTGATAGTGTTTATAGATGACATTTTGATATACTCTACAAGTGAGATTGATCATGAAAAACATTTAAGGATAGTCTTGCAGACTTTAAAAGACCATAAGTTGTACGCCAAATTCTCGAAGTGTGAATTTTGGCTTACTCAAGTGGCATTTCTTGGACATATAATTTCTGCAGAAGGTATAGCTGTCGATCCAGCAAAGATAGAAGCAGTTTAAAAGTGGCAAGCACCTAAGACCATTGGGGAAATCCGAAGTTTTCTTGGACTAGCAGGGTACTACAGAAGATTTGTAGAAGGATTTTCAAAGATATCTGCTCCACTTACTCGATTAACGCAGAAAGAAGTGAAATTTGAATGGAGTGATAAATGTGAGCAAAATTTTCAAGAACTTAAGGCACGATTAACTACGGCACCGATTTTAGCAATGCCGACTGAGTCAGGAAAGTTTGTGGTGTATAGTGATGCTTCTGGGATAGGGTTGGGGTGTGTCTTAATCCAAGATGAGAAAGTAATTGCTTATGGATCTCGACAATTGAAAAGACACGAGCAGAACTACCCAACACATGACTTGGAATTAGCAGCTATCATATATGCTTTGAAGTTGTGGAGACATTATCTCTACGGGGTACAATTTGAGATTTTTACGGATTATAAAAGTTTGAAGTACATATTTTCTCAGAAGGAATTAAACATGAGACAAAGAAGATGGATGGAGTACTTAAAAGATTACGATTGTACCATTTCCTATCATCCAGGGAAGGCTAACATAGTTGCAGACGCTCTTAGCCGAAGAAGTTCCGAGATTGTGGCTAACATGATGATTGAAGAATTTAGCCACCTGACAGTAGGTGTTAAGCCTAAACCAATCAAGGGATATTTGGCAAATCTGACAATTCAACCTGATGTGGTAAATCAAATCAGATTAGCTTTTCAAACAGACACAAGAAGAAGTCAGTGGATAGACGAGAACGATCAAGTTAAGGCACCTGAATTTAGTTACCGTGATGGTATACTTCGATTTCAGAGAAGAACCTACGTACCAAGGGATCAAGATCTAAGACAAGTTATCTTGGGAGAAGCTCATCGGGCAAGATACACAATACATCCAGGATCCACAAAGATGTATAAGGATCTTAGGGAAATTTATTGGTGGCCAGGAATGAAAAAGGACGTGGCACGGTACGTGGCCCAATGCGATACCTGTCAACGTATCAAAATTGAGCATCAGCGACCGGGAGGGAAGCTACAACCATTGGATATTCCCAAGTGGAAATGGGATCACGTCACTATGGATTTTGTGATCAATTTACCTCGAAGTCCCAAAGGAAACGATGCTATTTGGGTAATAGTGGATCGACTAACCAAGTCGGCACATTTCTTGCCTATTAAGATAGGGCAACCAACTCATGCTTTGGCTCAGCTGTACATTGAGGAAATAGTACGATTACATGGAATACCTGCAAGTATAGTGTCAGATCGAGACCCACGATTTACGTCAAGATTTTGGAAAAGTTTCCACAAGTGTATGGGAACACAATTGAAGCTTAGTACAGCTTATCACCCTCAGACTGACGGACAGTCCGCGCGAACAATTCAGACGCTCGAAGACATGTTGAGGGCATGCATTTTGGAACTATCAAGAAGTTGGGAGAAACATCTACCATTGGTAGAATTTGCCTACAACAACGGGCACCACAGCAGCATTGGAATGGCTCCTTACGAGGCATTATATGGGCGAAAATGCAGAACACCACTCTGCTGGGTAGAAACTGGAGAAGTCGGATTAATTGGACCTGAGATTGTTCAGACTACTACAGAGAAGATTAAGCAAATACAGGAGAAAATGAGGACAAGTCAAAGTCATCAGAAATCGTACGCTGATCGACGAAGGCGAAACCTGGAATTTTTGGTCGGTGACAAGGTATACTTGAAAGTCTCTCCATTTAAGTCTGTAATTCGAGGAAAAAGAAAAGGGAAATTAAGCCCAAGATACATAGGACCCTATGAAATTCTGGAGAAAATTGGACTAGTGGCTTACCGATTAGCTTTACCTGTGGCATTATCAAACATCCACAACGTGTTTCATGTGTCTCAACTACGGAAACATGAGCCAAACCCTACGCAGGTACTTCGGAATGAGACCATTGAGATACGAAATGATCTAACGTACCCTGAGGAACCTATTCGAATCCTAGACCAAAGGGATCAAGTCTTAAGGAACAAAATTATTCCCTTAGTAAAGGTACTATGGGGCAATCATGACGAAGAAGAGGCAACTTGGGAACGCGAAGAAGAGATGAAGATTTCTTATCCGCATTTATTTTGATATTGTAAGTTAGTAATTTCGAGGACGAAATTTCTTTTTAGAGGGGGAGGATGTAATACCCGATATTAAATAATAAGAGAATTTTCGAAGATATGGGTCAAAACGATATTTAGCAAAGTTTCGGGCCAAAATGCAATATTCGAAACTTAAGCGAAGGATGAATGACCAAGTTAAGATAAGCCAATTGAGAAAAAATGGCACAATTAGATGATATTTGATAAAATTAGGGATTTTCAAAGGTTTGAAGTCAAAAGCACGCAATTAGGAGAGTTCGGGCAAAAGTGTAGTTTTTGCAAAATATCAATGGGAGGTCGAAGCAACGAATTTTTCAGAAATTCCAAAAGGAAATGGAAAATATGGAACTAGAGGGTCATCGTAAAAGTGTTGGATAGTTCAAGGGTGTTTAGAAATAAAAGAAAATGCAATTAAAAAGTTACCAGGGGCTAAAATGCAATTTTGTAAACTTCTTGGGTGTGAAACCGACCGGCCGCCTATGGCTGCCGGTAGCTGCCTCTGGAGGTGTCGACAAGGTCGTCTGGAGGTTGCTAGAGTAGCTTCAGGTGATGATGAAGCTGTTAAGGCTTGCTATTGGCCAGAAATAGCCTCGAAGCGATTGGATTTCATGGCGGAAGTGACCGCCGATTCGGCCGAAATTTTTAAGGTCCAAATCTCATGATTTAGTGCTATTTGATCTATTTAGAAGCTAGATTTGGGGATAAGGAGATAAGATCAAGCAAGATTTGGTGTTTTTTGGCGTCGAAAACGAGTATAAATAGCCAACCATGGCCGAGGGTTTCAAAAGGAATCGAGGAAAATTAAGGGCGTTCGGGCTTGAATCGAGGCACAAGGTTAGAGGGCTTTTGTTCTTAGTATCCTAAGGATCAATTCTGGAAATTTTGGGAGTGTTTCGTGTAGAGTTGGAGGGGTTTCGAAGCTTGGCCGGAAAATCAGAAAATCCGCCGCCGCGACCTGTAACTGGCTTTTAAGCCTACCTCCGGTCACTTTTTCCGACAATCAAGGGCACCACTAAGATCGCCTCATCGAGATCTTCAAGGCCCCATAGTTGGTTTAGCCAAAGGAAGTCGTCGGAATCGGAGAAGAAGGCTGGAGAAGACGACCTGTGCGGCGGCGCGTGGATCCCACTCGCAGGGCTTCGGGGTGGTGCGTGAGGGCGCGTGAGGTAGGTTTTTTGAGTGTTTTTAATTTCAGAATATTGGTTGAATTATTTTAGGAATTATCATGGAAGAATATTTTGAAAAAATGATGTTTGGTATTTTTAATGAATTTCCAAAGGTATAAATGTTTAAAAATTAAATAAAAATAGAGAAAAATATGGAAAAATAGAAATATTGATTCCAAAGGTCTTAAATGGTAAAATAGGAGTCAATTGGGTCATTGGAAGAAGAATTACACAATTTTCGAGGTGTGGCACGTTTTTCGAGGCGAAATCCGAACTTTTCCGAATTGAGGTGAGTGGCTTGATTCTAGCTTATTCTCGTCTTTAAAGTGTTTTAAAACGCATTTGGTGAGTTCTAGTGAGCTATTATACCTTCTTAGACTTAGTCTATTTTACAAGTTTTATGCTCGTGGTCATGGTGTCGACATTCGCTACATTGCATAAACTGATTTACTTGAAAATGTTAGTGCATGGCGTGTGAATTTTTATATCATTTGAAGTCTAGTTTCATTACTTCATTGGGTTCATTTGGGGCGGTCGGGGTCTTCTTGAGAATGGGACATGGTTAGTCCTGACGATCGGGTGACACGGTAGGGCATCCGGGGCCAGTATTGGTGATCGGGTGACACGGTAAGGCATCCGAGACTGGTAACCGAGTGACACGGTAGGGCACCCGGGGATTAAGTTTGTCAGGAAAATTCTCAAGTTTGATGTGTCGTACATGTTGTCGATTAGTATGCCATGCTCATATATCATTCACTGCATTACATAATTTGTTTCATGCTTTCACTTAGATGTTTATTCATCTAACCTGGGTTATGCCCCTGGAACATTCAACGTTCCAGTTAGGGACAGCTGCGAAGCCAAGGACGGGACCGGGGAGCCAATGGTGTTTATGTGATAGACATTGTCTCATTTGGTAGCATAGTAATCTATTTTGCTATATATATGAACGTTTGTATGTCGGTAATGTAAACTTTTGGTATTGACGTTATATGTATGTTGATAGGAAACAACTTGTGTAACACGTGGTAGGCCACGTCATTTTGATTAATTAAGTATTCCGTTGTGTTTGTATTATCTCGTTCGGTTGAAATTATGTTATTATTAACTTAACGAGCAAGACTGGAACTCTCGGGGTTTTCATCTACATGTGAAGATTATGCTCACGGGCGCCACGAGTATCAGACTTGGCGAGAATGAAAAAAAAAGAATCCCCGGAATTTCCTTATAGTAACACGCCTGTATAGGGCGGGGTGTTACAGAAACTACCTGACTCATGATTTGGAATTGGCTGCAGTAGTATTTGCTCTAAAAATTTGGAGACATTATTTGTATGGTGAGAAGTTCGAAATTTTTACTGATCATAAGAGTCTATAATACGTTTTCTCACAGAAAGAATTAAACATGAGACAACGGAGATGGATGGAGCTGTTAAAAGATTACGACTGTACTATTCAATACCATCCCGGTAAAGCTAACGTTGTGGCAAATGCCCTAAGCAAGAAAGAAACCATTTGTGTGGCTGAAATGATAGTGGCAGAATTGAAGCTAGTTGAAGCATTTAGCCTGATGACAGTAGGAGTAGTTTCCTGAGGAAACTCAGCCTACGCAGCTAGTCTCACGGTACAACCAGAGTTAATGGATCAGATACGGCAAGCCTACCCCGAAGACTCTCGAATAAAAATGTGGGTTAATGAGTATGGGTGAGCAAAGAAACTAGAATTTGAGGTAAGAGAAAACATCCTTTGATTTCAAGGAAGAATATATGTGCCTCGTGTGAGAGAATTGCTACAAACAATTTTGGGAGAAGCCCATCGATCCAGATACTCGATCCACCCCGGAGCTACCAAGATGTACCAAGACTTGAAGGCTTTGTATTGGTGGCCAGGAATGAAGGAAAGTGTAGCGAGGTACTTTAGTCAATGTGACACGTGCCAGAGAATTAAGATTGAGCACCAAAAGCCTGGTGGGAGTTTGCAACCATTGGAAGTTCCAGAGTGGAAATGGGAGCACATTACGATGGATTTTGTGACTGGACTGCCAAGGAGTCCTAAAGGAAACGATGCTATTTGGGTGATAGTTGACAGACTATCTAAGTCTGCTCATTTCTTAGCCATAAGGGTAAGCCAACCGATCAACAAATTAGCTCAACAGTACGTAAATGAGATTGTCAGATTACATGGAGTGCCGGTAAGCATTGTGTCAGACCGTGACCCAAAGTTCACTTCTAGGTTTTGGGGAAGTTTGCAAGAGAGTTTGGGTACTCAGCTTAGGCTAAGTACAACCTATCATCCCCAAACAGATGGTCAATCAGAAAGGACCATTCAAACCCTAGAAGATATGCTGCGAGCTTGTGCAATGGATTTTCCAGGTAGCTGGGAAGAGCATTTACCATTAGTAGAATTCGCTTACAATAACAACTACCACAGCAGCATTGGAATGGCTCCCTATGAAGCCTTGTATGGCCGGAAATGTAGATCCCCGATCTGCTGGACTGAAGTAGGCGAACGGCAAATCTTGGGACCCGAGATAGTTAAGAAAACGACAGAAAAGATAAAAATCATTCAAGAGAGAATTAAGGAAGCTCAGAATCGCCAGAAGTCCTATGCAGATACAAGAAGAAGGAAATTGGAGTTTCAAGTAGGCGACAAAGTATACCTGAAGATATCTCCACTAAGAATGGTGACTAGAAGTAACAAGAAAAAGGGCAAGTTAAGCCCTCGATATATAGGGCCATACGATATAGTGGAAAGAATTGGACCAGTCGCTTACTGACTCGCTCTACCCTTGGCTCTATCAAACCTCCATGACGTATTTCACGTATCGCAATTACGAAAGCATGAGCCAGATTCTTCTAAGATAATGCCAGCTGAAGTTATCGAGATTCAAGAAAATCTTTCGTACATAGAAAAACCAGTCAGTATTTTGGATCACAGGAATCAAGTACTAAGGAACAAATCAATTCTCCTGGTGCAAGTTTTGTGGAGAAACCCCGTGAGTGAAGAAATAACTTGGGAACGAGAAGAAGATATGAAATTCAACTATCCATACCTGTTTAAAGACCCTATAGTTAGAATGAGTGAGGAATGATCAAATTTCGAGGACAAAATTTTTGTAAGGATGGGAGAATGTAATACCCTAAGTCACATTGAATAAATTAAATTAATTTAGCCTATATGATATTAAGTTTATTTAATTAATTTGGTTTAAATTAAATTATGTTTATATGATTAGCTTAAGTATGTATGTGAAATATAAATAAATGTATAAATATGTAAATGAAAATAGTAAGATTTAAAATTAATGTGATTAAATGAAATTATAATATGATTTAAGATTAAAGGAAATCATAATTTTATGTAAGTATATATGCAGGTATGTATGTCGGGTATATATGTATATATATATATAAAGAAATAGAAAAAACAAATAGAAAAAAGAAATAGAAAAGGAAATAGAAAAAGAAAAGAAAATAAAAATAGAAGAATAAAAATTTTTGAAAATTTTTTATTAAATCTGAAATGTTGTTATGATTTATTTAGTCTAGAATTTTCTAGAAATGTTAAATTTATTAATTATTTAAGTAGATGTTTCTAGTATGGAAATAAAGAAAACAAATAGAATTTTAA
Organism: Diospyros kaki; assembly: GCA_036245055.1. NCBI lineage: Eukaryota > Viridiplantae > Streptophyta > Magnoliopsida > Ericales > Ebenaceae > Diospyros > Diospyros kaki. Next base: position 37,838,433 of record BSEG01000007.1, read on the forward strand.
TTCAAAAAATTTTAAGAAAATTTCAGAGAGTTAGAAGTATTATTAAAGAAATATTAGTGAAAATAAATGGAATAAAATGAAAGGTTAGGTAATTATTATGTAATATTTACATATTTAGCTATTATGAAATAAGGAAAAAATAGGAATTTAAGTTAGAAAATTCCAAGAAAATTCCAGAATACTAGGAATATTATTTAAGGAATATTGGTAAAAAGAGATTAAATTTTTATGAAGCCTAGATAATTATTATGTAATTTTGAAGAGATGGAAGAAATTATGAAAAATAGTAAATGGTATTCTAAAATTAAATTTATGTTGTAGGAGTCCTTGTGAGCAAGGAGATTAAGGAATAGCCACTTGGCACGTAGTTCGAGACAAATTAGCTGTAAGTATGCTGTTTAAATTTAATACAGTTATAAATGTAAATTTTGAAAATACTTTTATTATATTGGCATGCTATGATATGAACTCATCACGTAGACTGCATCAATGACATGACTATGAAATGCATATATACACAATGATGCTATTGATCGCATGCATATGAGGCCGTAGGGAGTACGAACTGGCACCGCGGGCCTATCAAGGGTGCACCCATACACCCCAGCTTCGAAAGAGGTGGCCGTTAAAATGATAGGCAGCATGAGGGGTGCAGTTGACACTTACGATGAAAGACATTGCATACACTCATGACATTGCCTTTGGTCTTCTTACTTAGATGGTTCATCATCTAACATGGGTTCGCCCCTGGAACATTCAACGTTCCAGCCGGGACTTGTAGAGATGATTTAGAGATTGGTGACGTGTAGTGACATGAGACATCAAGATGCGAGTAAATGTACCATGTTGTAATATGATTAGCCTAAGATTTGTGTATATTATTCTATCATCAAACGCTTTATGTATTAACTTGTATTAAATGCCATGTACAGTTATTAAATTATGCATTACCATGAGCAGGTTCGATTCAGCTTCCACTTTGCATTTATTTTCTAGCCTAGATATCTCATCTAGCACTAGATACGGTCTTAGGAAATTTTGAAAATAATGTTTAAAAAAAAAAAATAGACCAAATTTCCTAAGGCATAACATGCCCAAGAAGGCGGACTGTTACAAATGGGGTTTCAGAGAAAATTAGTATCTGAATTGTCCGAAAAATTGACTAAATCGACTACCGGGAGCACCCTGGAGCTGAGATGACAAAGGAAAATGATGTGGAATTAATGAGCACCCCAAGATATGATTTATAGCATCAAAAGAAATTGGATCGGGAACAATTTTTGGTACAACTAAAATACAGCTACCAATTAGGCTGCAATACCGAATCGTTATAGACGAGTTCCGAGAAGTCAACAGAAGCTTGAGGAGGCTTCGATTTTTCATAAGGAATAACCCTTCAGTGGTTTCAGGGAGAAACGAAGAGGTTTAGGGCCAAAACGGAGATTCAGGCCTAAGTGCAGTTTTTCAAAATTACTCAAGAGAGGCCCAAACGATATTTTTTCAGAATCCTCAGGGGTCAAATTGATGTTTTAGGACTTGAGGGTCTTGAAAGAAATTATCAAAAGTCGAGGGGCTTGGTGAAATGGGCCAAAGTGAGAAAACCAAAGTTTGAGGGGCCAAAGTGCAATTTTAAGAAAACCTCCAAACAACCATGGCCGACCAACCCATCAAATCACCGAAATTGGCCATAGGGATGGCACGAGAGTTGCTCAGGGAGTATCTTTTGTAAAGGGCTTGATCGACAACAAGCAAAGGAATGGCCGAAAATTCAAAAAAAAATGGTCGAAAGTTTAGCCACTTAGATCACGAAAATGGAGCTTTTTTGGTAGATTTTTGTAATGCCCCACTTTTCCCCAAGCGTGCGTTAACTCGAGATTTCGAGAATTTTTTTTTTTTTTCAAAATCAAACACAACATAAATCTCTCGATGTACAAACCCTCATCATACACATTTCCCGACAATCCCGATCATACCTTCTCAGTACATCAAAATTTAATAATTAATAAACTAAGATAGGTATCATCAATCACATTAGCGGAAGCAAGATCGAAACCTCAATGATATAAATATAACCAACAATTCCTTGTACAATAACCAAATCGATGTTTCACATGAAAATATATTACAAAATCTCTGAACATCGTAATCAAAACCCTACGATGACTAAACATAACAGTTACATCTCGATGACATTATTTCCCTTGGCGCCATTGCTTTCACCTGGAACGTTTGAATATTTCAGGGACAAAGTCTAAATTAGATGCTGAATCATTTAAGTGAGAGTTCAAAAACATTTTCATGAATGTATGCAAAATCATGTTCCAAAATCGATAAATCCCATATGCACCAGCCTAAGAGAATCCCACACAGCATTTAGCCCTAACCGGGGAAAATGCAATCTCTCTAAAGGCGACACGACCACATCGACCTATTGGCAAACCGATCCTGCTTAAGAGGGACAACCTCGACATATGAACTCGGGAATCACCCCATTGTCATTGTTAGGCTTTATGCTCTCACTCAAAAGCATTCCAAAATTCAACGCAACCCTAGCCCCAAGAGTGTCACATCAGCACTATCTTCGGAATCGATGTCACCTCGGCATTAATGTTATTGCTCAAAGGAACCTGGGGTGGTGTCCACTCGCAGCCCCGCCACTTGAGCCAACAACCGGGGTGGTGTCCACTCTCAGCCCCGCCACTTGGGTCCCGTAGGGTGAGGTCCGTCTCAGCCCCGTCCCAAGTGGGTCACCTAGCATTAATCCTAGGTACGCATCCCGAGTGCTGTCACTCTAAGCTACGTCACAAGTTACCAACCCACGTCCCACATGGACGACACAAAACAAGCCAATGTCAAAATTCATAACACGCATCACTTAAACTCATAACATGCGTCATTTAAAATCAACACTTAAAATCAACATTTAATGCACGTGTAAATAATCATTTGAACAATCCATCACAAAAACCCAAGCCATAGGGATGAACTCTTACAGTAAACCATTCGCATGTTACTTGAATCTTTTCGGGTAGAACCACTCACCTTGCAACTCAACTTTTTCTTGAAGAGTGCGAGTCGTCTTGATTTGCGTGCCTGCCTCGATTTGCGTGCCTCGCCTCAATTCTCGTGCCCGACGCTCTTATACTTCAACCTCGAGTTTCAATGATACCCTAGACATCATATGTATTCAAAGGAAAATCAATATCTATTTTCCCAATTTTCTCATAAATTTCCTTTAATTTTCTTCCTAATTTTCTCTCGATAACTCCAAATAAATACCTCTTCAAGTACTTTTTCTAAATTTTCTCCACAAAAATTCATAAAACAATATTTATAAGCCTATGGAATTTTCTGGAAATTTTCCAGATTTTTCTCCTATTTTCTCAAATTTCCATAATTACTTTTCCTTGAATAAATTCATTTCTCATCGATTTACTTCGAATATACTTCAAGAAAAATCACAAAAACTCATAAACTAAATTCATTATTCTTATGTAATTTTTCCAGAATTTTCTAAAAATCCCTCATATTTATTTTCCATTTACATTTCCTTTCAAAAATCAAAAATAATTATTTCTTCAAGAAATTTCCGAGATAAAAATTCATCAAAACAAACTATTCATGTTTCTTGAATTTCTGGATATTTTTACAGAATTTTAATCCCTTCAATTATATTTTTCCTCTAATTTTATTTATTTTCAATATTTAAAAAAATAAAAAAATATCTCCGGTCATCTTCTCCGGCGACGGTACACCATAAAATTGAAGTGACGACACCAGGCTGTTCCTCTCCCTTATTCGATCCCAATGGTACCCATCTTGCTCGGAAAAAATCACAGGAAGCCTTCTGATTTGGCCGAAAACAGTCGGCTGAAGCTATCCTGCCACCGAACTCCGGCGAATCAAATTGGCCTTCGATTGGAATTCCGATTGGCACGAAACTTTCCAGATCAGTTACCCATAACCTTGCGAGCAAAAGCCCCTTATTAGATCGCTTGATCGATCACTCTAAAACCTGATTTCATTTTCACTCGATATATGTATATATATATATACGGCCAAATACAAAAACACCCCTATACTGCTCCAAAAATTCTCAAAATCTCCAGAAATGATCCTCTTCCCTCAAGGATCAAAAGCCCCTTATTGGCTTCCCTTGATTTGCTCTCAAAACCGAGCAATTTGATGCTTCATTTTCGGCTGAAACCCTTGGCTATTTATAGCCAAATCGGACCTCCACGTGACTGATTTCCGGCCAAGGCTTCTTCCCCACGTCTCCTAGACCACCCTAGGCCACTCCCTGACGACCCTAGGCTGCCAAAATCACCGGAATTTCAGGCCAAAATCTCGGCCAGATCTGCCATGCTTTGGCAGATTTTTGAAAATTGCAATTTGGCCCCCCCTGAACTTTCTTTTACATTTTGGCCCTTATCCTTAAGCCCCTGATCTTCCCAACACTATCAGTAAGACCCTCAAGATTATTAATTCTCATTTCTCCCTTGAAACTTTTAAAAATTTACTGTTTTGACCTCCCTCGGGCATTTTTAGAAAATTATACTTAGGCCCGATTGATTTATTTGACCTTAAATCTACTCGATTCAACCTGAAACCACTTAAGGGTTGTTCTATACATCGAATACTAGTCCTTGAAACTCTCCGTTGACTTTTTAGACGTCGTTTACAGCAATTCGGTAATACAACCTAATTGACAGCTGTATTTTTGTTGTACCAAAAACTGTTCCCGATCTCATTTCTTTTATCACTAAAAATCATAATTTTAATTTCTCGTCGATACTATATCATTTTCCTTGGCTATCTAGGGTCTGAGGTACTCCTTCTAATTAATTCGGTCGTCCAAAGCTGTGTTAGTGTGCCCTATAGTCTTATTTTTCCCAAAATTCCAATTATGCTCTTTATCAAATATCATTTTTATCCACAAAATTATTCTCGGGTGTTACATGCTCCCCCTTTAAAGAAATTTTGTCCTCGAAATTTGGTCCATGATATTTTCTAATGACTTCCAATTGAAGTGTCCTAGGTACCACTCATTATCCTTAGCAATTATTCATAACTTATATCCCCATGTGATCCGAGCTTACCAGACATGTCTTTTATTTTTCTTTTCTTTCAGAATATCCCGTTGTAGCTCTAAACAGGCAGTTACACAAATCCCAAAATAATTCATAACACTTATTATTATTTCCAATTATGTCTTCAAAATACATTTCATTGACTCCCAACCGACTCTAATGCTAATGCCATTATGACACAGAAATTGATAACATTGAACTTTAACTCATCTGCCAAGATGGCACAGAATTGATAACATTGAATTAACTCGGCACACCTTTGGTCATGGTTGGATGGGTTTCTTCATCATCTCTTGCCAAGCCAGGGTAGACTTCTTCATTTTCTCTTGTTAAGCAAAAGACTCGTCCGGTACGAGGTCCTGGCGTCATGTTTATCTTCCCGGGTTGATCCATCTTTTGTCTTTTCGGGCATTCACTGGCGTAGTGACCGGGTTGATTGCACGAGTAGCATGTGATCCCCATTCGATTCCCAGTTGGAGGTACATCTTTCTTCTTAGGGCAGTCTTTTTTCTTATGTCCTTTTTCACCGCATGAAAAACACGTGATATGCCCTTGAGAACAATTTCTTCCTGGGTGTTCTTTATTGCATCGGGGACACGGTTTGCTATCTTTGAAATTTTTCCCTCCTGTCTTATGCTCTGTGCCTTTCGAATCTCTTTTCTTTTCATCAGATCTTATCAATCCTACATGCAGTAGGTTCATCTCAGTGGTCAGAGCCCTGTCCAGTGCCTCGTTGTAAGTGTTGATGGTACACGAGCTGAGGGCTTGTTGTAGATCCACTTTTAATCCACTCACAAATTTCTGCGCCTTCTGCCTTTCGTCAGTTTCGTACATAGGCACGTATCTGATCAGTTGGGTGAACTTGATATCATATTGGGTTACTGACATTTCGTCAGTCTTCCTTAAGTTCATGAATTCCCAAGTTCTCTCTTCCTTCCAGCTTTGGGGAAAGTACTTAGCATTGAAAACTTCTTTAAATGCTTCCCAGGTTATCGCCTGAGCTTGTCTCGGCCTTAGATCCTGTGCTGCCTGCCTGGGTGTCCTTTGTAGGGCTCGTTGGGCTGATTGCCACCATCGTGCAGCCTCTTCCTCGAGCATGAATGTAGCGCAGTTAACCTTCTCTTCATCACTGCACTGCAGATGATGGAGTAGCTTCTCAGTTTGCTCCATCCAGTACTCGGCTGCACTGGGGTCGTCTCCCGCTTTTCCTCTAAACACCGGGGGTTTTTGCCGGCGATACTGATCTAGCATATGGGGAGTGAGCCTTGGCAGCTCGTTCCTTGTTACATGTGTCAGCACGCCCTCTAAGATCCGCTCTATTCGATCAAGTCTGCTCTCACTAGGACCTCATTGCTCTTCTTGTCGTCTATTACTCGCGGCACGATTCGTTAAGCGACTACGGTGATTACTTGTAGCAGAATTCTCAGAGCGACTATGGCGACTGCTTGTGGCGTGACTCACTGAGCGACCACGATGACTGCTACTACCATTTTCCTCAACTTGCTCATTGAGATCCAAGATTCTTCGAGTTCTCTCCATCTGAAAAATGGTAAACATCAATACTTGAATCTTAATAAATACCAAACCATTCTAATACTCAATCCTTAATGATTCAGACCTATCTTGATAGCTAGATTACGTCATATCAGACTAACCATTACTGACTCAATCATTCTCTATTTCCACTAGTACCCCAGAGTCTTCAATGGGGGTTTTTGCTAGTTCGCTCTGATACCAACTGTAACGCCTCACTTTTCCCCAAGTGTGCGTTAACTCGAGATTTCGAGAATTTTTTTTTTTCAAAATCAAACACAACATAAATCTCTCGATGTACATACCCTCATCATACACATTTTCCGACAATCCCGATTATACCTTCTCAGTACATCAAAATTTAATAATTAATAAACTAAGATAGGTATCATCAATCACATTAGCAGAAGCAAGATCGAAACCTCAATGATATAAATATAACCAACAATTCCTTGTACAATAACCAAATCGATGTTTCACATGAAAATATATTACAAAATCTCTGAACATCGTAATCAAAACCCTACGATGACTAAACATAACAGCTACATCTCGATGACATTCTTTCCCTTGGTGCCACTGCTTTCACCTAGAACGTTTGAATATTCCAGGGACAAAGTCCAAATTAGATGTTGAATCATCTAAGTGAGAGTTCAAAAACATTTTCATGAATGTATGCAAAATCATGTTCCAAAATCGATAAATCCCACATGCACCAGCCTAAGAGAATCCCACACAGCATTTAGCCCTAACCGGGGAAAATGCAATCTCTCTAAATGCGACACAACCACATCGACCCATTGGCAAACCGATCCTGCTTAAGAGGGACAACCTCGACATATGAACTCGGGAATCACTCCATTGTCATTGTTAGGCTTTATGCTCCCACTCAAAAGCATTCCAAAATTCAATGCAACCCTAGCCCCAAGAGTGTCACATCAGCACTATCCTCAGAATCGACGTCACCTCGGCATTAATGCTATTGCTCAAAGGAACCTGGGGTGGTGTCCACTCTCAGCCCCGTCACTTGGGTCCCGTAGGGTGAAGTCCATCTCAGCCCCGTCCCAAGTGGGTCACCTAGCATTAATCCTAGGTACGCATCCCGAGTGCTGTCACTCTAGGCTACGTCACAAGTTACAAACCCACGTCCCACATGGACGATACAAAACAAGCCAATGTCAAAAATCATAACATGCATCACTTAAACTCATAACATGCGTCATTTAAAATCAACACTTAAAATCAACATTTAATGCACGTGTAAATAATCATTTGAACAATCCATCACAAAAACCCAAGCCATAGGGATGAACACTTACAGTAAACCATTCACATGTTACTTGAAATCTTTTCTGGTAGAACCACTCACCTTGCAACTCAACTTTTTCTTGAAGAGTGCGAGTCATCTTGATTTGCGTGCCCACCTCAATTTGCGTGCCTCACCTCGATTCTCGTGCCCGATACTCTTATACTTCAACCTCGAGTTTCAATGATACCCTAGACATCATATGTATTCAAAGAAAAATCAATATCTATTTTCCCAATTTTCTCATAAATTTCCTCTAATTTTCTTCCTAATTTTTCTCTCGATAACTCCAAATAAATACCTCTTCAAGTAATTTTTCTAAATTTTGCTCAACAAAAATTCATAAAACAATATTTATAAGCCTATGGAATTTTCTGGAAATTTTCCAGATTTTTCTCCTATTTTATCAAATTTCCATAATTACTTTTCCTTGAATAAATTCATTTCTCATTGATTTACTTCGAATATACTTCAAGAAAAATCACCAAAACTCATAAAATAAATTCATTATTCTTCTTTAATTTTTCCATAATTTTATAAAAATCCCTCATATTTATTTCCCATTAACATTTTCTTTTAAAAATCAAAAATAATTACTTCCTCAAGAAATTTCCGAGATAAAAATTCATCAAAATAAAATATTCATCTTTCTTGAATTTCTGGATATTTTTTCAGAATTTTAATCCCTTTAATTCTATTTTTCCTCTAATTTTCTTTATTTTTAGTATTTAAAAAAAATAAAAAAATACCTTCTGTCATCTTCTCCGGCGACGGCACACCGTAAAATTGAAGCGACGACACCAGGCTGTTCCTCTCCCTTAGTCGATCCCAATTGTACCCATCTTGCTTGGAAAAAATCATCGGAAGCCTTCCAATTTGGCCGAAAATAGTCGATCGAAGCTATCCCGCCACCGAACTCCGGCGAATCAAATTAGCCTTCGATTCGAACTCCGATTGGCACGAAACTTTCCAGATCAGTTAACCATGACCTTGCGAACAAAAGCCCCTTATTAGATCGCTCGATCAATCACTCTAAAACCTGATTTCATTTTCACTCGATATATGTGGAAATGATCTCTAGAAATGATCTTCTTCCCTCAAGGATCAAAAGCCCCTTATTGGCTTCTCTCGATTTGCTCTCGAAACCGAGAAATTTGATGTTTCATTTTCGGCCGAAACCCTTGGCTATTTATAGCCAAATCCGACCCCCATGTGACGATTTCCGGCCAAGGCTTTTTCCCCACGTCTCCTAGACCACCCTAGGCCACTCCCTGACGACCCTAGGCTGCCCAAATCGCCGGAATTTCAGGCCAAAATCTTGGCCAAATCTGCCATGCTTTGGCAGATTTTTGAAAATTGCAATTTGGCCCCCCTTGAACTTTCTTTTACATTTTGGCCCTTATCCTTAAGCCGCTGATCTTCCCAACACTATCACTAAGACCCTCAAGATTAGTAATTCTCATTTCTCCCTTGAAACTTTCAAAAATTTACCGTTTTGACCTTCCTCAGACATTTTTAGAAAATTACACTTAGGCCCGATTGATTTATTTAACCTTAAATCTACTAGATTCAACCTGAAACCACTTAAGGGTTGTTCTATACATCGAATACTAGTCCTTGACACTCTCCGTTGACTTTTTGGATGTCGTTTACAGCAATTTGGTAATACGACCTAATTGATAGCTGTATTTTTGCTGTACCGAAAACTGCTTCCGATCTCATTTCTTTTATCACTAAAAATCATAATTTTAATTGTTCGTCGATACTATACCATTTTTCTTGGCTATCTAGGGTCTAAGGTACTCCCTCTGATTAATTCGATCGTCCAAAGCTGTGTTAGTGTGCCCTATAGTCATATTTTTCCCAAAATTCTAATTATTCCCTTTATCAAATATCATTTTTATCCTCAAAATTATTCTCGAGTGTTACAATTTTGGATTTGTTAAGGGCAATAGGGGACATCAGAGGCCTTGATTGAAGTGAGATCCGTCATTTAAGGGCCCGAAATCGCCTATAAATAGAGGATATGGTGGCTTAGAGTTTTGCAAGATTTGAGTTTCAAATCGACCTCATTTTTGAACAAATTGAGGTAACAAACCATAGGGCTTTTGTTGCCCATGAGGTGAGGATCATTTTTGGAAAGTTTGAGGAATTTTGGAGTTCATTTGAGGGGTGATCGGAACTTCGCCGGAAAAATCAAATCTCACCAGAGCCGAACTGATTTTTGCTCGGAGGGAGGTCTTTCAAGTGTTATTTCCACCTCAAATTTGGCCAGAGTGAGAAAATCAAGGTAAGCTATCTTTTGGTATAGTCAGATTAATTTTTCGGTGTGCCAGCGCCAGAGAAGATGATCGGAGATAATTTTTATTATTTTTAAATACTGAAAATAAAGAAAAATAGAGTAAAAATAGAGATAAGATGGGAAAAATTCTGGAAAAATATCCAGAAATACAAGAAGAATGAATAGTTTATCTTTATGAATTTTTATTTGGAAAATTTTCTGAGAAATAATTATGTTGAATTTTTGAAAGGAAAATTAATTAGAAAAAAATAGGAATAAGTTTCAAAAAATTTCCAGAAAATGTATGAAGATTAGAAATGTTATTTTAGGAATTTTCATGAATAAAAATTAAATAAAATACCTAATTAGGTATTTATTTTGAATTTTTCAAAAAATTATGACTATAAAAAATAGAGAAAATAAGGAAAAAGTATGAAAAAATTAGATTATTGATTTTACTTGGAAATTATTGGCTAGGAAGTGATTTGGCCATGGATCTTGATGATTTACGTTATTTTAGAGGTTGGCACGTAAAACGAGGTGATGTGCGTTTTTTGATAAAATTCGAGTTTACTTCTAAAGGTGAGTGGTTTTATCCCGAGAACCTATATATGACACACCTGCTTCATTATGCATGATATTTATTGAACTTATGATCATTTCATATTACATGGAAAGACGTTATTCTTACATAACACGATATTATGGGCATATTGATACTCATGCATATTGTCCACTTATTGAATTTGTTATTCCAAGAATCTATTATGTGAGGAGTAATAAATTTAATAGGAATTCAAATACCCACTAGAATTCATATCAATGTGAATTCGCTTTTTCCTTCATTGGGAGTAAGGAATTTGAAAAACTTAGTGGGAGGTACTGTTTGATTTAAAGACCAAAATCAGATAGTTAAGAAAACAAGATATCTAATAATCTACTTATTTTTTGTAGATACATCAAATGGTTTCACTAAATGCACTTTCTAAATTTATTGACGCAAACCGGCTAACTGGACCAAATTTCAACGACTGGCTTCTAAATTTGAAATTGATTACAAACTTGGAAAAAATCACCTATGTTATGGATGAGCCTATCCCTGGGCCTACTGTTGAGCACATTACTCAGGAGGAAGAGGACATTCTCTTAAAATGGCACGATGATGATCTTGTCGTTAAGAGTTACATCCTGCTTACTATGAGTACTGAGCTAAAGCGGCAATTTTATAACATGCCAGATTCATATTCGATTATTACTCGCTTACAAGAGTTGTATGGTGAGCAAAGTCGAAGTGCTAGATATGAGATATCTAAATCAATCTTTCGAGCAAAGATGTCTGCTGGAGGATCAGTTGGAGACCATGTTCTCAAAATGATCTCCTGGATGGATAAACTGAATGAATTAGATGCTCCAATGCATCAATATCTTCAAATAGATGCAATTCTTCAGTCTTTGCCAGATTCGTATGGGGGTTTTATTTTAAACTTCTATATGAACAAGATTGAGTGTACTCCGGCAGAACTTATGAATATGCTAATAACGGCCCAGGGTACCATGAAAACAGGCATTGTGATGGCTGTGTCCTCTACTAGTAAGACTAGAAAGGGGAAAGGTAAAAATAAGGCCACCCAAGCAACTAAAGTGATTGAAAAGAAGAAGGGAAAAACTATTGGAAAATGTTTCCATTGTGGCAAAGAGGGACATTGGAAAAGGAACTGTAAAGATTACCTTAGTTCCTTGAAGAAGGAAGCGACAGGTATGATGATAGTTCATGAGTATTTTTCCATTGCTTACTTTTCTACTTTATGGATTCTAGATTCTGGAGCGACAACTTATGTTTGTGCATCTATACAAGATCTGGAACAAAGTAGAAGGCTTGCAGATGATGAGATTGTGCTAAAGGTAGCAAATAGGGCAAGAGTTGCAGCCACAGCTATCGGTACTGTATCTTTAATTTTATCACATGAACATAGTTTAGTTTTAAACAATTGTTTATGTGTACCTGGAGCTTTTAAGAACATTATTTCTATTCCTGTATTGGTGAAAGAAAATTATGAATTTTCTTTTAAGAATAATGTTTGTGAAATTTATTTTAGAAATAAATTGATTGCTACTGGTAATTTTGTCAATGGTCTTTACATTTTGAATGTGACTGTTGATAATAGTGAGCATCTGCATGTATCAAATAATAATAAGAGGCCACGTGATAACCTAAATTCTAAAATTCTGTGGCATTACAGATTGGGTCATATAGAGGATGACAGAATCACTAAGTTAGAGAAAGATGGGCTTTTGGGTCGATTAGGTTCTGAACCATATCCAACTTGTGAATCTTGTATCCTTGGAAAGATGACCAAATTGCCTTTTACTGGGCAAGGTATAAGGGTCACAGAATTGTTAGGACTTATACATTTGGATGTGTGTGGGCCTATTAATGTAATAGCCCGAAGAGGTTATCAATACTTCATAACTTTTACAGATGATATGTCTAGATATGGATATGTTTATCTCATGAGACATAAATCTGAATCTTTAGAAATGTTCAAAGATTTTAAAGCTGAAGTAGAAAATCAAACTAGTAAAAAGATAAAGGCCTTACGATCAGATCGTGGAGGCGAGTATCTTAGTAACGAGTTTGAAGATTTTCTTAAGGTCTCAGGTATTATTTCACAACAGACCCCACCAGGAACGCCTCAACTGAATGGAGTTTCAGAAAGGAGGAATCGGACTTTATTAGATATGGTCCGAAGTATGTTAAGTTGTACAGACTTACATTTGTTTCTATGGGACACGCCCTTCTTACTGCAATATATATCTTAAACAGAGTTTCTTCCAAGTCAGTTCCTACAACACCACATGAGATATGGTTTGATAGGAAGCCCAATCTTAAACATGTTAAGATTTGGGGATGTACAGCTTTTGTAAAGAAGCTTAAATTAGAAAAACTTGAGACACGGTCTTTGAAGGGTAGTTTCGTAGGTTATCCTAAGGACACCTTAGGATATGAGTTTTATATTCCTGAACTGCAACAAGTAGTTGTTAGCAGAAATGTCATTTTTCTTGAAAAAGAGTTTATTCAAGAAAGAGGTAATAAAAGGAAAATAGAACTTGGTGAAGGGTTCATTGAGCCTGAAACTATGCCACGAGATGTTCAAGTACCAATTGAGGAGCCAGGGTCGAGTGTCGCAGCTCCCATTAGAAGAAGTGAGAGGATACCCCATCAACCTGAGAGATATGGTTTTCTAAATGAACAAGAGTTGTTCCTTGTAGGAGACAATGATCACTCAGATGATCCTACCACTTACCAAGAGGCGATATCAGATATCGACTCGAAAAGATGGCTAGAAGCCATGAAATCTGAAATGGATTCCATGTATGAGAACTAAGTATGGACTCTTGTAGATCTACCAGAAGGTATAATACCTATTGGATGTAAATGGGTCTTCAAGAAGAAGATAGGTTCAGATGGAAAAGTAAAGACCTATAAAGCAAGACTTGTGGCAAAAGGTTATCGACAAAGACAAGGGATTGACTATGAAGAAACATTTTCTCCAGTCGTCATGCTTAAATCCATCAGAATTTTACTAGCCATTGCTGCTCATTATGACTATGAGATTTGGCAAATGGATGTGAAAACAGCCTTCTTAAATGGTTATATAGATCAGGAAATCTATATGGAACAACCTGAAGGCTTCACACCTAAAGTTAACGCAGGGAAGGTATGCAAGTTTAAGAGATCCATTTATGGTCTTAAGCAAGCATCCAGAAGTTGGAACATCCGTTTTGATGATGAAATCAAATCGTTTGGTTTCATTCAAAACGTTGATGAACCCTGTGTTTATAAAAAGGCTAGTGGGAGTGCAATAGCATTTTTGGTCTTATATGTAGATGATATCTTACTCATTGGGAATGATGTAGGATTGTTGTCAACAATAAAGGTCTGGTTGTCAAGTAAATTCTCCATGAAAGATTTGGGAGAAGCAGCCTATATTCTCGGTATACGGATCTATAGAGATAGAACCAAGAGATTGATAGGACTCTCCCAAAATAAGTACATAGAAAGAGTGTTGAAGAGGTTCAACATGGAGGATTCCAAAAGAGGACTGTTGCCCTTTAGACATGGAATCCACCTCTCTCGTGATATGTGCCCCAAGACACAAGAAGAGAGAGAACGCATGTCTAGGATTCCTTATGCTTCAGCAATAGGAAGCCTAATGTATGCAATGCTAAGTATTAGGCCTGATATTGCTCATGCTGTAAGTGTTACAAGCAGATATCAGTCTAATCCAGGTGAGCAACACTGGATTGCCGTTAAGAATATCCTTAAATATTTGAAAAGAACTAAGGATTTGATCCTTACTTATGGTGAAGGAGAACTGAAAGTGGAAGGTTACACAGATTCTGATTTTCAATCAGATGTTGATGATAGAAAGTCTATCTCTGGATATGTGTTTACCTGCAACAGAGGAGTATTCAGTTGGAAGAGTTCCAAACAGGATACGACTGCCGATTCTACAACAGAAGCCAAGTATATTGCAGCATCGGATGCTGCAAAGGAAGCAGTCTGGGTCAAAAAGTTTGTCACAGAACTTGGAGTGGTTCCTTCTATAAAGTCTGTCGTGCCCTTGTTTTGCGACAATAATGGAGCCATAGCGCAAGCTAAGGAACCGAGGTCTCACCAGAAGTCCAAACATATTGAAAGACGCTTCCATCTCATTAAAGAGATCATTGGTAGAGGAGATGTCAATGTGCAGAGAATAGATACATCAGAGAATGCAGCAGATCCACTGACTAAGGCCATGAACCAGAAGCAACTAGATTTTCATCTAGATAGGTGGGGTATGAGATACCACACTGAATGGTCTTAGTGCTAGTGGGAGATTGTTAGATATGAGCCCTAAAGACCAGTTCTAGTGACACAAAGGGACTCGATTTTGTAATTCTTTAAATATTATTTAAATAGCAAGTTTATATTTTTATTTAAATTACAATATGGTTTAAATTATAAAACCTATATCCATTAGTATAATAAGAAGTGGATACCATTCTTAAGTGTTAAGAATACGAGTTACGGATAATCCACAATTTGTTATACTATAAACATGTTCCTGGCCATAGAATTCCTATCATGGATGATAGCAACTCGTAAAGGCCAACACATTGTCTTCCTTCTTGTTTCAGTATGAGATACTGAAAGATAAGGTTGGTGAGTCTCGTGCCATTCTGTATGAGCTATAGAAGGAAGATAAGTGAGTGCTCGTTACAAGAACGAGTTCACTGAACATGACTGTTAATATTAAATCACATGGGTTATTTCTCACGGGTCAATGATTTAATGTTAGCTGCGATTTTACAACTAGTCCTTAGACCTGAGATGACATGGATATCTGTGTATTGGTGGATTAGGATATCAATGATATTATGTGGTTGTTCTAATCAAGGATAATCATACGTATCTGTGTGCCTGATTCAGTGATACATGAGGTATGTGTGCATCAGACATGGAATCTATCACCTCGAGATTTATGAGGAAGATATCCTATGCGATCCAGTAATCATTTGACGATAAATCCTTGGCTGAGGTAATATGACAATGGAATTTGTTCCATACGTGTTGTGTCATAATTTGTCAAGATTGATTTTGGATTTGGTCATATGACAAGATTAAGAGATTCGACCTACTGACCATGATCTCATATCTTGTCGGGATATAGGATGATAGAAGGACCGTATTGTATGGTAACGTAGTAAAAGGTTCACAATACCCGTTTCACAATAAATTGGGTAATCATGATATATTGCTAGATGTCACTCACGATTTACGAGAATTAATTGTTGATTATTCTTGTTGCCAATTTATTTGTAAACCTAGAAAGTCCCACCCAAAAGAAATTACTTTCAAAGAGAAAAATAAATAAATTAGTAATTTTATAATTACTAATAATAGTGCGTTTATTTATTAGATAAATGAGAATAATTAAATAATTATATTATGAATACAATTATTTGATTATTGATTGGGTTAGGCCTTTTGCTAGTACATTAGGCTTGGCCCAATGGCACTATTGGATTCAAATAAATTTCATTGGATTGGGCTTGACCCAATTGCATTAAATGGAATGGACTTGAGAAGCCCAACCCATTTAATGGAGAATGGTTTTTTAATTGGAACTATAAATAGCTCAAACCTCTTAATTTCTCTCATAAGATGCACTTGGATCATTTTGAGAGTTGAGAGAGTTTTGGAAGAATTGTTCTTGAATCCAAGAGGTAAGTTAGAAATTTTTGTGAAAAATTTCTTCTACTTATCTTTCTTTTTGATATTCTTGAATAGAAGTGATTTCGGGTGGACCTACTCGGCATCCTACACTTGGAGGATTATACGGTAGGAAATCTAACGGTGAAATAAGATTTCATCTAAGAGGTATTTTTCGTTTATGCCTTCATTTTATTAAACCATAATTTCTGAAAAACGGGATACCTGTAAACTAAATTTTAATTTCCGCTGCGCATATGATAAGATCTATATAACTCAACACAACTGCCACGACCCACGGTCGACAATCAGTGGCTTTGTACCCATACCCTTTGACACACTTACTGACAACATCCAACTTAACATTTATTAAACCATTCCCATGATATCTCATGCACTTGTAACATAACCATTAATACACCATGCCTGATCTCATTTCTTATAATTTTCATAAAACCATCTCAACATGCAAGACAAACTCTTATCATATTTCTATAATCTAAATCATATCATTTTCTAAGAATCTAGCCCCAACAGGTTCGGCATCATTCCCAAGAGAAGCGGAACGATACAAAGCTCCGTGAAAGTTGAAATGAAAGATATCATGACGCCATTGCTTAGCTCATTCTATTAACAATAAACTCATTAATAAAATAAAAGTCATTAAGTGGTTACCACGCGAATTATTGTTATTGATGCGTAGAACCGAGTCAAGGTGAGGGAGGATTTAGAGTATAAGAAACCTCGAAGACTTTTACGGGAAATAAATAACACGAGGAGAGGGTTAGGAGCTTGCCTGAAAACGGCTGATTTCAACCTTTCTTGTGCTCTCGATACAAATTAAATTATTTCCTAGCAAATAACACAACCAGAACTTAAATTAATTATTTCTAATCGCGTAAAATTTATAATTTAAACATATCACTCTTCTACTAATTTTTACCCACATACCTATCACTCCTCATACCAAAAAATCCTAAAATTCTATTATTTTTCTCTTATTTTCTTTTCCTTCCTCTCTTTCTTTTCTTTTCTTTCTTTCCTTCCTTTCTTCTTCTTCTTCCTCTTTTCTCCTCCTTCCCGCGCCCACTGCTCCCTCGCCTTGCTTCTTCCTCTTCCTTCTTTTTCTTCTTCTTTCCTTTCTTCTCTTCTTCCTTCTTTTCTCTTCTTCCTTGTTTTTCTTCTTCTTTCCTTTCTTCTTCTTCTTCCTTCTTTTCTCTTACTCCTTGCGCGCACCAGCACGCGGCTGCCGCTGCCGCTGCAACCAACCATCTCCCTACTCTCCCTCTTGAACTCTCTCTCTCTCTCTCTCTCTGTGTTTTATTTCCAGCGAAATTGCCCCCCCCCCGGGGGTTGCTGCCCTAGCTTCCCTCAATTCTTATCCAATTAAGTGGCATTTAAACCACAAAACAGGGAGGCCAAGAAGTGGCCACGTCGCTGCCAAGCTATTGCCCAATTCTTAATTTGTTAATTATTTTTAATATAGTATATAACCTATTTTCTCTTATTATATAATATATATATTTATACACCATATTATACATATATATATGTACATGCAACCCCTTAATTCCCCATATGCCTTCACTTCATTTAACGTATTAATCCATTATTTTATTATTTTATTATTTATATAAACATATTAATTAGTTAAATTTAATTCAATTTGATTTAATTTATTATTATCATTATCATTATTATTATTATTGACAATATATATGTGTGTATTTATATATTAATTCATTAATTTAAATTAAGTTAACATAATTTATACATTTATTATTATTATTAGTATTATTTTTACTATTATTTGATTACCTTAAATTCTCAAATTTTCATTACAAACCCCAAATACCGAAATTTAATAATTATTATCGTCTCCAACATTTTGGGATATTACATGAGTTATGCCCCTACAATATTCTACGTTCCAGTTTAGACTTGCAACTCAGGTAAGGAGCAGGTTGAGATGAGACGGCACGTGGTGGCGTGGCCGATGGATTTAGTGAGCTGATTCAAATATGTTTTACCTGATGCTTTATTGAGGATTACCCTTATTAGAATATTTTGGAATCTCCATGTATTTATATATTTCAATATTGAGAATATGATATTAATGTATGGTACGGATTTTTATACTGTTATAAAGTGAAATTGATTATGTACCATATCAGGTTTCGATTTTAAACTTCCGCATTTATGATGATTACCTATCTTAGTTTATTGATTCTTATTTAGTTAGTTGAGAAGGTAAAACGGGATTGTCGGGAGATGGTTTTAAAAAAAAAAAAATTCCTAAAATTCCAAGTTATTAACGCTCAGAAAAGCGGGGCGTTACAGTTGGTATCAGAGCTTAACCCTATTTGGAGATTTGGGGAAAAGCAATTTGGAGACTTGAGGGTATCAAATATAGTTAGAGCCAATTAGTAGAAACCCCAAGTAGAGGTTTAGGGGAAAAGAGACTAATGGTTCGTAAGAAATCCATACTTAGAAATCAGGGATTGTCAGTTGAAATCTTAAAGGTTACTGGATTTAAGTGTGGGTTAGTGAAAGTGCATGTCTAGGAAAGTTCTGGCTAAGATTTTGTACTTAAGTGTGTCCATTGTGACCCACCTCTCTTTCCTGGGAACTTACCTGGTATACTCTTTACGGCAGACACTATTTCAGTAGACGACTACTATTTTTGGTGAATAGTAAAATGCCTGATAGAAGTTAGTACTGGAAAAAGGATCTAGTTATTGGAATAAGGATCCGATGATATGATTTGGGTGTAAGGTTGACTCGGTAACTATGATTATGGATCCGAGAGATTTAGAGACTAATGATTTGAGGTCACTAGTCAAAATCCTTACGATGAAAAATATGATAATTGTGGTTATCAAGGATGAACGAATCATGGATAGTTAGTCTGATGTGACAGGGCGTAGCTGATGAGTTAAGGATAGAATGATAAGGATTTTTGAGGATCATTTAGTGTCTCGAAAATAAGATAAATGAATCAGGGATCCAACGGATTGGGTCAAGCGAGAGGCTGAAGATGGCCTAGAGATGGCGTGTGAGTTACGTCAATCAATAAGATGATAATAGTTCAACTGATGTGACTCGCAGAGATGAGATAGGGAACCCTAGCAACGTGATGACACTACTAGTTTGGTGTTCACAATAACAGATCTGGATCTACGGACCCACGTGCAGAGGGCTAATGGATGGCTAGCGGTAAGGTATGAGAATCCCATCGACCGAAGCATCATAGCGGACTGCTTGGGAGATGATCAGATGCTGAAGATCTGTGACAGCCCAGTAGGGTATGTACCTTGTGTAGGCTCCAAGTCCCAAATGGTCTAGGGTGCGAGGTGTGCCGCTAGTTTAATTGATCGAGGCCAGAAACCTCGGGAATCTAAATGAGATGGATTGAATATGGACTAAGTGTTCTATTTAAAGGATTGCATCAAAGTTTGCAGTCATCTTGGGAGTGGGTGATGCGACAAACAGTACGAGGCTCGGGGAGAAGAATCCCTTGGTGTCAAGATTGGCAAATACCAAGTGAGATCGTGAGATGGTTGTGTTTCAATTGCCTCAAAGAAAGAATTAGGTTGCAAGGAAAATATACTCGACGTATGGATATGATAGATGAATGCTCGTGAGCTATTTAGGTGTTACCTATGAGGTGAGGAAATCACCGACCGTGATGAGGGCCTAGAATGAATGTTTTTGCAGAAGAAGCTAGACTCGTGGTAGCGACAATGAATGATAGTTCTTGAAGGACTACGACGAGACAGTGCGATTTTCACCCAGGGCGTACCCGTCTGAGGGTCGACGTATGATGTAAGAGTAAGCCTACTATATGATCGGGGTGATGATGACAGCTTGTGTGCTGGCTGGCGGTAAGTGTAGTACCCAGGAAGAACTAATTTAATGGTCGTGTGCTGATGGTCAGCTGGATCTGAAGAAAGAAATGCGAGAATCGGTGGATTCTTGATAAATGAGATTTCAGGTAGTGGAGTATGGCTAGTCCAAAAACCTTAATGCTGAGTTGTGAGAAGATAATCTTAGTTTAAAGTAGAGTTCAAGTACTGAAAAGAAAGACTTGCTTGGTAGGTTGTATCGATCCTAAATGAATGATGAACAGACCTAGTCAACAGAGGTTATGACTACGGTTCAGTGTCAAATAGACCTGCGAAATCAGGTAAAGTTGTTTGTGGTCAACCTGACAAGATGAACTTGAAAGCACCATGATGAATGGTGGATTGGGAGCCATAATTGCAAGGAAATTGAATCCATGGGAGATAATTGGAACCGGATATCGTGATCTGATTCAGGATTTTCGAGGATAAATCGATCTGAGATTCTTGAGGAATTTCTTGAAAGAACTGATTAAGGATCTAGAGATTCGGAATGAAACTTTAGAGTTTCAAGAAGAAATCCAGTGAGGATTGGAGTACCGTAGGTGACGTAAGTACCTACCTGCTCTAGTTGATAGTATGATTATAGATTGTCGTCTTGAAGATTGTGCAAATCTTTTATGTGATTTGGAGAATCAAATTATGACGAATGTGCCAGGATGACAGGTCACGGTAGGAGAAGCTACAGATTAAGAGATTTGGGATTTTTAATTTTTAGAATGAAACTCTCATGTGGCTAGACAGTTGGTCTAGGCAATCCTGGTAGGCAAATTGAGAGATGTATAGCTGGACAATCATTAAAATGATGTCAGCAAGTTATGAAAATAATGAGCCCATTGTTACGAGGTATAAGCACTTGCGGTCAATAAAAAGCCATAAGAGAAATAAAAAATAACCAAGATATATTCTCGGAAGATTTAAACTGAATTATTTATTTAATTTTTTTTTTATGAAGTTGCCAATGATAGCTTGAGGTTATTAGCTATGTGTGATTTGATTTAGGACGTGAATTATCAGGCGATAATTAAAAGGTGATATTTTACCTCGATTTGATGAATTATTAAAACAGCTGCAAGAGACTAAGGTAATTGATGATCAATATACAATCGAGGATAAAACGGGGGAATAAAAAAGTAAAAGTACCAAAGCATAATATTCATTCCATAGTTCAAACGATTACAGGAAATTAAGCCGTACAATTACTCAAAGGAAAAAGGAAACCATAAAACTGATGATGATGTTAATGCTCAGTAACGACGACGGTTGCCAAACACGACAGGTCCCAGCTCATCGATGTCATCTGGGGGTGGCATCTGGCTACTGCTGGCTTCACCAGGGTAAGGTGGAAGAGTAGCCTCCGAGAAACTGGGAGGAGGGAGGTCCTCAGGGATGATGGGAAGATTGAAATTCCAACTTGGGTATTGATCAGGTTGGGGATGTGAGGCATAATATGCGAATAGTGAATCTTGCAAATAAGCTCGATAAGCTTGCAAATCACTAACCTACTGCTGAAGTGTAAGAATGTGAGATACACATCCATAGACAGGATCTTGAAGCCGAGCTTGAGCTTCAATAAAGAATGTATCGACAGCCCAAAACCGGTCGCTTACCGGAAGTGGAACTAGGAGGTTGATGAAATTTCTGACGCCAAAAAAATCACGGATGGCGGCAAAACGAGTAGTACCATCCTCACGACGGAAGTAAGGGGCAAAGATGCATTGTGGACTGCATCCTCTACGTAAGACTAGGCAGGCCCCACATCGAGACTGGGCTATCATGATAGATCTGGATCTGGCTAAATCTAAACAAATCAGATATGGGTTGAACATATATGGGTCAGATCTAATAGGTTGAAATAGGGATGGGTCAAACCTAAAGCGGATCGAGTCAGGTCGAGCCGAGTCTGGTCGAATCGACCCAGATCTGGCAGTAGTGGCGAGGACAGCGATGGCCCGGTAGCTGCGTGGTGGAGCAAGAGGACCTGCGATCGGCGGCTAGGGCGTAGAGAAACTGCACGATGGCTCGCGGTCGATGGTGGAGTAGGTGTCGACGGTGGTTGCAGAGGAGGCAACGACGACTGTCGGGGGTGGCAGCGATGCTAGAAGGCGACAGCAGTCGGCAGTGGTTCGGGCACAAGGTCGGTGCGTTGTAGAGGAAATAAGGAAGGAAGAAGAAGAAAAAGAAGGAGAAGAAAGAAGAAATAAGGGAAAAAAATGAGAGAAAAGAAAAGAAAAAAAATGAGGGAAGAAAAATAATTTTCTTTATGGGAAAAACGTGTTTTATTATTCCGGAGATTTTTGCAAGAAGAAAAATTATCCGGATACGCGAAAGTTGAATTCGGGACTTTCAGGTATTTATAGTCTCGACCCTATGTTTAGAATCATGGAACAACGTAGGGTTCAAAATGAAATTTTTGGGAATCAAGTTTCGAAATAGAATGCTAAGATATTTTGAAATAAGACATTTCGGCAAGCTGTTGTCAAAAAGGCAGTGATGGAACACTCTGGAATAATTATGTCTATAATAGGACTCATGAGAAAGGTCTAATAAAAAATAATCTGCCGGGTGCAGTAAGAGTTTATGATAGCTCAAAAGATCGGATTGCGTGTTAGTGCAACATGACCAAATGATTATGTGTGGATTATACCAAGGCACAAAGAAAACTACTCGATGTATGACTTAGAGTTGACAACTAGGACATGTACCCTTAAGGTTAAAGATACACTGCCAAAATGATGGGACAATTGATGTATTCACAAACCACAAGGAGCCTGAGGTACGGGTTCTCGCAGAAAGAGCTAAATGAGTGGTAGCAATGGTGGATAGAGTTCATTGAGGACTACGAATGCATTATTTCATATCACCCGGGGCGTGACTGTGAGGTGCTGACGCATGATATGGGTGGATAGTTATGAGTGTCAGATGCTAGAGGCTTGTTGGCCTGCTAGCTACGAGCGTAGTACCAAATGGATCGTTTGTCTTTATCGCTGACCTAACGATTTAGTTGGATCTAGTGAACGAGATACGAAAAGCATGTGTGATTAATAAGTGTTATTATCTATAATTAATGATTGTGGTTAGCCCAAGGGTTATGATTTTTGAGATGCAAGATGACATTCTTAAAAGTTTTGGGGTAAGATGTGTGCCTAGGATGTTGGAAGACATGTGGTCGTCTGTAAAGAGACACAACAGGTTCGTAAAGGACAAGGCATGCTTATAAGCATCGGACGTGTAAGAAATGCAAACTGAAATATTTGTCAAGGACCAAATGGATATTTGATCTGAAGTGTTTAGGTAATGAGCTATGTGATGTCTTAGTTACCTAATGGTCTGATGAAAATTTCGACAAAATTTCTTTTAAGAAGGGGTGAATGTAATACCCGAGAAATTTGGGTTAATTAAAAATAAGCAATTTATTAGAGAAATGGGGTTTCAGAGAAAATTGGTATCTGAATAGTTCGAAAAATTGACTAAATCAACTACCTGGAGCTGAGATGACAAAGGAAAATGAAGTGGCATTAACGAACACCCCAAGATATGATTTATAGCATTAAAAGAAATTGGATCGGGAACATTTTTCGGTATAGGTAAAATACAGCTACCAATTAGGCTGAAATACCGAATCGTTATAGACGACTTCTGAGAAGTCAACGGAAGCTTGAGGAGGCTTTGATTGCTCATAAGGAACAACCCTTCAGTGGTTTCAGGAAGAAACGAAGAGGTTTAGGGCCAAAACAGAGATTCGGGCCTAAGTGTAGTTTTTCGAAATTACTCAAGAGAGGTCGAAACGATATTTTTTCGGAATCCTCAGGGGTCAAATTGATATTTTAGGACTTTAGGGTCTTGAAAGAAATTATCAAAAGTCGAGGAGCTTGGTGAAATGGGCCAAAGTGAGAAAACCAAAGTTTGAGGGAACAAAGTGTAATTTTAAGAAAATCTCCAAACAACCATGGCCGACCAACCCATCAAATCACCGAAATTGGCCATAGGAATGGCACGAGGGTTGCTCAGGGAGCATCTTTTATAAAGGGCTTGACCGACAACAAGCAATGGAATGGCCGGAAATTGAAGAAAAAGTGGCCGAAAGTTTAGCCACTTAGATCACGAAAATGGAGCTCTTTTGGTGGATTTTGGACTTGTTAAGGGCAATAGGGGACATCAGAGGCCTTGATTGAAGTGAGATCCGTCATTTAAGGACTCGAAATCGCCTATAAATAGAGGATATGGTGGCTTAGAGTTTTGCAAGATTTGAGCTTCAAATCGACCTCATCTTTGAACAAAATTGAGGCACCAAACCATAGGGCTTTTGTTGCCCATGAGGTAAGGATCATTTCTGAAAAGTTTGATGAATTTTAGAGTTCATTTGAGGGGTGATCGAATATTCGTCGGAAAAATCAAATCTCGCTAGAGCTGAACTGATTTTTGCTCGGAGGGAGGTCTTCCAGATGTTATTTTCACCTCAAATTTGGCTAGAGTGATAAAATCAAGGTAAGCTATCTTTTGGTATAGTCAGATTAATTTTCCGGTGTGCCAGCGCTAGAGAAGATGACCGAAGATAATTTTTATTATTTTTAAATACTTAAAATAAAGAAAAATAGATTAAAAATAGAGATAAGATGGGTAAAATTCTGAAAAAATATCCAAAAATACAGGAAGAATGAATAGTTTACCTTTATGAATTTTTATTTTGACAATTTCGTGAAAAAGTAATTATGTTGAATTTTTGAAATGAAAATTAATTAGAAAAAAATAGGAATAAGTTTCAAAAAATTTCCATAAAATGAATGAAGATTAGAAATGTTATTTTAGGAATTTTTATGAAGAAAAATTAAATAAATTACCTGATTAGGTATTTATTTTGAATTTTTGAAAAATTATTACTATGAAAAATAGAGAAAAAAATAGAGAAAATAAGGAAAAAGTATGAAAAAATTAGATTATTGATTTTACTTGGAAATTATTGGCTAGGATGTGATTTGGCCATGGATCTTGATGATTTACGTTATTTTAGAGGTTGGCACGCAAAACGAGGTGATGCGCGTTTTTCGATAAAATTCGAGTTTATGTCTAAAGGTGAGTGGTTTTATCCCAAGAACCTATATATGACACGCTTGCTTCATTATGCATGATATTTATTGAAGTTATGATCATTTCATATTGCATGGAAAGACGTTATTTTTGCATAGGACGATATTATTAGCATATTGATACTCATGCATGAGATGGAGATGTCGCCCTAAGAATGTAGCCGTAATTCTCAAGGGTAATGATGGAACAACGTTAGGATTATCCTGCAGAGGTTCGAGATTCTGCCTAGGGTTCTGTGCCAGGTTGGTAGGCCAGGGAAGTTACACTAGAGCATATGATTGTTTATGTTATTGCATCATGTATTCATGTATTATGTTTTTAAACCCTCACTAGAAGATTCATCTTCGAATGGGTTATGCCCCTGGAATATTCTACGTTCCAGTTTAGACTTACAGCTTAGGCAAGGAGCAGGTTGAGATGAGACGGCACGTGGTGGCGTGGTCGATGGATTCAGTGAACTAACTCAGATATGTTTTAGGTGATGCTTTATTGAGGATTAGCCTTGTTAGAATATTTTGGAATCTCCATGTATTTATGTATTTCAATATTGAGGATATGATGTTAATGTATGGTACGGATTCTTATACTGTTATAAAATGAAATTGATTATGTATCATATCAGGTTTCGATTTTAAGCTTCCGCATTTATGATGATTACCTATCTTAGCTTATTGATTCTTATTTAGTGAGTTGAGAAGGTAAAACGGGATTGTCGGGAGATGGTTTTAAAAAAAAAAAATTCCTGAAATTCCAAGTTATTAACGCTCAGAAAAGCGGGGCGTTACACTCAGCAACTCTTTGAACCTTTCCCATGCCTCATGAAAGTTTTCTGATTTGGCTTGTTGGAAGGTTGAGATTTCATGCTTGAGCCTCCTAATCTTAGCCAATGGAAAATATTTTAGGGTGAACTTTAGAACCAAATCCGCCCATGTAGTGATGTTACCGGGTGGTAGTAAGTCCAACCACTCTCGAGCCTTATCTTTTAGAGTATGAGAAAATAATCGCATCTTAAGTGCTTCTTCATTGATCCCTGGATACTTGAAGTTGCCACAATACTCCAAAAAGCGAGCAAGATGATAGTGAGGATTTTCATCACTTCTTCCATAGAATGGAATGTTGTTGGAGAATAGATTAATCACATTTGGCCTCAACTGGAAGTTATCATGCCCATATGGAGGATAAACTATGCTTGATCGGTTCTCAACGACAAGAGGCATCATGAAATCCCCCATTAAGATATCTCTCTCATTGACCTCAACAGTACACTCCACTTGAACAAGCTGATTTTCGTTGTCTTCCATAGTGCTCTGTTGTTGTTCCCTTTTTGCTCTTTGTTCACGACGTCATTGATGAAAGGTTTGTCCAATCTCCGAATCAAACTCAACAAGATCAAGACGTTCTGAACGCCGCATGCACTATTTCAATCCTAACACAGCAAAAACTAAAATAGTTCAGCATAAAAAATTAAAGGAAGCAACACAAACAATAAAGCTAATCTTAATTAAAGCAGTAATCAAAAGAGCCAATCCCCAGCAATGGCGCCAAAAACTTGTTCGCGTATTCTTTCCCGCAAGTGAACGGAATCGTAACAAGTAATATAATAATGAATAGAGTATCGTTCCCACGAGGATTATCTTTTGATCCCTACTTTAACCACTATTAACTTTAATAAGCCACACACAATTAAAAGAATATTCAATGGAAGTTTTATATTAATTAAAACTAACTCACCAAATGGAAAGTACAAAATAATTCTTTAAGTTTTTTAATGTAGAAATATAATGCACTAGGGTTCATGAATCCACCATAGTTCTTTAATTGGTTTAATCTTTTAGTGATCGGGTTTTATAATTCTTGCTTGGAGCTGAAAATCAATGGTCTTAAGTTAATCAAAAGCCTCTCTCGATGGTCGATCGAATCTATGTTTATATATAACATAAATTATCTCTAATTAATCTACAAATATACAAACATGCATTTATCCACAATGATCATCTAAATAAGATTTCACAAGGCATAACGGTATCTCTACATATTATTGAACCTTATGTCATTTATTACCAAGTGCTAATCTATATTGAATCTCTCGAAAGCAATATAAATCACAAACACGTTCTAATGGCGGCCAAGCATCAAAACGGAATTAATGCATAACAAACGATCAATCTGAAAGACAAGAATATAATAAAAACCAAATACTCTTAATTAAACCATCATTGAACTAGGTTTCATCAATCACCCTAGCCACAAAGTACTTAGCCTAACATAGTTTCAACCAATGAAAGAATAATAAAAACGGAGTTCATGATGTTGGAGAGAAGAAAGAACAGAAAAATAAAACCAAAAACTGAAGATCTTCAAGAAAATCTCCCTATTCTTCCTCAACTTGTTGTCTTCTCTCCTTCCTAAAGCCCCTAAATCTCTCAAGAATCCTTCTTTATATAATGATTTTTAGGTCTTCAAAGTCGTGCCCCTTGAGGGAGCCAATCTCTACTTGATTTGAAAGGAAACGGGCTCAAAACGGTCTTTTCACGAAGTCTAAAGCCTTACCGTGGCTTTACCATGGAATGCTTTATGCGGTAAGGTCGTGAGCCACAGAATACTTCTTCAACCATGGCTTTATCACATAATGCTTTCCACGATAAGGCCGTGAGCCACAAAAAACAACTCTTACCATGACCCTACCACGCAATGCTTTGTGTGATAGCACCGTGAGCCATTTCTCTTTGATTTTCAACACTTCACCAATGACGTCATTCTTCTGGCACTTTGCGACATCATTATCTTCGACCTTGAATGGACTTTTGACCTTGCATTTTCTGCCATTTTAGCTCCAAAAATGCGACATCATCATCACTTTTTGCTCCAATTGTCTTCAACACATGCTCCACATCTACATAACCATATATAGAATCGAATCAAGTAGAAATCATGCTCATTAAATGTATAAATGCTAAGTTTATAGACCAAATTAAGTGTATAAAAGACACTTATCTGCAGACAGTGGCGGGAAAAGCCGCGGGGATGGTCAGCAAGGGCCTAGGCTAACGATTGACGGCTGGAGGCAGTTGGCACAGGTGGTTCGGTCGTGCAAGAATGAGAAGCAGGAGGAAGAAAAAGATGGGAAGGAGAAAAAAAAATAAAGAAAGAAAATAAAAAAGAGGAAAAAATAAAATAAAATAAAATATAAGAAATTAGAAAATATGGAAAAAAAGGAAAAATTGGGGGAAATGTGTAAAAAAATTCAGAAAATTAAGAAAAATTTTAAAAATTATTCTAAAGCTCGAGGAGCGTGCTAGAAGCCCAAAATAGCATTTTTGGTGCAGAGGAGGTAGACAAAGAGAAGACGCGGGTGTAAGCGTTTGATAGGTTTCACCTCCAAATTAGTTGATATAAAAATAATTATTTTTAAATTATTTGTATTATGTGGGACAATGCAGAATAAATATTGGTTTGGTTGAATTAAACTCTTGGTTGATGTTGTTTTGAAATTATTGATGGATAGGTTTTGTGGGTTGGGCCCCTTTTAGATGAAATATTTTTAGTTATAAACATTAATCGATATTTAAAGTTTAAAGTAAAATAAAAAACATTACACTTATAATATGTTTAGATAAAATATTTAAAATTAGAAACATTAATAGAAAGTAAAACTATTTTTAGATAAAATTACCTTAATTGATATTTAAAATTAGAAACATTACACTTATAATTTGTGTCTATCTACTCGACCACTGTAAAATAAAGAGTATCATAGATTACGATTTTTTTTTAATTTTTATTAAAGAGTATCATTCTAAATATTCTAATTTTAAAAGTATTTAATACTTAATTTTTAAGTATTCTAAATATCAGTAGTGTAATTTTTGAAATATCATGTAAGTTTTAAATAAAAAAATACCAAAAATGTAAGTTTTAATGTATAAGAATTTGACATGGGTGATTCAATTCTAAAATAAACAATTTTTTTTTTAAATCATTGATGATCAAATGTTGTTTTTAGTGTAAAACTTTATTCAAATAATGATATCAAAGTAGGAAGCTTAATTTGAAATTTAATTTTTTTATTTTTAGATGTTGAATCTTTGACACTTAAAGAAATGTGAAATTGGTTAATCTATCCTATTGAGTTACTTAAAAATGCAAATATTAAAAAAAATATATTTATTTTTTAAATTCTATTTTTATTTTATTAATTATATTCTTAAGTAAATAAAATCTTTTTAAAATTAAAATAATATAAAAATCAAAGAGTTCCCGATCACGCATGGTCGGGGAACCCAAGGTTTGGGAACACAAGGGTTCCCGACCACTCATGGTAGGGAACTCAAGGTTCTCCGACCCCGAACTTTGATTATGATTATGAAATATATAAATTTTGTACACAGGTTGATATATTTGTTATAACATATTTTCAGATGATACCCTATCAAATTTTCTATAGAGTATCCACAAATTTGACCCTTTTTATTTCACTTAAGTCATGACATTAAAAATGATCAAATAATTTTCAGTTTAATGCATGTTTATATTCATTGTTTGATTATTTTGTGTTTAAGAATTATATACATTATCTTCAAATACGTGATATAAGGTGATTTAAGCTTTCAGTTTAGTACGTATCTAAGTTCAGTACTTGATTATTTCACTTTCAAATTTAATGTTCGATTTTTTTAGTTGTACTGTACCTTCAGGCAATGGTTATCCCTAGTATATATATAGTTCAGATATTAGAATAGGAGGTTACTGATCTGTTTCTGATATCCCTAGCTATCTATGTCTCAATGGCTAAGAAGGCCCTGTCTTCTCTTGGTTGTTTTTCTGGATCTTAAGTTCCATTACAAATCATCCCTGGTAGAACAGATACAAATAATGAATGAGAAATAGAATACTATTCAAAGTTTCAATTAATATTTACAAAAAGTGATGATATTATTGGTTTTAAATAAAATAAAATGTATTGGTTTTAATGATATTATTTAAAACCCTCCTACCCAAATGCATTCCTCTAAATGTTGTAATTTGAAATAGCAATATTTTTCTTTTTGAAAAAATTGCATGAATATTATTTTTATGATACTAAATTATATGATCTTACCGTCATACAAAACTATAATTAAAAGTTAATAATTACAACAGTAATCAATTCAAAATATTGACTTAATAGAGGAGGAGGACAAAACTAAGAAAGAATTTCTCTTTTCAAGGTCAAAGTCAAAGTCAATCACCTGGTCTCTGGTCTCTTGCAGCACACAGCACAGGTAAAGAAAGAATTTCCTTTTCCAAGGTCAATTTTTATTTTTTTAAAGAATTTTGAAGCCAAAGTCAATCGAGTGTTCTCTAATCGGAAATGTAAATCAATCGGGTGTCATTGCTATGTAGCACACGACGTATTTTTCATTTTAAAATTTTCTTTGACCATTCATTTATTCGATAAAAAATAAACAAGACAAAGAACACAAACGAAGATAAATCCGACAATGAAAACGAAACGTAAGTCCTCCCCTCTACACTAAAATCTTACATTGTCCCCAATATAAGTTTGTCATGTAAAGAAGAGTAACACTAAATACACATGGGTTAAAAACACACTAAGAAGAAAGAAAAAGGATAGAGAACAAATATGATCATGGTTCTTAAACCACACTTGGATTGCCTCCCAAGAAGCGCATTTAGTTTACGTCGTTTGCCTGACGTTGTAGCTTTCCTCAATTTGTGTAAATTGGATCTCTCAATTGCACTTCATCCGCAATTTGTTCCTGAAAACCTTCATGAAATGGCTTAACCCTATGCCCATTGACCTTGAATACCTTATTAGTTCCTACGCTTTGTACCTCAACTGCACCATAAGAAAATATATTAGTAACTTCAAAAGGACCAATCCAATGAGAACGCAACTTACCTGGCATTAATTTGAGTCTTGAATTGTAAAGAAAAACTTTTTGTCAAAATACAAATTACTTTCTAGTAACCATTCTATCTTGAAATGCCTTTGTCTTGTCCTCATGTCTCAACTCAAAAGTCTCTTGTGTAAAAACATTAACAACATCAATAGAAAATGCAAATTAAATATCATTAGGTACCTCGTGTCATCAAATACATTAAATTTCACAATCTCCCCATTGAACTCCATGGTAAGGGTACCATCATGAACATTAATCTTTGTCCTTAATTGTTTTTAGAAAAAGGTCTTCCTAGCAAAATTGGAGCAGGATTTGGAGAAGCATCGTCCTCCATGTTCAGAATGTAAAAATCAGCAGGAAAAATTAGCTCATAACCTGTACCAAAACATCCTCAACTACCCCTTTAGGGTATGTATTAGAACGGTCAGGTAATAGAATTATTACACTTGTTTGTTTCAAAGGACCCAATTTCAAATATTCATAAATTGAATATGGCATGATATTTATGGATGCTCCTAAATCTAACATGACACGTTCAATCTTAGAATTACCAATCACACATTCTCTCCCACACTTATCTTTTCATCACCTCTAACCTTCTCTTTGTAGTACACAGTTCCTTAAAAAAATTTGCGCACCTTAATACTTGTTTAATGGCATCTTGAAAGGAATGTTTACTTCTACCTTTTAAAAAATCTCCAAGATGTCATTTTCTTGATCTTGCTTTTTAGATTTAGATAACCTACTAGGAAAAAGAAAAGGATTAGGTTTATCAGAATTATGCACAATTGTTTGAGAGATTACCTTAGAAGAGATTGTCACCTTATTTTTCGCCTCCTCTTTTTGAGACTTCTTGGCTGAATCTATAAGATTCTAAACAGGGATGTCAATTTCTTTTCCATTTTACAGCGTAATGGCATTTACATTTTCTCGAGGATTTATAACTGTTTGGGAAGGAAATTTCCCAGAACCTTGAGCTTCAAGCCTGCTCACTGATGTTACTAGTTGACTAATTTGATTCTCCAATTGCTTGATGCTTGTTCTTGTCTCCTGTTTAAATTGTTGTGTGTTAGTTGCAAGTGATTTAACAATTTCTTCTAAAGACATACCTGAACTTGAAGAAGGTTGTAGTGGAATATGTGGTCTAGGCTGGTAATGTTGGAATTGTGGTCTTACTGCATAATTGAAGTTGGGATGATCCCTCCACCCTGGATTATAGGTATTTAAATAAGGATCGTACTTCATTTGTGGTGGGCTCGGGAATCCTCCAATTGCATTGGCATGCTCTAAAGAATCTTCTTGAAGTGTAGCACACATATCTGTTGGATGACTAGTAGTAACACAAATACCACAAGATTTTACATGTTGCAAATTTCCTACAGCCAATTGTTGAACAAGAGAAGTTAGATTGGATATTTGATTTTTAAGGGAAGATATACTTACCTTATTTACCCTTCTCAAAGGGGTGTCTTGTTTGAATCCAAACTATTGTGAGTTAGTAACCATGATGGAAATCAAATCTCTAGTTGCACTAGGGGTTTTATTCACTATAGCACCTCTACTAGCCGCATCCATCATTTTCCTCCCCATAGGTAGTAGCCTTTCATAAAAATACTGAATGAGGAACTGTTCAAAAATTCCATGTTGAGGACAACTGGCACATAATTGTTTAAATCTTTCCTAATACTCGTGAAGGGTTTCTGTATCTTTCTTCTTTATTCCACATATCTCTTTTCTTATGCTAACAACTCGTGAAGCAAGGAAAAACTTATCAAGAAACAATCTGACCATCCTTGTCCATGTAGTTACAAAACTTGAAGGTAAGTAAAACAACCAATCCTTTGCTGTATCGGCCAGCAAGAATAGAAAGGCACACAATTTGATATGTTCTTCAGTCACTCATTGTGGTTTCAAGCTTGAACACACCACGTGGAATTCCTTTAGATACTTGTGGGGATCTTCATTCTCGCGGCTATGGAATTTAGGGAGCAAATGGATCAAGCCAGATTTTAATTCAAAATCCACCTCTAAAGCTGGATACTTAATCCAAAGCAACTGTTGGTTTTTATTTAGTGTAGCCAATTCCCTTAAGGTTCTTTATGCGTTGGTCATCTCTTGTTCTGTTTCAATATCACTAGATGTATCAATCGAGTCCATTTCAAAATCCAATCCAGGGGACGAAGATGAAGATACTTGTTTGCACAATTTAGCTTCCTTCCTCAACCTTCGAGCTTTCTTCTCAACCTCAGGATTGTATTGAAGTTCACCTGTACGAGAAGAACGAGGAATAAATAAATAAAAATATAAATAAAAATAATAAATCTACTTGACACAAATCCTTCGCAACGATGCCAAAAATTTAATGGGTGTTGAATCCAACAAATAATAAATTCTTGCTCTTAAAAATATAAATTGTGATAGTGATGAGCAAGGTTGTATCCATAGGAATTGGTTAGATCTATTCTTTTGAAAACTTAAAATAAATAGAAGAAACAATTAGGGGTTTTGAATTTTGAAATTTAAACAATTTAAAATAGAATATTATTTTAAATTAATAAGAAAAATTAGAATATAAAAATATTAAAATAATCAATAAAAACAATTTCGGTAGAAGGAATTTATCCACCAATGGTCATGACACTGATCATTGATGCCAAAGTCATTTTTTTTTTTTTGAATACTTGGTTTTAGAAAGAATAACAAGTTTTGTCCATTCAATGTTTCCCTTATTTCTTAGTTAACCATTACCTTCAAACAACCCTAGAACAAGCTCTCTAAAATTTAATTCAAATGCAGTATTAAACTTTGTAGAAACAAGACCAAATCTGAATAATAAACACATAAGCTCAATTTATTTAATTCAGTACATGTACTCTCTAGGAATTGAACAAAAACTTTTCCATAATCATAAACCCTAGTTGCTACTTATGCAAGAAAGACCAAATAATTACGGATTTGATATTCAAGTTAGCAATTGATCATGTGTCAAGAATTAAATACACTACAAGAAAAACGGGATTTAGCGACGGATTTTTAGCGACGGACATTTCCGTCGCTATTTTGCGATGGAATAGCGACGGATTTGCGATGGATTAATTTTTTTTTTAAATTAGCTACGGATTTTAGCGACGAAATATTTTTCCGTCGCTAAAAAATAAAAAAAATTATTTTTTTAGCTACGAAAAAAATAATCCTTCGCTGAAATTAGCGACGGAAATAATTTTCCATCGCTAAATTTTAATAATAATAAAAAAAGCAAAAAAAAATTATATAGCGATGGAATTTATTTCTGTCACTAATTTTAGCGACGAAAAATAAATTCCATCGCAAAATTTAAAAATAAAAAATTAAATTTAATATTAATTTAAATAATTAAAATAAAATTTTAAATTTAAATTTTTTATTATTAAAATTTAGCGACGAAAATTAATTTTATAATAAAAAATTTAAAATTAATTTTTTTTAAATACAAAAAATTAAAGCTAGCGACGGATTGTCCAAATCCGTCGCTTTAATTTTTAATTTTTTTATTCAATTAATTTATAAATATTTAAATTTGGGATGAATATTTAAATATATAAATATTTAAATTTTATAAAAAATTAAATATACATTTAAACATGAGATGAATATAAAAAAAATTAATTTATAAAATTTAAATAAATATATTAATATTAAAAATCATAATATTGCTAAATTCTAACTTTATCAATTAATATATTTCACGTGTATAAAAAAAATATATTAAATGTATACTAATTAATTATTTGTAATATTTATTAAATGTGTACAAAATATAAACAAAACTACATTTGAAAAATAAATAAAAAGTTTAAAAATTATAATATTATTGAAATTTTCTTTATTTTAAATTTTAGAAATCATAAAAATAAAACAATATTAAGGGATTACATTATATAAAAAAGTGTCTAGGAGCTATTTGTCAATTTCTTATTTTTTATAAAGAGGAGAATTTTTTACAAAACTAAAAAGTTTAAAACTATAATATATGAATGACATTGTGTACAAAACTGTAATATTTATTAAATGTGTTAAATGTAAACAAACACTATATTTGAAAAATAAATAAAAAAATTTAAAAATCATAATATTATTAAAATTTTCTTTATTTTAAATTTTAGGAATCATAAAAATAAAACAATATTGAGGGATTACATTATATAAGAAGGTGTTTAGGAGCTATTTGTCAATTTCTTTTTTTTTATAAATAGGAGAATTTTTTGCTAAACTAAAAAATTTAAAATCATAATATATGGATGACATTGTGTCTTATAATAATATCATATGTCACTATCTAATATATAAATATTGTAACACAATTAAATATATAATTAAGTCATTCATAACAAACAACTAAGAAAGTGAAATGTGTTGATTAGGATAACAGAGTATCAAGATAAGTCCAAAATGATTTTTAAACGAAGATATGGAATGGTTTTCCTCTTTAATAGCTATACTATAAAAAATTATAGTTAATTTTTATTTTTAAAGTTTAAGTGTTATGTAAAAAACATTAATGTTGACCAAGAAAAAAAATAAATATATCGCTTTATTATTTATACTCTTTAATTTTGTTTATGAGATATAGATGAAATTCAACAATTTGAAATTCGTTTAGTATAATTTTTATTTATAAAAAAAATTATTTTTTTAAGATAACAAACTATTAATAAATAATTCAATATATAAAATTAATTTATTATAATTATTCGATTTATAATATAATTAAATTTTTAGATAATTACAATAATATTTTATTTAAATTATTGAATAATAAAATTTTATTTAAA
The DNA here is from genome assembly GCA_036245055.1 of Diospyros kaki. NCBI lineage: Eukaryota > Viridiplantae > Streptophyta > Magnoliopsida > Ericales > Ebenaceae > Diospyros > Diospyros kaki. The sequence goes on from BSEG01000007.1 coordinate 37,874,603, forward strand.
TTATATTATTTTTATCAATTAAATAATTATTTTTATTATTTTTATAAATTATATTATTTTTTATTTAATTAATAAATATTAAAAAAAATTTGAAGAGGCGAGAAACTCCCCGCCTCTTTCTTAACCAAACCCCCCTCCCCCTTCCCCTCCCCAAAAAACCCTAAGTCCCCCCCGCTTTCGCTCACTGCCTAGCCTTCCCGGCCCTACTTTCGCTCGATCTCACATCTCGCTCGCGGCCTCGCCCTCGCTATCTCGCTCTCGCTCTGGGTCGCTGCTTCGCCCTCGCTCGAGCCATCGCTCTCGCTCTCACTCTCCCTCGCTGCTTCGCCCTCGCTCGCGGCCTCGCCCTCGCCCTAGCTGTCTCGCCATCGCTCTCTCGCTCTCGCTCTCCGGCGCTGCTTCGCCCTCACTCGATCTCGCCTCTCGCTCGCGGCCTCGCCCTCACTGTCTCGCAATCGCTCTCTCGCTCTCGCTCTCTCGCTCTCGCTTGCTGCATCGCCCTCGTCTCTCGCTCGCGGCTCACCCTCGCTCGCTGCCCCTCGCCCTAGCCCGCGTTGCAGCCCCTCGCCCTCGCCGTTGCCTAGGTTAGTTTTTTATTTTTTATTTTGTAGATATTTATTTTATTTTTTATTTTTAAAATTGTTTGCAGCTCAGTTTAATTTAAGCATATTTAAAGTGTTTTCATATGTTTATTTTTTAGATATTTATTTTATTTTTTATTTTTTAGATGTTTTTTTTGCTGTTCATATATTTTGTATGCTTTTTTCTTTTTTTTGTGCTATTTTATTTATTTTCAGTCAATTATTAGAAGTGTTTGTTAGTATTATAATTTTATTCTGTTTTTTATTATATTTAATGTTTAAATATTTAAGTATTAATAAATTATCTTTTTTTAATAATTTTATATTTGTCAGATTATAGTATAAATATTTTTTTATTTTTTAATTATTATTATTTTTTTATTTTTTATTTTTTATTTTTTTATTTATAAATATGCGTTAGCAACGGATTATATTCCGTCGCTAAAATAAATTTTAAATTTTTTTAAAATTTTTTTTAAAAAAATAGCGACGAAAATTTCCGTCGCTAAATTTTTAAAAAAATACATTTAGCGACGGAAAATTTTCCCTCGCTAATCCGTCGCTAAATTGGCGACGGATCCGTCGCAAAAAAATACAGCGACGATTGTTTCAGCAACGGAAAAAATCCGTCGCTAAATTGATTTAGCGACGGATTTTTGGGTTTAGCGACGGAAATATTCCGTCGCTAAAATTAGATTGCAAATTAATAAACTCAAAAAGATCTCATAGTGTTCTTCACATGGCTTCAAAATATCATTCTACCAAAAAACCAAAATTTAGCCACACATAATGAGAGAAAAAACACAAAAAGAATAGAAAATATGAAAAAGATACATATTTCTCCTCTTGGATGTGTTTCTCTGCCTCTTTTTTTTCTTGGGCGTTCTCCCTTCTCGAGCTTGGATCAAAACCTTAAATTACCCCCAACAAAGAATGCAAATTAGTCAAAGAATTAGGGCTTCCTAGACTCCTATAACTTATGAGCCCATTTTGGGTCAGATAAAAAGCTTTTTGGGCTTCGGCACCTCTTAAGAATTGTAGTTCATAATGTGTATATGAGTTTAAGATTTTGAATCACTCAAGTTGGACATCAGAAGGTCAAGTTATGTCCTTTCAAAGATTCAGTATTCGTGTAGAATTCTATTAATTCGATTAGGATTCGACTCAACTTTTCGGCCCTAATGTTGAAGCAATATTTGGAGGACCAAACGAAATTAGATTTGGATAAATAATACTATTTTGGAAAGCCCAAGAAGTCCTCTACAAAAGCTTTGAAGACCTTATTCATGTTCTTTAACTCTAACATGGTCAAAAATCTGCAAGAAGTCCAAAATGTCAAAATATTAAAAAGCTAAAATTTTCTAAGTAAAAGCCCAATTTATTCTAAACTATTCAAAATTGCTTTAACCACAAAAATAAGCATAAATCAACATAATAAGCTATAAATCTCATCCAAAAGACCATATATAAGGGAAATAAATATATAAAATTATGCACTTATGAAATTCCCCAACACTTAACTTTTGCTTGCCCTGAAGCAAAATTAGGCCCACAACAAAATCAAGAAATCCCAAACTCGTAATCAATGGAAAATAAATAGCAATATTTTTTTTAAAAAAAATTGCATGAATATTATTTTAATATTATTGTTGTTGCCAAAATACAAGAATCTATTTTTTTTTATTGTGGACAGACGCAAGAGTCTCGGGAGTCGTGTCTTCACTGATGAGAATCTTGACAAGCGATTAGATCTGTTAGAGTTCCAAGTCTGATAAACCAACAGAGCTAATGGTCTGATGAGCTGATAATCTTATGGGCTGATGATCTGGTGGCTTCAAAATGATCTAGTGGCCAAAAGTGATCTGGTGGCCAAAAGTGATATGGTGGCCTCAAAGTGATCTGGTGGCCTGGGGATGACGAGAGGCCTCGGGGTGACGAGAGGCCTCGTTGATGACGGGAGGCCTCGGAGTGACGAGAAGCCTTGGAGTGACGAGAGGTCTCGGGGTGACAAGAGGCCTTGGAGTGACGAGAGGCCTTGGAGTGACGAGAGGCCTCGGAGTGACGAGAGACCTTGTGGTGACGAGAGGCCTCGGAGTGACGAGAGGTCTCGTGGTGACGAGAGGCCTTGGAGTGACGAGAGGCCTCAGAGTGACGAGAGGCCGTGTAGTGACGAGAGGCCTTGGAGTGACGAGAGGCCTCGGAGTGAGGAGAGGTCTTGGAGTAACGAGAGGCCTTGCTGATGACGAGAGGCCTACAAAACGAAAGCACCGTTAGGGCGCGGGTGGGGGTCCTCGCGCAAACCCTCCGATGCTTAAATTAGATCTCGAGAGAAAATGAAAAATCGTACTTCAATTCCTCAAAATAGCGTACCTTGTGATGAAGGCATGATCTCGTATTTATAGCGGAGGAGAGAGAGAAGATGTGCAAGAATCTCGCGGCCCATTTCGATGATTTCGCGGCCCATCCGAGAGGGAAAAGAGGAGAGATTGGCCCAAGCCCACTCGACCATGATCGGGTGGGGGGTCACTTGGTTATGACCGAGTGGGGGGCCACTCGGTCATGACCGAGTGGGGGGCCACCCGATCATGCATTCTTCTCCCCTTTTCCTTGGCTTGGTTTTGAGTGGTTCCCATACCTCAACTTCATGCCCGATTTTCATGATGATTGAACATGAATCTCTCAAAACTCAAAACATAAAAGTTGTATATAATTCTCTTATCTTTCCGTATAACTTTGAATCAGGTCAATCGGAGCTCGTATGAGAAAGTTATGGCCGAAAAACTGAAGCAGTGTCATACCCACTCGGCAAAACCGAGTGGGTCATAAATAACGAGTGGCCACTCGGTCATGTCTTCTTTTGCCCGACCGAGTGGGGGGCCACTCAGTTATGCCTTCTTTTTCCCTTTTGACTTGGTTCGAGTCCATCTTCCTTCAATACTTAACTCTGAGCCTTCATAGTGTAGGTGCATCAACTTCATACCCGATTTACCCCTTGATTAAGCTAGAATATCTCAAAACTCAAAACATAAAAGTTGTAGATAATTCTCTCATATTTCCATAGGACTTTGAATCAGCTCAATCGGAGCTCATATGAGAAAGTTATGGCCGAAAAACTGAAGCAGTGTCATACCTACTCGGCAAAATCGAGTGGGCCCTCCCCACTTGGTCTCGGCTCGACCTCTTGCTCCTTCGGCTTACTTCATTGATCTCCTACAACCCGTTGAGCCTTTGGGATTCATGTCCATGTCTCAAGACTATTTTTTAGGTCTTGTGATTCTCCATGTTTACAGGGCATATCAATTGCTCCCTACTCTTTTAGCCGGAAGGTTCGGATGAAAGAGTATCTTGTCCGGTAAACTTTTGAACACCACTTCTCTTTTAGATGCTTAATCTTTTACATATCCTCTCGAGCTTGTTAGCACATCATGCTTTTAAATTTCTGGACTCTTGTGATTTTCAATTCTTTTGCAGAAGTATGAGGTAGATATACTAGTAAGTTTGCTTTCCATAGATGTCGAACTATGCATCGAACGATGAGTTTGATTCTGCTCCCAGTTATTGAGTTATGCACGGGACAAAGGCTTGCATTTAATTTTCCTTTGTTGTTAGGCTTTAAGCAGGACCATGAGCTTGCATTTGTTTTCTTTCTCCCGTTGTCGGGCTATAAGCGGGACAATGGGCTTGAATGTACTTTTACCTCGTTGTCGGGCTATGAGCGGGGCAACAGGCTTGAATGTACTTTTGCCTCGTTGCCGGGCTATAAGCGGGACAACGAGTTTGAATTTATTTTTCCCTCGTTGCCGGGCCGTAGGTAGGACAACGGGAATGATCGAATTTTACCTCGTTGTCGGGCCATAGGCAGGACAACGGGCTCGACCGCGTTTTACCTCGTTGCCGGGCCATAGGTGGGACAACGAGCTTGATCTAATTTTACCTCGTTGCCGGGCCATAGGCGAGACAATGGGCTCAATCGAATTTTACCTCGTTGCCGGGCCATAGGCTGGACAACGGGCTTGATCGAATTTTACCTCGTTGCCGGGCCATAGGCGGGACAACGGGCTCGATCAAATTTTACCTCGTTGCCGGGTCATAGGCGGGAGAACGGGCTTGATCGAATTTTATCTCGTTGCCGGGTCATAGGCGGGACAACGAGCTCGATCGCGTTTTACCTCGTTGCCGGGTCGTAGGCGGGACAACGGGCTTGATCGAATTTTACCTCATTGCCGGGCCATAGGCGGGACAACGGGCTCGATCGCGTTTTACCTCGTTGCCGGGCCGTAGGCGGGATAACGGGCTTGATCGAATTTTACCTCGTTGCTGGGCCATAGGCGGGACAACGGGCTCGATCGCGTTTTACCTCGTTGTCGGGCCGTAGGCGGGACAACGGGCTTGATCGAATTTTACCTCGTTGCCGGGCCATAGGCGGGACAACGGGCTCGATCGCGTTTTACCTCGTTGCCGGGCCGTAGGCGGGACAACGGGCTTAATCGAATTTTACCTCGTTACCGGGCCATAGGCGGGACAACGGGCTCGATCGCGTTTTACCTCGTTGTCGGGCCGTAGGCAGGACAACGGGCTTGATCGAATTTTACCTCGTTGCCGGGCCATAAGCGGGACAACGTGCTCGATCGAATTTTACCTCGTTGTCGGGCCATAGGCGAGACAACGGGCTTGAGTTTATTTTTCCCTCGTTGCCGGACCGTGAGCGGGGCAACGGACTTGAGTTTATTTTTCCTGTAAGCAGAGCATAGCAAACAAACTTTCACAAAGCAATGTGTAATGGAAATGCTTACATTTTTTGAAATAAGTGAGTACATCCACTATTTCATTCTGGGTCTTATTGTTGCCTCTGAGCATGAAATGTTTAGTTTCTCGATCTTTAACATAGGCTCTCTTCAATGGGTCTGAATTTTGCTCCCAGTTTTCTCTTTGAGGGCATTAATGGTGGCTAACTGCCTTCTTCTAAGGGCATGTCCTTTCGTGGCTTGTCTAGATGGAATAGGAGGAGTCCTTTACCATAGTTTCACTACCCGAGATGACATGCATGGGCTCATGAACTGGTTCATTGTCTAGAGGTGGATTCTCCTCGTAAGCCCTTCCTCTCTCTTGACATCTCTGATTTGATCTCCCCCGCTCTTCCTGTCTATCTTCTACTCTTTGAGGATCACCATCTTTGACTTGTGTGTACCTTTGAAGATATCCTTCACGAACTAGCATCTCAATCTGATCTCTTAACTCCCGGCACTGGTCAGTGCAATGACCACAGGTTCTGTGATATCTACAATATTCTTCTCTATTCTTCCCCATTGGATGGTCAACCTTTTTCGGGAGTCTAATGAGACCTGACCCTTCGATGGCTGCAAGTATGGTTGATCGAGGTTGGAGGAGTTTGGTGTAATGGTGGAACTGGGGCAGAGGTATATCTGATCTTCTAACCCTTTTCTGTCGTCGAATAGACTCTTCTTCTCCTTCGCGCTCCTTTTTCTTCCTTTCTTTGTCCTCATTCCCTGCCACATTTCTCATAATTTCAGTGTGAAGGATATACCTGTTTGCTCTGACAAATAGATCGGCTAGGGACGTTGGGGGGTCTAAAGAAAGTGTCTCTTGGAGAGAGGCGAGGCGCGTCCCTTGGAGCATAGCAGACACTGCAACTTGGGCCGGCAAGTCGAGGACTTCAAGGGTGGCATTACGAAACCTATCCACAAATTGACGTAAAGATTCCTTATTCCCTTGTCGTATGCTGAGCAAATATGTGGCATCCTGTTTCCTTCGACTGTTAATCACAAAAGCTTTAGTAAATTCTGTCCTAAGATGCCCAAATGAGGAAATGGAGGCTTCTGGAAGGCTGTTAAACCATGTTCGAGCATGTCCTGACAGTGTTAAGGAAAATGCTCGGCACATTATATCGTCGTCCCATCCATGCAATATCATCAGTGACTCATAATTCTGAACATGATCATATGGATCGTCTTTCCCTGAGTAGAGGGTGATTTGTGGCATTTTGAATTTTTGAGGCAGTGGTCTCTCTAATATATCGATCGTAAAAGGACATTTTCTTCGTTGGTGCTCTTCTGTTGCAGGGATTAACTTTTTCCGTTCAAGCACTTCTTTTACTACTATTTTCATATCATCCCTCATAGTGGCTGTTGACTGATTGTCATGTCTTGTTGGCGTACTGGCCACTGTTTCATGATACCTCCGTCTTTGAGGGCTTCTGGTTCTGTTTTCCATTATGGGGTTTTCATTTCTTCGCGGTGCGGAATGAGGATTCTTCCTTGGAGGTGGTGACCTAGGCCTACCCTCTCGTCTAGGTGTAGATCGAGAATGAGAATCGGGAGTAGCTTCTTGGTAGGAATCGGCCCCTACTTCGGGTTGAGGTTCTGGGGATGGCATAAACTTTTTCAGAGTATCAGGTAACGTCCCTACAGGCATCATACCTTGGAGGATACCAGCCATGTCTCGAAGTGCTTGCATGCCCTCAACGTGTTGTTGTCTCAATGCTTCGTACTCTTCCCACGGTACCGTGCGTGATGGCTGTCGTGAAGCCCCAGCTTGTTCAGTAGGAGGTGGCCTTGAGCCGATAAGTAGTGGCGATGGGACTGTTTGGTTCCCCACCTGTGGGATAGGGGAAATGGAGCGGTCATCTCCTTCAGGTTGAGCACTATGTGGGGGAGGCGGTGCTCCCTGTTGCTGAGTGTTTCGTGGTGGTAGGCGTGTTTCTACACCTTGAGAGAGAGTTCGTCAGTGTCCACGAGTGTTTGCAATTCTTAAGTTGACTTTTTGTCTTGCGCTTCCCACAGACGGCGCCAATTGTTGTTGCCAAAATACAACAATCTATTTTTTTTTTATTGTGGACAGACGCAAAAGTCTCGGGAGTCGTGTCTTCACTGATGAGAATCTTGACAAGCGATTGGATCTGTCAGAGTTCCAATTCTGATAAACCAACAGAGCTGATGGTCTGATGAGCTGATAATCTTATGGGCTGATGATCTGGTGGCTTCAAAATGATCTGGTGGCCAAAAGTGATCTGGTTGCCTCAAAAGTGATCTGGTGGCCAAAAGTGATCTGGTGGCCTCAAAGTGATCTGGTGGCCTCGGGATGACAAGAGGCCTTAGAGTGACGAGAGGCCTCGTAGTGACGAAAGGCCTTGTTGATGACGGGAGGCCTCGGAGTGACGAGAGGCCTTGGAGTGACAAGAGGTCTCGGGGTGACGGGAGGCCTTGGAGTGACAAGAGGTCTCGTGGTGACGAGAAGCCTTGGAGTGACGAGAGGCCTCGGAGTGACGAGAGAGCTTGTGGTGACGAGAGGCCTCAGAATGACGAGATCCCTTGGAGTGACGAGAGGTCTCGTGGTGACGAGAGGCCTTGGAGTGACGAGAGGTCTATTGGTGACGAGAGGCCTTGGAGTGATGAGAGGCCGTGTGGTGACGAGAGGCCTTGGAGCGACAAGAGGCCTTGTGGTGACGAGAGGCCTCGGAATGACGAGAGCCCTTGGAGTGACGAGAGGTCTCGTGGTGACGAGAGGCCTTGGAGTGACGAGAGGTCTCGTGGTGACGAGAAGCCTTGGAGTGATGAGAGGCCGTGTGGTGACGAGAGGCCTCGGAGTGACGAGAGGCCTTGGAGCGACGAGAGGCCTTGTGGTGACGAGAGACCTTGTGGTGACGAGAGGCCTCGGAGTGACGAGAGGTCTTGGAGTGACGAGAGGCCTTGCTGATGATGAGAGGCCTACAAAACGAGAGCGCCGTTAGGGCGCGGGTAGGGGTCCCCGCGCAAACCCTCCGATGCTTAAATTAGATCTCGAGAGAAAATGCAAAATCATACTTCAATTGCTCAAAATAGCGTACCTTGTGATGAAGGCATGATCTCGTATTTATAGCGGAGGAGAGAAAGAAGATGTGCGAGAATCTCGCGGCCCATTTCGATGATTTCGCGGCCCATCCGAGAGGGAAAAGAGGATAGATTGGCCCAAGCCCACTCGACCATGATCGGGTGGGGGGTCACTCGGTTATGACCGAGTGGGGGGCCACTCGATCATGCATTCTTCTCCCCTTTTCCTTGGCTTGGTTTTGAGTGGTTCCCATACCTCAACTTCATGCCCAATTTTCATGATGATTGAACGTGAATATCTCAAAACTCAAAACATAAAAGTTGTAGATAATTCTCTTAGATTTCTGTAGAAATTTGAATCAGATCAATCAGAGCTCGTATGAGAAAGTTATGGCCGAAAAACTGAAGCAGTGTCATACCCACTCGGTAAAACCGAGTGGGTCATAAATAACGAGTGGCCACTCGGTCATGACCGAGTAGGGGCCACTCGATCATGTCTTCTTTTGCCCGACCGAGTGGGGGGCCACTCGGTTATTCCTTCTTTTGCCCTTTTGACTTGGTTCGAGTCCATCTTCCTTCAATACTTAACTCTGAGCCTTCATAGTGTAGGTGCATCAACTTCATACCCAATTTACCCCTTGATTAAGTCAGAATCTCTCAAAACTCAAAACATAAAAGTTGTAGATAATTCTCTCATATTTCCATAGGACTTTGAATCAGCTCAATCGGAGCTTGTATGAGAAAGTTATGGCCGAAAAACTGAAGCAGTGTCATACTTACTCGGTAAAATCGAGTGGGCCCTCCCCACTTGGTCTCGGCTCGACCTCTTGCTCCTTCGGCTTACTTCATTGATCTCCTACAACCCGTTGGGCCTTTGGGCTTCATGTCCATGTCTCAAGACTGTTTTTTAGATCTTGTGATTCTCCATATTTACAGGGCATATCAATTATTTTTATGATACTAAATTATATGATCTTACCATCAACAAAACTATAATTGAAAGTTAATAATTACAACAGTAATCAATTCAAAATATTGACTTAATAGAAGAGGAGGACAAAACTAAGAAAGAGTTTCTCTTTTCAAGGTCAAAGTCAATGTCAATCACCTGGTCTCTGGTCTCTTGTTAAGGAATGCAATTACATTCATATGCCCAGCAGCACTCAGCACAGCTAAAGAAAGAATTTCCTTTCTCAAGGGCAATTTTTTATTTTTTTTAAAGAATTTTGAAGCCAAAGTCAATCGAGTGTTCTCTATTGGGAAATGTAAATCAATCGGGTGCCATTGCTATGGAGCACACGTCCTATTTTTCATTTTAAAATTTTCTTTGACCATTCATTTATTCGATAAAAATGAACAAGGCAAAGAACACAAACGAAGATAAATCCTGCAAAACTCAAACAAAAAATCAACCTAAACTACCTTAAACCATACTAAAAACAGACACCAATTCCACAATACATCCCATAGCAATTAAAATCAAATCATCTTGTGAGAAAGCAAAGCAAAATGATAGCAACACAACCATTCCAAAACCATAAACGCACTTAACGGTTTCACTCGGAGAATAGCAACAAGCAACAAGAGATCTCTTAAGTTTTTAATGAGTAGGCAGGGCCGCAGGGCAGGTCTTTTGTTGGAGTTGACTCAAAAATTGGTTTTCTTAGTCTCTTCCTTCACAATAACACACACTTTATGATATAACTAATTGATGTAATACTCAAAAATTGGTTTCCTTAATCTCTTCGTTCACAATAACACACACTTTATGATATAACTAATTGATAATATTACATCAACAAAAACAATTTAATGAGGCTTTTAATTACTCTTTTCTTCTAGTGATATTGTAATCATGTTTTGTGATTTGAGTATTTGTGAAATTTCCATTTCGTTTGCTTCTAGTAAGGATTTGTGCATGTACCCAAAAAAAAAAATAATTAAGATTTATATCAAATTAGATATGGATCAATTAAATTTTGGATTTAATAACAAAACGATACCTTCTAAATTCACATATTTAAATGTCATGAACTCTAATCTCATAAATCCATGATCCAATCCAAATCCATGCCATAATTAATGTGTACTTGACTTGGTCATTTATTAGCTGCTTTGGAACGAAGGGGTTTTCAAACATTCAGAGATGACAAGAAGCTCGACAAAGGAGAAGATGCTGACATAGGATTGCTAAATGCAATTGAGGATTCAAGGGTCTCCTCTGATGTGTTCTCAAAAAGCTATGTTACATCGAGGTCATGTAGAAAATCATGGAATGCAGGAAGAAATTCTATCATATTATTCTACCCTGGTTCAGCCGTCTGATCTATGAATGCAAAAAGGGAACATCCGGAAAGCATTGGCCAAACACAAAGAAAAGGATTCCAAGATGGAGAACTGGGAGAGCTGCTCTTGTTATATAGATATATATTATAATCTATTCATTATTTTATTTTATTTAAAGAAAGCATTAGTTATGGGATAAAATGGCATATTCTTTGGTTTAAATTTTAAAATATATATTTTAAAATTTTAAAAGTTATGTCTTTTTATATTGAAGAGTTGTAATATTTTCAAATGATAAGTCATTTCTTAAAATGACATGGTCTTTCAAAATGTTGTGTTATTTAGTTTTGTGCCTATTGGTAGTGACCCTTTCATAGTCTATTAATAGGTTTGGACAAACGGCGTGCACAAAGGTGTGAAAGCAACTCTTCTTTCTTCTTTTGATAACTATTATCTCTTTTCTTTACTCTCTTATTGATTTCAATTGGTGGGTTTGAGTTCTTAGTAGTAGAAGAGATCAAAAAGTACCATTTTGATTTCTTAATTAGGCATTGTATTCTTGGATTAAAATTTCCATGAACCTTTATACCTAGTGAGAGAAATTACTATCCTAAAAATAATTTCGTGAAAATTCCTTACCTAACACAATCTTTTTCCTACTCCAAATTTATTGTCTTTCCTTAATTTTTATTTTATTAATTTTTCCTGTATTACTACAACAGCTCTGACTGAGGCCACCAACTCGTTTGGTTGGGTCATACGAAATACAGACCCTAGGTATTATTCCTTTATGTTGCCTCCTATATAGCTAGTATTAGCTCAAATATTTACAGATTATTTTCTATGCTTTTTGTTCATTTTGGACAAATTAACATGGATGATGCAAAGTTCATCCAGAATATTGTTGAAAACGTTGAAAGGAAACTAACTTCAATACATTTAAATGTTGCGGACTACGAATAAGCAACTTCTGCAAAAGCTCACTATGGGTGTTTCGCTTACCCCTTTTTTTCATAGCTTTTAAATTATATAAAACCTAAAAATTAGATAGCATTTAAGTTGATAATATATTTAGATAAATTTACTTTTAAACTATCAGATAATAATTATGTGTTTGGTTTAAAAGAACTGACAAACTATCAAAACTTTCCAAAAAAAATCAAAATAGGCATGGTGTTGAATGATGTAGATAAAATTTTAAAAAAAATAATTTTTAATAACAATATTAAATATATTAATTTAATATACATTCATATATATATATATATGTTAAATATATATGATAAAATTAACTTCTAAAGAAATCATCCTCATCTCTCATATTTTAATAAAATTAACTTCTAACTATTGTTAATGCTTCACGTAAACAAAATTAACTTCTAACTATTGAATGTTATGCATCTTGTGTGGTCAACAAAAGCTCTTAATTGAAAATGTGAGAGATAATGCTTAACATCATTTTGTGACATGCTTAATATAGATGTCCACTTGTTTATAGATTGATTACCCTCGTATTTTCTCTTTTATTTTGTACTGTGATAATACAACGTTAATTTTAGCTATGAAGATTATAAAAAGTAGATTGCATGGCAAAATGAAAAATGATTTCCTCTCGAACCCTTTGATATTATATGTTGATAAAGAAATTATTGAAAAATTCACTACATATTTAATAAAAAAACAATTTTGGAGAGTGAATTTTTTTCCATCTCTAATAGAGACGGATTTGAAAAATTGATTTTAAATATGCATTTAGATACAGAAATTAGTCATCTCTAATTTAGAGACAAAATTAGAGACAGATTTTTTTCATGTCTAAATTTTTTGCTTGAAAATAGATTTAGAGATGGAATTTTTCTGCATCTGAAATCAAAGATGAAAATTTTCGCCTCTATACGTTTTTTGCTAGCCAAAGACATAATTTTTCCATCTCTAATTTTAGAGACGAAAAAGTTTCATCTCTGCCATCAGATACAAAACTAATTCCATCTATGATTTCTAACATATGCGGAAGTATATGAGTTCAGAGACAGAAAAATTTAAGTCTCTAAACTCTATATTAAGGGTTTTTTATTTTATAATAAAATAACAAAAATAATTTATATTTTTTATATTTGATAATTTAATAATAATTATTCATTGTTGGTAGGACCAAGAGTGAGACGAGAAGTTAGGATTTTGTTATGGAGAGTATGAAAGAATAGTTTAAATATAAATTTGGGCAAATAAATAATCAATGGTGTGAGCCTTACGTTGTGTCGTGCATGAGTTTCGTGACCGAGTGATGTTAATTACTCAGCAATAGATTTTTTCTGTGGCTAAAAGCTAATTTTTTTTTTTACTGATTCCATTATTGATGATTTTCATGACCTAAAGGAATGTTAAGCCTCACTTCATTTGTTGCGGAAAATCTCTACAAAACAGTGGGTTAGTACTCAATCCAAAACAAACCAAAACAACTGAATGGAAGAACAAATCAAGGCAGAAAAATAAACTCCCTGTTTAGCAACAATGGCAGTCACGAAAACTACTCAAAGGCTCAGATCTAGGCTCGTTCAATCACCACTTAGGCAACAACCAACGAATAGGGACACCAAGCCACAAAAAAGCCCAAAACCCCCAAAAACTGAAGCCCTCAAACCCCCCAAGTCTCTTGGTCGATCGACACCCCTCACCCAAGCCACACAAGCTTCCACCCACAGTAGGATTCACCAAGGAACAGAGAGTAATCACGAAGATATGAGTTCAACAATGGTCAAAAAACTTACCTCAAAGAGAAGACAGCAACTCGGACTAAATAGGCATTGAAAACACCATTGACGAACAGCTACTATGCACAAGAAAAGTGCAAAACTCACCAAAAAAAGACGCATCTAACCGAGAAGGAAAGAAACCCCAAGATAATTGGGCATCAATGGCAAGAAGAATCAGCCACAACAAGGACGCCCAAGGAAGAGAATCAGCCGCCACAAACTAAGGCTTAAAAGGGGGAAAAAATCCCTTTTATATTAAGGGCCTAGGGCACAAGAGAGAGTGGGCTAAGGGTAATGGGCTTGGACTTAGGCTTCCTCCCTCCTTTGAGCAAATAAGTCAGAGCCCATTTTTCTTCCAAATGGAAGGTTAAGGACTTCTATAAATGGGCTGCTAGTAAGTGAGTTGAACCGTTACTTTAATCCCGGGCCGAAACCTATAAAACTAACTCGAACCATTGTCATCATCTTGGACTCATTAGGAAACACAAAACCCAACATCATTAACTCGGTTATCTACATCTTAAAAAATATATAATTATCTACACTGTTTTGTTGGCACTTAAATATGATTACTTTTGTTTCATACTTTTCTATATTATTAAAAATCCCCCCTCCCTGGCGAAGTTAATAGCCCCAGCATAAGGTTGCATGAGGTTGATAACTCTATTAGATATCTCCACAATCTTCTCGTTGTAGACCTTGCAAATTGTAAAAACCTCAAGAAGCTTCCCTCGGGCCAGGATGTTGAATGCAAAAGTTCTTAAATCTTTCTGGTTAAGTTTTTGCTAAATTTCAAGAAAAAAGTCAAAGCATCATTGCTCTCACCTTCGGCCAGGATGTTAAATGCAAAAGTTCTTAAATCTTTCTGGTTAAGTTTTTGCTAAATTTCAAGAAAAAAGTCAAAGCATCATTGCTCTCACCTTCGGCATTGCACACAAAAGGTGTGGATTCTATTGTTTTGTCACTAAACTCTATACAAGGCTTAAGGTCCCTGAAGGTATTGCTGATAACACTCTAATTCATCGCATATACCCATTGAATTAATTGTGTGATTGATCAAATTGGAATGTTTGGATCTCGTAGGAAACAATTTTTGTAGTCTTCCAGGGACCAATATCAATCACCTTACTAACTTAGTGCACCGTACTTTGAGTTTGTTGTGCAAGACTCCATTAATCCCTCCCAAAGCTTTCACCAAGTTTGCAGATTGTGGAAGATGCAGAATTGCTCGTCTGTCTGTCAAAAGCATATCACTTGAGTTAGACTGGCAGCATGCGAACATGTTCTTTTACACAATTGTCCTAAAATTAGATGAGAACTGTTTTGATGATGAAATTGAAAGAAGTTTGCTCTTTTGCATGGTAATCTCTCTCTCTCTCCCTCTCAAAAGACTAGAAAATGGCCACACTTATAATTTGGATTATTAATTATATTAGCATGATATCCATTACTCAGTTCCCTTAATTGCCAATACGATATGATCAATTTGAATGAAATTTGAGATGTAGTAACTAATACATGATCTATTTGTAACAAAGATCAAGTATTCTCTATTGTGTCACCATTTAGTAGGGTGGATCTATATTTTCTTCGTCACCAGAGTCAAAAGAGCTTCTTGGCACATTTATAGCAAAATCCAAGAGGTTCTTGGCACATTTACAGCAAAATCCACAATAAAACCAAAGGCATTCAGATTGGTAACAGACGAAGAGACACTACAAGAGGTTTGATTTTTCCCGGCGGTGAAAAAATTGCCAGAAAAAGTAAAAAAATCACCGGTAAAACTTTTACCGACGGTAATTATTTCCATCGAAAAATCTTTCCGGCGATATTCAACCGCCGGAAAATAAAATTTACCGACGGTTTTCAAAAAGCGCTGGTAAAAATAATAATTACCGGCGATTTTTGTAAACCGCCGGTAATTTTCGACGGTTTAACAAAACCGCCAGTAATTATAAAACTTTGCCGGCAGTTTATAACCGCCGGCAAAGATGCGGGCAAACTTTTATCTTTGCCGGCGGTTTTAAAACCGCTGGCAAAGTTATTGCCAAAACTTCCATCTATGCCAAAACTTCACTATATATTGAATTCAGTGTACTGGATTCAGTGAAGAATACAATACTCCTGGCTCTCATAATGCAGCAGCTAACTGATTTGTAACATGCAAGTGTTAACTAACTAATCATGCCTTAACTAACTACACTAAACTAATACAAGTACTTGATAGATAAAACAAACACAAGCTAAACACAAAACTGAGTCAAGCTAGACTGCAGCAGCCATATTTGCCTTACATTCCTAGCATTGTGGATTATCCACGAACTAACATGCAGGAACCACTAATGCTCTAGTAGATACACAAAACAAAAAGGAGAAAATGCCTATTAACATACAGGAAATACAAAACAAAGCAGCATCTGAATAAACTCAAAAAAGGTTATGGAGAGAGTATGTTGTTTCAATTATAATGAACAAAAGAAGCCTACTCTACAAGTTCCACAACTATTGCAATCAGCAAATAGAAACACTCTGCTATACTAAATCATTTAAAACAGTGCACGATTACAAACTCACGCCATGTGATCCAATTTTATCACATACAAGCTAACAATAGGGACCAATTGTCACAGAGATTCTACTGGAAGTGATCTAGAATGCAGTAGATGATCCAAAAATCACCTGTACAGTAAAACCTCTGTTGTACATTTTTTATGGGGTTTGGCCAATTGTAGTGTTTTTCTATGATAGGAAAAACTATTTTCTTTTTGAGGGATGAAAGCAGAAATTTAGAGCTCTTGAAGCAAAAAATACTTTTTAAGATAAAATTCCAAAAATCAAAAGTAATTCTTGCAAAAAACACTTTTCACAAAAACAATTCTTGTAATAGCAAAAAAAATTAATAGCAATTCCAAATAGACACTTGCGGAGCTAGAACCAAGTCTCTGGAGTCTTGGGAATGCAGTGAAAAAGGTGATTCTGAAATCAAATACTAACCTCGAAGTAAACAGAAACTGAATCAACTTCAACTCCAAGTGATGTGATCCAAGAATGAAATGTCTTAGAGGTTTCCATGGGCAGAGACCAATAGTTGTATCATGCACTAAAATTACAAAAAACACCAGGACCTAGTAAATCTTATAAAGAGAATGACCATCTGATTAGGGGAAAAATTAGGGGAGAGAGAAATCAGTGGCCATTCTCCATTAATTTGCATTCAGTAATTAACATACCGGATTTGAATAATCCTTACTTGGGACATATTTATAGACTCACAAAATTCTACCAAACTACGAATCCTAAATTAAAGTTGAAACCTAATCTAAACTAAAATAAACTAAAATAAATAGAAAATTTAGATTCCAGAAAAGTTTCATCCACACTCACATAAACTTGACAAGATTGAAGATTATAACATTTATATCCCCTTTCAGCAGCAGAAAACCAATAATAACATATGACAGCATCAAGATCAAGTTTTCCATAGCATCAGAAATGTTTTCTTCAGTTATTCTGCTACCCAAAAGGGATATAAATGTTATCCTCAATCTTGCAAAGTCCATGTGAGCATGGATGCCCATTTTCAAGAATCCAAGTTCTTTTTTGATCAATGCAAATCTTCTTGGTTCTTTTAGACATCTCTAGATGACCAACTAATACTGACTAGGACAAGATTTATGATTAGTAGGAACTTTCTTTTCTTCCTATTTGTTTTGGAGAGGAGGGAAAGTGTTTTGAGGAGATCATGAAATTAGTGGGGTGTGTTGGTCAAACCTGATGAAAAACCTACTCATACTGGCCCATCTGTTAGACTGGCCTCAAACCCTTAAGTGGCAAACCCTGATGCCCCTAACCTTCTAAGTACCCTTAGAAATGGAGTTAGTGGCTGCAATCAACAGCTTAAATCTAACTTAAGTTCATATACTCATTGTATTCCTCCTTCTATTTTTTTTTCCATAGGCTAATAACTGTATGAAAAGAAGAAACCACCTTAAGGAGTCAAAACTTGTACAAAATGATGAAGTTACAGAAAGATAACATATCTTTCTGTAATGAAATACAAGCCATCTTTACGGGAAATGAGAGACCAGGGGCAGAGAGAACTCACCTCCTTTGTCCACAAAACATTGCACTACAAGAATTTCGGGATTTAGCGACGGAATATTTCCGTCGCTAAATCCAAAATTCCGTCGCAAAATATGTTTAGCGACGGATTAGCGACGGAAAATGTCCGTCGCTAAATCCTGCGTCGCTAAATTCTATTTGCGACGGATCTGTCGCTATTTTAGCGACGTTTTAGCGACGGAAATAATTCCGTCGCAAAATGTATTTTTTTAAAAATTTGCGACGGAACCTGTCCGTCGCAATATTTTTTAAAAAAAAAAATAAATTTAATATTATTTTTTATTAGCGACGAAATTTTTCGTCGCTGTTAGTTTTTAAAAAAATATTTAAAATATAGCGACGAAATATTCCGTCGCTAATTAAAAAATAAGAATTTTTTATTTTTTTAATTCTGCGACGGAATATTTCTGTCGCAATATTTTTAGAAAAAATTAAATATTATTTTTTATTAGCGACGGAATTTTCCGTCGCTGTTAGTTTTTAAAAAAATATTTAAAATATAGCAACGGAATATTCCGTCGCTAATTAAAAAATAAGAATTTTTTATTTTTTAATTCTGCGACGGAATATTTATGTCGCAATTTTTTAAAAAAAAATTAAATTTAATATTATTTTTTATTAGCGACGAAATTTTCCGTCGCAGTTATTTTTTTAAAAAATATTTAAAATATAGCGACGGAATATTCCGTCGCTAATTAAAAATAAGAATTTTTTATTTTTTTAATTCTGCGACGGAATATTTCCGTCGCAATATTTTTAAAAAAATAAATTTAATATTATTTTTTATTAGCGACGGAATTTTTCGTCGCTGTTATTTTTTAAAAAAATATTTAAAATATAGCGACGGAATATTCCGTCGCTAATTAAAAAAAGAATTTTTTATTTTTTTTAAATTCTGCGAATTTTTTTAAAAATTAAGAAATTTTTTTTTGAAATTTATTAAATTAATTATAGCGACGGAATTTTCCGTCGCCGATGTAAATTAAAAAAATAAAATAATATATTTAAAATTTATTGCGACGGAATAATTCCGTCGCAATAAATTAATTTTTTTTTTAAATTTTAGCGACACAACTTGTTTCCGTCGCTAAATTTATTATTTTAATTATTTTAATTATTTTAAATAATTTAATTTTAATTTAATTATATAATTTTAAAATTTATTTATAATTATTTATTAAACAAATTATATAAAAATTCTAAAATTTATATTTATAATATAAAAATTAATATTCAAACAAGATACTAATAATTGTCTATTACATGCTAATATAATTGTCTGTTACATACCAATCCTTACATAAAAATAACTACAAAAACTAATCATCTAAATCATCAACATTAGGCTCAGGTTGATGAGTTGATTGTGGCTGAGAAGAAGAAGAAGGAACAATACCACGAGTAGATGCAGTAAGTTGTTCAATCAAATATCGCATCTCAAACATCTGTCGTCGAACATCGCCCAGCTCATGAGCCTGCAAATTAATCTGCTCCGCTTGCGAATTTATCTGCTCCGCCTGCGAATTTATCTGCTCTGACTGCACTTTTAATTTCTCTGTCATTTCTTGTATAACTGGGTTTTCATTAAAACCAGATGAGACAGAGGATGAGCTGCCAACATCAGAAAATTTTGATTGGGATAAAGATCCCGTGCCATAAATCCTCTTCTTCTTATTTTTCCCCCCAGCAGCCTGGATGAATATCTGATCGCAATCTGGCTGCTCAGACTCCTCAGACCCTTCATTTGGTTGAGCTGCTTGCTCTAGCAACTGTCCATACATTTCCTATAACAGTTTAATGAAGAAAATAAAATAAATCAATTATGAATATTAAAACTTATGTTAATTATAAAAATAATATTACTTACAATTAAAAAATACTTACAGCGACACTCGAAGAACGTCTGTCGACATATACCATCTGTCCTTCCTCAGATTTTTTAGAATGAGTTCGTTCAAACAATTCAATCAGTGTAGGCTCTCTCCCAAACTCATGTGTCTAAAAAAAATGATATAAAATTAACCATGTTAATAAAAAAAATTAAATATTAACAAATTAAATAAATTAAATTTCTCACCATTCGTCTTTTATGCTCTGCTGAAGATATAGAACCCCCAGTATGACGGGAAGGACCAGCCCCAAGGCCACCTGTCTCACTCAAACGGTTCAGCGATGCTTGTACAGACCGTTTCTTGAAAGCTTCATCTTGTTCCCATTTTTGCATCCAACTATCCCAAACATCATCTGGCACAAAGATTGGTTTTCCATTGGCATGCCACTTACGAATGTTGTCGATATATCGTTTCGCTGCTTTTTGTGCCCACTCTCTTCTCACCAATGCATCAATTGCAGGATCCCACTGAAAAATTTTCTGTAAAATAAAAAAAAAGATTAAATAATTTAAACATTTCTACATTAATAATTGAAATATATATATATTATTAATTTAAATTTAATACCGCAAATTCATCCCAATACATGCCCTTTATCTCCGAAGGCACTTCTTTCCAAACATGGCCTTCTTTATGAAGACGTTTCTTGAAGATTGTCGATATAATATGGGAGATATTTATTGTACGACAAAAGATGCTCCTGTATACAAAAAATAATAATTAGTATAAAAATTAATACATGTCATAATGTGAAAAAAAATTAAAAAAAATTAAAATTACCCATCGCCGTCTTGCTCTATAACATGTAATGAGTTCGATGTAAAATGACTGTCAGTCGAGTGATGAGATGATGAATGTACTGGTGACTCTGCAGGAAGGGTCGGTGAAGAAACAACTACAGGAGTAGCAACAGGAGATGCTGATGGGAGGGAGGCCGGTGAAATATCTCCCGAAATATGTGGTGCTACAGTAGATGACGTGGAAGCAGCAGTAGACCCAGACGAGTCAGGTCTAGAACCACTGCGTCCTGCACGAAATCGTCCTCTAACACCTGTCATCTATATACATATTATAACGAAAATACCGTCAAAATTTTTTCCAGCCCATCTCCACTTTCTATTTCGATATTTTATTATATTTTATTTATTTTTTCTTACCCAAAATAAAATTTTTATAAATCATTAATTAAATATAAGTTTGTTGAAAACGTGTAGTTCTTGAAACCTGTAGATGATTTTTTCATAATTAAATAGTATTTGAAGAATGTATAAACATGTTAGTATATAAAGAAGTAAGATCTAATCAATATTATTAATTTTTTAATTTTTAAATAATAACATAAAATTTTTATTAAAATAAATTACAAAAAAATAAGACTTTTTAAATCAACAAAAATCTTGAGATATCAAGTAATACCGTCAAATACCGACTACCAAGTAATATTTTTAAAAAAATAAATTTAATTTTTTATTTTATTTCCTATAATTTACCTCTCATTCTCTCTCAATAAAGCCACTGTTCAAAACTCTAAAACACTTAATGAATTTCAGAACCATGCAAAAAATAATACAAATCTTATATATCTTTAAGTTATTACTTAATTTTAAAAAATAATTAGTTTGTAGGTTATGTTAAATTAGTTATTTAGGTAAAATTGAATTATTTTAAATAAATTATTTAAGTTATTTTGACAAAATTAATATTTGCATAAACTATTTATATTTATCATATGTTGTCATGTTTTTTTTGAAAATTTTATTATATTTTATATTTTAATTATTTATGTTACTAATTTATTATATGTTGTCATATTATTTATTATTAAGTATAAACTATTTATATTTATCATATGTTAAATTAGTTATTAGTTTGTGAAAAATGTGTAGTTTTGAAATTTGTAGACTGTAGATAAAATTTATGATTGTGAGGTTACTAATTTTAAACAAATTCAATATATATGAATTTTCGTGCATCGCACGGGAGGTGAATTAGTACCTATAATGAAATAAATCAATTAACAAAATCAATATCATTAATAATTAAACATAAGTATTTAAATCATAGAATTCACCTCTAATCACTATCATATAAATCTACATCTGTGTCATTAGATTCTAAGTCGTCATCAGAATCTAATTGAAGAACTTGTTCATCCTCTGATTCAGAATCATATTCAGAGTCTGATCGCAAGACTTGCTCATCATACGATTCAGACTTATCTTCAGAATCAGATCTCAAAATTTGCTCATCATTCAACTCTGGGGCTTCATCAAATTCTGATTCCATAACTAACTCATCATTTAAATCAGCGTGGTCACCATCATTCACTGTCTCAAAGATTTGGGCATCATCAACTGCGATATCGTGTAGTTCCACGTCATCCTCTTGGTAAGGCAACGCTTCACGTGGAAGAGTCGCCTCTTGATTATTAAAAGATTGTGGAACCTCTACTGTGAACCTTGGTTTGACTTTTGTTACAACCAACCAATCGCTTTTGTTACGCCTCAAGCTTGGATATTCGCAAAAATATACTTGAATTGCTTGAGAAGCTAATACAAATTGCTCGTTTGTATTCCATTTCTTCTTTTCATTAACCTCGACGATCTTATATGCATGATGAATCTTCACCCCCTCGTTCAAAGTTGGAATAAACCAATCACCCTTGAACAATATAACTTTCTTGAATGACGATACTGAAGGATACTCAAATTCGATAATCTCTGTTATCCGACCATAATAGTCCTTCTCGGGATCATCGTAGTTGGATCCTTTAATGCACATGCCACTATTCATAGTGCCTTTATTCGAACCATAGCTAATCGTGTGAAATTTAAATCCATTAACAAAGCAGCCAGGGTACGTTGTAACAGTGTTAAAAGGTCCTTTTGCGAGATCCCTTATGTATGAATTTGTCACATTATTCGTAGGATCGCGAACCTATTAAATAAGACAGATATATAAGAAATAATTATATAAGAAATTGAGTGAAATTAATATTTTAATTAATCAACTCACATAATTATGAAACCAAGAAGGGAATTCCTTATTTGTTAATTGTTCAATGATGTGGTCCCCAATGCCGAGATTACGTTGTCTTAGCTCAGCATCGTAAATTCTTGAAAAATTAAAAAGAAAAATAAAAATAACTACATTAGACTATTCAATTTAAATATAATTTAAAAATTAACAACAATTAATTAGCAAAATCTTACTGCAGATACGGTTCAACTTCTGGACAATTCATCAAAATATATCTGTGTGCAACATCATATTCTTCACCGAATAACATTCGTGACTTTTTACATCCAAATGGTCGACAAGGATGCTTGAAAATTGATAACTTCCCCTCCTGGTCATCCCCTTCATTTACAACACCAGCATCGTTACGCGGCACTCGTGTATGCCTTGTAACAACATGGTCCTCAAAGTAATGAGAACACAACAATGACGCTTCTTCCACAACGTATGAATTAGAAATAGAGCCTTCCACTCGAGCTTTATTTCTAACTGTTTTCTTCAACTTTCCAAGGTATCTATATAAAATATATATAGTAATTAGATAAGTGAACTACAAAATAAAAATGTTTCTTATAAAACAGGAAAAAAAATTATCAATATAATAAATAGTACCTTTCAAACGGATACATCCATCGATATTGAACTGGACCTGCTATCCTTGTTTCATAAGCCAAATGGACTGGAAGATGCTCCATAGAGTCAAAGAAACTTTGAGGGAATATAAGCTCCAACTTGCACAAAGTGATGGGGATGTCGTTCTTTAATTTCATCATATGCTCACTTTTAATAGTGGTCGATGTCAAATCTTTGAAGAAAAGACTCAACTCAGTCAATGCCTCCCATACTTTTTGCGGTAGTAATTCTCGAAATGCAATGGGCACCAACCTTTGCATGAACACATGACAATCGTGACTTTTCATCCCAAACAACTTATGCTTCTTTGTGTCAACACATCTAGCCATGTTCGACACATACCCATCAGGAAATTTTAAATTTTTTACCCACGCACACATGACAGCTTTTTCTTTCTTGTTCAGAGTAAAAGTTGATTGAGTAATGCGGCGACAATATTGATTCAACTCTTCTCTCGACTTCACTGTGTCCTTAGTTTTGCCCGGTACATTCATCACTGTATTGAACACATTTTCGAACACGTTTTTCTCTATATGCATAACATCCAAATTGTGTCGAATAAGTTGAGTTTTCCAATAAGGCAAATCCCAAAAAATGCTCTTACTCTTCCAACCACTACCATGACTGTTATCTGCATTAGTCTGTGCAGCATTGGGTTGTGTCGCCTTCACTAAACCCAACTCGTCCAAGGAAGCAAGTATCTCAGGTCCAGACAGTACAGGAGGTGGTGTTTTTTTTACCAAAGTATTTTTGCGAAATCCATACCTATTCCGTCGATACGGATGATCTCGGTGCAAGAATTTTCGATGGTTATCAAACCATGAAATCTTTCGACTCTTTGACAGGTAAAATGCGTCCGAGTGAAGCGTGCAATAAGGACATGCCAGCTTTCCTGCCGTGCTATACCCCGAGAGCATTGAATATGCAGGAAAATCACTAATGGTCCACATCAAAGCCGCTCTCAGTTGGAAATTTTGTTTCAATGAGATATCATATGCATGCACACCAACATCCCACAAATGTTTCAACTCTGCAATAAGGGGTTGTAAGAAAACATCAAGTTTTGCCTTAGGATTCTCTGGTCCTGGCACTAGCACTGTTAAGAACATTGTTGTATCCTTCATACACATCCAAGGTGGTAAATTATACACCGTAACAATGACAGGCCAACAAGAATATTGCTTCCCAGATTGACCAAACGGCTGAAACCCATCAGTACAAAGACCAAGTCTGACATTCCTTTTCTCGGCAGCAAATTCCTTATGAGTCTGGTTAAAATGAATCCACGCAGGAGAATCCGACGAATGACGCATGACGCCATCTTCGACCACATGATCTGCATGCCACCTCATTTCTGCTGCTGTTGAATTGGATGCATACAATCTCAAAAGCCGAGGAGTTAAAGGAAAATAATGCATCTTCTTATAAGGAACACAAGTTTTTTGTCGTTTGCTACTGTCAGCTTGATCAACTTGCTTGTACCGATTCTCATGACAAAACTTGCAGACTGTTAAATCACTGTCATCACCCCAAAAAATCATACAGTTATTTCTACAACAATCAATTTTCTCAACAGGAAGGCCCAACCCTCGAACCAGTTTTTTAGTACTGTAAAAATTATCAATCACCGTATTAGGTTCTGGAAGAACCTCCTTCATTAATTCACAAAGTTGATTAAATCCCCTCTCAGATAGATGGTGTTCTGACTTAAAGCTAAGCAATCTAGAAACAAGCGACAACTGCGTATGCTTTTGACAACCAGTATATAACTCTTTTTTTGCAGCACTAAGCATGTCATAGAATGCTTGAGCTTCCGGATTTGGAGGTTCCTCCTCTATATTCGGATTGAAATCAGGCCCGGCAGCATCCATTACCATAGTCTCAAATAAGTTGCTTGACTCTGCTTCAAGTGTTGATGCTGAGTGAGACATATCGACCGAATCTACCGTAGCAATACCTTCCCCATGAAGTGTCCACTCATAATACCCCGGTACGAAACCTTTGGTGAGCAAGTGAATTGTCACGGTATCCTGGTCACGAAAAGCCGTGTTCCTACACTTTGGTTGATTACAAGGACATTTAATCTTATTCCCATCCATCCATTCTAGTTGACTCTTAGCAAAATCAACAAACTTCTCAACACCCTTGATAAATTTCGTAGAAATATAACCATCCTCTTTACGCCTGATATACATCCACTGACGATCTGATCTCATTTTTTTCCTGTACCATTAAATAATAAAAAAATTACTAAATTATAATTATAATATTTTTTTATTTTAATTTTTGAATATTATTCCACTGAACTACTCCTTATAACTCCTCCTTAAAATTTGAAGGTTAGGACCTATCCCATCCGGAAATGAATCGTGATATGACCACTAGCGGACGCATTTACTCATGATACGAAATTTCGGCAGCATCTCAGCACAGTTCTCCAGATGCACGATAAAGATTATGTGTTGATTCATACAAGTTAAACTCAATTTGAGTCAATTGCATGAATCAAAACATATTCTTATATGCAACCAGAGAACAACAAGAAATGCTACTGAATTTTCGTACCATGCATGAGTAAATTAATGCGTCTTCGCTGGGCACACAACACGACATCAGATTTCCAGACTGTCCAACTGGACAATTCAGTGATCTCCTCGCTCCATCGAGGAAGTCACCGAACGGGAATCTAAGGTTAAGTTCCAACAAATTTAAATAAATACCTAAAAAAAATTTAATTAATTATTTTTTTATTTAATATAATTTTTAGAGAAAATTCGACAAAATCTCTCCTATAAATGGACTACACCCTATAGGATACACATAATCAAATTTACACATAATCAAATACACAATTAAATACAGACATACACATAATCAAATACACTAAATTAACACACATATCTATACACATAAATTAAAGTAAATTAAATTAACATTAGATTAAATTTATACTAAACTAAATTAAATTAACACTAAATGAACTTACACTAAACTAAATTATAAATTTTATGTTTATTTTTAAATTAAATAATTATTTTTTATTATTTTTATATTAAAAATGATATTTACAAAAAAAATTCTTATTTTTTTTATTCATGAATTTTATTCACATATTTTTTAAATAATAATTTTTTATTTTCATTTTATATCATACTCATTTTTTATTTTATTTTCATTTTCATACAACATATTATATATATATACACTTGACTGAAAACACTTGAGTGGAAATTCAAGAAAAATAAGTGTTAATTATTAAAAATATATATATATCAAACTTTTTTAATAATTTTATAATATATTTTAAAATTTATTAATTAATTTTATATTTAATTTTTAATTATGTATTAATTCTATAATACTATTAAAATTTACATACTTAATGCTTTTTTGAATAGTATTAATTTTTAATAGTATTAATTCTATAATACTATTAAAATTTATTAAATTAAACTAACACTAAATTAAATTAAATTAAACTAACACTAAATTAAATTAATTTACACTAAACTAACACAAAATTAAATTAATTTACACTAAACTAACACTAAATTAAATTAAATTAAACTAACAGTAAATTAAAATAATTTACACTAAACTAACACTAAATTAAATTAAACTAACAGTAAATTAAATTAATTTACACTAAAATAACACTAAATTAAATTAAATTAAACTAACAGTAAATTAAAATAATTTACACTAAACTAACACTAAATTAAATTAAATTAAACTAACAGTAAATTAAATTAATTTACACTAAACTAAAGCTAAATTTAATTAAATTAAACTAACACAAAATTAAATTAATTTACACTAAACTAACACAAATATCGTATTACTTAAATACCCAATCTGTGTATAATGTGTGTATTGTCTTTCACTCTGTATGTTTATTGTGGATAAATTCTTAAATTTATCAGCATTGCCATACATGTATTCCAGCAATTGCAACAGAATTGGTCCTAGGAAACGATCGTCTTTACCTTTTATATTCTAAAAATTAGTCCCAAAAACCCATCGATTGGCAATATTAGCTTTCTTAATTTGTTTTGTTTTTCTGTTTTTTTTTTTCAAATTAGATTTAAGTTAATTTGATTTGTAATAGTTTAATTAGCATCATTATAGATATAAGGGTCTATATAGTAAAAAATGTAAGTCATAAAGATTAATATAATCATTTCCAAATTTGGAGTCTTCATACAAATGGGCCATACCACCAAAGATACAAAAATAATTTACCCTAAATATTACCATTGATTAACTAATTATATATTTGCCAAACATCAAAAACAAATACACCCAAATGAAGGATTGAAAGAAGAAGCGCGACCAATGGAAACTGCCCCCCCAAAAAACAAACGATTTCTTTTCTTTTAAATAAATGCACCACATGAAACTTTTCCAGTTTTTTGAAAAAAATTTAAATGGGTTTTGCATTTTTGGAATGAATATTGGGAGTCAAACAAGTTTGCATTTCAAAATTATGAAAATAAAATGGAAAAACTAAAAAAAAAAAAAAAAAAGAGCATGACTTGAAACAGCCTCAATTACGGTTTGGGTATGGCATTACTTAGAAGGAATAAGTTTTTATCTATACAACATATTGAAGGTATTCTTTTTCATTATATGTTTAGCTCAATTTAAATTATTGAATTGAAGTGTAAAACTCTAGATTTTTTTAATTATGAATGTTAGATTTTAAAGAAAATATTTTGATCAATTATAATATGTGAAAAAGCGCAAGATACCAGTCTTCGTAAATTTTTTTAATATATATATATTTAAAAATAAATAAAAAAACACTAAATTAAATTAAATTAAACTAACAGTAAATTAAATTAATTTACACTAAACTAAGGCTAAATTTAATTAAATTAAACTAACACAAAATTAAATTAATTTACACTAAACTAACACTAAATTAAATTAAATTAAACTAACAGTAAATTAAATTAATTTACACTAAACTAACACGAAATTAAATTAAATTAAACTAACAGTAAATTAAATTAATTTACACTAAACTAACACTAAATTAAATTAAATTAAACTAACAGTAAATTAAATTAATTTACACTAAACTAACACTAAATTAAATTAAATTAAACTAACAGTAAATTAAATTAATTTACACTAAACTAACACTAAATTAAATTAAATTAAACTAACAGTAAATTAAATTAATTTACACTAAACTAACACTAAATTAAATTAAATTAAACTAACATTAAATTAAATTAATTTACACTAAACTAACACTAAATTAATTTAAACTAACACTAAATTAAATTAACAGCAAATACAGAAAATTAGAAAATTGCAAATAAATCTATATATATATAGACAGACAGACAGACAGAGAGAGAGAGGACCTTCTGAGGCGGCGGCGGGGGGCGACGGCGGTGAGCAAGGGCGAGGGAGAAGAGGGCGACAGTGAGCGAGGGCGAGGGGGAGACAGTGACTAAGGGCGAGGGAGAAGAGGGAGACAGTGACCGAGGGCGAGGGGGAGACAGTGAGCGAGGGCGAGGGAGAAGAGGGAGACAGCGAGCGAGGGCGAGGGAGAGACGGTGAGCGAGGGCGAGGGAGAAACAGTGAGCGAGGGCGAGGGGGAGACGGTGAGCGAGCCGCGAGAGGTGAGAGCGAGTGCGAGATCGAACGAGAGAGAGGAGAAGAGGCGGGAGGCAGAGGATCGAGGGAGAAGAAAGAGGGAGACAGGCGCGGAAGGGAGGGGGGTGGGGGGGTGAGGGGGGTTTTATGGAGATTTGTGAAAGAGGCGGGGAAATTCCCTGCCTCTTTCATTAATAAATTATTATAAAATAATAATTATTATATAATTAATAAAATTTATAATAATGAATAAAATTATTAAAATTATGATAATTATTAAATTATTTTATTAATAATTTTTTATAATCATTTAAAATATCATAATAAATTAATTTAAATCATTGCATTTTAAATTAATATTAATTTAAAAAATACTTATATTATAAATCTAATAATTATAATAAATTAATTTGATATGTTATAAATACTATTTTAATAAAAAATTTATTAAAGATAAAAAAATTTAAAAATATTGTAACAATATTCTTAATATATTTTGAATGTTGAGTAGTCTTTAATCTTTTTTAAAAGAAAATTTTGATTATTTTCTCTTTCATATTCCTTCATTATTAGGGAAACGTGATCAGTTTAATTATCAAATAAATCAAAAAATCAATAAATTGAATTGAGAAATTAAACTAAATTGACTTGACAGATTAAACCTAATAAACTAAATTAGATTAAAAAAACTAAATATAGATTATATAAACTAAACAAATTCAATAAACCAAACAAACACATAAAATAATTAATTAAAATTTAATTAACCAAATAAGCTAAAAAATCAAACAAGCTGAAAAATTGTATGATAGGCCAAAAACGACATCATTTTATTATCATAAAAACATCATTGTCTTAAAATCCAATCGATTCGATTTTTTTTAATTAAAAAATATAATCGAAAACAAAAACTAATTTTTTTAAAAAACATTAATTGAATAGAAGCAAATTTTTTAAAAAATTAATAATTTTTATTAATTTGATTCAATGAATTTGATTATACCGAATTTTAATTAATTTGATTCAATAAAGTAGTAAAAACCAAAATAAAATTAGAAATAAAAAAATAATACATTTTAAAAACTAACGATATATTGTCATACAAACAAAGAGTTTATATCGAATTTTAATTAATTTGATTTGATTCAATAAAGTAGTAAACAACAAAAATAAAATTAAAAATTTTAAAAATCATAAATATTTAAAACTAACGATAACTATCAAACAAACAAAGAGGTCAAACGATGCATAACAAAACAACGAAGATATAATATTTAATAACATGAGATAATTAAAAAGAAAAATTTATAAAAGTTTTTAATTAAATATACATTAATATATTAAATTTCTTATAGAATTTAATATTTATATATTTAAATATTTATAAATTAATTAAATAAATAAATAAAAATTAAGGTTTGCGACAGATTGAAAGTTCCGTCTCTATATCAGCGATGAACTCAGACAATTCGTCAACACAATTTTTTTATTTATTTTTTATTATCAATATTGAATTTTAATTTTTTATTTTTAAAATTGGTGACAGAAAAAACTTTCCGGCTCTATATTTGAAAAGCAAAAAAATTACAATTAAAATTTAATTTTTTAGCGACGAAAATTGTTTTGCGTCGCTAAAAGTACTGACAGAATATTAAATCTGTTGCAAAATTTAATTTATTATTATTTTTAATTTAAACTAATATATTTTTCTTATTTTAAACTTTAGGGACATAATTTATTTTCATCTCTAATTAATGATAGAAAATAAATTCCGTCTCTATCTAAAAATATATTTTTTATTATTTTATTATTAAAATAAATTATAGTCTATTGAATTTATTTATTTTTAAAAAAATAACGACGAAAATTTTCATTGCTATTTTTAAAAAAATTTATTAAAAAAATAAAAAATTTATTTTAGCGACAGAATATTTCGTTGCTATTTTTTAATTTTTTTTATAAAATATATTTTTTATTTTTCATATAAAATAAAAAATAAAAAAAATATTTAGCGACGAAAATATTCCGTCGCTAAAGTATATAAAAAATAAAAAATAAAAAAATCATAATTATTAAAAAATATATTAACAAATAAAATAATTTACTAAAATCCTAATAAATATATTTTTAATAATTTATTGAAAACAAATAAAATATATTAACAAATAAAATAATACAGCAAAAAAAAAAGAAGCATAAAAAATATATTATATGAGCAGCAAATAACATAATAAATAAAATTTTAATAAAATAACATAAAAATATATATATATAAAATAAAAAAAATTAATAATTCACTAAAAAATCAGAGTAACAAACATTACAAATTTACAAATTTTAACATGGGCAGCAAAAAAGAAACAAAGAAAAGTAAAAAAAATTAAATCAAAAAAATGAGAAAACACCAAATTTACAAAATTTAACAAGAGGCGAGGGCAATGGCGAGCAGCGAAGGCGACAGAGCAGCAAGCGAGAGGCGTGGGTGAGCCGCGAGCGAGAGCGAGGGCGAGCCACGAGCGGGAACAAGGGCGAGGGCGAACCGCAAGCCGCGAGCGAGAGCGACAGAGCGGGGGCGAAGGCGAGGGCGAGACAGCGAGAGCGAGGGCGACAGAGCGATCGAGAGGCGAGAGCGAGGGCGAAACAGCGAGCGAGAGCGAAAGCAGGGGCGAGGGCGAGGCAGCGACCGAGATGAGAGAGCGACGGTGAGAGGTGAGGGCAAGCGAACCAGAGAGAGCTAGAGAGCCAGAGGATTAGAGATTTGGGGGAATGGGGGACTTTAGGGATTTTGGGGGGAAAATGTAGGGGGAGGGGGGCGGGATTTGCAAGGCGGGAATTGAAATTTTTTTAATATTTAATAATTATATATAAATATTATAATTTATAAAAATAATATTAATAATTATTTAATTAATAAAAATAATAAAATTTAAATAAAATTTTATTGTAATTATCTAAAATGTGATAATAAAATAATTAAATTATTGTATTTCAAAATAATATTTATTTAAAAATCTAATTATATTATAAATCTAATAATTATAATAAATTAATTTGATATATTCAATTATTTATTAATAGTTTGTAATCTTAAAAAAATAAATTTTTTCTATAAATAAAAATTATATTAAACAAAATCTACATAATATTTATACTAATGGTAGAACTCATTTAATCAACACAATGAGTTCTAAATTATTGAATTTCATCTATAACTTAGAGACAAAATTAGAGAGGACAAATGATAAAGAGATATATTTATTTTTTTCTTAGTCAACATTAATGTAATCCATATATTTTTTTATAGTATAACTATTAAGGGGGAAAATCATTCCATATATTTGTCCAAAAATCATCCTGGACTTATTTTGATACTTTCTTATCAGGATTAGCATATGTCACTTCTCTAATTGTTTATTATGAATGACTTAATTATACATTTAATCGTGTTGTAATGTCTATATATTAGATAGTAACATATGATACTGTTATCAAGTATAAGACACAATGTCATCCATATATCATATTTTTTAAAATTTTTATTTTATCAAAAAATTCTCCTATTTATAGAGAGAAAAATACTAACAAGATAGCTTCTAGACTTCTTTCTATATAATGTAATCCCTCAATATTGGTTTATTTTTATGATTTCTAAAATTTAAAATAAAGAAAATTTCAATAATATTATAGTTTTAAAACTTTTTATTTATTTTTCAAATATAGTGTTTGTTTATATTTTGTACACATTTAACAAATATTACAAATAATTAATTATTATACATTTAATATTTTTTATTTTATGCAAATGAAATATATTAATTGATGAGTTAGAATTTAGCAATATTATGATTTTTAATATTAATATATTTATTTCAATTTTATAAATTATTTTTTTTATATTCATATCATGGTTAAATGTATATTTAATTTTTTTATAAAATTTAAATATTTATATATTTAAATATTCATTTCAAATTCAAATATTTATAAATTAACTGAATAAAAAATATAAAATAAATAATTTTACGACGGATTAAATATTCCGTCGCTAAATGAGCGACGGAATAGGATCATCCGTCGCTAACTTTATTTTTTTTAATTTAAATTAATTTTAAATTTAAATTTTTTATTTTAACGTTTAATATTAAAATTAATTTTTTATTTTAAAATTTTGTCATGGAATTTGTTTCCGTCACAAAAATAAAAAATTTAATTTTTATTTTTTTATTATTATTAAAATATAGCGACGGATTACTATTTCCGTCGCAAAAATATTATTTTTTTTTGCGACGGAATGTTTTCCGTCGCTAAATTAAAATTTTTATTTTTACTTTTTATTCTTATTAAAATGTAGCGACGGAAATAATTTTCCGTCGCGAATCATAGCGATGGATTACTCTTTCCGTCGCAAAAAAATAAAAAAAATTATTTTTTTGCGACGAAATTGCTATCCGTCGCTAAAAAATTAATTTTAATATTTACTTTTTTTATTCTTATTAAAATTTAGCAACGGAAATATATTTCCGTCACTAAGCATAGCGATGGATTACTGTTTTCGTCGCTAAAAAATAATTTTTTTTATTTTTTTGCAACGGAATTAGTATCCGTCGCTAAAAAATTAATTTTTATTTGTACTTTTTTAATTCTTATTAAAATTTGGCGACGGAAATAAATTTCCGTCGCTAATTACAGCGATGGATTACTGATTTCGTCGCTAAAAAATTATTTTTTTATTTTTTTGCGACGGATTTTTTTTCCGTCGCAAAAATCCGTTGCTACTTTTACAAAAAAAAAAATTTCGTATTCCGTCGCAAGTCCGTCGCTGTTCCGTCGCAAAATAACGAAGGAAATGTCCGTCGCTAAAAATTCGTCGCTAAATCCCGAATTTCTTGTAGTGTTGTCTTCTTTATACAATTACTTTGGTCATCTTTGCCCTCTTTTCCTAACTGACTGGGTTGGAAACAAAGATCTCCCTAATACTAAGTGGAAAAAAGCAGTGACAGAGCAGGTGGAAGCTCTAAATAAAAATAATCATTGCAAGTTAACCTTTTCTTGAGCTGGGGAAAGGCTAGCGATTAAAAATTTTTCATGATAAAACAAAAGGCCAATGATACAACTAAAAGAAACAAAACAAAGTTTCTGGCAATACATTGCTGTTGAGGAATTATCATCCAAAGAAGGCACCTTAACGGATCAAACTAATTTCCTAGGGCTTGGTTTGGAAAATTTCTTAAAACCATCCTGGGGGTTTTCTCATACACCAAGGTAGGGCCAGACAAATCATGCAATGTTTGTGAAATAGTGTAATGATAAGACCAATGTTCTTCTTATATATGTGGATCACATGGTAGTAATGACTAAAAATGTAAGAGAAATGTTGCAATGCAAAAAATGGTTGGCTAAATAATTTGAAATAAAAGACCTAGTTCATTATGGCAGTTTCTGGGCATCAAAATTTCCTTGGATAATGCATGTTATCTCCCAAAGGAAGTATGTTCTTGGTCTATTTAAGAAAACAGGAAAAGTTGGGCTGTAGAACAGTAGATTTGCCAATTAAGATTAATAATACACTCAGGAGTGATAAAGGGGATTATATAGACAAGGAGGATGACAAACATTTGTAGGAAGATCTATTGTCTCTCACTCAGCAAATATTTTATATGTAGCGGGCGGGACCATAACCACTTCATATACAGCCCACAGCTATGTGGCTAGACACAACCTACTGGATCTAGAGATATCTTAATCTTCTACAAAGAAGGGAGCTTATTCTCCAGCCATACTCACTTGACGTGGGAGTCATTCACTTAATACATATGTGGACAGCTGTTGTTAATGATAGATGATCTACCAAACTAAAATAAACTCATAAAAGCAGGCAACAGAACCAAATGGGATTTGAATAACTCATAACAAATGTGCATCTATCTTGCTATGAATGAAATGCCATGTACTTATCTAGCAAAAAAAAAAAGTCATGTATTTTTACTAGAAGAAAGCACAAATTTTAAAAGAGAGCAGGACCAATTTGGCCTTTAAACGACCAAAAAATTTAAAAATTGCGAATATTTCGGATGTGGTTACAATCAAAGATTCCGAAACATTGAAACTCATCCTCCTTTGCATTAACCAAACCATTTTATGAAGTTTACGTTCCAGCGAAGTAAACACCTAATTTCTAACCATCAGAAGTCTAGCGAGCTCCATTCTTAAGTATCACAACAAAAATAAAAAATAATTCAGCTCATAAACAACCACCAATTCTGAAGAGTTCACAGTTCATTTCGAATACCGCTCTTATATCCATTGAAATCGTAATCAATTGAAACGATGATTGTCGAACAATAATGTAAAAGCAAAACTTGCAAGCAATTGTTCAAAATGAATTGATTTAAACGGATAAACAGAATACCATGGCATATCCAAAGAGCAGAATAGCCATTGAACACACACACACACAGAGAGAGAGAGAATGAGAGAGAGAAATCGCACCTTTCTGGAATCCAGATGGTGAGAGCGACTGAGAGTGCACGAGCGAGGCCGAGAGCGACTGAGCGTGAGCGACTGAGAGTGCGCGAGCGAGGCCAAGAGCGACTGAGAGTAAGCGATGGTGAGGGAGGCAGCGAATCATCAGCGAGAGAAGGTTAGGGTTTGCAGGGGAAGATTTTGGAAGAGAAAGGCGTGAGGGGAAGATTAATTTGGGTGGGGGCGGGGGAGCGCAGACAAGGCGAAATTATTCAGATTGCACGTCAAGCAAGCAACACCGTCCGTGTCCACATTCTTAAAATACGTATTTTAAGATCCCCTCCGAGAGATAATATTTTTGTATTTATTTTTCAAAATTACATATTTTTTAAATATAATTTAAAAATAATAGGAGATATCTGAGTAACCTTTCTTATTTAACATTTTATTTAGATAATATTTTTTAATTAATATATAAATTAAAAAAATATGATATAAAAAATATTTTAAATAAAAGTATTTTTTGTTATATTTATTTTAAAATAATTCATATGACTTCTTATTTTGAACTTTTAAGATAAATTTATCTCTCACCCTTTGAATAAGTTATCTAATTCAACCTTAATATCTAGATGAGTCTAAAAGAGAGCAAATGGCTATTATCTCAAAATTTTTGAATAAAGATGGATTTATCAGAAAAAAAATTAGACTTTATTCATGTTCAAGATACTTCAACATCAACACCAAGGAATAGTTTTAGTCCTTTCTAATCATAAGTTAGATGTTCGAAATATTTGAGAGCAAAGCTATAATCAGCATGTAATATGAGGGGTGAATGGAATGGACCACAAGCTTTGGTTTGTAAAGAATGTTCTTATGTTTATTATGTTTATTGCTAATCTCATTATTCACAATTGGCATTAGTGATTGCATCTAAAGCAATCATCCTCGTCTCTCATATTTTAACAAAATTAACTTCTAACTATTGTTAGTGCTTCTGGTAAACAAAACGATGAATTGATTGTTGCACAAGCTATTGAAATTTCTTATTTGATTTTCATGATGAATTGTCATGATGATTGGGGAGAAAACCCTAACTCAAGAAGGGAGGGATGCAAAAAGCAAAGAGCCTTAAAAGCTCACTCAACTAGGCTAGAAGAATCTCCACACTAAACTAAGTAAGAGCTCCAAAATGAAACTACCGTATTGGCATTATGGCCTTGAATGATAAAGTTCTCGCAACTGACTAAGGGATTCTCTATATTATAGAGGAAACTTGAAAGACAATGTGATGGTGGAACTAATGATATTAGAAATTAAACTCAAACGGTCTTTTTTGTTTTACTGAGTCAAGTTTGATTTAGTCTTCAATTGAATAAGTCTACGGCAAATTTTTAGGAGCTTATCTCTATAGTTTTAACTGAAAATTATGAGTCTTTGTTTGGTTTGTTTTGACATTTTCTTAAGAGTTTGTTGAAGTTTTTTTTTTTTTTTTGGTTTGTAATCACCTATAAATAGGTGCTCATTTGCTGCTTATTCTGGATTCAAATTCTTAGAGAATAAAAAAGTTATTTTCTTCTCTTATTTCTTCTTTCCTGCTCTATTTTTTTCTATTGAAACACTTTACTTGGTTTCTTTTGTTCCTGGTTGGGGAATTAAGTTCTAATTTCTTGCATTTGGTTTAAACCGTCTGATGAAAAAATCCCAAAAAAATCATAACCGTTAGATGAATGAGAAATGAAAATCCAATGTGTGAAAATTTATTGGACAAAAAATGTTGACAAAAGCGAAAAGCCCTCCCAGAGACTTTTCCAAAAATGTCAAACCATCACATGGTCTATTTTTTTCTCTGAGAAACTTGAATAAAAGAATGAGAGCAATTGATATATCAAAGATTAAGCCCATTAAAGGCAAAGTCTAGACCAAAGAAGAGAAAGAGGTATACACCTCAAAACTTGAGAGATTGGAGATTATACAGCTCCAAGAAGAATATGATGTAACCTCAAAACTCGAGAGATTAAATAGATCTCCAACAAATTGTTAACAGCCCAAGAAAAGAAAGAGGTAATCTCAAAACTTGAGAGACTATTCAATCTTTGGGAGATTGTTAACACTCTCAAAAAGTTAATTAAACTAAATTAAGTAGATATTATGAACAATTTTAACTTATTTTAGTTTATAAATAAAGTCATTTCTATGGATGGAGAGTTTTGACCATTTTGAAAAAGTGTAGGAATTTATATTAATTAAAAATAAAAAGATGTGATTAATTTGAAAAAATTAAAAAATGAATTTATTTATTTATAAAATATTTAGAATAATGGTGTATTGTAAGTGGACTAGGGAATGCCCGTGCCTAAAGGCACGCTGTAAAAATTATGATTAAACATTAAATAAAAAATAAAAATAAAAATTATTGTATGTTTGTTTTCTCTCTTAATGTTTTATAATAAAAAATAAAAAATTAAATTAAAAAAAAGTTCTACGAACAAATTAAATTAAAATTTAAACATCAAACAATATATATCAGTTAATGCTATTGCTGCCAATCAAATATAAAAAAAATTAAATATCGAATACTACTACCAATTAAGCACACAAAACTGCAATACCCATCTCTTTAGCATGTAATGTAGTTTTTTTTTTTCATCATATATTCGTTTTCTTCTCTTATATTTTTATATTATTATGCTATGCTATAAATGCAACATGTGTTTTTCTCTTATTTATTTTCTTCTATTTTTAATGTTTACTTTAACATGCTTTAGAAAAATAAAATTTAAATTAAATATTTAAAAAAAACATTGATATAATAAAACATGATGGTTTTTGAAATAATAAATTCGTAAAAAAAATTTATATGACAATATTCGAAAAATAAACTTCTAAAAATTGTGGGGAAACCATACCACGGGATGGACATTTTTTTTCCATTTGCTAGAAAATGTAGCCTTTTCTTTTTCTTTTGCTTTTGCCTATAATAATAAAAAATAAGTAGACTAAATTTATAATTTTTTTTTAAATGATAAGAAAATGCATATCCAATGTTGAAGTGACTTTTAACCTTACCTCACAAATGCGAATAGTATTAAGGTCATGCTCATCGCGAATAATAGCATTAACATTTTTTTCTTGAAGAAATGGAACCTACATATGTAAAAACTTTATAGTGATAAATAAAATTTTTTATACATAAATAAAAAAAATTAGTAAACGAAGTCAATATTACGGTTCGGTGTAAGTCTCCATCCACTTGTAAAATATGAGGAAAAAATTAGATATGATAAGTATTTTTTTTTAAAAAAAAAAATAGGCCTTTGATTAAATTTATATGAAGAAAAAAAAATTTACTTGACCAAAAATAGTAATATCCACTTCAACCTAAAAACCAAATTAGTTGCCACCAAATCAGATAATAAAATTAAATATTTTATTTAAATAAATAACTACCATGAATAAAATAGATGATGAGGAGAAGAAAAAAAAATATAAACCAAAATGATAAAAGGCCAACCCAATGTTTAGAACAGATGTATTTTAACAATCACATTAAAATGATAAAATTAAAACCAAAATCAAATCCCAGTATGAATAATTATCACTTGGAAAGTTTAAGAGGAATAATTGAAAAGTAAAATTAAGGAAGATGACGATCCTAATTTTTTACACCCAATATTTTTTTTATAAAAATAAAAATAAAATAGCATTTATTATGTTCCGTTACATGAAATTACCATTGATGTTGGGTTAAATGGGCTTTTTGACTTAAAATTTTCACTTTTATTCCATGAATAGATTGTTTTTAATTGTTTAATTTAAATTTATAATTCTCAATGAGATATAATTTACGTACACTACTCCTATGAGTTATAATTTTTGACTTTAAGCACGGATTATCTCAAATGAGTTATAATTTTTTTTCAAAGAAACTGAAATGAGTTATAAAAAAAATAAACACATATATTTGGGTCCAACTCATGAAAAAAATAAAATTGTAAAATTGTATAAACACATAATTTTATAAGAGTAGGACCTATATAAACACATATGAAAAAAATAAAAAATAAAATTGTATAATTGAATCCAACTCATTTTCATCCCATAAAATTTTTAAAAGATAAAATTGTATATTTGGGTCCAACTCAATTGTACGCAATGTTAGAAATTGTTAAAATTAAAATATTTGGTGCAAATTTTTGAATAAATGTTTGAATAAAAGTGTACCAATGTCCTAATTTTTTTTTCTTTTGTTATATTTTTTGGTGCTTCCAATACGAAATTTCATTTCTCTTGAATGATGACAAAAATTACAATTTACAATTTTTACATGGATATACACATACACATGACACTGATTTACAATATAAATTTAATTTATTATTTAAATTAACACACATACACATGACATTGATTTACAATTTAAATTAATACACATACACATGAAACACCTTTCATTCATTTTAAAACTAAATTTATGTTACATGGAAATGTATATGAATAGATGAGATGAAATTTAATACTTTTGATGAAAGTACTTAATTAAACAACTTTCATTCAAATGGCCCACGGAGAGAGTGAAGAACCTTGGGTTCCTAATCATAAGTGGTCAAATGAATGAAATAATTCTATTTTTTTATTTTATATAGATTATTTTAATTTAAAAATAATTTTATTGTGCCTAAAATAAAAAAATAGAATTAATAAAATAAAATTAAAATTAGAAAAATAAATTCTTTTTAAATATTTGCATAAGTAACTCAATATGATAGATTAACCAATTTCACATTTTTTAAGTATCAAAAATTCAACACCTAAAATAAAAATATTAAATTTTGAATCATCCATGTCAAATTATTATACATCAAAGATTCAAAACTTACATTATTGGTGTTTTTATTTAAAAAATTTCAAAAATTAAGTATTAAAACTTACATGATATTTCAAAAAAATTCAAAAACTTACAATGTTGATATTTAGAATACTTAAAAATTAAGTATTAAATGAAAAAGAGTCCCTGACCTTGTATACCCAAGAGTAACATTCCCTAGTTTTATTCAAAAAAGAGTTATTTTAAATGGATCATGAAAGTTTTGCACATAAATCAATTTATCACACAACAAATATTTCACATGAACAATATTTGTATATGTGTG
The DNA here is from genome assembly GCA_036245055.1 of Diospyros kaki. NCBI lineage: Eukaryota > Viridiplantae > Streptophyta > Magnoliopsida > Ericales > Ebenaceae > Diospyros > Diospyros kaki. The sequence goes on from BSEG01000007.1 coordinate 37,914,939, forward strand.
TGATAAAATTATTTTAAATGGATCATTTTTAAACCCATAAACAACTAACCGAGTGCGATTTTGTGCACCTGCTTTAACGCAGGTGCACATCACCCACATCCATTTGGGGGGTAAATTGGACAATTTGCCCCCCCAAATGGACGGAAAACAAGACAGTTGTTGGGGGCAAATTGTCTAATTAGCCCCCCAAATGGATGTGGGTGATGTGCACCTGCGTTACAGCAGGTGCACAAAATCGCACTCCAACTAACCCGTGTGTATATGATTGAAAAATAGTTATTTTAATAGTTCTCCACCCATTTGCCTTCCTGCATAGACACACATACATGCATTTCACACGCAGGCGCGCACACACACACACGCACACATGCATTTCACTCTCTCTCTCTCTCTCTCTTTCTCTCAAACTACTGCGAGCACAAACCCACCCCTATCCCCCACCTCTCGAGCAAACTCACCCACCCATCCTTCCCCGCTCTCTCACTCTCACTCTTCCCTGTGCCATCAAACCCACCCCCCCATCTCTATTTCTCTCACCTCTCGGGCGAACCCACCCACCCACCATCGCCTCTCTCTCACTCTCACTCTCCCTTGCGTTCCACCCTTCATTCTCTCTCTCTCGCTCTTGCCCACACAATCGCGACTTAGAGAGAATGAAGATAGCATAACGGAACTAAAACTAAAGTCGTGACTATATATAAATACACACAGTGACTATAGCATAACGGAATAGGAACTATATATGAAGATAGCATAATGGAATAGGAACTATAAATACACACAGATACACAAATGGCTGCCATATATACACTCACATATGAATGAACCTCTCTAAAAACAACCAAATGGCTGCCATATATACACTCACATATATAAATACAGTCGCGAGAGATACATACACACAGATATGCACTGCCATATATACATTCATTGTGCCTATGAATGGGTGTGGGTGTTTGTGTTTTGCTTTGCTTTGCAAAAGGCTATGTTTAATACACACAGTAACTATATACATATCGTGTCTTTGAGCAGTGGCTTAGAGCTTCATGCGGATGAGAGTGGGAGCTTCATGCAATGGACAGAGGGAAAAAGAGAGAGGGAGTCGACGAGTGGGTGGCAGTGATTGAAAGAGTGGGAGAGAGAGAGAGAAAGAGAGAGGCAGCCGCCCACATGTCCATCAATCAATCGGCCATTGAGTAGCCACAAATTGGAGAAAGATTGTTGGGCGGGAAATGGTTTAATCTCAACCATCAAATACATAAAAAATGATCTCAGCCATTCAAATGTCTCAAAAGTGAGACATTTTCAAAAACTATCATGTTTTATTATATAGATAAGTTAAACAATAATATAATAATAGAGGGTTAATTACATCAATAATCACTTAACTTTGTATTCAATTAAAATATTATATGTTAGTTGCTAATATTTCAAAACTGTTACTCTTTAGTCAGTGAATTTCAAAATATTACCAATTAGTCATTAATTAATATTTCAAAATTATACCTGTTAGTTATTAATATTTTGAAATTATTTCTCACTGATTATTCGTTAGTCACTGAACTTTAAATTTAATTCACGTAACCATCGTTACAGAATTTGAAATTATTTGTGGAATTGGGATTGGGATTTGCACTTTCCTTTTACCATTCTCTTCATCACTTTGTGGCTATCTTCGGATACACGGCGATTGGAATCAGATCAAACTGGTTTTGTAAGTTTGTTTTAGTTTTATTTATTTTTTTAAATATTATGAAATATATGCTGATAATTAAATTATTATGATTGATTGATGATGAGTTATATGTTGGGCTTCACAGAATAAAACATAATAAAAATTTAAAATTTTTCGATCAACTACAATCATAAAATATTTAGTTATTTTTAAAAAAAAACTCCCACATTTGATAGGTTCTGACATGTAATAAAATATATTCTGCAAGGGCTAATGTCACATGACACTCTCAATCAATTTATGCTTTACATGTGTTGACATAATAGGATATGAATCAACTAAATATATAAAATATTTGTGTGTGATTTTGTTTTAATTACACTTTTACAATTATGAGTCTAAGTTAAAGAGTTTAAAAACAGTCTTATGAACTCTGAAGATTATGAGTCTAAGTTCTAATTTTCCTAATCTTTGGATGGTATTAAATAATCAAATTTATTAGTTTCATTAATAGAAATTTTAAGTAAAAGATAAAAATATTGACAAAATATTTCCTAAAAAATATTTTTTTTAAATTTATATAAATCATTTTATTTAACCCAATAACTTAGCCTACTAAGACCAAGATAAGCATGTCTCGCAACTCAACTTGGCAAAACTTATATTAAAAAAGAGTTAAATTCAGCTCGATCCATTAAAATGAAGAGCCAAGCAATGGACAATTCACTTATTTGATAAACACTTGTGAAAGAAGTTTGTATGTTGTTTTAATTTAGTTTAACTTATTGTTAAATTGCAATATCACAACTAAACTCATAGTTGAATTGAAGTTCCATCCTCCTCGCTTAAAATGAAATGGACCGCAACCAGTGCTTTATTTTTTAATTTTTTAAATCTTTATTTCTCAAAAAAAAAATTCAAAATCTTTAATCACTTTTGAACTTTTTAAAAGATGAACACCAATCACTTTTATTAAATAAATAATAAGTAATTATTACACCCAATATTTTTCGATGCTTATAAAATTATAAATATTTTTAAAAAATTAATAATATTTATTTATAAACTATCAATTACTTTGTTAAAAATTATAAACATTTGTACTATATGTAAAAAGAGTTAGTAGTTTTAAAAAATAAATAATTGTTACTTTATAAAAATGTTTCTAATTTGAAAATAAGTAATTAATAATTTCATTAAAAATAATTAAATTTCAAATTTAGTGAGATAATCGTTAGATCGTGTTGGTTCTTGAGTATGTGGGTCACAAGATTAAGGCAATTCTGATGATCAATTCGGATCATTAAAATTTGTCATGGTTGTTGGCCAATGATTCCCTTCCAAAAATAAGTAGTATTTTTATCAACGTTCAAAATCAGTCGACTTTGATTCATAGGCCCACAATGAAAAAATTAGTACAAATACAAAGAAGAGGAACAAATGAAGACCAAAGATAAATCAGACAGTACACAAGGAAATTTTTACGTGGTTCGACCAGAACGATGCCTACTCCACGACTGTTCTCTAGTTATTCTGACAGACTAATAGTATATCATTCATCCTCCCTTCACAATGGTATTTTGATCCCTATTTATAATGAGGGGTGTTTATAATTGCATAAAATCTAATAATGGAAGGATAATATCATGGAGACAAGATGTCCTTATCAATTCCATAAAATCGGGGATGGGCTTTGTAATGCCCGAGAATAATTTAAGGATAAAAATGATATTTGATAAAGGGCATAAATGGAATTTTGAGAAAAATAAGACTATAGGGCACACTAACACAGCTTTGGACGACCGAATTAGTTAGAGGGAGTACCCCGGACCCTAGATAGTCAAGGAAAATGATATAATAACGACAAGTGATTTAAGTTATAATTTTTAGTGATAAAAAAAATGAGATCGGGAATATTTTTCGGTACAGCAAAAAATACAGCTGCCAATTAGGTCGTATTACCGAATTATTATAAACGATGTCCAAAAAGTCAATGGAGAGTGTCAAGGACTAGTATTCGATGTATAGAACAACTCTTAAGTGGTTTCAAGTGGAACCGAATGGATTTGAGGTCAAATCAATCAATCAGGCCTAAGTGTAATTTTCTAAAAATGCCCGAGGGAGGTCAAAACGGTAAATTTTTGGAAGTTTCAAGGGGGAAACGAGAAGTACTAATCTTGAGGGTCTTAGTGAGGGTGTTAGAAAGATCAGGGGCTTGAGGTTAAGGGCCAAAATGCAAAAGAAAAATTTCAAGGGACTAAACTGCAATTTTAAGAAAATCAGCATGCATGGACGATCTCAACACCGATTTGGCCGGGAAATCCAGAGATTTGGGCAGAAAATCTCATGAGGGCATGGCCTAGGGTAGTCTAAGAGGCGTGGGGGAGAAGTTTTGGCCAGAAATCGGCCACGAGGGGTCGGATTGAGCTTATAAATACCAAGGGTTTTGGGTCGAAAATGAAGCATCAAATTGCTCGATTTTAAGGGCAAATCGAGGGAAGCCAATAAGGGGCTTTTGATTCTTGAGGGAAGAGGATCATTTCTGGAGATTTTGAGAATTTTTGGAGCGGTTTAGGTGTGTTTTTGCATTCGATCGTATGTATATATATATATATATATATCCAGTGAAGGTGAAATCGGGTTGTAGAGTGATCAATCAGGGGATCTCATAAGGAGCTTTTGGTCGCAAGGCGATGGGTAACTGATCTGGAAAGTTTCGTGTCAATCGGAGTTCAAATCGAATGTCAATTTGGCTAGCCGAAAAACGCAAAGCTTCGCCGGAGCCAGACTGTAAATCGTCAAATCAGACTGCTTCCGGTGAGTTTTTCGGCCATGTGAGGGTGCCATTGTGATCGACTTGAAGAGGGCTTCAAGATGGTGTCATTAGATCAGCCATCGGAGAAGGTCGTCGGTCGCCGTCGCCTGAGAAGATAACCGGAGGTATTTTTTGTATTTTTTTAAATACTGAAAATAAAGAAAATTCGTTAAAAAATAGAATTAAAGGAAATAAAATTCTAGAAAAATATCTCGAAATTCAAGGAAAATGAATAGTTTATTTTGATGAATTTTTATCTTGAAAATTTCTTGAGGAAATAATTAGTTTTGATTTTTGAAAGGAAATGTAAATGGAAAATAAATATAAGGGATTTATTTTATGAGTTTTTGTGATTTTTCTTGAAGTATATTCGAAGTAAATCAATGAGAAATAAATTTTCTCAAGGAAAAGTAATTATGGAAATTTGAGAAAATAGGAGAAAAATCTGGAAAAATTTCCAGAAAATTCCATAAACTTATAAATATTGTTTTATGAATTTTTGTGGAGAAAAAATGCTTGAAGAGGTATTTACTTGAAATTATCGAGAGAAAAATAGGAAGAAATTAGAAGAAAATTATGAGAAATTTGAGAAAATAGATATTGATTTCCCTTTGAATGCATACGATGTCTAGGGTATTGTTGAGGCTCAAGGTTGAGTTATAGTACGCCTGGCATGAGAATCAAGGTAGTGCATAAGGATCGAGGCAATCCGAATACATTCGAGGTGAGTGGTTCTACCCAAAAAGACTTCAAGTAACATGTGAATGGTTTACTGTGAGTGTTCATCCCTATGGCTTGGTTTATTGTGATGGATTGTCCAAACGGTTATTTACACATACATTAAATTTCGTACGGTAAATTGCATACATCGAAATATCGATTTTAAGCTATGCATGTTATGATTTTCGACATTGGCTTGTTTTGTGTTGTCCATGTGGGACGTGGATTGTTAACCCGTAGCCCATAGTGACAACACTCGGGATGCGTACCAAGGATTAATGCTAGGTGACCCACTTGGGACGGGGCTGAGATGGACTTCACCCTACGAGACCCAAGTAGCGGGGCTGAGAGTGGACACCACCCCGGTTGTTGGCTCAAGTGGTGGGGCTGCGAGTGGACACCACCCCAGGTTCCTTTAAGCAATAGCATTAATGCTGAGGTGACGTCGATTCTGAAGATAGTGCTGATGTGACACTCTTGGGGCTAGGGTTACGTTGGGTTTTGGAATGCTTTTGAGTAGGGGCGTAAAGCCTAACAATGACAATAGGGTGATTCCCGGGTTCAGATGTTGAGGTTGTCCCTCTTAAGTGAGATCGATTTGCCAATGGGTCGATGTGGTCGGGTCGCCTTTAGAGAGATTGCATTTTCTCCGGTTAGGGCTAAGTGCTATGTGGGATTTTCTTAGGCTGGTGCATGTCGGGATTTGTCGATTTTATACATGATTTTGCATATATTCATGAAAATGGTTTTGAACTCTCACTTAGATGATTCAACATCTAATTTGGACTATGTCTCTGGAATATTCAAACGTTCTAGGTGAAAGTAGTGGCGCCAAGGGAAAGAATGTCGTTGAGATGTAGTTGTTACGTTCAGTTTTCGTAGGTTTTGTCTATGATTACGATGTTCAGAGATTATGTAATATATTTTCATGTGAAACATCGATCTGGTTATTGTAAAAGGAATTGTCGGTTATATATATATCATTGAGGTTTCGATCTTACTTCCGTTGATGTAATTGATAATGACTGTCTTAGTATATTATTAAATTTTAATATACTGAGAAGGTACGATTGGGATTGTCGGGAAATGATTATGATGAGAGTATGTATATCGAGAGATTTATGTTGTGTTTGAGTTTGAAGAAAAAAATTATTATTCTCGAAATCTGGAGTTAGCGCATGCTTGGAAAAAGTAGGGCGTTACAGTTGGTATCAGAGCGAACTAGCAAAAAACCTCGATTGGAGACTCAGGGGTACTAGTGGAAATTTAGAATAACTGAGTCAGTAATGGTTAGTTTAATATGACGTAATCTAGCTGTCAAGTTAGGTGGTAGGAATCATTGAGATTCGAGTATTAGAATGATTTGATATTTATCAAGGATTCGAGTATTAGAATCATTAAGATTCAAGTATTGATGTTTTCTTTTTCAGATGGAAAGGACTCGAAGAATCTTGGATCTCAATGAGCGAGATAAGGAAAATGGAAGTAGCAGTCATCGTGGTCGCTCAATGAATCGCGCCACAAGCAGTCGCCATAGTCGCTCTGCGAATTCCGCTACGAGTAATCACCGTAGTCGCTCAACGAATCGTGCCGTGAGCAGTAGACGACAGGAAGAGCAATCAGGTCCTAGTGAGAGTAGACTTGATCGAATAGAGCAGATCTTAGAGGGCATGCTAACCCATGTAACAAGGAACGAGCCACCAAGACGCACCCCCCATATGCTAGATTAGTATCGCCAGCAAAGACCCCCAGTGTTTAAAGGAAAAGCAGGAGACGACCCTAGTGCAGCCAAATACTGGATAGAGCAAACTGAGAAGCTGCTCCAACATCTGCAGTGCAGTGACGAAGAGAAGGTTAACTGGGCTACATTCATGCTCGAGGAAGAGGCTGCATGGTGGTGGCAATCAGCCCAGCGGGCCCTACAAAGGACACCCCAAGCAAACAGCACAGGATCTAAGGCCGAGACAACCTCAGCCGATAACCTGGGAAGCATTTAAAGAAGTTTTCAATACTAAGTACTTTCCCCAAAGCTGGAAGGAAGAGAAGACTTGGGAATTCATGAATTTAAGGCAGACTGACGAAATGTCAATAACTCAATATGATGTCAAGTTCACTCAACTGATCAGATACGTGCCCATGTACGAAACTGACGAGAGACAGAAGGCACAGAAATTTGTGGGTGTATTAAAAGTGGATCTACAACAAGCCCTAAGCTCGTGTACCATCAACCCTTACAACGAGGCGCTGGACAGGGCTCTGACCACCTAGATGAACCTACTGCGTGTAGGACTGATAAGATCTGATGAAAAGAAGAAAGATTTGAAAGGTACGGAGCATAAGTTAGGAGGAAAAAATTTCAAAGATAGGAAACCATGTCTCCGATGTAATAAAGAACACCCAGGAAGAAATTGTTCTCAAGGGCATATCACGTGTTTTTCATGCGGCGAAAAAGGACATAAGGAAAAGGATTGCCCTAAGAAAAAAGATGTACCTCTAACTGGGAATCGAATGGGGATCACATGCTACTCGTGCAATCTACCCGGTCACTACGCTAATGAATGCCCGAAAAAACAAAAGATAGATCAACCTGGGAAGATAAACATGACGCCAGGACCTCGTACCGGACGAGTCTTTTGCTTAACAGGGGAAAATGAAGAAGTCTACCCTGGCTTGGCAAAAGATAACGAAGAAACCCATCCGACAACGACCAAAGGTATGCCGAGTTAATTCAATATTATCAATTTCTGTGTCATCATGGCATTAGCATTAGAGTCGGTTGAGAGTCAATGAAATGTATTTTGAGGATACAATTGGAAATAATAATAAGTATTATGAATTATTTTGGAATTCGTGTAACCGCCTGTTTGGAGCTACAACGGGATAATCCGAAAAATAAAAGACGTGTCTGGTAAGCTCGGATCATATGGAGATATGAGTTATGAATAATTGCTAAGAATTATGAATGGTACTGAGGACATTTCAATTGGGAGTCATTAGCAATAGCAGTGATACAATTATCACGGACCAAATTTCGAGGACGAAATTTCTTTAAAGGGGGAGAGTGTAATGCCCGGGAATAATTTAAGGATAAAAATGATATTTGATAAAGGGCATAAATAGAATTTTGGGAAAAATAAGACTATATGGCACACTAACACAGCTTTGGACGACCGAATTAGTCAAATGGAGTACCCCGGACCCTAGATAGCCAAGGAAAATGGTATTTTAACGACAACTGATTTAAGTTATAATTTTTAGTGATAAAATAAATGAGATCGAGAATATTTTTCGGTACAGCAAAAAATATAGCTGCCAATTAGGTCGTATTACCGAATTATTATAAACGATGTCCAAAAAGTCAATGGAGAGTGTCAATGACTAGTATTCGATGTATAGAACAACCCTTAAGTGGTTTCAGGTAGAATCGAATGGATTTGAGGTCAAATCAATCAATCGGGCCTAAGTGTAATTTTCTAAAAATGCCCAAAAGAGATCAAAATGGTAAATTTTCGAAAGTTTCAAGGGGGAAACGAGAAGTACTAATCTTGAGGGTCTTAGTGAGGGTGTTAGAAAGATCAAGGGCTCGAGGTTAAGGGCCAAAATGCAAAAGAAAAATTTCAAGGGATCAAACTGTAATTTTTAGAAAATCAACATGCATGGACGATCTGGCCAGGAAATCTGGAGATTTGGGAAGCAAATCTCGTCAGGGCATGGCCTAGGGTAGTCTAGGAGGCATGGGGGAGAAGTTTTGGCCGAAAATCGGCCACGTGGGGTCGGATTGAGAATATAAATACCAAGGGTTTTGAGGGCAAATCGGGGGAAGCCAATAAGGGGCTTTTGATCCTTGAGGTAAGAGGATCATTTCCGCAGATTTTGAGAATTTTTAGAGCGGTTTAGGGGTGTTTTTGCATTCGGTCGTATGTATATATATATATATATATATATCGAGTGAATGTGAAATCGGGTTGTAGAGTGATCGATGGGGGGATCAAATAAGGGGCTTTTGGTCGCAAGGCAATGGGTAACTGATCTGAAAAGTTTCGTGTCAATCGGAGTTCGAATCGAATGTCAATTTGGCTCGCCGGAAAACGCAAAACTTCACCGGAGCCGAACTGTAAATCGTCAACTCGGGCTGCTTTCGGTGAGTTTTTCGGCCATGTGAGGGTGCCATTGTGATCGACTTGAAGAGGGCTTCAAGATGGTGTCATCAAATCAGCCAACGAAGAAGGTCGCCAGTCGCCATCGCCTGAGAAGATCATCAGAGGTATTTTTTATATTTTTTTAAATGCTGAAAATAAAGAAAATTCGATAAAAGGAAATAAAATTCTAGAAAAATATCTCAAAATTCAAGGAAAAGGAATATTTTATTTTGATGAATTTTTATCTTCGAAATTTCCTTAGGAAATAATTATTTTTGATTTTTGAAAGGAAATGTAAATGGAAAATAAATATGAGGGATTTTTAGAAAATTCTGAAAAAATTCCAGAAGAATAAGGAATTTATTGTATCAGTTTTAGTGATTTTTCTTGAAGTATATTCGAAGTAAATCAATGAGAAATAAATTTTTTCAAGGAAAAGTAATTATGGAAATTTGAGAAAATAGGAGAAAAATTTGGAAAATTTTCCAGAAAATTCCATAAGCTTATAAATATTGTTTTATGAATTTTTGTGGAGAAAAAATGATTGAAGAGGTATTTACTTGAAATTATCGAGAGAAAAATATGAAGAAATTAGAGAAAAATTATGAGAAAATTGAGAAAATAAATATTGATTTTCCTTTGAATGCATACGATGTCTAGGGTATCGTTGAGGCTCAACGTTGAGTTATAGTACGTCTAACACGAGAATCGAGGCAGTGCACAAGGATCGAGGCAATCCGAATACATTCGAGGTGAGTGGTTCTACCTGAAAAGGCTTCAAGTAACATGTGAATGGTTTACTGTGAGTGTTCATCCCTATGACTTGGTTTATTGTGATGGATTGTCCAAACGGTTATTTACACATGCATTAAATTTCGTACGGTAAATTGCATACATCGAAATGTCGATTTTAAGCTATGCATGTTATGATTTTCGACATTGGCTTGTTTTGTGTTGTCCATGTGGGACGTGGGTTGTTAACCCGTAGCCCAGAGTGATAGCACTCGGGATGCGTACCAAGGATTAATGCTAGGTGACCCACTTGGGACGGGGCTGAGATGGACTTCACCCTACGAGACCCAAGTAGCGGGGCTGAGAGTGGACACCACCCCGGTTGTTGGCTCAAGTGGCGGGGCTACGAGTGGACACCACCCCAGGTTCCTTTGAGCAATAGCATTAATGCCGAGGTGACGTCGATTTCGAGGATAGTGCTGATGTGACACTCTTGGGGCTAGGGTTACGTTGGGTTTTGGAATGCTTTTGAGTAGGGGCGTAAAGCCTAACAATGACAATGGGGTGAGTCTCGGGTTCACATGTCGAGGTTGTCCCTCTTAAGTAGGATCGATTTGCCAATTGGTCGATGTGGTCGGGTCGCCTTTAGAGAGATTATATTTTCTCCATTTAGGGCTAAGTGCTATGTGGGATTCTCTTAGGCTGGTGCATGTCGAGATTTGTCGATTTTATACATGATTTTGCATATATTCTTGAAAATGTTTTTGAACTCTCACTTAGATGATTCAACATCTAATTTGGACTATGTCTCTGGAATATTCAAACGTTCCAGGTGAAAGCAGTGGCGCCAAGGGAAAGAATGTCATTGAGATGTAGTTGTTACGTTCAGTTTTCGTAGGTTTTGTCTATGATTACGATGTTCAGAGATTATGTAATATATTTTCATTTGAAACATTGATCTGGTTATTGTAAAAGGAATTGTCGGTTATTTATATATCATTGAGATTTCGATTTTGCTTCCGCTGATGTGATTGATAATGCCTGTCTTAGTCTATTATTAAATTTTAATATACTGAGAAGGTACGATTGGGATTGTCGAGAAATGATTATGATGAGAGTATGTATATCGAGAGATTTATGTTGTGTTTAAGTTTGAAAAAAAAAAATTTATTCTTCTCGAAATCTTGAGTTAACGCACGCTTGGGAAAAGTAGGGCGTTACAGGCTTCGTATTATCAGAGATTTGGTTTGCCTTAGATAAAGTAGGTGGGTCCCATCCTCCAGTTGTTCTGCAATTTTGTTGTAGTGTGAGCTGAAAGATTAGGTCAACGAGTTGAGAATCGCTGAGAGCTCGCTTGGTTAGGTCAGTGAACTGGAAGCAACGATGGGAGTTTGCCTGGTTCTGTGGTCTAAAATCAGGTCTCAATGACGTTTGGTCTTGTCTTGACAAGATTGGTCCTGGGCTTATTGGGCTTCAGGCGATTGGGCCAGTTTACTGGGTCAAGTTCAGCCCCATAAGAAGTGGTTTGGGAAATATGCATAATATTTTTTTAAAAATAATTAATTTTTAATTTTAGTTAAATTCAACCATTATAATTTTGGTTTTTGAGTATGTTGGTTATAAAACTAAAACGATTCAAATGGTTAGTTTCGACCATCGAAATTGCTATCAATGGTGGTCAGCGATACCCTTCCAAAAATAGATAGCTTTTTTAAAAAAAGTTTATTTTCATATATGTTTAGATTCAAACATTGGATCATTTTATTTTTTGAATATGTGAATCATAAGACCAAGATGATTCCAATAATCGATTTTGATGATCAAAACCTACATGGATGGTAGCAACTACAAGGAAAAGACTGTCTTCTCTCCCTATATATATACACTACAAGAAATTTGGGATTTAGTGACGGAAATATTCTGTCGCTAAATCCAAAAATCCGTCACTAAATCAATTTAGCGACGGAGCTGAAGTACTCGTTGCTATTTTTTTTGTGACGGGTCTGTCGCCAATTTAGCGACGGGTCAGCGACAGATAATTTCCGTTGCTAAATATTTTTTTTTAAATTTAGCAAAGAAAATTTGTCACTATTTTTTTAAAACAAATTTATAAAAAAATAAAAATTTATTTTAGCGACGGAATATTCTGTCGCTAAAGTATATTAAAAAATAAAAAAATAATAATTAAAAATAAAAAAATATTTTCACTATGTTAGAAAAAAAACACTACAATCCTAACAAACATAAAATTATTAAAAAATAAGATAATTAATTAATATTACAAATTAATACTTAAAAATTTAAACTTTAAATATAACCAAAAATAGAATAAAATTACAGCATAAAAAAATATTAACAAATAAAATAATTTACTACAATCCTAACAAACATTTCTAATAATTTACTGAAAACAAATAAAATATATTAATAAATAAAATAACACAAAAAAAAAGGAAAGAAGCATAAAAAATATATGAGCAGCAAACAACATAATAAATAAATTTTTAATAAAATAACATAAAGAAAACATATAAAAGAACACTTTTAGCAGAAAACACTACAAATTTACAAAATTTAACATGAGTAGAAACAAATTTTAAAAATAAAATGAAAAAAATATCTAAAAAATAAAAAAAATAATTTAACCATAGTGAGAAAACCTTGGTGGGGGCAAGGACAAGGGGCTGCAAGCGAGAGACGCTTGCTAGGCAAGAAGTGAGGGCAAGCCGCAAGCGAGAGACAAGAGCGAGCAACCAAGAGGCCAGAGCGAGCCATGAGCGAGGGCGAGACAACGAGAGCTAGGGCGAGAGGTGAGGGCGAGAGAGCTAGAAAGCAAGAGAGAGTTAGAGATTTGGGGGGAAAGGGGACTTAGGGATTTGGAGACTTGGGGATTTTGAGGGGAAGGGGGGGATTTGGCCAAGATAGGGGCAAGGAGATTCTTGCCTTTTGAATTTATTTATTTTTAATATTTAATAATTACATAAAAATAATATAATTTATAAAAATAATATTAATAAGTATTTAATTGATACAAATAATATAATTTAAATAAAATTTTATTATTAAATAATTTAAATAAAATCTTATTGTAATTATCTAAAATGTGATAATAAAATAATATAAATTATTGTATTTTAAATTAATATTTATTTAAAAATTTAATTATATTATAAATCTAATAATTATAATAAATTAGTTTGATATATTGAATTATGTATTAATAGTTTGTTATCTTAAAAAAATAATTTTTTTCTATAAATAAAAATTATATTAAACGAAATCTACATAACATTTATAAATTACTAAGGTAAATTCCGAGTTTCATAAAAAAAAATTAAAAAATAAAAATTCAAAACATCCACCGCACTTAGGATTCCCAATTACAAAGTAGAACAATACTAACGACAAAACCCATCTGATCAACACAGTAGGTTCCAGATTGCTGAATTTCATTTATAACTCAGAGACAAAATTAGAGAAGACAAATGATAAAGAAATATATTTATTTTTTTCTTGATCAACATTAATGTTTTATACATAATACTTAAACTTCAAAAATAAAAATTAACTCCTATAATTTTTTTATAGTATAACTATTAAAGGGGAAAACTATTTCATATCTTCATCCGAAAATCATTCCAGACTTATTTTCATACTCCCTTACCTTGATCAACATATGTCACTTCTCTAGTTGTTTATTATGAATGATTTAATTGTACATTTAATTGTGTTATTGAAATATATTAATTGATATAGTTAGAATTTAGAAATATTATGATTTTTAATATTAATATATTTATTTAAATTTTATAAACTAATTTTTTTATATTCATCTGATGGTTAAATGTATATTTAATTTTTTCTAAAATTTAAATATTTATATATTTAAATATTCGTTCCAAATTTAATTATTTATAAATTAATTGAATAAAAAAATAAAAATTAAAAAATTAAAGTTAGCTATGGATTGAATATTCCGTTGCTAAATTAGCAATGGATTTGGATAATCCATAGATAACTTTAATTTTTAAATTTTTTTATTTAAACTAATTTTAAATTTAATTTTTTTATTTTAAAGTTAGCGACGAAAATCTATTTTTGTCAGTAAATTTAGCCATGGAAATATATTTTCTTCACTAAATTTTAATAACAAAAAATTTAAAATTAAAATTTTATTTTAATTATTTAAACTAATATTAAAATTAATTTTTTATTTTAAAATTTTGTAATAGAATTTATTTTTCTTCTCTAAAATTAGCGACAGAAATAAATTTCGTCGCTATATAAAAATTTAATTTTTATTTTTTATTATTATTAAAATTTAGCTACGGAAATAATTTTTCGTCACTAATTTTAGAGACAAATTATTGTTCTGTCACAAAAAGATTAATTTTTTTTATTTTTTTAGCGATGAAATTTTTTTCTGTCACTAAAATCTGTTCCTAATTTTTACAAAAAAAAAAATTCGCAATCCGTCACTGTTCTATCGCAAAATAACAAAGGAAATATCTGTCGCTAAATTTCGAATTTCTTGTAGTTATATATGCATGTATCTGTTGAGAAACATGTATGGTTTCTTAGAAAAAAAAGAGGAGAAACATAAATAATTTTGAAGTGGTAATATATGACAATTTATTTACTTATGTTTATAATTTTTTAGCATTCTAATTTTTAAAATTATCATAAATAAAAAACTCAACAGAGAGAAAGCAACTTAATTGTACGTGTTTAATTATGAAATAGAGTTGATGATTGCCCCAACTATTTCTGCCATCTGTCGCTAGATTACCAGTTAGTCAAAAATGTTCTACTCATTTAAAACATTTTGTATGATAATATAATCAAAAGTTTTATAATTAATTAAGAACAACTTCAATGATTCTTTTCCATCTTCACAAGTCAAGCAGCTTCCATCGTTTCCAGTTTGTCAGGGGCGAATCTATGTGTGAGCTGCCCTGGGCTGAAGTCCAGGAAAGCCCACAACCAAAATAAAATTTATAGAGTAAATTTTTTAATTATTTAGTATTAGCCCAGCCCAAAATCAGCCCAGCCCACCCACTTGCCTGCAAGCCACAGTTTCACTCGACCTCTCTTCTCCTTCCTCTCTCGACCTCGCTCTTGCTCTCACTCACGGCTCACCCTCGCTGCCTCTCGCTCTCTGCCTCCTTTTCTCTTGTTCGTCCGCTCGTGCTTGCCCTCGCTCTCTGCCTCTCTCTTACTCTCGCTCGTCCTCGCTCTCTGCCTCTCTTGCTGTCGCTTGCCCTCGTTGCCTCTCACCCTCGCTCTCTGCCTCTTTTGCTCTCGCTCGCCCTCCGGCTCTCGCTGTCTTTCTCTTACTCTCACTCGCCCTCGCTCTCCGCCTCTCTTGCTGTCGCTCGCCCTCGCTCTCTGCCTCTTTTGCTCTCACTCGCCCTCCGACTCTCGCTGCCTTTCTCTCGCTCTCGCTCGCCCTCACTGCCTCTCGTCCTCGCTCTCTGCCTAATTGCCTCTCTCTTACTTTCGCTCGCCCTCACCCTCGCCCCCATGCTCACTCGGCCAGTCAGCTTCGCCCTCTTGCTCGCTACCCTGCCTCTGATTCAGGTCTTCGTTTTACCCCCCCCCCCAAGCTTCCAGATTTTCTTCATTCGAGCCCAGCTGCCTAGGTATGTTTTATATTCTTTCAGTTGTTTGATTCTCTCAATTGATAGCTAAATGTAGATAGTTTTTTTATTTTTCGCCCATTTTTTTTCTTGTTTATGCTTGATTTGTTGTTGAAATCACTACCTTTTTTCAAGTTTTAAGTAAGTAATGTTTTGCGAATTTTGTGTCTACTTACCTATTTGACTACTGCATTTAGTTAGGAACTTAGAAATTGGCTTGGTTGGAAATCTGAAATTTGTTATTGGAAGCCTAAAATTTGTTATTGTGAATCTGTTATTGAATATTTGAATCGGCCATACTTTTGTCTTCTCTTGTTTAAACTCTAGAAATACAGTGGTTGTATTAAACTTTCATTTGCCTCAAATTTTGAATTAAATATTTTAATTATTAGATTATTAAATTGTGTTATTTTTGTTTGTATATCCTTAGAATTTAGAATGGAACAATAAGAAAGGAAAAATATTATTATTTTTTTCAGAAAGGGAGATGATCACACTAGTAAAAATATTTCAATTCATAGTGAGCAAAATCAATTTAACATAAGTTTAATGAATTTTTTGTTTTAAAACTTTGTCGAGCACAAGTTTAATGTTGTACTGACTTTTTGATTACATAAAAATTTTATTACATTAATTTTTTAAATTTCAGCCCCCCTAACCTAAATTTCTGGATCCGCTCCTGTGTCCATCAGTCTCTTCACCAATTTATGATGAACGTCAGAGAGCAATTGTAATCAAATCGAACTGGGAAGCAAGTTTTGTAAGTTTCATGTACTTAGTTTTACAATCACCTTAATCAATTAGCTATTGTTTTATATTCTATTCATTGAACTAATTATGATTGTTGAATTGAGATCCATATGATTTGAACATGATTCCCCTATGGTGTTGTGTTCTCGTTGAATCGTGTCTAATTAATTAGGCTCCATTTGTGTTTAGATTTTGCATTTTCTCGTTAAAGCTTTTTCCGTGGCCGCTCCAGGCGCAATCTTCATCGATGTCTCCCATCCTCCACCAAAACAGAAATATGACGTCTCTTTGAGTTTCAGCCGTCTTGATTGTCGCAAAAGTATTGCCAGTCATCTACGAGCAGCTTTGAAACGAAGGGGTTTTCACGCATTCAGGGACGATGATAACCTCGATAGAGGGAAAAATATTGCCCCGAAATTGCTGGAGGCAGTAGAGAGTTCAACAGTGTCTATCGTCATATACTCAAAGAGCTATGCTACGTCGATATGGTGTTTGGACGAACTCGAGAAAATCATGGAGTGTAGCAAGAACTCACAGCATAGTTTTCTACCCATTTTCTATGAAATAGAGCCGTCCGATCTACGGAAACAGAGAGGGAGCGTTACAGAAGCATTTGCCAAACACGAAGAAGAGGGTCTCCAGGTGAGGAACTGGTTTAGGTATGTGTGCCTTTTTTTTATTTTTTATTTTTTCACCCTTTCTTGAAGTCTGCTAATGTTAATGGAAAAGTCGGTTGAGTTTTAGGATTTTCTTATGGCAAAAGGCATATCCATGCCCTCGACTTTACATGTTCAACCAGTTGTGTTTCAACTTTACATGTTTAACCAGTTGTGTTCCAAACTTAAACAAAGGACCTATTAGGTCCCTCGTCTTTTAATTTATGACCAATTAGACACTTTAAATTTTGTGTGACATATATGCGCCACTTTTTCTCAAAATTAATAAAATATTATCACATAAGACGTTAATTGTCTAATGAAAATTAATAGGATCTTGGCACATGTTAGGGTCTCCATATCTTGGCACATGTTAGGATCTTGGAAAGAGTATATTATTGAAGATGTTGAAAAAAAATTAAATTGGACCATACCCTTGCGTGTTGCAAAACACACCCAGTTGGAGTAGAAACGCGTTTAGAAAAGCTTCTCAAGCTATTGTCGTTAGAGTCATCAAATGATATCCGCATTGTTGCAATATGAGGAATTGGGGGCCTAGCCAAGACAAAAATTGCCAAAGAAGCATGTACTTAAATTTTCAAAATTATTATAAATAAAAAAATTCAACACAGAGAAACTAATGGTGTATTGTAAGAAGATAAGTTAAACAATAACATATATTATAATATGTAAGTAATTAATTAATTGATGGTGCACTGTGATTTTCAGATATTTAAATTCAACACCATGACATGATTTGAAAGGAAAAGCTGGCCCCACCTCACAATAATTCAACACGTTGATATGAAATTGATTGGAATTGGGATTGGGATTTGCCCCTTCCATTTATCATCTTCTTCAGTCTTCACCACTTTGTGGCTATCTTCAAAGATTTAGCTACAGGAATCAGATCAAACTATTGGAAGCAAGTTTAGCAAGTTTGTTTTATTTTTATTTATTTTTTTAAATATTGTGAAACATATGCTGATTATTAAATTATTATGATTGATTGATGATGCATTAGAATAATCCTACCGAATTAGAGTATAACTAATTAACTCAGTGCTTTATTGTTGTTCTTCCTGCTGAATTGTGTTTTCAACTTCATTTTGTGTATATATGTTTGGTTTTGTGTTCATTGTCTTCATTTTATTCATGTTTAGGCTTGTCCATGGCCGCTTCATTGTCATCTCCCATCCCACCACCACAGCGGGAATACGATGTCTTCTTGAGTTTTAGCGGCCTTGATAGTCGCAAGACCATTATTAGTCATCTGCAAGTTGCTTTGAAGCGGAACGGCTTTCACACATTTAGAGATGACAAAAATTTGGATAGAGGAAAGAGTATTGCGCCAGGACTATTGGAAGCAATTGAGAATTCATCAATGTCTCTTGTTGTGTTCTCAAAGAACTACTTTGCATCAACGAAGTGTTTGGGTGAACTAGAGAAAATTATGGAGTGTAGTAGGAACTTACAGTACATTGTTTTGCCCATCTTTTATGAGGTAGAGCCATCTGATATAAGAAAATTAAAAGGGAATATTGCAGAAACCTTGGCCAAACACAAAGAAGAGGTTCCTAAGATGGAGAATTGGAGAGCCACTTTGACTGAAGTTGCCAGTTTGACTGGTTTCGTTTCTAATAATTATAGGTATACTTTTTTTCTAGTAATTACTTAATTTTGATTATTGAATTTCTTGTAGAATTATTGTATTTTTTTTTTTTAATTCCATCCTTTTGGACGAATTAGTAGGGATGAAGCAAGCTTGGTTGAGGATATTGTTAAAGTGGTTCAAGGAAAATTGAATTCGGGCATACATTTAAATGTTGCAACTCATCCAGTTGGAATAATGCCTCGTTTACAAGAGTTACTCAAGTTGTTGTGCTTGGAGTCATCTGATGATGTTCGCATTATTGCCATATGGGGAGTCGGTGGAGTAGGCAAGACAACAATTGCCAAAGCTGCGTATAATTCCATTCGTAGCAGGTTTGAAGGTTGCAGTTTTGTTGCCAATGTTAGAGAGACATGGGAGCAATCAAAGGAGGATTTGCTTGCTTTGCAGAAACAAATTCTATCTGATATCATGGAGAATGAAAATTATAACATAGGAAACTCTCATGTGGGGATTGAATTCATAAAACATAGAGCTTTCTACGGAAGAAAAGTTCTCCTAGTTCTTGATGATGTAGATCGTGTGGAACAGTTGAATGCACTAGCAATCAATCCAAGGTTCCTCCATCGTGGGAGTAGAATTATTGTAACCACTAGAAATGTATCTTCCTTGAACTCACTTGAATCAGTGCTTAGCATATATAAGCCCGAGCAGTTGAATAAGGATGAATCTCTTCAACTCTTTAATTTGAGCGCCTTCAACGAACATAATCCTCCAGAGGGTTTTATGGAGCTTTCAAATACTGTCGTGGATTATGCTGGGGGTATTCCATTAGTTCTTGAAATTTTGGGTTCCTTTTTGAATGGAAAAGACCATCAATCTAAATGGAGAAGTGCAATTATAAAATTGAAAAAGATTCCTCATAATGACATTCAAAGGAAACTAAGGATAAGTTTTGATTCACTAGATACAGAAGAGAAAAAATTGTTCCTAGATATAGCATGCTTCTTTGCTGGCAGGAGTAAAAATTTTACCATTCAAGTATTGCAAGACTGTAAGATTTTCCCAGAAATTGGATTTCGACGCCTAGAGGAACTATGTCTCCTAAAATATCATCGAAAAGATGAGTATAATTATTGTCCAAAATACAAGGATGTGATTGTAATGCATGATATTCTCAAACAGATGGGTAGAGAGATTGTTCGACAAGAAAGTGTTGATTATCCAGAAAAACGTAGTAGATTATGGAATTGCAAGGATGCTCTTGAAGTGTTGAAAAATTGCAAGGTGAGATCCATATTGGCCAACTTCTCATTAACACTTGATGTCTTTTTCCTTTATTTTTTTCTTAACAAGAAAATAGAGAAAACAAGAAGATGGAAAACAAAGGAAATTAGGACTAAAATGTACCAAAAATTTGTTGTTGGTAATATAGCATTTAATGTGCAATTGCTGCATGAATAACAAAATGCATATGCACATTCTCAATACTATTTTTTCCACCAATGGTATTAATCTTTTCCTTCGGTTTGTGATGGGTAGGGAACCGAAGCAGTTGAGGGCCTTATCTTGTTCTCACCCAAGAAAAAAGATATTCAAGTGAACGCAAAAGCATTTCAAAAGATGAAAAGACTGAGGGTGCTTCATCTCGATCATGTTCTACTTAGTGCTGGCTATGAACATTTGTCCAGAGATTTAGTATGGCTTCGTTGGCATCACTTTAGTCTCAGTGTTTTGCCATCACAATTATACCTAGAGAATTTGGTTGCTCTTGACCTGAGTTACAGCAACATAAAACAAGTTTGGAGGGTACCTAAGGTGAAAATTTTTATTTATTATATATTTATCTTTTCCAAACATTGATATAAATCACTTGGATGCACATTCACTATGTGTATGTCATATCATATGAGAACTGATTTTTTATTGTTGTTTTCAACAGGTTTTAAGTAAACTAAAATTCTTTGTCCTTAGTAATTGCCATAATTTAATCACAACTCCTAATTTATCTGGGCTCTCCAATCTTGAGGTACTGCTTCTTAGCAACTGCATAAGATTGCAAGAGGTGGATAAGTCTATTGGACATCTTCATAAATTACTTGTTTTAGACCTCCGTAATTGCGAGAGTCTTAGGAAGCTTCCATCGGAGATTGCCAACTTGAAATCTCTTGAACAATTAATAATCTCTCAGTACCAGGACCAATATCAGACATTGACAAAAAAGAGTACAGGTTCTCTTGGGTCGTCACTAAACTATGTACAGGGCTTAAGGTGCTTAAAGATACTGCACGTAGAAGACTGCTCTCTGATTCAATTACCCGAAGAAATTGGGAATATGATCTCATTAACCCGTTTGAGTATTTTTGGATCTAAATTTGGTTGCCTACCAAAGAGTATATGCAACCTTACAAAATTGGAGATTCTAATGATTGCATCCCCCCGTCTGTCAAATCTGCCAAGTGAAGTTGGGAAATTGAACCAGTTGAAAACATTGTATATTGGTGGAAATAACTTTTCTAGCTTGCCAGAGAGTATCGGTGACCTTACTAACTTACGGCATTTCCATTTAGCTCATTGTGAAAGACTCCAATCACTCCCGAAGCTTTCAGGGAGTCGAAGTCCGAAGAGTGCCGTCATAGTTTACAATTGCCCATCATTAGAAAGCATATCACTGGAATCAATCATGAACTACGAGTTGCTGTCTTGTTACCGTTGTCCTAAATTAGAGGAGAAGTATTCTACCCACAAAATTGGAACAATTTTTCTCAACTACAAGGTACTGCCAGTCTTTCTTTTATATCTACGACTGTACAAATAATCAAAATGGAACAAAATGGTTCATTTTTTTTATGTTATTAAACAATGGTTATAATACTAATTTGAGTTAATTATTTTTCAGTTTATATACCTTAGCAATGTGGAATCAAAATTTGGAATGTACTGACACATGACATGATTTGTGCTTAAATGCAGGGTGCAATTTCATTTAGAATTTGTCGTTCAGGAGGCATGTTTCCTTATTGGTTGCAGTGTGAGACCACAAACTCGTATTATGCTCTCAAGGTGCCACCTCTTGGAGTCGGAAATAAGCATTTTATTCGATGGATTTTTTATGTTGTCCACACAATTAAAGACTTGAACCATCTTTCTTGGTACATGGACTACAAATTCCACAACAAAACCAAAGACGTTCATTTTGATTGCCGCTATTTAGTTGCACGGGCTAAGATTGGCACATTAGTTGGAGATCAGACCATTTTTTATTATTGTTCTTTTCATGTGAAGGAGTTGGACTTGGAAGAAGGTGATGAAATAGAAATTTCTTGGAATTATGAAAACGTAGTTTTGAAGAAATGGGGAATTCATGTCAGTTATTACACACCCGACGATTATCATTAATGGTAAGTCCCTCTCTAACATTGAAGATTGATTGAATCAAGAAATTGATGGAATCTATTGTTTGTGGCATATGTATGTATGTATATATATATAACCATTTAGCCATGTTTTTTAGATCATACTGGCCCAACAAATAAGCTCCTTGCTTAGTATTCGGCTCGGTCCCCAAGATCCATTCCATCTATGTCAGTTCAATAGCATCCCTAATTCTCTTGGGTGTAAAAGGTGAAATCCCTCATCTTAAGGACTCTCCACACACTGCTCCACGCACATAGGAGGGGTTAATCACAGTACACGACGGCCCCCAAGGTAGAAGGCACAATGCATAGTGCCCACAAGAAGCCATCCCCACAAGAAGATGAAACTCTCACACTGCGGCTGCCATAACTCGAACTTGCATCCTTAGGTGCAATCTTCTACCCTGTGAACCATCCGTGCTACGTCCATGAGGGCACATCCCTCATTCTCTTGTCGCCATGCCAAGATCCCTACGTCCTAAACATGCCTCAAGTGTCCTGAAATTCTCAACTCTTAACTCACCTACAACAACCGATGACATGCAAGGGGCACTCTCATTCTCTCCTATATAAATTAGCTGGCTATCAGTCAATATATGTTCTTTTTTAGTCTACAAAAATTCTATTGCCTTGAATTTTTACTTATTTGAGTGTCAAAATACTTACAAATGTCAACCACCCCGCCATACAAATTGTCATTACCTCGAGCCCTCTGTCCAATCATCTCCTTTTGGCCCGGAGGAAACATTTTAAAATATTTTTTACCCATTTGTTAGTTGTTGGCTTGTAAAAGTACATAAAAAAAAAAAAAAAACGCTTTGAACAGTGCAGTAAAGGGCGAAGCAACGAGAAGAAACATTGCCTTTCAACAGCAGCAGCAATAGCGGTCCCAGTATAATAAATATAATAGAATATTTAAGCTCTAATATTTATTATACTACAACTTTAAGTCGTAACAAATAATAATATTTGTTAGTGCGACTTTTGAGGATTGCGATCCGGCATGATTTTAAATTGTATGTGCTTTTTTTGTTTTTAATAAAAAATTTATTTATAAAAAAATAAAATGTATCCCACAAGCTTTTATAAAAGAGTAATGCAACATTTCAGCTACCTCATGCTACCCATAAATTTTTTAATATTTTCCCCCTCCCCCACTTATTCTCTCTCATAGACTCTCTCCCTCACGAAGCCCCCCTCCTCCTCTCACATGACTCTTTTCCGGCTATTTTTCACTTCTGCCTCACTTGCTCTCACAACACTCCTAATCTATGTCATTAATTAAACACATCTAATTAACTCTTCTATTTTTATCTCATTAATTAAATATATCAAATTAATAAAATATTTAAATTATAAAACTAAATAAATAATATATTTATAATACATATTCTCTGTTAGTGATATTAAATTTTTATAACTTAATAAATTAAATTATTTAATCAATCTTCATTTAATGCTGTATTTTAATAAATATTAATTAGTTTAAGTTAATATTAATATTTTGATCCTATATTTTACTCTATTATTTTAAAACAGACAAATTAATTCTCAACACTACAGCCAATGAAGGAGAAAAAATCAATAATTAAACTAATTTATTATAATTATTAAATTTATAATATAATTACATTTTTTAAAATAAATATTATTTTTATTTTTCTTTTATCCGAAACAACTAAATTTATTTATTAAGTTAAATATTAACTTAAACTAATTAATATTTATTAAAATATAGCATTAAATGAAGATTGATCAAATAATTTAATGTATTAAGTTACAAAAATTTAATATCACTAATAGAGAATATGTCTTATAAATATATTATTTATTTAGTTTTATAATTTAAATATTTAATTTATTTGACATATTTAATTAATGAGATAAAAATATGAGAGTTAACTAGATGTGTTTAAGTAATGAGATAGATAAGAGATCTTGTGAGAGCAATTGAGGGAGAGGAGAAAAATAGCCTTAGCTAGGAGGAAAGAGAGTCATGTGAGAGAGGGGGAGGGAGGAGGCTCGTGAGGGGGAGAGCTGAGAGGGAGAGAGTCTATGAGAGAGAGTAAGTGGGGGATGAGAGAAATATTAAAAAAATTATGAGTAGCCCATGAGGTAGTCTAAAGGGGGAATGTAGCATTACTCTTTATAAAAAATATTACTAAAGTTAATGTGACATGACACTCTCAACCAATTTACACTTTACAAGTTTGACATAATAGGATATGCATACGGTAAATTCTCAAATGCATGAATCAAGTAAATATATAAAATATTTGTGCGTAGTTTTGTCTTTAAATATGCTTTTAAATTATGAGCTCAATTTAAAAACACTGTTTTATGAATTTAAGATTATGAGTTTAAATTTTAATTTTACTAATATTTAGAAGGTTTTAAATCATAAAATTTATAAGTTTAACTAACTAATAGAAATTTTAAGTAAGAGATAAAAATACTTGCAAAATATTTCTTAAAAATTAATTTTTTTTAAATTTACGTGAGTTATTTTATTTGACCCAATAACTTAGTCTATTTAGATCAAGGTCGACAAGACCCACAATCTAACTTAGCATAAGTTACTTCAGAAAAAAGTTAAATTAGGTTTGACTCACTAAAAAAGAGAGCCAAGCAATGGACAACTCACTTATTTGACGAACACTTATAAGTGAAGTGCTGAGAGAATTTTGTCTCAGGTACAAGTTAAGTAATTGGATCATGATAAGTTAAAATTTATATTAATAAATTATGGATTCGATTTTTTGTTTTATATAATAAGATAAAATTTCTATTTATAATTTATTTTTTCTATCTAAATTAAGGACATGAGTGACGGGATACTGTACAAGAACGATAATCCAAGTATTAAAAGAATTTTTGTGTGTGTTACTGTAATTGACGAAGATAACATCTATTCTAAAATTTAATTTTTTAAAGATCTTAAAGCATGATAACTTATTGTTAAATTACAATATCAGGATTAAAATCATGGTTGAATTGAAGTTCTGTCCTCAGTTGAAATGAAATGGACCGCAACCATTTCCCTTCCCTCACGGCGTTCAAAGCTTTTGATTAGGTTTTGTTCAACCACGACGGGCACCATTACATATTTTTATTTATACATATTTTCAGTTTATATATAAATATAATCTATGTATAAATATTTTTTAATTTAATTTTTTATTTAAAATATAAAGGGACAAGGCATAGAGAAATAAAAGATATTTTAAAAGTTTGATGATCTCAATATAAAAATATAAATTAAGGAGATTTTGTTATTTTTAATAAATTTTATATTATTTTTGTTTTTGCATTATCATATGAACATATATATTTTTAGACACTTTAGACAGTTTATTTTGAAAAAGGTATTTAATTAAATTGAGTGCATGAGTGAATTCATACATATAATAGTTAATAGATTTGATTTTGTTATTTGAAATTGTTATTGCATGAATACAACAATATAATTATTTAACTAAAAACGTTGCAATCAAGTTGTCTGAATTTACAAAAAAGAAACAATCAGATATTGTGAGGAGGTTTCCGTACAAACACTCCAATACTTAAATCAGATACTGAAGATAATGAAAACTATATTGAAATTAGTATCAAACACGTATTTTTTTAGAAATGGGTAATTAGTTATTTGTAGAGAGATATAGAGTAATCTTAATTAATCTAAAATTAAGATTATTATAAATAATAATTATCTTAATTATTCTCAATCTAACTGAAATTATAATTGTTATGGATGACGTTTATCTTGCCTTTTTTTAGGGATGAATTTTTTTATGAATAATGTTTATTCAAATGTTATGAAATTATTTTAGAATTAAAATTTTTATAAATAATTATTTATTTTTTTAAAAAAAATTTAGATGTTGGAGTTATCTAGTCTCTGGAGTCTTAGCATGGCTAAGGCAGATGCACGATGGCTGGGTCTTCGAGACTGTTAGCTAGGAGATTGTGAGGCACCCGTGGGCAAGGCTTCGGGGGGCCACGCTTGGCTAAGGCTGGGCCTTGTGGTTGTCTGGGAGAGGAGTCTCCCTAAATGTTTGGAAAGCTTGGGCGTTGCGTGGCCCACTAAGGGCCTTGCAAGGGCCAAGAAAAGGTCCTAAATGGGGCGACCAACCCTCCTTTGATAGGGTCGCTCTCAACTTTCTCTCTCTTCTTTATTTTATTATTTTATTTATGTTGTTGTCAAAATATAACAATTAAAATTTTTAGTAGCGGGATGCACGTGGATGCCGTCAGCCTCGGGACTTGATCGAAGATTTGACTGTAAAACTAAGAGGGGCTTCCGAAGGGTTCATTCCGAAGGGTCAATGTGGGCTTCCGAAGATCGCTTCCGTGGGCAGCTTCCGAAGGGTTCAGGTGGGCTTCTGAAGCTCGCTTTCGTAGGTAGCTTCCGAAAGGCTCAAGAAGGCTTCCGAATCTCGCTTCCGTAGGCAGCTTCTGAAGGTCTTCTCCAACAGCTTCCGAAGGGTTTTTTGTCCTTCCGAAGGGTATTTGGTCTTTCTGAAGGAACTGTAGTGGACAAACAAGAATTAGAAGGCTCACGGGCTTTTCCTCCCGCGAAGACCCTCCGATGCTCCAGTCAATAACAGAAGGAAAATAATCACAAGGAATGGAAAAGAATACTAAATTTCAGAAGGAAAATGGGAGAGAAATACTGATATCTGAATCCTTTTTTGAGGGTTGAACTTGGCCTTTTATAGAGATCGAGTAGGGACCACACGTGACCCTTCCAAAGGATTCCTTCCGAAGGGCTCCTTCCGAAGGAACCTTCCCTAGCCGCTTCAGAATGGGGCTTCCGAAGGACGCTTTCGAAGCTCTTTCTTCAGCAGCTTCTGAATCCCCTTCCTCAGCAGCTTCCGAAGGGCGCTTCCGAAGCCCCTTCCCTAGCAGCTTTCGAAGCTCCTTCCTCATTAGCTTCCGAAGCTCCTCCTCAGCAGCTTCCGAATGTGGCTTTTCTGCCATACTTGGACTTTTTCGTTTTCGATTTTTTGGGGTACCACAATTGTCCCCCACTCTTTGTTTTGCTCTTCTTAGATACAAAATGAAAAGTATTTTCTAAGCATAGGACACCAACAATCAGAAATGGCTCTTCTCGAATGACCTTTATTTCCTCATGAATTTTTCCTTACGAACCTTGCTTCCTAGGAATTTTCCTTTCTTAGGAATTTTTTCGGATGTAACTTTTGACAATGCTATGTCCGTGGAGCTCTTATGCTCTTGAGCTCAAGGAGGGAAAAGTAAGTGTCCGCACGTCTAGCACCACTCAGATGATCGAGAAAGGCCTAAAGATAGACCTTAGCACTGATGCTTCTCAAAATCTACTCCCTAATGTGGATTCAGGTCACGTGGATCGTCCCTTAGCTGAAGATTAGTGCCGACTTTATAATTTACATTATTTTTTAACTGGCTGTAAGGAACGATCATTTTTCTAGTTTCATCTCAAAGCATTCTTCTTTGAATTTTTTACGCATTTCTTTGGCTATTGCGTTTCATTTTGTCATCTTTGGATGAATGTTGTAACGCCCTGTATTTTTTTCCTACTGAGCGTGTCACTATGCTGGGTCCCAATATGAATGCATAAATGCATAAATTCCTTTTTTTTAACGGTACATATCTAAAACCTCGAGTACCGAATTCCAAACAAAACCTCTCTAGCACATCATAAAATTTGCGAAAGCGATGAATCGAAATCTGGTATGGTACACAACGAATTCCCTTAATTAAATCATGAATATCCGTACCATAATCCATCTTCAAATACCTCAATACATGGAGACTCATTCTCAAGAGGTAACAACTAAACACCCCATTTATACATCAGATCACACTTACATTTAACAAGACTACTCCTCAATCGTAACGTAGCTAAAGCATGCTACATACGACAACAGATAAACTCAATCTTCAGCTATCTTCTTTCCCTTAGAGCTGCTCGCCAAACCTGGAACGTTTGAATATTCCAGGGGCATAACCTAATTAGAAGATGAACCTTCTAGTGAAAAACTCCAAAAATAGTTTATATCAATGCATGAATAGGTACAAAACGTATGAGAAAAATAACGAGGACTACTCCGAAGTGTCTCGTGAACATGGATGCCTCCAACGAGAGCTTTCTCAACGGTGCACGCATAGCACCTCTCGGGAGGTCCCTAACTATGCCACCCTGACCCAACCTCATAGAACTCATGCAAGCACCACACTCGTTGTCCCTTAGGCTCACGGTATTCCCAACGAGAGCTTTCTCGATAGCGCACGCATAGCGCCTCTCGGGAGATATCCGACCTTTGCCTTCGGGCAATAACAAATAGGTACAACAGTATGGCCACACGGATTTTATAAATGCAACAGTTGAAAACCAACGGCATATATTTTTCCAGGGAAATATAATTCGAATATGCAACATGATTTCACGTAAAAGAACAACCAGAGTTTGCAAAACCATTTCATGCAATATAATTCTCACATAAGAGAACAAAATAAGGTTTGTAGTATAGGAGTCTCACATAAACCATATGAGCGCTCACATAAACCAATTTGTCACACAAAACTAGGTTTTTAAGTCGGAACACTCACAAAACCATTTTATGCAGGTAGAGCTACTCACCTTTGCCAAAAGACTAGGACACCTCGAAAAGCGCACACCGCCTTGATATGCGTGCCCCATCTCGATTTTCAAGCAAATCCTTGATTCTCGTGCACTACCTCCCTTCTTGTGCACTATCTCTAATCTCGTGCACTAACACGACTTTCGAGCACTATACATGATCACCTCGATTTTCATGCCACACCTCAAAAGTTATACAAATTACTTAACCTCGAGCACGACAACATCATAGACCATATTTATTCTAAGAACTTAAAAAGGAAATTCCAGAACTTACCCGAAGCATCGCTTACACGCAAAACGAGGCTAACCGATGCAGAAACCAAGAAACTGAAAAGGCAAACACCAAATATTTTTGCACAAAGCCCCTCAACTTATTTTTCTCGATTTTCCCATATTTTTTCCAAAATTTTTAAGCAAGCCACGAGCCTACACGCGCCCCCATATGCTCTGCCACGAGCTTGCGCGTGTGACGCATGCGCGTCATCTTCTCTAGCGAGCACTTCGCCGGCCGGCGACCGGAATCTGCCCCCGATCACACCTCCTAGAAGCCTACTCCAAGTTGATCACGACCGGACCTCTCTTGCCCCGAAACAAGCACCGGAAGGCCTTCAAACGGCCAACCAAAGCCTCGACCAGAGCCACTGCCTCCCATCTTCGGCGAGTCACGAACACCCCTCAAACCGCCACCAAAACGCTTCATTTTCTCCAGAAACACTCCTCAACTCATGGGCTTCAAAAGCCCCTTAATATTGAGCTTCAATTCGTTTGATAGCAACCCTGATTTGGAGCTCAAAATTTCAAAACTCTCGGCCAAACCCTATCGCGAAACCCGGCTATTTATAGCCAAAATTGGGCCTCGAAACACCCATGGACCTCCGACCCAATACCTCAAACACCTCAAGTTACCCTCAGACGACCCAAAAGCAGCAACCAAGAGCCTCAAAAATCTGGTTGCAGGTCGCGCCATTGCCGACCGAACTGTGGTCGGATTTCTCGAAAATCTGGCCACCCTCGAGCTCGCCGACGACCAAGCTTTGGTCCTTGAGCTCCCTAGAACATTACCTCGAACTCCCCATGGTCAAAAATGCTGATCGATGGCCAGCAACCCTGCTGGTCGGCCATGGCTTGTGCAATTTTTTAGAAATTGCACTACTGCCCTCCAACTTTGCAAAATTACATTTCAACCCCTGCCATTTTCCAAATCACTCTTTGGCCCTTTCTCATCAACCCCTGATCTTTCTATCATTTTCACTAGGACCCTCAAGTCCTAAAATCTTCATTTCACGCCTCGAAGATTCCAAAAAATGACATTTGGACCTCCCTCTTGCAATTTTGGAAAATTGCACTAAAGCTCGAATCTTCGATTTGACCTCAAACCCTTTTGTTTCTTCTGAAAACCACTGAAGGGTTGTTCATTACGAAAAACCAAAGCCCCCTCAAGCTTCTGTTGACTTCCTGGATGTCACCTACGAAAAATTCGATATTTCAGCCCAAATCAGAGCTGCATTTTTAGTTGTACCGAAAACTGTTCCCAATCAAATTTCTTTCAGCCCCATAAATCATATCTTGGGCTACTCGATAATGCCACATAATTTTCCTTAAGCATCTAGGTTCCAGAGCACTCCCTCCGGTCGATTCGGTGACTTACTGCCCTTTCAAACCCATTTTTCGATATTTTAAACCCACTTAAAATACATGGCAACCTTACGAAAATATGGGGTATTACAAATATTGTTTCTTGGCGGTCGTTTCAACGTGCCTCATGTAATCGCCTTATTTGAATCACTACGTAATTCTATTATGTTTACATCATTTGCTTGTTGGTCATGCAACTTGCCTTCATACCTCTTTAGGCTTTGATTTATTAGCCATAACAGCTCAGTTTTTGCTTGTTCCTGTCTACACCTTCTCTTCAAGGCTCTTTGGCCCTAGAAAACTCGGGATAGGCCTTGCGCCCCTGACATGATTGTGAGACTCATGCAACATTCATCGAGCTCTCGGCTTTTATCCAGATTGGGGAATGTTGGGCCTTCACAAACGTTTCCGGGAGGGGCCTTCGTTTGCCATAGGGAAGCTAGATTGGGCTAAAGATCCAATGTGGGATTCATCCTGAGCGTCTGAGTTTTTGCCAGGAAATCTAGGCGCCAGATCGATCAAGGAGTCAGGTCTAGCTTAAGAGCATAGCACCGGACTCAGTTGAGTGATCTAGGTGAGTCTGCGGGCATAGGTGTCGGAGCATCCGATGATCCCGAGTTGATCTATCGTCATGGGTAGTTCTGCTGAGGTGAGTGTGCGTTTTTTTTTTTTTTTTTTTTTTGCCATGGGAAAGCCGGATTACCAAGGATCCAACGCGAGATTCGCCTCGAGCGTCCGAGTTTTGCCGGGAGACCTAAGCACCAGATCGAACGAGGAGTCAGGTCTAACTTAGGAGCGTAGCCCCAGACTCAGTCGAGTGATCTAGGTGAGTCTGCAGGCATAGTCGTCGAAGCGCTCGATGATCCCGAGTTGATCTACCGTCACAGGCGTTAAATTGAGTTTTGGCGGTCGAGTCTTCGAGGGTTGCATTTTGTCTCATACTTTTTCGTCCATCGCTTTGAGGTCCGGTCTGTCCAGAGGGATCTGGCTTTGACCAACGATCCAATCCAAGATTCCTCCTGGGTGTCCGAGCTTGCCAGAAGACATAGGCACTAGATCAATCGAGGAGTCGGGTCTAGCTTAGGAGCGTAGCACTGGACTCAGTGGAGGGATCTAGGTGAGTTTGCGGGCATAAGCGTCACAGGCATCGGAGCATCCAATGATCCTAAGTTAGTCTTGGGTCATAAGCACCAGTCGCATTTAAGCGACATAAGCCTTGCATGGCGAGGATGTCCTTTGACTTACCATGTAGCGGCTTACCGATTTAAGGTCTGGTCTGTCCCAGGGGATCTAGAGTTGGCCAACGATCAAATTCGAGATTCCTTCTGGGTGTCCGAGCTCGTCGGGAGACCTAGGCGCCAGATCAATCGAGGAGTAGGGTCTAGGTCAGGGGTATAGCACCGAACTCAATCGAGGGATCTAGGTGAGTCTACGGGCACAGGCATCGGAGCATCCGGCGATCCCGAGTTGGTCTTAGGTCGTAAGCACCATATCATACTTAGGCGACATAAACCTCTCATGGCGAAGGCACATTTCGACTTACCATCTAGCAACTTCACCACCTCTTGTCCCCTTATGAGAACCAATTTGTCTTGGGTGTATTCAGGTTCAATAACCAGTCTGATTCGGGATTCTCTCAGGTTGTCCGAGCTTGCTGGGAGACCTAGGCGCCAGATCAATCAAGGAATTGGGTCTTGCCCAGGGGCTTAACACCGAACTCAATCAAGGGATCTAGGTGAGTCGGCAGGCACAAGCATCGGAGCAACCGATGATCCCAGGTCGACTTGTGGTCATATGTGCCTAATCTATACAAGGCCACCCTAATCTCGTCAGGGGCTATCATCGAGCTGTTACACCTGCATTACATTTCATCGTACATGCTCAAGGCCTAGGTTACGTGGTTTGGCTTATAATTTTACCTGCTCTACGGGAATACAGGGGGTATATTCTTTTACATATTGGGGGATATTATTACAATGAAAAATTTAAAAATAATTCCGGCTCATAGCGAAGCCAAGTAGTGCCTCTTGCAATGAACGCATCTCCATGTCTTGTGCTTCAAATCTTTCATAGGTAGCCCCGACCGATGGAGCAGGGAAATACCTTGATGGTGCATAATGTTACAGGTCTTGCTCTTCACATCTCCTCTGATTGTTTCTCCTAGACCTTTTCCCCCTGCCTTGATGGTTTTTGGGTTTATCTAGTATGAATCGATTGAGTTTCCCATCTTTGATTAGCTGTTCCATCTGGTTTCATAGCTCCTGACACTATTCTGTAGTGTACCCTATGGACTTGTGAAATTTTGCAGAAAGAGTCCATGTCCCTGCCCATATGCCATGGAGGAAAGGAAAGCGACTCTTGGCTTAATGGGGGGAGCAAAGCTCTAGAATTGCGTGTATTGGGGGCTCTTCTTTTTTTCGGCAACTTCACCGATGTGTCTGACCCAACTTCGTTCAGCCTTTCTCTTCTTTTTCCTTCTCATGCATCTAAAATTTCCATTTGAACGATGAATTGTTCGGCTCGGGCAAATAATTCGGCCATTGAGTTTGGCTTGGAAAATGCTAGGGATCTTCTGAGCGGGGCGTAGGTGGTTCCATTAAGCAATGCTGAGGTTGCCAAACTGATCAGGAGATCCCTTACCTCTTGCGTTGCAACCCTAAACCGCTCAATGTATCGCTTTAGGGGTTCATTTGGCCTTTGTTGCAAGTTCATCAAATACATGTCATTTTTCTTCTTCGGGACAAGGGCATCAAATGCCTCCAAAAACCCTTTCTTCAGCTGTTCAAATGATCGACATGTCCAGATGGTAACTCAGTGAACCACTGTTAAGCTTGTCCTACCAGGAAAAGTGGGAAGGCTCTGCACTTAGTGACCTCATTCCACCCATGTAACATGGCCATTGCGACAAAGTGTTGTAGGTGCTTCTCTAGATCCTCCTTTCCCGAGTATACCAAAAGTTGCGGTAGCTCGAACCCTTGTTGCACTGGTTGCCTTTGGAGTTCTTCAAATAAAGGAAACCCCTTCAGGGACATTTCCTTTGGCGTCATCATTACCTGTTTCTGCTCTAACACATCTTCTATGAGCCGCTTGATGTTAGACGCCTGGCGTGTTTCCTGTTTTGCTTCATTTTTGCAAGGAGGTGGGACATAAGAAGCTCGTGAGTATGTGTTTCCTGCTGTCTCTTTATACATGA
Organism: Diospyros kaki; assembly: GCA_036245055.1. Classification (NCBI taxonomy): domain Eukaryota; kingdom Viridiplantae; phylum Streptophyta; class Magnoliopsida; order Ericales; family Ebenaceae; genus Diospyros; species Diospyros kaki. The sequence goes on from BSEG01000007.1 coordinate 37,948,546, forward strand.
GAGCTTTCCCTATCCTCCTATCATGTTCCCTTCCCAAGTCTGCCATCTCTAGGACTTCGTTATTCGGCCATGGAGTTATAACTCTTACCCCCTGTCGTGTGGTCCTTGGAGGGGTTTCTATGGATCTCTGGTGTTCTCCTCCCGTATCAGCTTGTCTCATACGGGGAATTAGTTCACGCAACAAAGTAGTGATTCCTCATAGTCTTTGCATATTCTTCTCATTATTTATCTTGAGTTCATCATTTTGTTGTTTTAGCTCCTCAAAATTCTTTTATAGTTGTTCATAATCTGATAGCAGGACCATGGGTGAGGCTATCCCAGAGGGCTTAGGAGGTACTAAAGTCTCCACGAGGTCTCTATTTGGAATTAAAGACTGTCCAAATGAGTGTTGTTCCTGACTAGCAGATGCTGCATGCGGGACTTGCTTTCCTCGTTTTGTCGCATGCCTCCTCAATCCATCTACATGTACTTTTTCCTGCTCTGAACGTTCCATGCCCCCCGGTCCAGTGGTCTGGTTGCCCTCGAGCGTAGGAAAGTTTTCTTAACGCACTTCATTGTCAAGGTGATCTTATAAAAATTCTAGCACCGCAGGGTGCACTTGATTGGGGCCTTTTGTGGTTTCTGTCCTAGTATGAGCGCTCCTTCAAGTGGAGTTATGTGTGTTCTTCAAACTAGCTGATCTGGTCCCATTCAGCATCTTGTATTAAGATTGGCTTTTTGTTGTGTTTCCCATAGACGGCGCCAAATTGTTGTTGCCAAAATACAACCATTAGAATTTTTAGTAGTGGGATGCACGTGGATGTCATCAGCCTCGGGACTTGATCGAAGATTTGGCTGCAAAACTAAGGGGGGCTTCCGAAGGGTTCCTTCCGAATGATGCTTCCGAAGGATCAATGTGGGCTTCCGAAGGTCGCTTCTGTGGGCAGCTTCCAAAGGGTTCAGGTGGGCTTCCGAAGCTCGCTTCTGTAGGCAGCTTCTGAAGAGCTCAAGAGGGCTTATGAATCTCGCTTCTGTAGGCAGCTTCCGAAGGTCTTCCCCAGCAGCTTTCGAAGGGTTTTTTGTCCTTTCGAAAGGTATTTGGTCCTTCTGAAGGAACTGTAGTGGACAAACAAGGATTAAAAGGCTCGTGGGCTTTTCCTCCCGCGAAGGCCCTCCGATGCTCCAGTCAATAACAGAAGAAAATAATCGCGAGGAATGGAAAAGAATACTAAATTTCGGAAGGAAAGTGTGAGAGAAATACCGATATCCGGATCCTTTTTTGAGGGTTGAACTTGGCCTTTTATAGAGATCGAGTAGAGACCACATGTGACCCTTCCGAAGGAAACTTCCCTAGTCGCTTCAGAATGGGGCTTCCGAAGGACGCTTCCGAACCTCCTTTTTCAGCAGCTTTCGAAGCCCCTTCCTCAGCAGCTTCCGAAGCCCCTTCCTCAGCAGCTTCCGAATGTGGCTTTTTCGCCATGCTTGGACTTTTTTGTTTTCGATTTTTTGGGGCACCACAATTTATATTTTTGATATATTTTGATATTTTGGCTTTTTCCCTTGATTCCGAAGGATGATATCTCGATGGGACGAAAGTTAGGCCACAAGCATGCTTCCTAAGGCTACAGGCATGCATCCTAAGGGCTATGGGCAAACATCCCGAGCAGGGGCGGATCCAACATGTGGGTAGGGGGGAGCCACACCCCCGCCCAAGCAAAATTTTCACAGTACAGTATATTAATCTTTGCCCCCATCCCCCTTCCCTCCCCCAACCATTTCCCCCCCCCCCCCCCTCCTCCCACTTACATTTGCTGGCTCCACCCCTGAATTCTCGAGGACTTTTATGGGAGAAACTATCTTGAAGGCTTTTTGAGGAAAAATAATCTAAAATTACTTATGAGAATTGAAAAATATTTGAAATAATTCTTGGGCAACCATAATAGGTATGTCTCTAATATTAATTTTAATATAATTTTTATTATTTATAGTATTTGACTTAAATATTTAAGTATTTATGTGAGATAATTTCATGGCCAAAATTGATATCACCTTCAACCTAACTTGACACAAATTACTTTAAAAAAGATTTAAACTTGGTTTGACTCAATAGAAATGAGAGCAGACAACCCACTCATTTGACAAACACTTGTAGAGTGAAGTTGTGAAAGAAATTTCGTGTGTTATTTTATTTGACAAAGATAACATTTATTCTAAAATTTAAATTTGTTAAAAATCTTAAAGCATGGTTGCTTATTGTTAAATTACAATATCACGATTAAAATCATGATTGAAATGAAGTTACGTCCTCTTCGGTTGAAATGAAATGGACGGCAACCATTGTTTTTCTTTTTTATTTTTTGTAATTTTTCAAAATCTGTAATCATTTCACCGTGTCAAATGGTGTCCATCACCTTTCCATTTCACTTTTATTAAATAAAAGAAAAACTAAAAATGACAACGTTTTGACTGGGACATAATAAATAATGGCCGAGGATGTCCCTTCCCTCACGGCATTCAAAGTTTCTGGACGGGTAAATCATATTAAAGTTTACTAAATTTTACTGTGTTTTTTATTTTAGTTATTAAATTTTAATTTTTTATAATATAATCACAAAAATTTAAAAAATTTTATAATATGGTTATAGATAAGATTTTTTAATTGATGTGATAAATAATAAAAATTATTGTACAATTATAACCAATCAAATTGTGTCACGTGTCAATATATAATAATATTTTATTAAAATATTATTACATAATATTTTTATTATTTATCACATCAGTGTCACATCACCCCATTTTAGTTATAAAGTGGCAAAAAAAAATCTTATATGTGATCAGATTACAAAATTTTTTAAACTTTTGTGATCAAATTGAAAACAATTAAAGTTTAGTGATCAAAATAAAAAACACACTAAAATTTAGTAATTTTTTATGTGATTTATCCGCTTCTGAGCCTTCACGAGTAGATTTTTGATATTTTTAATATTTATATTATTTTTGTTTTCGCATTACTATATGGACATATACATTTTTAGACAATTTAATTATGTAGTGTCTTGTGCGTCAGTCACTGGATACACTTAGAAAACATATTTAAGTAAATTGAGTGTATGGCTGAATTCATGCATATAATCGTTAAAAGTGCATTATTTTTTAATCTAAAGCATTTTTATTAGCTTGATGAGGTGTCTTGAATTTAAAAATTATGTATAATATATATATTTCATTCAAAAAATAAAATATTTGTATTGATTTTTATTTATGTCTTTAAAATACAAAAATAAAAAACATATTTCTTTTTTTTTACTTTTATAATCTCATCTTCAATCAAATACTTTGTTAAAGCAAACTAGAGTTAGCAACGAAACGGACCAAGGAGACTAGAGGTAGGCCGAGGCATGGATTCGCTGTCCTCAACCTCAACCCTTTTGTTCCCCGTCTCAATACCATGGCCCCGCCCCAATGAGGCGTGGGCAGGGTCAAGGCAACTTAAATGGGCAAAATAAATGTTTGCCCAATAAATGGGCAACTTAAATGGACAAGCATATGTATATAATCAATTTTCTTGACTTTTATGGCCTCTGAGAAAAACTTAAATGGGCAAAATAAATGTTTGGAATCACTTGGTTTGACATTTAATTTGTTGGCTGCCAGTTGTCAAATATAAAAAAGCAACTTATATATCTAATATTTATCAAAGGTGAACAAATTGAGAGGAAGCGTGAGATCCATCAGAAATAGGACCCACACACCCATCCCATCCTCTGCGCTAATCTATATTATTTGATACAAGTAACGTAACAAAGTTGCTTATATAATAATGGTTTGCTGACAATCATCCATAACATTCCAATCATCTAAAAAAAAGATTGGGGTGGGGTTTTCATCTTCATCTTTAAACTTGTCCATGGCTGCTGAATGCACAGTACAAGCGAGCTCATCACGGTACCCCTCCCCGCCACACCACAAATATGATGTCTTCTTGAGTTTTAGTGGAGTCGATACTCGTAAAAATTTTACCAGTCATTTGTTAGCAGCTTTAGAACGAAATGGTTTTCAAACATTTAGAGACGACAAAAAACTAGACAAAGGAGAAGATATTGAGTTGGGATTACTTGAAGCAGTTGAGGATTCAAGAATTTCTCTTGTTGTGTTCTCAAAAAGCTATCTTACATCAAGGTGGTGTCTTAATGAACTCGAGAAAATTATAGAATGCAAGAAAAAATTGCAGCATATTGTTCTGCCTATTTTTTACAAGGTTGAGCCATTAGACCTAGGAGCGCAGAAAGGTAGCATTGCAGGAGCATTGGCCAGCCATAGCGAAATCAATTCCAAGATGCAAAATTGGACAATTGCTCTAACTGAGGCTTCCTACTTGTCTGGTTGGGTCAAAACAAATATGGGGGAAAGGTATGGGTTTTTTTTTATTTTTTTTGTATTATTGTCTCCTTGCCATATTAATTGAAATGTTTACAGATTTTTTTTTTTTTTTAACTAATCTTGGACAAATTGGTAGGGATGAGACAGATTTAATTAAGGATATTGTTGCAGAGGTAGCAAACAAATTAAGTCCAGTGCATCTACATGTTGCAGACTACCCAGTTGGAATAATGTCTCGTCTACGAAAGCTTACTACTCTATTGCACCTTGAGTCATCAGAAAATATTCGTATTGTTGTTATATGGGGAATTGGCGGCATAGGAAAGACAACAATTGCAAAAGCTGCTTATAATAGTTTTTGTTGTCGATTTGAAGGCAATAGCTTTGTTGCAGAGGTAAGAGAAAATTCCAAGTAGGCAAATGGTTTGTTTCTTTTGCAAAAGCAAATATTATCTGATATCTTGAAGAACGAAAATTGTAATATAAGAAACTCTCATGAAGGGATTGAACTCATAAAAAGGAGGGCATTTTGTGGAAGAAAAGTTCTACTTATTTTAGATGATGTGGATCATATTCAACAGTTAAAAGCACTGGCTATTGATCCAAAGTTCTTTCATTGTGGGAGTAGAATCATTATAACTACTAGAAATATTTCTTCCCTCAACTCACTAAGATCAGTAGCTGAGGTATATACTCTTGAGCATTTGGATAAGTATGAATCATTTCAACTCTTTAGTTGGAATGCTTTTAAGGATCATCGTCCCATGGAAAAATATATGGACCTTTCAAACGAAATAGTGGAGTATGCAAAAGGCATTCCATTAACTCTTGAAGTTTTGGGTTGCTTCTTGTTTGGAAAAACAAAATCTAAATGGAGAAGTGCTATGGAAAAAGTGAAGAAGATTCCTCATGAGGATGTTATAGGGAAACTCAAGATAAGTTTTGATTCACTTAATAAAGAGGAGAAGAATTTGTTCCTAGACATAGCATGTTTCTTTGTAGGGATGAGAGAAAACTTTACTATACAAGTATTGCAAGCTTGCAACTTTTTTCCAGAAATTGGAATTCGATGCCTAGCTGATCGTTGTCTCTTAAAATTTGAGTTGGGATTTGAGCTTGGATATGAGTCTCAATTCAAGCATCTGATAGTAATGCATGATCTACTTAGAGACATGGGTAGAGAGATAGTTCGACAAGAGTCATTTAATTGTCCAGGTAAACGTAGCAGATTGTGGGATTATGAAGATGCTCTTGAAGTTTTGAGATATGATGAGGTTAGATCCATATCCATTAACTTCTCATATGCATTTGATGTCCTTTTTACTTGGTGTTATCATTGAAAAAAGCTAAAGGAAACAAGGAGAGAACATGCTAAAAAGAAAGACTGAAAACTACATAAATTTATTTGCAAATGTATGTCTTTTGTCATTAATAACCGAACATTTGATGTTTAAGAATGTCAATTGAACGTGCTAGTTCCTAATTCTGTTTTTTTCCCCACTAATGTAATGTTTTCTCCCTTGTTATCTATGCATTGGATTTTATTGGTAGGGAACGGAAGCAGTGGAAGGCCTCATTCTATTATCTTCCGATATAAATGGCATCAAAGTGAATGCAAAAGCCTTTCAAAAAATGAACAAACTTAGAGTACTTCATCTCAGTCACATACACCTTAATAGAGGTTATGAACATATATCTAGAAGGCTAGTATGGCTACGTTGGCACGGTTTCAATCTCAATTTTCTACCTTCTCAACTATACGTGGAAAATCTAGTTGCTCTTGACTTGAGTCATAGCATGATAAAACAAGTTTGGAAGGGAATCAAGGTAAAATCATTATTTCTTATTTCTCTATTTCAAATACTCACTTTTCATCATGTGATAATCAATTATTCCCTCTTCTTTATTTTCAACAGATTCTGGTTAAATTAAAATTTCTCTATCTCAGTCATTGTTATTATCTAACGGCAACACCTGACTTTTCTGGACTCTTTAATATGGAAGAATTGTTTCTTGACAATTGCATACGATTGGTAGAGGTTGATGGCTCTATTAGATGCCTCCAAAAACTTTTTGTTCTAGACCTTACAAGCTGTAAAAGGCTTAGAAAGCTCCCCTCAGGGCCTTGGATGTTGAATACCAAAATACTTAATCTGTCTGGATGCTCTAAATTAGAAGCTTTTGCTAAATTTCAAGGAGCAACATCGAAATCTGGATACTCATTGCTGTTATCTTGGGCATTGCGGACAAAGAGTGTGGATTCTATTGTTTTTTCACTGAACTCCGTACAAGGCTTAAGGTGCTTAAAGCTTTTGCGCATGGCAAACTGCAGCTTGTCAAATATACCCACTGAAATTGGGACACTGATCCAATTGGAATGTTTGGATCTTATGGGAAACAAGTTCTCTAGCCTACCAGACAGCATCAGTAACCTTACTAACCTAGTACACCTTAATTTGAATTACTGTACACGACTCCAATCCCTCCCAAAACTTTCGACAGGTTTGCTCTTTGTGGAAGTGCAGAATTGCCCATCTTTAGAAAGTGTATCACTTGAATCAGACTGGCAACACACGGACATGTTGTTTTACAATTGTCCTCAATTAGATGAGAACTATTTTGCCAACGAGCTTGGAAGAAATTTGCTCCATGTCTCGGTACTCTCTCTCTTTCTCTTTCATCACTTTGAGTGATTAATTTAGAACGTACTAATAATACCCTGATTTATGTGTAATTATTATAGGGATCAGGTACATTTAGTATTTCTATTTCAGGGGACAAGTTTATAGATTGGTTGCCGTATCAGACTACAGGATCAAGCATGTCCTTTGTAGTGCCACATCGTGCAAATCAAAGTTTAGTAGGGTGGATGTTTTGTTTAGTCTACAAAGTTGAAGCAGATTTTTGGCCCTTTCGTACCGAAATCCACAACAAAACCAAAGGCAATCGGATCAATCACAAACGAGAAGATAGCATGCATCCCAAATCGTTGGGATGCGGCCCCTTTAGAGATGGCACGATGCTTGGCTATGATATGCCATTTTGTCGGGAACATAATCAGGTCCAAGGTGGCGATGAAGTAGAGATTTCCGTTGTATCATATAATGTATTGCTCAAGAAGTGGGGGATTCATCCCATTTACCAGAATATTAAATATTAATTGCATGAATATTCATACATGTTGACAAGAGGCAAGAGTATGGATTGGTGACCAGTCTAGTACTAGTAGCGCTGTTCAACCATTGATCCAACACAACAGAATCATTGAGAAAATATAGGCTGTCTTTCATCCATGTTTTGATGGCTGGGCAAAAAACAATACTAATGGATGTTGTTTGATATTCCTAGAGAATCATTGAGTAAATAGGGTATCCTGTTCTACATTACAAATTATCGCTAGTAGAATTAGAATAGCTACTGAATCAAAAATAGAATACTATTCAAAGTTTCAATTAATATTTACAGAAAGAGATGATAAAGGGGTGAGGTGAGAAGAAGAGATCAATGTAACTCTGTTTAAATAATATGTATTGGTTTAAATAATATTATTTAAAATCTTCCTACCCAAATATATTCCTCTAAATTTTGTAATTTGAAATAGCAATATTTTTAAATTATTATCTCAAAAAGGATTATAATTACATGAATATATATATGATGGTAACTTTTTTTTTGTTTTTTATAAAAATTGCATGAATATTATTTTATGATACTAAATTATATGAGCTTGACTATCATACAAACTATAATTAAAAGATAATAATTACTACAATAATCAATTCAAAATATTGACTTAATAGAAGAAAAGGAGAAAACTAAGAACGAATTCCTCTCTTCAAGGTCAAGGTCAAAATCAATCACTTAGTCTCTGGTCTCCTGTTCAGGAATGCAACCAAATTCATATGCCACGCAGCACACGGCACAGGCAAGAAATAATTTCTTTTCTCAAGGTCAATTTTGTTATTTTTTTCAAGAATTTTGAAGGCCAACGTCAATCGAGTGTTCTCTAGGTAATAGGAAATGTAAATCAATCGGGTGCCATTGCCATGGAGCACACGTCCTACTTTTCATTTTAAAAGTTTCTTTGACCGTTGATTTATTCGATAACTTTTAGTCTGTCTTGGGATAAATCACACCAAAGGTCACAAAACTTTGGTGTCTTTTTCAGTTTGATCACTAAATTTTAATTCCTTGCAAAGTGATCACAAATTTTAAAATATTTTGCAATGTAGTCACTAAAGTGATTTATTGATGGTTCTTAGCCAAAATTATTGACGTGGCGCTGACGTAGCGTTGATGTGGCGATGATGTGACCATTGCCACGTCAGCAATTTTGACCAGAAACTGTTCAAAAATCACTTTAGTGATCATATTACAAAATATTTTAAAGTTTTATGATCACTTTGCAAGGAATTGAAGTTTAGTGATTAAATTGAAAAAGAGGCCAAAGTTTTGTGACTTTTAGTGTAATTTACCCGTCTGTCTTGTTAAATCAAGTTGATGAAGAGAATATATAAAGATTATTATTTAAATATTTATAATTTAAATTACTAAATCACTTAGATTCATAATATATATTTTTTTTTATAAAGAATCGTCCTATAAAAAAAAACACTCAAATAGAAAAATCCAAAAAACTGACCAGCAAGACCAAGAACACCAACCAAGATAAATCCTGCAAAACTCAGACAAAAAAAGCAACCTAAACTACCTTAAACCATACTAAAATAGGCACCAATTGCCCCCACGGGCATGGTTCTGTCGTAAAGTATGTAAAATTTCATAGGAATTATTAGAGATCAAATTCTTGTGGTGGCATTAATTACAATTCTTTTTTACGAAATTCTTATAGTGGCATTAATTTTACAAAATTCTTTTTTTGTAATCCATCTTGATTCTGTCATTCCGTGTCAAAATAGCGAAGAAATTTTTCATTCCTAAATTCCAAATTTCTTGTAGTGATTTGCTCTATGTGGAGGTATGAACTGAATGTTATGTTATGTGTATCTAGATTGTGACTGCATTCGAATTTATTCGACGAGCGAATCGGGGGAAGGCTGCCCGTCCCTAGGACAAGTTGGGCAAATCTTGAAACTTGAGTTATCAAAAAAAAAAAAAGCACCAATTGCCTCCATGGACATGGTGTCGCAGTAAAGCACTAGAAGATTAAAGTGAGTATCGAAAGTTCAAATCCCTATGAAAATAAGATTTTGGTGTGCCCCGTTGCCCTTCCAGGGATTCCGTCTACATAACGTAAATGGGGGTCCATAGAAAGGGCAATCGCTTTTTGAATATCTACTCTGAATGTGTATAGATTGTAATCACATCTGAATTTATTTGAAGAGCAAACCAAGGAGAAGGCTGCTCTCTCCCAGGACCAGTCAGACGAAGCTCGAAACTTGATTTATCCACACAAAAAAAACAAAAACAAAAACAAAAATAGGCACCAATTGCACTATTCATCCGATAGCAATTGAAATCAAATCATCTTGTGAGAAAATAAAGCAAAATGATAGCAACACAACCATTCTCAAAAATTTATATAGACGCGCTTAATGATTCCACTCAAGAGAATAGCAACAAGCAACAAAAGAGATCTCTCAAGTCTTTGATGACTCGACAGGGAAGGGCAGGTCCTTAATATCTTTCTTCACAAAAACACACACTTTCTGATATAACTAATTGATAATATCACATCAATAAAAACAATTTAATGTGGCTAATAAATCACTCTTTTCTTCCAGTGATAATGGAATCATGTTTTGTGATTTGAGCATTTGTGAAATTTCCATTTCGTTTCCTTTTAGTAAGGATTTTTGCATGCATGTGCCCAAAAAAATTAAATAATTTAGATTTATGTCAAATTAAATATGGATCAATTAAGTTTTGGATTTAATAACAAAATTATACGTTCTAAATTCACATATTGTTAAGAAGAGGAAACTTGTTAAATCAGTTTCTGATTATCGTTAATTAGCTAAACTAATTTTGGTTAGTTAGACTGGTTAGAAACAGAATTTTTGTTTCTGTTTTTTTTTTTTTCTCTTTCTTCTGCATATAAGTTCTATTTTTCGTTCATCAATGAGATCGGGGCATTCATTTCATAACACATATTTGAATGTCATCTACTCTAATCTCATAAATCCATGATCCCATCCAAATTCATGTTATAATTAATGTGTAAGGCTCCCGTTTGTTTGATGTAAAATAACATTTGATAACAATTTTATTTATCTTTTGGTATTTGAATAACAAAATTAAGTAAAATATATATCGGCTATCACTTGAATGATTAATTTTCTTGACCTTTTTTTACTGCTAAATGCCAAGAAAGCAAACTTAAATGCTTAATATATAATGGAATTGCTAGCAATCACAACATTCTGGCGGCCATCTGATCGATAAAAACAGTGAAGGTTTTGTTCATTCTTGGGTTTTTCTATGACTTGTATGACTCGTCAAAGAAGAGTAGTGTTCAGTCTCTTAGTGTATTCTTTGACGATGAAATCAGTCACTAAATTTAAAGTTGAATAACACAATAATAATGCAATCAAGTCAGTCACAATAATAATATGTTGTCCCAGCCGTATGATGCAGTTTTATCCTAAGCACACGGTGTCGTCCTGGAGTTAAAGCTTGGAGAAGTGCCTCCATGAGAAACCCTTTGGAGGAATGGTCCCTCAGAGGAAGAAGGGCCTCTCAAAGGTGAGGCATGTTGTGCAAAATAACGTAGGGTTATCTGGGAGAATGGTCTCCCATATTCTTCCCTAGGAGCTTAGTTTGACTAAAAGGATTACAATACTACAATAATTTCGAGTTTTAGCGATGAAAATATTCGGTCGTTAAAGTCAAAAATCCGTCGCTAAATCAATTTAGCAACGGACTTTGTCCGTCGTGAAAGTCATCGTCGTTAAATTTTTTTATGACAAATTCGTCGCCAATTTAGCAACAGAAATATTTTTGTCCCTAAATATAATTTTTTAAAATTTAGCAACGGAATCCGTCATTGATACTATATTTTTTTTCAATTTAGCGATAGAAATTTTTGTCACTAAACATATTAAAAAGTAAAAAAAATTAAAATTAAAATAATTATTTTTTAAAAAATTAAAATTATTTAGCCTAAAACAAATAAAAAAAATTAATAAAAATTAAAATAATTATTTCATTAAAAAATTATTTTAATAACAAAAATTATTAAAAAATAAAAAATTAAAACTTTGAGATTCATTGAATTTAACTTTACTTTAATAAAGCTACATAAAAAAACAATGAAAACTCCAGGACAAAAAAAAAAGCCAACTGCTTCACGCACACAGAAGACCGCACAAGCAACCGAGCCACAACTATTCATTAGTCAATCTTCCAACCAGAAATGGCATGAGAAGCACAGCCAACAGAACAATGGTGTTTTCCCATTCTTTTTCCTTCTATTTGTAACTATCGGCCGATTACAAAACTGATGGGAAACAGAAGTGGTGCACAATTGACATGCATTTATTCTACTTGAAGAAAATTTTATTAGAGGGACAACATTTGTGGTAAGAAATCAAATAGCGCCCCGGCAACAATGGGAAGAGGAAAGTGAACAGAGGAGAAAGTTATTTTTCATTTAGATGAAAGGTAAACAGTAGGAGTGTTAATGACTGCATGTTGGATTTTCTGGTCTGCCTGCAATTATCTTCCACCATAGCATAAATTTGCTTGGGATCAAACTTCTAATGAGTTCAAGCCACAAGAATAAGCCACTTGGAACATAGAAATAAATAAAGAAAAAGCAAAGAGATAATTTGTTCTGTTAAATTGGTGGGACATTTTTCAAGATTACATGTTCATAGGTCAGGCAAACAATAACCAGTGTGATGACACGATTCTAGCTAGATCATTTCACAATGACATCACCTGAATAAAGTAGTAGAGATCCTTAGCACATTGTTCATATTCTTTTCGACCGAAAAGACTCACAGTAGCAGCTGGTGCATTATCTGCATTCAATAAAAAATAGAGTTGATTTACAAGCATAACCAGCATTTGGAATTTGAGTACAGGATTATGTTGGCATAATGCTTTTAATGAAGAGGAAAGTTGTTAAAGTTAAACAAGTAAAATTACCAACCATTAGTTCATATACAAATTTTGCACGACGCTCGGCTTCCTTTAGTTGTTGCTCTTCCCATTGGTGGACATCCTCAATTTTCTTAGGTGAAGATACAGATATGGGGGGGTTGGCCATCAGTTGAACGTAGGGGTGTGTTTCCAGAGGCAGATGGTCGTTGTCGCCTTGGATGTTTTGTTATGAATATTCCATCAGGACAAAGTATCTAATGTGAATCAGAGAGAAAATAATAAGCACCCACACCTCCATTACTAAGATTTTCGCAAGTACAAATTTCCCTAAACAAAAGACACGCCAAACACCCCTTCTGGTTATAAAAGGCTGCCTAGTGAATAGTAAACTACTGACTCAAGTTTCAGGTTGTTTTACTTGCATGCCCATATGTAGCAAAAATATCAACTACTCCCTCACAGTTGCTTATCTGTGAGGCAATGATAATCGACGAGAAGCCGGTTGATGTTGCTCCCTTGTGAGCCTTATCTTAATGAATCCAAAATTGAAATGGGTTCCATAAGATTTTGTGAATTTTGTTTAAAATGAAGCAAGTAAAACCAAAATTAAAATAACATTGTGAATTATGAAATTAGAGTCAAGACCTGTTAAAATCTCAATCCTCTTTTATGCTACCAAGTATTCAGAACTCCAAACAAGGGAGAATTCATAAAAAACATTGAGAAAAAAATAAACAGGCATCTTAATTCAAGAAGGTTGTGAAGGATAACCTGCTCAATTAATCCGCCTGACCACTGTTCCCCCCACCGTAAAAGTTGGATTTTCTCAATCAACCAATCATCAAAATAGCAAACTGATCAAACTTTTGGACATTCTGTCAAATATAAAAATAAACCTAATATTTAGGAAACAAACCTCTCAACTAAACCAACAACATAGCAAAATAGAACAATAACAGAACACAACACCAAAGATTGAATCAAAAGAACAAATCATAATATTGAATTTAAAATCAAGTAGAACACAACAACAAAGATTGAACCAAACCTCAAAAGATTGAACCAAAGTCACCCAATGAGAGCAAGGGAGCGAGCAAGCCATAGATGGAACCTCTCCAGCTATGGACCAAAAGGCAAGGGCGACCTGCGAGCGAGCAAGCCAGAGGCAAGGATGAGGGTGAGACAGCGAGCGAGGGGTTAGATTGAGGGCGAGGGCAAGCTGCGAGAGCGAGGGCAATGGCGAGCCACTGAGCGAGGGCGAGTCACGAGAGCGAGAGCGAAAGCGATGGCAAGGGCGAGGGCGAGCCACTGAGCGAGAGCAAGGGCAAGGGCGAGCCACTAAGCGAGAGCGAGGGCGAGGGCAAGCCAGTAAGCGAGGGCGAGCTGCTAGAGGCGAGAGTGAGGGCAAGGCAGCGGCCAAAGGCGAGGGCGAGAGAACCAGAGAGAGGACCCAAAGATCGAAGGAGAAGAAGGCAAGAGAGCCAGAGAAATGGAGACACAGAGAGGGATAAGGTCCTTCCAAATTGGAATACAGGAACATACATATCCAAAAACTTCATATTATAAACAAGCTTACTTCTAATATGAGTGATAACCATTCTTATAATATTTTTTAAGACTTTTAAAGCCATACACTTCTCAAAATAAACAAAGGGCGTCATTAACATACAAAAATGATTGACCTTCGACACCGGCCCTCCACACAAATCCCAAAATCTTTAGGTTGGGGGAGATCTCGAGACACGTCTAAAATCAACTTCAAGCCCTACTAGACTTCCCTTCTGCTATAGATTTTCCCTTACCTGGAATGACAACAATCAAACAAGCGAGTCACAAGGCTCAACAAGCATAAATATAGCAAAAGGAATAAGATAGACGGATCCCTGAAGGCATGCATAAGATAAGAGTCAAGGGAAGACTACCACCCGACATTTAAAAACAAATCTTTTGATCATGCCTTCCTCAATAATAATACCTCAAAAATTGGTATTTCATCACTTAAAAACAATGCACGCATTTAATTCATAGAGTGATATTCACACAATTTACGCAATGGCATAACATTCTTTTTCCATACATGACTCATAGTAAGAAGTCATCAACCCATGCTCATGCAATATTATATAATGATAAAAATACATGCGCCACTTTGGCCTTCTAGGCCTCCACATCCATGAGATTATGTGAATACATATATAGCAAAATTCCTCAACCACCCACAGTGGCAAGAGAATTAATTAACGGGTTTATGGCCACCTCACCCGCGTCAGGCGCTCAATGGGATATCCCGTCTCACACTTGCAAAACTTAGTCGTCGCACCAAAATAATAATAAGAGACGCAAAGATAATGACAGTAATGCATCACACAAGATAAGAGATTTATGTGGACATGCCAATCAAAAACATTACTTAACAACTTCCCTAAACGAGCTCGTTATGGTTAATATAGATTTAGGAAATCCTTAACTAACCCAAAAAATATCCAAAGTATATGATATTGTATATCAAATTGAATCTCTTGAAGTCTAGTTTATGATGCTTTAAACGGATCACAATTCTGAGTTCTACATCAAAAGTTATGGGCGAAACAGCAGAGCACGCGCAGTGTAGTCAAGTTGCAGCTGAGTCGACTTGGGGGAAATCCGAGTCGATTTGAGCCGAGTCAACTTGCCTGAAACCGAGTCGACTTGGACCAAGTCGACTTGACTGACTGGACGAGTCGACTTGGCCGAAAATGGGGAAAAGGACCACAAAAAAAAAGCTTCGGCTACTACAAGTCAACTCGGCGCAACCCGAAATGCACAAAATGAATACAAAACACCCAAAACCACTCATGGCTAATCCCCTAACCCCCAAGTTTCCATTCCATTAATGAAATATGAGGAATAACAAGCCCCATGGAGACCAAAAACAAGACTCCATGACCTCTTGAAGGAAACCCACATTTTTAGAAAAAAGGTTGAAACAACCCACTCAACTCAAGCTTTAAAAACACCATTTGGAGATTTGAAAATATCAACTTGGTTACACGTGAGGACATAATCTTGCATTAAAAGATAGAAGAAGAAAAGATGAATGCTTGTCTTTTTGATGAAAAAAACTCAAGAGAAGGAGAAGCACTCCAAGATCTCCAAACCTCCCAACCTTAAGAGCTTGATTCTACCTTGGAAGAAAAAGAGAATGATGAAAAAGGAGAAGAAGAAAGAGTTTGCCGAGAGCACCAAGAAAATGAGAGAGAGAATGAGAAGATGAATTGAAAAAGGAGCAAGAGGGCATTGCAAGCCCTCTCGCCAGCCACCTAAACCCAACCACTTTGCCCCATTTACCCCTTACACAACACTACTTTATCATACCCATTTTGGTCTTTTGGCTTATTTCCATTTTCATATCTTTTTTTTTTTTCTTATTCACAATTTTGCACACAATATACATATATATATATATATATATTTTTCAAGGCCCACTTTCACCCCATGGCCCAAACCCATACAAAAGCTCAATTCATTTTAGGCCCATGAAATTTCTCTCAATCCACCACTTTCATTGGCCTTAAACACTTGGGCCAAGCCTGCTTAATATATCACCATTTATGATTTATTTTACACATTCTCAACAATTTACTTTCAAGAAAATTTTAACCAAAAACATAATATATATATATATTATTTAATGGCATCCTACTATTAAGGTCCACATGAAATGCATTACAAAAAAAGTATATTTATCATCTAAGACCCATTAAACGGGTCATTACGGTGAGGGCGAGGGCGAGCCACGATAGCAAGGGCGAGGCAACGACCGAGGGCGAGAGAACTGAGAGAGGCAGAGATCGAGGGAGAAGAGGGCGAGAGAGCTAGAGAGGGAGATGCAGAGAGAAAGAAGGGTTTTCTGGGGGAGGGAGGGAAAGAGGCGGGGGGATTCCCGCCTCTTTAATTTATTTAATATTTAATATTAAATAAAAATAATATAATTTACTAAAATAATTATTAGTATTTAATTGATAAAAATAATACCATTAAAAATTATAATAATGGATAAAATAATTTAAATTATGATGATTATAAAATAATTTAAATAATAATTTATTGTAATCATTTAAATTGTCATAATAATATAATTTAAATCATTGCATTTCAAATTAATATTCATTTAAAATATCATTATATTATAAATCTAATAATTATAATAAATTAATTTGATATATTAGATTATTTATTATTAATTTATTACATCAAATAATTAATTTTTTTATAAATAATATTTATATTAAACGAAAACCACATAACATCCACAGATTATCAGGATATCCCAAGTCTCACAAAAAAATAATGAGACAAAACTTATAAACAACAAAAGTAAAATTAAACACTAAAAAGAGAATAAATTTAAAAAACTAACGATATACGACTGTCATACAAAGAGGTCAAATGATAATAAACAAAACAACGAAAAGCTCGACGCACGAATATGAGCATTTATAGAGTTTAGAAATGGTTTTCATAATACTTTCATAAAAAATTAGACATTTTGTGAATTTATTTTAAAAATAATTTTTTTCTAATAAAAATTGTATGTTCGAGTTAAATTTTAAAAATCATTATTATATGTTGAATTTATACTATTATTGTTAAGATATAATAATGATTTTTTTTATGCAAAATAATGTCTCGATCAAGATGCAAGAGAATTATCTCTTGGTGTCTACAAGAGCCTTGCAAAGAGAAAAATAAATTTAGGACGCAAATTATATCACTTGCAAACTTTTTGATGCATAAGTCAGTCTTTGTGTTCAAAATAAAATTATAAATTCACTAAGAATGTGACATGTATTAACTTAGCATTAACTTCTCTTATTTATAGAGAGCAAGAGACTGACAAGGTAACCCTTAGACTTCTTTCTAATACAATTCCCTAATATTATTTCATTTTTTGAGATTTCTGAAATTTAGATTAATCAAAACTTTAACAATATTATGGTTTTTAAACTTTTTATTTATTTTTCAAATGTAGTGTTTGTTTACATTTTGCACACATTTAGAATTTAATAATATTATGATTTTTAAAATTAATATATTCATTTAAATTAAAAAATTTAAATTTTATAAATTATTATTTAATTTTTTAAATATATTTAAATGTATAATTTTAATTTTTTATTTAATTTATTTTATTTTTTAGCAACGGGTTTTGCCTTGTCTCTCAATTTTAATTTCTTTTATTTCTTTGTGACTGATTTTGCCTGTCACTAAATTTTAATTTTTTTATTTAATTTGTTTTATTTTTTAGCGACAAATTTTGCCCTGTCGTTAAATTTTAATTTTTTCATTTAATTTCTTTTATTTTTAAGAGACGGGTTTTGCCCCGCCACTAAATTTTAATTTTTTTTTAATTTCTTTTATTTGTTTGCGATCGGTGTTGCCCGTCGCTAAATTTGAAATTGTTTTTTAATTTCTTTTATTTTTAGCAACGAGTTTGACCCCATAGCTAAATTTTTATTTTTTTATTTTATTTATTTTATTTTTGAGCGGCAGGTTTTGCCTCGTCGCTAAGTTTTAATTTTTTTCTTTAATTTCTTTTATTTTTTAGCTAGGGGTTGGCCGTCGCCGATTCTGTCGCTAAATTTAGTGACGGGATGTCCGTCGCTAATTCCGTCACTAAATTAAAAAAAAAATTAGAGACGAAAACTCCTTTGCTAGCCGTCACTAATTAGCGACGGAATAATTCCGTCACAAAACACTAATTTTCTTGTAGTGATAAGTCTATCTTTGTGTTCAAAGTAAAATTATAAATTCACTAAGATTGCGACATGTATTAACTTAGCATTAACTTCTCTTATTTATAGAGAGCAAGAAACTGGCAAGGTAATCCCTAGACTTCTTTCTAATACAATTCCCTAACATTATTTCATTTTTTGAGATTTCTGAAATTTAGAATAATCAAAACTTTAACAATATTATGGTTTTTAAACTTTTTATTTATTTTTCAAATGTAGTGTTGGTTTATATTTTGTACACATTTAGAATTTAATAATATTATGATTTTTAAAATTAATATATTTATTTAAATTAAAAAATTTAAATTTTATAAATTAGTTTTTTTTATATTCATCTCATGTTTAAATGTATATTTTATTTTTTAAATATATTTATACATTAATATATTTCATTTCTTATATAATTTAAATATTTATATATTTAAATGTTCCTCTCAAGTTTTAATATTTATAAATTAATTGACTAAAAAATAAAAGAAAATAAAAGGAAAATTAAAATTTGACAGCAAAGGATTTGGAGTCGCTAAAAGAAAATTTTTATTTTTTTAATTATTTTTTATTATTTAAACAAATATTAAAAAATATTTTTAATTTTAGCCAAAGATTAATATTTTTGTCTCTAAAATTAGCAACAGAAAAGTGTTTCCATCACTAAATTTTAATATATAAAAAAATTAAATTAAATTTTAATTTAGCGACAGAATTGGTTTCCGTCACGGAATTAGTTTTCCCTCGCTAAAATAGCAAATGAATTAATTTTTCGTTATTAAAATTAGAGACAAAAAATAGATTTCATCGCTAAATAAAAAATTAATTTTATTTTTTTATTCTTATTAAAATTTAACTACCGAAACAATTTTCTATCACTAAAATTAGTGACAGAAATATTAATCCGTCGCTAAAAATCTAAGAATTTTTTAGTTTTTAATTTTTTAATTAGTTTAGCGATGGATTAATTTTTCATCACTAATTTCACACAAAAAATTTCTCCTAATCTGTCACTATTCCTTCACAAAATAGCGAAGGACATATCCATTGCTAAATCCCGATTTTCTTGCATGAAGCTCGAGATGAGTCCAAAAGAAGACAAATGGCTATTGCCTCAAGATTTGTGGATAAAGATGGGTTTATCAAAAAAATGTTCTTTTAGGCTTTATTCATTGACGAAGGAATATTTTTAGTCCTTTCTAATCATAAGTTAGATGTTCAAAATATCCAAGAGCTGGGCTATGACCAGCAAATAACATGAGGGGTGAATGGAATGGATTACAAGTTTTGGTCTGTAAAAATCTCCTTATGTTTATTATGTGTTGGAAGTGTGTGTGTGTGTGTGGTTTTTATTTTATTTTTTATTTTTCTTTCTTGCTTGGTCCCCAAGATGTTCTAGAACAACTTGGCCCCCAAGTTCTTCTAGAAATACTTGGCCTCCAAGCACTTCTTGATTAGCTTGGACTCCAAGTTTGGTGATGGCCTATATATATTGGTGTGAAGTTTTCATTCCTCCACAAGCTCTCAAGTTGTTCTCTCTTCTCAAGTTTGTCTCTCATTCGAGTTTTCTTCTTTGAGTATTGGAAAAACTTGTTTTTCTTGAGTTTTTCCATCATTGAGAGCGAGCCCGTCTTGAGTTCTGCTAGCTCTGGTCGTTCATGGCTGCCGTTCACCGGAGAGGTCGTTTCATCCGGCTGAGACAGTCGCCATAGTCTGCTTGCCGTTGGTGCAAGACGCTAACTGTTTTCAGGACAGCGCAAAGCGCGACTCGACCTACTTTTGGTCATGCCTCTTCACGTTCCAAAAATTTGTTCCCGATTCCTTGCTGTGAGTGTTGCTGTTCAACCGTCTTCTCCACTTTGTTGTTCGGTCTGGTAACATCAATTATTGTTTGCCTGTTGTCGCTATTTAGAAGTTTCTATTGCTGTCTATATCTGTATTCAGTTGTTGTGGTTTGAAGTTAAATATTGTAATTTAAGTTTCTAATACCGTAGCGGGTTAGAATTGATATTCTTGTATCGAGTGGGTTATTTCTGTAGTAGACGAATTATTCTAGTGAAATTTTATATATATGCTCTCTGTATCCCTAACATTATGTTCATTGCTAAGCTCATCGTTTACAATTGGCATTAGTGGTTGCATCTAAAGAAATCATCCTCATCTCTCATAATTTAATAAAATTAACTTCTAACTATTGTTAGTGTTTCACGTAATTAAGCAAAATGATGAATTGATTGTTGCACAAGCTATTGAAATCACTTATTTGATTGTCATTGATGAATTGGAACATGGGAAATAACTCAAATCAAATTGTCACTTTACAATGACCTGGATATACTTGTTGGAGTTCTCACTTGACATTCGTTTGTAGTTTGATAAAGTTGTTTAGTGCAACGTGTGCAGTTCTACTTAATATCATTAATGAAGGAATATCTCCTGCTCAACACGGAAGATGCAGATATTGTTTATGGGGTATTGACTTCTTTTGAATTTGGTTTCATATTCTTGCATCTCATGAAGGAAATTATAGAGATTATTAATTCACTTAGTCAAGCATTACAATGTCAATCTGAAAATATTTTGAATGTTATATTTTGCATCTTGTGTCATCAACAAAAGCTCTTATTTAAAATTTGAGAGATAATGGGTGCAATACATCACTTGAAAAGGTAAAATCATTTTGTGAGATGTCCTTAATTTCGATGAGCTTTATGTTACAAGAAGAGACCAAGTTCGTCATCAACAAGATGAAATTACCATTGAGCATAACTATTAAGTGGATATTTTTAAATGCTACTATAGATTCTCAACCACAAGACTTGAATATTAGATTTATTAAGCACACAATGAAGCTACTCGTTCTTAGCTCTGCTTTAGATCCACGTAATGGGCATAAATCTCTCTCAAAGTTCATGATGTTTGCTTGATGATGGAGAAATTTTATCCACAATATTTTACTGATCATGAAAAGTTACAATTGAGAATGCAACTTGAACACCATCAACACTTTGCAAAGACTTTTAGATTTTCAAATTTTGTCAACTGTTTCTAATTTGTGTTAATGGTTGGTCAAGACTGGAAAAGTACAAAACTATCCACTTGTTTATAAATTGATTACACTCTTATTTTCTCTTATATTTTGTATTGTGATAATAGAACGTTAATTTTAGCTACGAAGATTATAAAAAGTAGATTGTATAGCAAAATGGGGAATGATTTTGTAATATCCCGAATTTTGGAGATAAATGATTATGGGGTATTTTGAGATTTAAGAAAAAAAATAAAATAATAATAATAATGATAATGATAATGATAAATTAAATTAAATTAAATTAAAACAAGTGATATATATATGTATGTATGACCGTGCGTGGCCTCCAAGCAATCTACAGTAACATTTTCTATCAAATTAAAATAGAGAAGGGAATGAAGGAGATGGCTGAATCGACCATGGCAGCAAGCTGGCCGAGAGATCGGGTGAAAGAGAGAGAGAGAGAGCTTTGTGAGAGAGAAGGAAGATCGGCCATGGCAGTAGCTGCCATGGCCGACAATTGAAGCAGGCAGCAGCGGCTTGAAGAAGCCGTGGCCATGGCCGACGCTGGAACGGGGCGAGGCTACGGCTAACGGTGAGGGCAGCGCTGGTGATATTTTACTCTTGAGTAATAAAATGGTTTTGATAATGACTATATGAAAATCAATTTCTACTATGTGGATTATATGAATGAGAAAATGAATTTTTAGTATATAATTTTGAAGCAAAATATGAAAACTTATAGAAAAAATATTGAGTATGGTTGAGAGTGATTTGTTTCAAAATATACTTTTGATAATCTCAACTTGCTTTCAAAATAATCAAAATGAGGATTCAAAAGAATCAAATGATGATTTGATAAATTTTCAATCTTTTCAAAAGGATAGTCGACTATGTTTTTCATTCTGTTGACTATGCCTGAAAATAGTCGACTATTCTGTTTGATCTATTGACTATTCAAGGCATTTGTCGACTATTTTTACATCTGTCGACTATCGAGTAAGGATAGTCGACTATGGCTTTTCATCTGTCGACTATTTTTGTTCATAAGTTTCAAAATTTTCTTCACATTTTTGTATCTGTCGACTATTTCTTGTTTTACTTGTAAAAATAGTCAACTATGCATTTTCTTTTTTCGACTATTTCTTTTTGCAGAAAGCTATAACGGCTAGTTTTTCAAACTCCAACGGTCACAAACAGTTACATTTCTCTTCAATCTTTTGGGAAGCCTATATATACAACTCAAGGAGCATCAAGAGAAGACTAATGGACGGGAATGAAATAATTTGAGCTTACTGTTACTCTCGTTTATATTTACAGTGATTGCGCTTTAATTTTTTTCTCTCTTTAAGGCTTTGATTTTAACTTGTATTAATTCTTTCAAGCCTTATTTTTATTGTGAGAGAACTTGTAACTAAGAGTGCCAACTCTTAACATCTCATTTACATTTGTATCACTCTTATTTTTCCTAGCTTTGTGCTAGAGGACTTGCTCGTTGAAGCAAGGAGCTGTAATTCCTAGCTAGGTACTAGAGGGCTTGCTTGTATATGCAAGAGGTTGTAATTCCTAGTCTTGGACTAGAGGACCTATTTGGTTTAAGTAGGGGTTTTAGTTGATTGTTTGCAAAATCCTTAGTGAAGAGCTAAGATAGTGGATTAGGCTTGGGTTAAGTCGAACCACTATAAATCCTTGTGTTTCTTGTGCTTGTGCCCTTTGATCTATTTATCTTTCCGAGCATTTCGTTTTTCCTCACTTAATTCACATATTTATTTGTGTAAACTTACATCTTTCATTTTGTATGGTTAATGTTTTAAATCACTAAAACCTCAATTGGGTCAAAAAGGATTTCAAGTTTCTACCAAGTTTTTAAAATAACCAATTCACCCCCCCTCTTGGTGTGTGCCATAGCACCTCCCGTTCTAACAATTGGTATCAGAGCCTAACTCCCTATTTCAAGGTCTAACAACCTAAGGAGAGATCCATGGCTCTTAAGGAAGGTTATCCTACTAATGTGGCACCTTATTTTGATGGTTCTTATTATGATTTTTAGAGAAAAAGAATTTGTATTTTCATGACATCCATTGATTGTTATTTGTGGTATATTGTGGAAAATGGTTTTGTTTTAAAACCAAAGATGAAATGGGATGATCGTGATAAAATGAATTTTTCTTTAAATATTAGAGCTATGCATATTTTACAGCATGCCCTAAGTGATGATATTTATGTTAAAGTTTTTAAGTGCTCTAGTGCTAAAGAGATATTGAGTACTCTTGATTCATTATATCTCTCTGACAAATCTTGTGAGCATGTTGATGAAAATTTACAGGTTGAAAATCCATTGAATCATCAACAAAGAGAGGATGAAGAAAGCTCTAATCCTATCTCGTGTTTCATAGATCAAGAAGAAAAAGAGGTAACCTCTACTTCTATTTATGTTATTGATGATAATGATGACAGTGAGAATTATTTTTCAAATGAAGAGCTATTGAATGCCTTTAATGATTTATACGTCAAATTTGAAAAGTTATGTTTGAAAAATAAAACTGTTCAAAAGAAATTAGATTTATTGTCAAATGAATTGGAAGTACTGAGGTCAAATAATGAATATTTTCTTGCTTCCAATAAAGAATTTTCAAAGGAAAGTGTTCTGGAAGAATTTGAATTGAAATCCTCAAATAGTGCATTAAATGAGAAATCCAGTTTAAAAGAGGAGATTACTAACTCATATGATCATGACAAAGGTGTTGAAATCTTTCATAGTTCAAGAGCAAAAGTTTAAAGCTCACATTTACACACCTATCGTGAAATCAAATGCTTTTATTGTTGCAAGATAGGCCACATGGCATTTTGTTGTCCTTTTAAAAGGAAATCAACTAGTGGTCCTAATTTAAGATGGATTCCTAAGGAAAGTAAAGTATCAAATGTTTCTCATTCTAATCCTCAAGAATCCAAGCAAGTTTTGATACCAAAAAATCCTCATGTTAATAGAAATATGGATAAGGATAAAAAGCAAACTATTTTCATAAAAAGGAAACGTAAGTCCTTTGCTTCACATCCTAACTATTGGTATCATGTTTTTAACAAAGATTTTATAAGGAACTATCCCAAGGCTCTTAAACAAGTATGGGTTCCAAAGGGAACCTTCTATGCTAACAGTGGTGATCCCAAGGTGGTTTGGGCACCAAAGGCTTGTGGATAGTTATTTGTGTAAGTTGCTTGACATCCAAATGAACTTTAAAGAGAAATTTTTTTGTGGATGAGTCAAGGATGAAGGAAAAGGGGATGAAAAGAAATTCAATCCCAAAAGATGTATTGTCATCTAAGAGTAAGATTTTATTAAACAGAATATTGGTGGTATGTTTCTATCCCTAACCTCCCTATGCTTATTAGTTTTTGGTGATAATGAATTATGAGTTTTCACTTTATGATATTGTTGAAAACTTGTACTTATTTCTAAAATTTAAGGGAGAAGTATAATGTTTTGATATACGCTTATGAGTAAAGGGAAAATGAAGTTTATTGATATATGCTAGAAATACTTTCTTGATAGATGTTCCTAACTAGCATAAGTCAATTATGTGATAAGAGATATAAATATGTTTTAATGCTAATTCATGTGAAGTATCCATTCACAAAGCAAATGAAATGAAGATCATAGAAAATTGTATAGAAATTGTGCATAGACTTATTCTCATCTAGTATAAGAGAAATGCCTAGTATCATTCATCTCTCTCATCTATTTATCTATGGCATAATGAACTAAGTCATGCAAATATGAATATGCTTCTATAATCTATCCAAACATAATCTTGTTGAGAAGGATCGCCTAAGTCTAAATATGGAAAAGACCACAATTGTGGTGCATGAATGAAAGGCAAATAAATAGATATATTATTTAAGCCTAAACATTAAGTAACAACCCCTAGGTCTCTAACTTCACTTTATTTAGATATTTTTGGTCCTATGAGAACACTAAACTTAGGTGAAAAATAATATGTGCTAGTTATTATGAATGATTACTCTAGGTTCACTTGATAATATTTCTTGTATGTAAGAGTGATATTTAGGTCATTTGAAATATTTTCAAGAGACAAAAGTATATGTATTTCAAAAATTAAAAGCAATCATGGGGAGAATTTTGAAATAAACAATTCAAGCACTATTGTAAGGAAGATAGTATCAATCATAATTTTCTAGTGCTAGAACAAAATGAGGTAGTTGAAAAGAAAAATAGATCTTTACAAGAAATGGCTAGAATTGTGCTATGTGACAAAATTCCTTTTTAATCTAAGCCATTAACACCTCATGCTATATGTTGAATAGGATTTCTATAAAGCCTATCTTAAAAAAAAAACCCTATGAGTTATAAACCAAATATTTCATATTTTTATATTTTTTGTAGTACATGTTTTATCCTTAACAATGGTAAAAACTCTTTAAGAAAGATTTGATGTTTAGAGTGATGAAAGAATTTTCTTAAGATATTCTACTCAAAGTAAAGCATATAGAGTATTTAATAATATGACTCTAATTGTAGAAGAATCTTTTCTAGCTATAGTTGATGATGTGAGATAGTGTTAAAGATTCAATTCTTAGTGAAGATTGTGATTTAATGTTAATATGCTTAAATGTTTAATGAAGAAAACATAGTCCATGAAAAGAAAGAACAATCATTTTCAAAAGGAAAAATTTGTAGAGAAATGATATTATTGGAGATCCTTCCAAAGGTATTAGGACAAGGGCATCCATTATAAATGAATGAAAAGTTGCAACCTTCTTACCTCAAATAGAAATATCATAAACAAAAACTTCTATTTTGAAACCTCCTTGTTTATATTTCAAAACTTGTCTCTCTGCATTTCAAATCTAAGTTTATTACTTGCAAAAAGGGATTGTCTTTATACGGTTGATACCTTATCGTGCCATTTCAAGGTCTTGAGGTTTAACAAAGCCGTGGCCTTCACCGGTGACATTCCTTCATTTGAAAAAGATTTTAAAAAAAATTATTATTATTCTTTTTAAATTTCCCACCCTCTTATAGAAATTCTTATTTCCATTCTCAAACCAAATGGGTGTTTAGAAAAGACTAGATTAGTATCTTAAGAGTTTAGTCAAGAAAAAGGAGAAAATCATGATGAAACCTATGCTCCCATAGCAAGACAAGAATCCATAAGAATGTTGTTGGCATTGCATGCCACAAATCCTTTAAGCTACATAAAGAATGTCAAGAGTGCATCTTTAAATGATTATAAATGAGAAAATGTGTTGCTTTATTTCTCAAATAGAACCCAAAAATATTAAGGAAACTCTAATGGATGAAAATTGGTTTATGGCTATGCAAGAAGGGCTAAATAAATTTGAAAGAAGTGGTGTATGCAATTGGTTCCAAGACCTAAGGATCACCCAATCATAGTAACCAAAAGGGTCTTATAAACAAAATTAGAATTAAATCTAGATTAGTAGTTAAAGGGTACAATCAAGAAAAATGAATCAAGTATAATGAGTCTTATGCCCTCGTAGCTAAGTTAGAAGCATTGAGAATATTATTGGCATGTGCATGTCATAAGAAGTTTAAGCTATTTCAAATGAATATTGAAAGTGCATTTTTGAATGGTTAAAAATGAGGAAGTATATGTAGATAAATTCTCTTGGTTTTGAGAATTCTCAATGAAATGATCATATGTTCAAATTTTCAAATGAAGTATATTGTTTAAAACAAGCCCCTAAGTCATGGTATGGAAGTTCTAGCAAGTTTAGTCTGGAAGAAAAATTTGAAAGAGCTCAAAAAGATATATCATTGCTTCTAAGCCTCATAACAAGGATGTTTTAAGAGTCCAAATCTATGAACATCATGTTTTGGTTCTACAAATAAATCTCTATGGAATCAATTTTTCAATCTAATGCAAAGAGAACTTAAGATATAAAGAAGATGAAGGGATCTTTATGTCTAAGCAAAAATTACATATTCTTAAGAAATTTAATATTTTTGAAAAGTGGCATCTCAAAAGAGTGGTACATCAAACCTAGACAATTATGAGAAATGTCAAATGGTGGAAAATGAGCTATATAGAAATATGATTGGACTTTTGCAACATTTGATAGCTACTAGGACGAACATCATGTTTAGTGTTTACCTATGTGCTAGACTTTAATCCAATCCTAAGAAATCCCATCTTGGAGGCAAAATAGCTAAAAAAAACACTAGTAATCCATGGCAAGTTATAAGAAATTTCCAGTGTCTTTGTTTAGAAGGAAGTGAATTTCCATTCCATTCTCTTTCACTAAAAGCGATTATATAGTTGCTCGAATCCTATGAATGGAACAAAAAGACTATGACATAAATTCCCACAATATTCCAAATCAAATGTGCCAATACAAATGCTATAGCCCTAGCAAAAATTCAAGGAATCTTGCTCAAGAAGAAAATATCAATTGGTATCATGTCCAAATCTATTGGAAATCATTTTCTAGATAAATCCCTATTAATCCTTGAGTTCTAGTGATTTTATCTGAAGAAGTTTCGAAACATCATATCATTCTATTTCGAAACCTTTGATTCAAAGAAGTTTAGATCCTTCATGTTTTTCAAATCTATCATTGGTTAAATCAAAGGGCTTCGTCGTCAATCTCTTAGATCTCAAAAAAATGATAAATGATATATTCTTGATGGCATATAGTGTTTATGTCTTGAATCATTTATAATACTATTTTTCTTGTATGAAATAGCTTGATTATCCTTGTGTGACATATGAATACTTGAGCATGAAATCATGCTTTATTTGCTAAAGGATCATCTTGCTTCTTGAAGTTATCTATATGTAATGATCCTATGTGATTACAAGTATGGCTATAATCATTAAAAGACCAATATATGTTCTTAAAGCCTATCTTTAATGTCTCTTGTATGAAATCTGTCATAACTTGTTTAGAGTTACACTTTTGGATGACCACTTATTCTTTGAACATATATATATGAGTGCATGTGGTTCATTCCTCAAATTTATGATCATTGTCATATTTTACTCTTGCAAAAATCATTTGAATTGAGACAAATTGCTATTCTATTTTTATATGAAAAATGTCTCTATATCTTAAAACCTCCCGTATAAGTTTAAAGGGGAGTCTTTTTCAAAGAGAGTCTTTCTATTTGCTTGAAATGATTTATTTCACTCCTATATTGATCATTTAATGTATATGCCTCTTATATGATGAATGACTATGCATTTGATCTAGTGCTTTGATTGTTTAAATATGAGTGATTACTTTGAAAGATATAGATTGGCTCTGATATGATCATGAGTTCGTAATATGGTATGAAAAAATTTTTTGGCATCTCATGAAAAAGTTTTTTTTATATATATATATATGACGTGCTCAAAAATTATGTTTGATATTAATAATGTCATCTTAAGGGGGAGTTATCCCTAGTTCTTAAAACTATCTTTACTTGGTTATGTTTATCTCCAAGTCATTTCTATTGAAAAAATTTGTGAAATCATTTGAAATGTTTTCATTTAAAAATGAATTTTTTTTTCAAACTATCATGGGGGAGAGTTAAAAAGGAGGAGAGATATTATCTTTTGGTTTAAGGAGGAGTCTATTATTTCTTTTAAAAAAGATTTACCTTTTTTATTTATGATAAAAAGGGAGAGAGATTTGTTGACAGATTTACCAGTTGCTTTTGTTATATGGTTTGTTAAACTCAAACTTCACTTTATGAATGAATGTTTTAATATTGACATTTTACTCTTATTAATGTATGTCTCAATCGGGTTGAATGATTTAGTTGAATTATCTATGTGCAGCTTGGTTCAAGGGGGAGCCTCAATGTGTTTCAAAAAGAGGGAGTATTCAATTTATTTGATATTGACAAAAAGGGGGAGATAAAATAAGTGAATTGATTTTCATAATTTTCATAATTGTTTTGTCATCATCAAAAAGGGGGAGATTGATATTTTACTCTTGAGTAATAAAATGGTTTTGATAATGACTATATGAAAATCAATTTCTACTATGTGGATTATATGAATGAGAAAATGAATTTTTAGTATATAATTTTGAAGCAAAATATGAAAACTTATAGAAGAAATATTGAGTATGGTTGAGAGTGATTTGTTTCAAAATATACTTTTGATAATCTCAACTTGCTTTCAAAATAATCAAAATGAGGATTCAAAAGAATCAAATGAGGATTTGATAAATTTTCAATCTTTTCAAAAGGATAGTCGACTATGTTTTTCATTCTATTGACTATGCCTGAAAATAGTCGACTATTCAAGACATCTGTCGACTATTTTTGCATCTGTCGACTATCGAGTAAGGATAGTCGACTATGGTTTTTCATCTGTCGACTATTTTTGTTCATAAGTTTCAAAATTTTCTTCATATTTTTGCATCTATCGACTATGAGAATGTGTCTGTCGACTATTGAAAATTTGTGTTATAAGATAGTCGACTATTCGTTTTTGTCTGTCGACTATTTCTTACTTTACTTGTAAAAATAGTCAACTATGCATTTTCTTCTGTCGACTATTTCTTTTTGCAAAAAGCTATAACGACTAGTTTTTCAAACTCCAATGGTCACAAATGGCTACATTTCTCTTCAATCTTTTGGGAAGCCTATATATACAACTCAAGGAGCATCAAGAGAAGACTAATGGACGGGAATGAAATAATTTGAGCTTACTGTTACTCTCGTTTGTATTTACAGTGATTGCGCTTCAATTTTTTTCTCTCTTCAAGGCTTTGATTTTAACTTGTATTAATTCTTTCAAGCCTTATTTTTATTGTGAGAGAACTTGTAACTAAGAGTGCCAACTCTTAGCATCTCATTTATATTTGTATCACTCTTATTTTTCCTAGCTTTGTGCTAGAGGACTTGCTCGTTGAAGCAAGGGGTTGTAATTCCTAGCTAGGTGCTAGAGGGCTTGCTTGTATATGCAAGAGGTTGTAATTTCTAGTCTTGGACTAGAGGACCTACTTGGTTTAAGTATGGGGTTTTAGCTGATTGTTTGCAAAATCCTTAGTGAGGAGCTAAGGTAGTGGATTAGGTTTGGGTTAAGCCAAACCACTTAAATCCTTGTGTTTCTTATGCTTGTGCCCTTTGATCTATTTATCTTTCCGAGCATTTCGTTTTTCCTCACTTAGTTCACATATTTATTTGTGTAAACTTACATCTTTCATTTTGTATGATTAATGTTTTAAATCACTAAAACCTCAATTGGGTCAAAAAGGATTTCAAGTTTCTACCAAGTTTTTAAAATAATCAATTCACCCCCCCTCTTGGTGTGTGCCATAGCACCTCCCGTTCTAACATGCTGGTCGAGGCGGTGGCTGGTGGAGCTCGGTCGCGGCAGGCGGCTGCTGGTGCACGGGTTGCAGGAAGAAGAAAGGAAGAAGAAGAAGAAGAAGAAAAAGAAAGAAATAGAAGGAAATGAAGGGAGAAGAAGAAGAATGGCGCAGGAGTAGTGGGCGTGGGAAGAAGAAGAAGAAGGAGGAGGAGGAGGAGGAGAAGAAAAGAAAATAAAATAAAATAAAATAAAAGGAAGAAAATATAGGAAAAATAAAGGAATTTTGGGATTTTTTGACATGAAAAGTGATTAGGTATGTGGGTAAAAATTAGTAGAAGCGTTACATGATTAAATTATAAATTTTATGTGATTAGATTTAATTAATTTAAGCCATGGTTCTATTAATCGTAGCAAACATTTTAATTCATATCGGGAGTACAAGAGAGGCTGAAAGCAGCTATTTTCAGGCAAGCTCCTAACCTTCTCCTCATGTTCTTCATTTCTTGTGAGAGTCTTTGTTATTTTTCATATTTTAAACCCTCCTTCACCGTGACTCGGTTCCACGCATTAATAATAATAATCTGCGTGATAACCACTTTATGACTTTTATTTTAATAACGGGTTTATTGATGATTAAATAAGTTAAGTAAATGATATTTTGGTGTCTTCCATTTCAACCGTTACGGAGCTTCGTATTGCTCCGCTTCCTTTGGGAATGATGCCGAACCCACTGGGGTTAGGTTCTTAGAAAATGATATGGTATTATGGAAATATGTTAAAAGTCTATTATGTATATTGAGATGGTTTTATGTGAATGAGAAGGGATGAGAATGGTATCACGGTGTTATGCGGTTATGTACATGAAGAGTTATGGAGAAATGTTATGTAATGCTAAGTCTAGAGTTTCAAGTGTGTCTAAAGGTATGGGGTACAAAGCCACTGATTGTCGACTGTAGATCGTGGCAGTTGATGGCTGGATGTATGGGCGCCAGTCATCGGTTGTTACGATAAGCGCTAGACGAACCAGAAGAGCTGGTACTTCAAATTCCCTCCTTAGTTTGTGCATATCATGATGTGTGTGTGCTACAGGGGACTGGGTTGCATTCATTTGGGGAAGCATGCTTTGTGTGTGATGGGATGTGTGAACATTTACATGACCCGGTTGGTCTAAGAGCCAATTTGGGTACCCTAGGCGAACATGTGCATTTAAAGCATGTCGCATGAGTGTATTCCTATGTGGTCCTAGCAGGGCCTGATGCTTGGTTTATGGGGGCCTTGTCATCACGTTTATGCTACAGAAGCCATTACATTTCTTATTTATTGCATTGCATGGTGACGATGCAAGCTCAAGGAAAGACTTTAGAAATTAGCTCGGGGTTGGCCCGAGAGAGCTTCGACTCAGCTTAGATATTAGCTCGGGGTTGGCTCGAGGGAAGACCAAGATCGCGGAAGTATATGATTATGTGATGTATGACAGGAAGAACATATGAGGGTATGATGGATTTCAGGAAGAGCATATAACGAGTATCAGGAAAAGCCAAATGTTGAATGTCAGGAAAAACTGACTATGTCAAGAAAAGGCGAGTCCAATAGAATGATGAAATGGTAGCCTATGTTAAGCTACAACAGGTTTGTATGTGGGACCTGAGTGCCAATGTGTGACTTATGTGGGCCCTTGGTTCCTTATGTGCAATTAACTTTATGTTATGCATGTAGAAGTAAGATACGTATAGCTCATGACATGGCATGATTGCATTGGCATGAATTGCATGGGGTGTCATGGGAAGAGTCTTATCCTAGACCCACAGCCTTTCTTTCTAGAGCTTGCCGAGTCTCGCGACTCACGTTTGCTTTACATCATTCCAGGTAAGAGCATCCTCAGACCGCATGTGTGTATGCGTGGAGTTGGGTCCTGATAGTTTTGTCGTGATAGCAAGTGCAGAGCTCTCCCAAACCTAGATCCTGAGTGACATGTTTCTTAATCAGAGTAATGTTTTATGTTTGTGAGATTGAGGTATGTTATGTAAGCCTAGGTGGGCCCAAGTGATGAAAGGTTTTGTAAAGACAATTATGAGATGTTATACATAAAAAAAAAAAATATGTTTTTAATAAGGGATGTATATGAGTTGTAGTTGTGTTATTGTTCGATATCATTTTAATAATGACTCTCTCATGGATCCTCTATACTAGCAGGGGCTCCAGGAGGCAGGCCGTTGTAGATTTCCTCTCGAACCCTTTGATATTATACACTGATAAAGAAACTATTGAAAAATTCAGTACATATTCAGTACAAAAAAAAAAAAAAAGATTTTAGAGACGGATTTTAGATAGTGAATTTTTTTCCATCTCTAATAGAGATGAATTTGGAAAAATGATTTTAAAGGTGGATTTAGAGACAAAAATTAGTCGTCTCTAATTTAGAGATAAAATCAAAGACAGATTTTTTTCATCTTTAAATTTTTTGCTCAAAGACAGATTTAGATATGAATTTTTCGATCTCTGAAATTAAAGACGAAAATTTTCGCCTTTGTATCTTTTTCCCTGGCCAAAGACGGAATTTTTCCATCTCTAATTTTAGAGACGAAAAATTTTCCTCTCTGCCATCAGATACGAAACTAATTTCGTCTCTGCTTCCCGTCTTTGCCCTCTTTTTTTTTTTACAAAATTAAAGAAATATAAAATATAAATAATCAAAAGTGAAAGCATGCACTCAATAATAAAATAATTGGTATTTTAGAATATAGACAATTAGTGTTTTAGAATAAAAAATATGCGCGAATAATAATTAGTATTTTTTTAGAATATAAAATAATTAATATTTATATTTTAAAATATAAATATAAATAATATTTATATTCTAACATATGCGGAAGTATATGAGTTCAGAGACAAAAATATTTCAGTCTCTAAACTTTATATTAAGGGTTTTTTATTTTATAATAAAATAATAAAATAATTGATATTTTTCATATCTGATAATTTAATAATAATTTGATTTGTCGTTGGTAAGATCAAGAGTCAGACGAAAAGTTGGGATTTTTTTATGGAGAGTATGAAAGAAGGGTTAATTACATCAATAATAACTAAACTTTACATTCTATTACTGTTTAATCACTAAACTTTAAAATGTTACATGTTAGTCACTGAACTTTAAAATATTACCTATTGATCACTGATATTTCAAAACTGTTACTATTTAGTCACTGAACTTTAAAATATTACCTATTAATCACTAATATTTTAAAACTGTTTCTCATCCGTCACTCGTGAACTTAAAGTTCAATGACTAACTAGTAACGGATAAAAAACGATTTTGAAATATTAATGACTAACAGGTAATATTTTAAAGTTCAGTGACTAAGCAATAACAGTTTTGAAATATCAGTGACTAATAGATAACATTTTAAAGTTTAATGTTTAAGCAGTAACAGTTTTGAAATATCAGTGACTAACAAGTAGCATTTCAAAGTTCAGTGACCAAACAGTAATAGAACACAAAGTTTAGTTATTATTAGTGTAATTAACCCTATGAAATAATAGCTTAAATATAAATTTGGGCAAATAAATAATCAACAGTGTGAGCCTCACATTGTGTCTTGCATGGGTTTCGTGGCCGAGCCATGTTAATTACTTAGCGACAAATTTTTTCTATTGTTTTTTTTTGTACTGATTCCATTATTGATGATTTTCATCACCTAAAGGAATGCCCCACTTCATTAACTTGTTATTTACATCTTAAAGAATATATAATTATGTGATTAATCCAATAATCTTATTTGTGATTAATTATAACTTTTTGTTATTTATAGGAAGTAGGAACACAGTTTTGTTGGCATTCAAATATGATTACTTTTGTTTCATACTTTTCTGTATTATTAAAAATCCCCTTCCCCGGCGAAGTTAATAGCACCTGCATAAGGTTGCATGAGGTTGATAACTCTATTAGATATCTCCACAAACTTCTTGTTGTAAACCTTGCAAATTGTAAAAACCTCAAGAAGCTTCCCTCAGGCCTGGATATTGAATATAAAGGTTCTTAAATCTTTTTGGTTAAGTTTTTGCTAAATTTCAAGAAAAAAAGTCAAACATCATTACTCTCACCGTCGGCATTGCACACAAAAGGTGTGGATTCTGTTGTTTTGTCACTAAACTCTATACATGGCTTAAGATCCTTGAAGGTATTGCGGATAGCACTATAATTCGTCGCATATACCCACTAAAATTGCGTGATTGATCAAATTGGGATGTTTGGATCTCGTAGGAAACAATTTTTGTAGTCTGCCAGAGACCATCAATCACCTTACTAACTTAGTGTACCTTACTTTGAGTTTGTTGTGCAAGACTCCATTAATCCCTCCCAAAGCTTTCACTAAGTGTGTAGATTGTGGAAGATGTAGAATTGCTCGTCTGTCTGTCGAAAGCATATCATTTGAGTCAGACTGGCAACATGCAGACATGTTCTTTTACACAATTGTCTTAAAATTAGATGAGAACTGTTTTGATGATGAAATTGAAAGAAGTTTGCTCCTTTGCATGGTAATCTCTCTCTCTCTCTCAAAAGACTAGAAAATGGCCACACTTATAATTTGGATTATTAATTATATTAGCATGATATCCATTACTCAGTTCCCTTAATTGCCAATATGATAGGATCAATTTGAATGAAATTTGAGATGTAGTAACTAATACATGATCTGTGTATAACAGAGATCAGGTATTCTTTGTTGTGCCACCATTTAGTAAGGTGGGTCTATATTTTCTTCGTCACCAGAGGTTCTTGGCACATTTATAGCAAAATCCAAGAGGTTCTTGTCACATTTACAGTAAAATCCACAATAAAACCAAAGGCATTCAGATTGGTAGCAGACGAAGAAACAATGTACCTCTCCAATTATTTGGAGATCATGAAGTGGTTGGCTACAAGGAAGCGATGAAATAGAGGTTATCTTAATATTAGATAATGTGTTGGTAAAGAAATGGGGGATGTATCCCATTTACGGGACAAGTGATGTCTTTCAAGCATTGATCTAACATGACTCTTCTTGAGTTAGAAGACAAGTATCTACCCTAGTTATATTGCATCTTTTAAGATATCGATAATTTAGAGTCCCTTAATTAGAAGACCACAATTTTAAATCTTAGGCCCATTGATGTTGCTTCTACCTTAGTGGGTCAGTGCCTTAATGTCATTGAGATTTGGTTCTTTGGGCTAGTGTTATTGTTGGGATAGGGGTAGAGTCAAAATTTCGATTCAGTGAGAGTGAATTTAAAATTTAAAAAATATGATTTTAAAACTAAGATAATAATGATAATATTAAAATATAAAAAAAAATTATAATTGTTCTCTACAACTTTTTACACTTTGATAACATCATATAATGATTTCATTATCAATTTTATTACATATATTATTTTTAACATACATAACTAATGTATCATTTATCCATTGGTTTTTAATTTTATTACGTAATCGATTCTTCACAATATTCATTGTAAAAAATACTCTTTTAACTGTTACAGTAGCAACTGAAAAAAAGAAAATTGAGTGGGTATTGAGAAAAAATGCAAGAAATAGGATAAATTTAGAAATTAAATGGATAAGGATTAGGACTTAGTGGATTTAGAGCATTTGACATATTTAGGCTAAGTTTTAATATGATAATTTTAAATTAATTTTAAGAGTTGAACTTAATTAAAAATAATATAAAATCAAAAAAAAAATTATTGTCTTATTTGAGATTTGGAGCATTGGGACTTTGGGTTTGTCTCTGTTTTGGCTTTCCATTTTTGTTTTATGAGGGACTTGTTTTCCACTGCTTGTCTTGGGCAAGGCCTTACTGTCATTTGAGAAATGTACTGGCTTGAAAGCTGAACTTGTCTTCGTGCAATGACTAACTTACATTACATATGAAAGTAGTTTAGTAACACAAACTATAGACACCAGCCACTAGCCACTGTCATTGTGATTAATGACTAAATCACCTGTCCTCTTTATCCTCTTTTCTATTTCTTCTTTTACAAAAGCGCACAAAGAATAAAATTGCCCAGTAAAAAAAAGGACAAGCAGTCGGACAAGTTTAGAAAGAGACTCACAATTGACGATTAGAGACGAACCACCACACTAACCCAACATCTACATATATAGGAACCAAGAGACAATCAAAATAAGCCCGATCAATTAGTAAAGAAAGAATTATTGGGGTGTTATTTTTTGAGTTCTCAGGTTTCATATTTGAGTCATGGTCAGGAGATAGTTTAGCAGGTAAAGAGCGATCTTGAAAATGAAAAATACTTGTCGTCCTCACGTTTGCAGTTGTGCTAGGGGTCGAAACTTGCCTGTTGGGTTTCCTAATTTACCTATACTGCTGAAATCGTGGGGTCAAATAGCAGGAGACGCTCGTGATATTGCGTTAACTAAAAAAAAAAGACACTAAAAACAAATATCAAAAGACTATAGATAGCATTCTCTTTATTATTTTTAAGTTATTTTTAGTTTTTAATTTTTTTAAATAATAAAAATGTACTCTTTTTATTATTTTTAAAAATATATTTTTAAAAATAAAAAAATTATAAAAAAACTCAAAATAATAAAAAATTATTTTGAATGTTTTCATCTAAAGCAAACTTTAAACTCAAAATATATTTATTTATTTATTTATTTATTTATTTATTTATATTTTATTATTATAATAGAAAAATATTATAAAATTCATTAACTTTAAAATGTATATATTTTTTAATAATATATTAATATTAAATATTTTTAATTTATTGAATAAAATATTATTAAAAAATTATTTTTAAAATTTAAAACATTTTTTAATTTATAATTTTTTAAAATGATAAAAAAACGTAGGGGTGAACACGGTTCGGTTTGGCCGGTTTTGGGCCAAGAAAATTTGCCGAACCACACATGCGGTTTCCACTTATAAGCAAACCGACAGTCTAAATTGGTGAGGAGAAACCGCACCGCAGATTGCGGTGCGGTGCGGTTCGGTTTCCGCGGTTTGCTGGAAATGCAACAACGCTCAGTTCACCATCACCAAACTTCCACTCGCTCATCGACTAAGATTTACTCCAAATAATAAAAGCTTCGAACCCATCTTATTTTAGTCAAGATATTGCAGTACCTTGATCGAAATGGCATCGTGAGCTGGTCTGGTGCAGCGGGCGGCAGGGGTCGGTTCGTCCCAAGCTTCGTCGTTCTCGCTTCGGTCGATGTCTGGGTGTGGCGGGTGGGTCAAGTCCATGTTCGTGGCAGTGGCGGCCGGCGGGATGATGGGTCGATTCGTCGCAAGCTTCGTCGCTCTCGCCTCGGTCGGTATCTGGGGTGCGGCGGGTGAGTCAGGGCCAAGTGCGTGGCAGCGGCGGCCAACAGGGGCATCGGTCTATCGGTGAGAGACCTGGTGCGGCAAGGGGTGCGTCACAGTCGCCGACGCCGAGAGACGAAGAGGGTGGGTCTGTCGGTGAGAGACCTGGTGCAGCGAGGGGTGCGGCAAGGTCTCCGACGCCGAGAGACGAAGAGGGGGAGAGAGGTGATTTGGGGATTTAGGGTTTCTGATTAAACAACCCCCCTCCCCCGCGGCGTTTATCATTTTATGATTTTATAATTTATAATTTATATTTTATATTATATATATTTTAATATAATTAAAAGGAAATCGGGCGGTTCGGTTTCAAACCGAACCGCCAATTTTCAAACCGCGAAACTGCGGTTTGGAGGTTTTCCAAATCGCACCGAACCGCCTCTTTAAAAAAATCGTGCGGTTCGGTGCGGTCCGATTTAGTGTGGACGGTTCTTGCAGTTCATCGGTTTTTTTGAACACCCCTAAAAAATGTATTTTTATTTTTTAAAAATAAATTATTAAAATAAAAAATTAAAAATAAATTAAAAATTAAAAACAAAGGGAACGCAGGCAACTAGGAAACAAGGGTGAGAAAGAAGGGAAAGGCTATCAAGCAAAGGGGACCAAAAATTTTTCATTAGTCTGACACATGATGTGATGCCGTATAATCCCAAGAAACCTTTGGGCGTATGAGCTCTTCTACAAGGCCAAACGCGTTTATCGACGGGTTTATCGAAGTGATATCTCGTTATATTTTGACTGATAAAATATCGTGAGATATTGGTTAAGTTAGAAGCACTTGCGGAAAAATTTTTAGAGCTTACCGGGAAAATTGTTAAGTTTCTTCCTTCAGATTCTTCTTTCAGATTGTAGTTTGTCAAAGGCTTTTAGTTTGTCAAGATCTTCAGATTTTAGTTTGATTTTAGTTTGATTTTAGTTAGAGGCTTCTGTTTAAAGATAGATTTATATTTGTTGTTGATTTTATTTAGATCTTAAAGATCTGCTTGCTGAAAAGAGAAAAAAATTGTGGGTTTTTGAGATTGTCAACAAAAGGGAGAGAATAAAATCAGAACAAAGAGTAAATCCACAGGAAAATCCCAATGCCTTCAAAATGATACGGCTTCTTGTAATTGATCTTTCATTTGAAACTAAAGTATCTGTCATTATTCATCAAAATTTCAAAAATGAGAGCTTTTTACATAAAAATTCTGTTAGT
Source organism: Diospyros kaki (assembly GCA_036245055.1). NCBI lineage: Eukaryota > Viridiplantae > Streptophyta > Magnoliopsida > Ericales > Ebenaceae > Diospyros > Diospyros kaki. The sequence goes on from BSEG01000007.1 coordinate 37,987,620, forward strand.
TTCCTTTGGATATTGACAGACACCTCAAAACATGCGTAAGATAAAAGAACAGGATAAATCTACAGAAACAAATTCAGTCTTAAGAAACAAAAAAACGCACCCACAAATTTATCATTGTTTCAAAAACTGCTACAGTAGACGGAGATGAGAGAGAGAGACGGCCGCTCCTGGTGTTCTGATGGTCTCGTTGACGAAAATGAAAGAGACGGAGTGACTGGAGAATAGTCCTTCAGTTGACGAGGACGGGAATGGCCGCATGGAAAGGAAGGGAGTGCGATTGAGAGAGACGGCCACTCCTGGTTAGAAATTGAAAGGATGATAAGGAGGAGGAAGACGGACCATTTTTGGTTTGCAGGAAATATTACCAACTTGTTAGGGACATTTTAGTCAAATCAAGACTTTCGGTAAAGCTGTCGGTAAGGGCTTTATGGCCCTCCAAAATTTTCCTGGGCGTACTTATGTCCACATAATCACCAATTCGATAAATAACTCCTTCACAGGAAGTTAGATTTTTTGAGAAAACGATAAAAATAAAAATAAAAAATGAGATTGATGGGTGTCAGTCATGTTGCATGGCTGCCTATGTCAGTCATCTTCGCCAGTACTTGGGTCTTGGTGCTTATTGATACCCATGAATGCAAAATAAAAGCATATAATATAATAAAAAATGTAATGTATGAAATAAAATAAAAAGTCTAATGTAAATTAAGAAAATATGATATATTTTGAAAGAGGGATAGTAACAATCATATAAAAAGATATTAATTGATAGCTTTATAAATTTAATGGAGTGCAGTCACGTATTTTTTTATTAATTTAGTAAATATTAAATATTAAAATTTATTGTAACTTAATTAAATCTAAGCTAAACCACTTCAAAAAAAATATACCTTTTTAAGAAGAGAGAAATCAAAATTTAGTGATTGTAATAATAAAAATTAAAATATAATAATTAATTTATTATAAGACATAAAATTTAAAAATGGACGATATAATTAAGCCGTTTTGGTGGATTATAGAAAAAATTTAGAATTTAATGGTGAGGGCTAACGGCAATTCATTTTGACTTTCAATGATGCAAACATACCAACCAACTTGAAATGCCATGGGAACAGAGATGGTGATGATTTGACTTTATTGCTCTCCCACTTAAATTCAAGAAGAAAATTAATTTAAGTATATATGGTGATAATGTGACTTTTAATACTTGTTGAAGAACCCAAACTACCCATCATAGAACCTCAGTTTTAACGTTATTCTGTAATATTTTTATAATGAGATAAGTCGATTATTATTGTTATTAGGAAAATTTTATTCGCAACCCACATTATTTTTTTTCACAGTCTACATTTAATATCCCCAAATACTTTCATTAAAAACCCTTTATTACCCTTTTGTATCACTTTTTCATCTTCCTTACTCACATTTTATCCCTGAGTCTCGAGGTTTGGGGGGTCCTTGGTTCCCTAAACCCTGAGATTCAGGGGGTGGTTCGAGGTTTCGAGGAATCCCCGAACCCTGATATTTGGGGGTTTGAGAAACTCTCGAAGACCAAGATTTAGGGATTTGAGAAACCTCCGAACCCCAGGGTTCGACAACTCTCTTAAAACTCTCTCTCCACTCCCATCAAAATTGTCACTATAGTCACAGTCATACACTTATATATATATATATACACATAGAAACACACAACCGCCATAACCAACCCACCTCGCGGCTCCCATATTTGACTGCCCTAACATATCGACAATGACATATACACACAAAATACAACACATTCACACACATATATATATACGCACATGCGGTTGCGACCATAACGACAATTGCGTGTAGCCATGGTCAGGCGGATAAGAGGTGGATCAGCATTAGTTGGCATATGACTCACATGAAGAATAAAGAGCGATGCAACGATTCTACAATGTTGCAAGGTTCCTGGCAGCCCAAACCCAAAGACACTAAAACCTCCAATCTGGCAAAATTGTTACCTCATCTAAAGTTTAAAATTCAAAATACATGTACATACATTTTACCCAAATAAACAATAAATGACCTAGAGAAAGAAACTGCATTCCCTTTAGTTGTCAGTTGTCGCAAAGACGAGAGAGCAGTCTCTAGATTTGGGGTCACATGGTCCAGCTTTTCACTGCCCTGTCTGCTTTTTCGGTTCAATTACATCAACCCATAAAGTATGGTTTTTATGACCATGACTTGACAAGTCAGTCTCGATGGACACGTTACGGTTACACAAAACACACCATCTCTTAAAAAAAATAATAATAATAATTTTATTTTATAAATTATTATAAAAATAAAACCAAATCATCACCGTCATATCAATATATAGTTTATTATGTGTTTTAAAAACAAAAAAAGGCAGGTCCGAAGATTAAGAAAGAGACTCAATTACGTCTCCAACACCGTCCCCGCGGACAAGGCGACAGGATTCAGATTGCACGTCAAGCAACAACGTTTGTGTCCACATTTACATACTTAAAATACGCCGGCCCCACCGAGAGATTATTTTTTTATATTTATTTTTCAAAATTACATATTTTTTAAGTATAATTTAAAAATAAAAGAGAAACATCTCAGAAACCTTCCCATTTAATAAAAATATATATATTATCAAAGATTGTCAGTGCATTTAATGAATCTACTACTCATTTATTTATTATTAAAGATGACATTTGATAAATCTAACCATTTACTCAATTTGCACGAAAATAAAAAAATAAAAAAACAAATTTTATACAAAATGAAAATAAAAAAATAATATTTTTTAAAAAAATGAAATGTGAAGAAAATATGTAAATAAAAAATATAAAGATTTTTTATAAATATAATTTTTAATATAAAAATTATAAAAAAATAATTATTTAATTTAAAAATAAACATAAATTCAATAATATATTCAAACAAATTCTAAAAATAATTAAAAAATTTAAGTTAGGAACGGAAAAAATTTCTCTCTTGTGGATGGAAATGCATTTTTGATATTTTTTTAATATTATAAAATAGTCATAAAAAATATTTAAAATTGTAAAAGTAACCTATAAATTTTTTTTGACATTTCATAAATGAAAAGGTTAAAACGACGCCCTAAAAAATTTTTGTTTATCATAGATATGCATTGTACCTCGAAGGTTATAATAAGATTTGAGATTATATCATGTATGTGAAATAAGAAAAATGCTACTTGTACATAATAGATAACAAAAAATATGATCAAAAAATATTAAAATGACAAAAATATCTTTACCTGTAATTGTTTTTCCTTCCCTTTCCATAGTTGTCTTCTCTCTCATCTCTCCTCTATTTTCCCCTTCCATGGGCCTCTTAAGCAACCATCGACAGCCATTTTCTTGAGCTAACTGTCGCATCGCCGTCGCCCCATCCATTGTTGACAGCCGTTGCAAGAAAATAAAGAGTGGTTAAAATATTTTATACCCCTCACTGTTAAATTATAACTTCAATGTTCTATCGTTCACGTTTCAAAAAAGCACAAAATATAATTTATCCACCACTGTTTTGTTTGTGAACCATTAAATTCTTTACTTTTTATCAGCTTTAACTCAACATCATCATGCATTTATGGGTTTTCTCTGTATATCCAACTATAAATTTTTTTTATTTTGGATTTTGTTGCTTGATATATGGGCAGATGCATTTTTGGATCTGAGTCACAACAAGTTCTTCCTTCTTGGGAAACACCATCGATGAAAACAAAAAACAAGGATGATCTTCAATGGCATCCAAAACAGAGAACAAAGATGATGGAGACTTACTCCGATGAAGTCCAATTCTATGGATAAAGCTCGATCAGACTTAATAAGCGATCGGGCTTCATCTATGGATGAAGTTTGATCGGTCTGGCTTCATCTTTGGACTTCATCCCCATGGAGACACTCCCCTGATGAAGTCCAATCGAGCTTAACCGAATGAAGTCCAATCTCGGGCTTCATCCATGGATTTTGACCGAATGAAGTCCGATTTCGGGCTTCATCCATGGTCGTGATGAAGTTCTAATCTGCAGTTGAGAAGCGTCCAAAAATGTCAATGAAGGTGGCGGGTAAGGGCGACGGTTGTGGTGGAAGTTCTTTTGTTTATTTATGGGTAGAAGTAGCTTTAATGAATTTACCCATTTCATTTATTGTATGCAGACGAACTCTCCAACAGAAAAGAAAAAAAAAATAAAAAATCTCCAACTTACAAAGCTCCACCAATCAGCCTATATATAATGTACCTCTAATTCTGATAAGGCAACCCACTTGAAAGAACCACAACCACCGCCAACCAGTTAGTTATGGAAACGCAATTGCCGGAAGTGATCGTGGTGGGCGCGGGGACGTCCGGCCTGGCCGCCGCCGCCTGCCTGAACCGCCTCTCGGTGCCGAACATCCTTCTGGAGAGAGAGGACTGCTTCGCTTCCATGTGGAAGAAGAAATCGTACGACCGCCTTCACCTTCACCTGAAAAAGCACTTCTGCGAGCTCCCCCACATGCCATTTCCGAGCTCCTTCCCCACCTATGTTCCCAGGAAGCAGTTCGTCCAGTACCTGGACGATTACGTTTCTCACTTTCAGATCAAACCCATGTACCAGAGACTGGTCCAGTCTGCAAGCTACGACGAGGTTGAGAAGAAGTGGAGGGTTAGGGCGAGGAATGTTGGTTCCGGCGAGGTGGAGGAGTACTCCGGCAGGTTTCTGGTGGTGGCGACCGGCGAGACCAGCGATGCGTTCATCCCGGAGGTGGAAGGGTTGAGTGATTTCACGGGGGAGGTTATCCACTCAACTGAGTTTAAAAGTGGAGAGAAGTACAGAGGGAAAAGGGTGTTGGTTGTTGGGTCTGGAAATTCTGGCATGGAGATTGCTCTGATCTGTCCAACCATAGTGCCAAAACCTCCATAGCCATTCGGAGCCCAGTAAGATCAGATTTGTTTTCAATAATATACACTTCTGATTCATGCTTTAATTAGCTTAATCTCAAAACAAGCACAATTCTTCACCAAATGTTTGTCTAAAAGGTGCCATTTTAAGATTGTTTGTCACTGGTACTTCTTAATGATTTCCATTAAATATTTTGTTGACGTTACCAAATTTATCATTCTATTTATGTACATATATGACGGACTTTTATGTAAAATAGAATGGCATGCTACTGCTATAGCTCCTTAATATTGTTATATTGACAAGACAAAACAATTATCAAATTTGTTTTTAATTGCCTAAGTCCTAGCATCTCATGCGAATTTTCATACAAAACACCTGTATACGTATGATCGCTTCTTTTTTTTTTTTGGCTTTGTACGTGAAAATCATTTTGCAGAAAGACATGTTCTTAATTAACGTTAGAACTACGAAATGATATTACAAAGTATCTGAATGATCATATTTGCCTTTGCTTAATGAGTTATTCTACTCGGAATTAGAACGATGATGTGTTTGGATCATGCAGATTCACATTTTATCAACAGGAATGGTAAACTTGGCGGTGGCTCTGGTGAAATACATCCCATTGTACGCTGTGGACGCCTTGCAAGTGATGCTTAGCAGGCTATGGTATGGAGACCTAACCAAATACGGGATTCAAAGGCCTACCGAAGGGCCCTTTTCCATGAAACTCAAATATGGCAAGTACCCAATTATCGACGTTGGAACTTGTAGCAAGATCAAGTCCGGCGAAGTTCAGGTACAATTATGAACTGCCACATCATGACAAGTTATTAAGTTATCATGGTAATGGTGTCTTACTGTGTGAACGCAAAACTTTAAACCTTAAAACTGTATGAACAGGTGTTGCCGGCAATAGCAAGGGTGAAGGGAGATGAAGTGGTGTTTGCGAACGGCAGCTCACACCCATTTGACGCGATCATTTTCGCCACCGGCTTTAAAACATCAACACACAAGTGGCTGCGGGTAAGCAACTCAGAGACAACTGCCAAGAACATTGCGATCCATATGTATCTCTTTCTTCGCCTGCCTACTTGTTCTAATTATTTGTTTGCTTCTGGAACAGGGAGACGACTACCTCTTGGGCGAAGATGGGATATCAAAGCTGAGCTTTCCAAACAACTGGAAGGGAAAGAACGGCCTCTACTGCGTGGGGCTCTCGAGGAGAGGATTCTATGGCGCTGCCATGGATGCTCAGAACATCGCCGCTGATATTAACAAAGCTCTGTTCCCCGAGAGATGAAACCCAAACCCGATAAATTTCATGTGTTCTTTATGTAAAATTGTTATTTGAAGGTATACCAATAGATCAAAGACAAAGGCGTATAATATATTTGAGTTGGCGAACTAGTTCTATCTTACAGATTGTTTAAGAAGAGAGTTTTTTAAGTATTGGTGTGACGTTAACATCTGCTTTGGGATTTCTTCTAAATAAAAAGATTGGATCAACGCAATCAAGGTCTATCTGTAAGGGAGGGAGCTTGATATTGGGCCCGAGAAATCTGCCGCGCTTCTCGGGCCAAATCATATTATATATCCACAAGAGACTTTCTATGCCGGAACCGGTCCACAGCCCCACCTGTGGAGCGGGCCAATAGTAAGGCGCCACATCACTTGTGTCCGTAAAGAAATGGCAGGATGCCTTCAACAAAAGCAACAGGGTAATCCAAGTGTATCTCGCCCAACCTCCTATCCTTCAATAACGTGTCCAAAGCACCACCAAGATATAGATCAACCGACTGGGTAAAATAACGTGTACGAAGCACCAGCAAGATATAGATCAACCGACTGGCTAAGCGAAATATTGGTGTTAATTTAGTTACTTATAAGTTTAATTTCCAATTTATCAGTAAGATAAAACTTCACTTCTATAATTTATCTTTCTTGATGTAGTTGAAGATACGAACATCCACAAAAGCACAACCATCCCAAAAACACGTCCAAAGCAATTAATTCGGAGGGTAAATTACACTACACATTCTTAGGGTATTCTTATGTGCCCTAAATGCCCTAATAAGACATTTAAAATACACGTCAAATACAAGTAAAGGAGCAAAAAATAAGATCCTTTGCCCTAATATATTATATTATTTTAACTAATTAAACAGATTACAGATTAACCACAATTAGGAGAAAATGGAAGAGAAAAAAAAAAATTGGATCTTTATCCAGTGACAAACATTGGAAGCAGGAACTCCAACAATCAACACTCTCCCCTTCTCTTCTTTTTTTTTTTCTTTTTTCTTTTTTCCCATCTATCCTATCCTGGTCATCTAACAAACTATGTCAATTCACTAAAACCTAGACTTGTTTCCCCCCACACAACCGAAATGTAGTTTAACTTTCATCATCATTATTAACTGCCTTTATAACAAATATACTCAATTAATTTCTAAAAATTACATTAATAATTCAAATTTATACAAAAGCAAAATCTTTATTATCTTTTTTATTATTTTGTTATTCAACAAAATTTGATGAGCGAAAATTCATGCGGGCAATCTATTCTTCTACCCTCTGTTAGAATTAAAATTTGATATTTGTTATTGTTATTAACCAAAATCAAAATCAAAATCAAAATCATGATCATTTTTAGGGGTGAGCAGAAATTCGGGTAAACCGAATTAACCGAACTGAACCGACAAGTTCAGTCGGTTCGGTTCGATTTTTTTAAAAAAATAATTTGGTTCAGTTATATTTTTAGTTAAAAATCGGTTATTATCTTCGATTTGGTTATTTATACAAAAATAACTGAATAAACCGAGTTGCGCGTGACCGCCCCCCCGCCCCGCCCCGCCCCGCCCCGCCCCGCGCCCGAACCGAAGATATTACCCGCCCATAAGTCCGTAACCCAAGTTGGGTCACCCAGGGCCAGCGACACCCCCCCCGGACGAGACAGCCACTCACCTGGATCTGGAGACTAAGATTGACTGATAGAGAGAGAGCCTCCAACAGATCGTACAAATCGATCGATTTTGTGTCCGTCAGTGCATCGCCATCGATGAAGGTCGCCTTCGGCGTAGGCAGTCGGTCACGCCCGCCTTTCACTTTGCGGTCCGGCCGTCCCCTTCGTCAGACCCACACCAACGTCGTTTCATCACTGTTCTTCCTTTCCTTCCTTGTGCTTGGACGATCGATCCACACCAACGACCACCAACCGTCGAGCACTCAGGTTAGTATCAACAGATGACAATTAAGTTAAGGTTTGTAAGATTTTTTAATTTTTTTTACTTTTAGTTGGGTTAATTTCTTGATGTTTTCTTCTACGGGTTGTTCGTTTGTATTTCCACAAACGGATTTGTATTTTCTCATGTATTTCTTCTACTCTTCTACTACTTTGCATTGTAAATGAGTTTGCATTTTTCTATTCTTCTTCATTGTAAATGGATTTGGATTCTCTCTTATGCGTATTCCTTCATTTGCTATAAATCAATTTGTTTCTATGTCAATTTATGTCTCAATTTCTGATTTTGCACAATTGATTTTCAATTTCAGTTATCGGTTCGATTAACTCAATTTAGATTTTGATTAGTTCAATTTTTGTTAGTTCGGTTAACTGAGATTAGTCGGTCGATTCGGTTCGGTTATCGCATGTGGGTCAATTCAGTTCGATTAGCATTTTTTGATCGGTTCGATTCAATTATAACCGAATGCACACATCTAATCATTTTGTAATAATATATTAATTGAATAAAAAACTGATCGAGTTCATTAAACAGAGGTGTACACGTTAACCAAAATAACATGCAACACTCAACAAACACCTATTGCACACCCCCCACTGCGGTACAACTTAGTTTACCCAAACACAACACTATAGTCTGCACAGTTGTAGAAAATAATTTTGATTTTTTAATTTTAAACTTCTATTAAATAATTAAATCATATATTTTTAATATTAAAGCATATGGTCAAATAGAATTTTTTTAATATTTTTTTTAAGTAACTTGTACCAGAAAATGCGGTGATAATATTTGTAAAAAAGTTTAAAAATCACATTTCTTAAATCTCTAAACCAGCAAGAAAAACTTATCTCAGAACAACAAACCAAGAAAATTTTAAAATACTCAATTTTCCAAATTTAGTTAAAGTTTAAAAAAAAAATTACATTCCCTAAATCTCTATTTGTCATTTTGGTTTTTCATCTTCGGCGACTGAATTGAACAGCCTCCTAATATCCAGCTCTGTACTATAATTAGAAAACATCATTTTTAATACTTTCAACTTTAGTTATAAAAATTAAACAATATTTTCTAAAACCAAACAGAGGCCTAAATGTTATGATATGAAATGAATAGAATCATAATGTGTCTCTGTCATTAACATTTTGTCAAAAGGAAGGAAATAGAGAGGAACTCAAAGAGGAAACGTGAAATTTAAGATTAGGATGACGGCAGACAAAATTGACTTCCCTTGGGCCTTTTTACATTGGTAATCAAATAGAATTTGGACTTCTATTCAGGGACGACACCTTAAAAGTCGGCAACAATGACCCCTCACCGCAAATCCGTTCCTAGTAATTAATGAGCCCTACCCCTCCACCCCCACCCCTACCCTACGCCTAGTTGCAACCTTAAAGAAAACGAATCAAGCGGCACGTCTACAATATTTACCTTAGTCTAATGGCCAAAATCAATAGACAACATGTTGAATGCCTAGAACAATGAAAGACTTGAATATTATTAAGACGACCAAATCAATCTCTTTTTACCTCTTATACACAGAAAAGAACTTTTGAAATCACGTGTGAGCGCGTGTGGTCATCAGGTCAACATGCTACTACAAGCAAACTAAACTGTAGATCCTAACTTAAGCTAGTCGCTTGACCAATTTATCCTACATGACCTTATTTTAATTTTATGAACTGACTTATAATTATTCTTAATTATACAAAACATAAATGCGTCAATGCTTTATGACCAGCGCATTAGAATACAAGCATGCTCTCTCCAAAATAATTGAATTAAAATATGTGGAAAATTGAATGATTGATGCACATCCGAACTGAAGAATTGGCAGAAGCTTACGAGTTGATGAATGTTGATCTTTCGGCAGGCCGCAAACTGCAACCAACCATACTCTTGAACAATGGCCGCCGGTGAGACGACAGGTTGAGGTGCCCAGGAGTTAAAAATTACGCCCAGAGAAGCCCCTCAAAGCCAATCTCCAAATTTGAAACTGGACTCTCCCCGAGATCCTGGTGACCCATTGCTTGGTTGTCTCCAAGAGGATCCACATATGGCTCTGAAAGATCGGAAGATCTTTCAGATGGAATGCCATAATCTTTGAGAATGCAGGACGAGGCAGCAATAGCTGCCTCTCTTTCCAGAACGGCAAGGTAATTGTCTTCAAACTCAAAAACTAGATTCTTGTCCTTGCATGCTAGGCAACAAATACAACCGTGAGGAATAACGTAATCCAGATAGAGAACAGTTAAACAGCCAATAGAAAATAACTTACAATCGACTAGATGAGCTAGGTGATGAATGTTCTTTATTCGTGTCCCATTTAACTTCAAAACCTGCCATATTTTGATGTCAAATCCGCGTATATGTGAATTGACAGATTATTTCCAAGTTAATGTGATATGAGTAACTTGCCTGCTGATTTCCCATATCTTCATATCCAATGTTTACATCGTTTGCTAAGACCTGCAACGGAATAGAATAAATTAGCAGTGAAAAATCCTACAAACAGAAGAACAGAATGAAGAGAAGAAAGACAAAATTCCTATTGAATAGCAGTCCACAATTTCCAATTGCATGCATCCCTGTCTATAGTATCTTGTTGTTCCTTCGATTAGAACACATTTTAGAGGGGCAAAAGAGATGGCGTAATTTTGAAGAGAATAATTTGCCTCATGCATACCCAAGATGAAAATACATAGCTACCTGCGACAGTATCACAATCTGTTCACCCTTAAATCTTGCCAAGGAATAGCGTGCCTTTGCCAGTAGTTTCAACTAACCAAAGAGGAGAAAAGACTGATTAAATTTTAACATTGAATCAGGCAATAACATCAGATTGGCAGGAAAATAAAGCTAAACGTGTCACTAACTAACAACTGACCCCAATGCTGTCTTCACACTCCTCTCTGTAAAAAAAAAAAAATAATAATAATAAGAAATAAACGAGAAAAATAAGTTTATCTTGTTCTTAGCATGAACAATTCCAACATATCAAGACATAATTTAGAGCTGCTAAAGTTAAAATAATCATACTCTATGAGTGGTTCGGACAGTGGTGTAAACACCAAACCAGCAACGATTAAATAGGAAGGCTGACCTCCTTCGATGTGATAAGGAACCTTGTTCAAAAGGCACAAGGGACCCAAAGCAATTAGTATCAGAGCATGGAAGTTATGGCACTGCCATTATCAAAGAGACCAAGGTAACCAATCTCCATACTGAACAGTCAAAGTTTTTTATTGCATACCAAATGCACACGTGGATTGAGAACTGCTTGAACCTTCATAGAAGCTCCTGCTCTTATAATACCAAGCTCTGCTACATCGCCTGCAAATCTGAATTTCAACATCTTTAGATTTGAGCAGAAACCTATAATTTTGTGCTCAATGAATCAAAAACATGCAGCGTGCATCTATTTGAATTCAGCAAAAAAGTAGTACTGGCGTGATTCCTGTGATAAGTATATTATGGGAAAAGTTTCTACAATTGTAAAGAATATTTCAGCCTGAATTTACCAAAACAAAAATAATTGATTTATATAAATAGCCTGTCCACATTATACATTATTCTAGGAATGATGATATGCAGCAAATTTAGAGTACAAAAGAATGCAGCAAAATTCAAATATAAATTCAATTTGTCAATAGAGAAACAGAACTTTACTTTTGACTAATGAGGTAGCGAAATGCAATGCGCTCATTTGATCTGAATGGAACTGTTCCTTCAGACCCTATGTGAACTCCATCAAAGCTTACAATCACGTCCCCCTAAAAAAAAGAATAAACTTGTGTTATTTTACCTTTTCGAACATTAAATTAAACTTCACTAAATGCAGCGATGAGGCCAGCAGCCTACAAAATTGATTCTGGCTAGAAATATGAAACATGGTATGTACAGAGTACGCAAAGCAAAAAAAAAAAGGAAATGAAAGTAGTACCATACTTCCTAGTAGCATGCACAAGTGTGTAAGGCAGATCAAGTCACAGTGTAAGCAAGCCATCCTGAGTAAGGATCGGCATGGATCGATTAATCCATAAAAAATTCCGTAACCGCATCCCACGGACATGGTTAAAGACCAAGTAAAATGGATACATACACGGTTAAGGTTAAAAAAATAGAAAATCGCCAGTTTCGGTTATTATAAAAAAACTGTAACTGTAACCGATTCATTACCGTAACCTATCCATAACCATAACCAATAATTATATATAATATTATTAGTTTTTATATACAATATAGTATTAGTTTATAAATTAACAATTTAAATATATATTCCTTTATAAATATCCTAAGTTGTAATTTATTTAAAACGATGTTCAATAAATAAAATTGTTACCTTAAAATATACTATAACAATGTCCCCAAAAGAAAAGCAAAATCATTTCCAATAAAATGTATAATCATTTTAAGATTTTCATTTCAGTTGCTAAATTTCTTGAGGCAAATTCTAATTTGTGTAATCATTAGTTAAGTCTAATTTAAATGGGAATTTTCAATTTTGGTTGCCAATTTCATGTATTTTTTGTGTTGGTTGCCTATCCTTTAATTTAATAAAAAAATTGTTTTTTTATTGAAAATTGTATTTAATTATGCAATTTGTTAAAAAGATTGCGGATAAAAACTACAAATAAGGTTAATTCGTTGATTACAGGCTTGGCTATGAAAAACCATAACCATGCGGTTACAGTTACAAACATAGAACTATGGTAAACATAACCAAAGCTTTCCGCGGCCATCCCTAATCCTGAGGTACAGATGTAGGATGCCTACAACATGACTCATGGAACCATGGGACTGAGGCAAGATCAACTAGCATAGCAACTAAGTCTAAAGGGAAAATGTTAATTCGGTTGGTATACTCAGAATCAGCTGTAAACAATACATTTGTTATTTTCAACAAATATCTATAATGTGCTCCTCCTTGTCTAACTGAACCAAAATTATAAATAAATTTAGCTTCAGCCCCTCCATTTTCTTTCCTATCTCTTCCTTCCATTTTCTGTTCCTTCCACAAAACCTAGTTCTAGACACAGTGCTAACACTTCCCTCTTTTGCAGTTCACATGCAGTTCAGCTAACGATAATTTATAGCACTACAATTAAAAAACCAGTGAAACATGAGCCTTTTATTTCTCTGACACATTGCATATAAAACAATTACTGACTGGGTGACTTCTCAGAAGTACTGACTAGCCAAATGAATGCCATCATTTTAAACTACATTGAAGAATGCTGAGAAGCATCACTATTAGTAGTCCAAGTCTTTTCATTCTGTAATGACATCATAAACACATATGATGACAGCAGTGTACCTCTTTCAAGACATTGCTAGCATCAGAAGTGGGTTCAACTCTTCTCACCAGGACACCCTGCCCAAATAAGAAAGTGTGGACAAACAATAAGTGAAGTTAGAATAAAGATCACATTGAAAATATTAGAAAAAAATTGATACAATTATCCATATTAATAACCATAGTTGGTGCACCTAAATTCTGTCAACCCAAAACCATCTCCTTCTGAATCAACACCATTTTACTCATTAATAATTTTAATTGATTCGTTAAGACCCTGAAGGATTGCTGTTAAAGTACATAGCAGAATTGACTATTTATTCGGTATGTAGAGCAATAAAAAAATCTCCAAAACCCAGGGAAAATTCAACAGGCACTAGCCAATGCATGACCATTACTAGTAACAATAAACCTTAAATATATGATACGGAGACAGCATCAGATAACACTATGACATATACCTCAGAAATACTAGCACTAAGCACGTTCAAGCATACAACTACCCACTGCTCCATCAATTCATTATGGATCACAAATCTCTAATCCATACTCCTTAAGAGCACCTCCCAAATCATCCCCAACAGAACTATCAACTTCATTTGCACCCCCATCCATCTTCTAGCAAGCACATCACTGCCATATTTCACGCACCCACAAAGTTCAACTCTACACGTTGTTGCACACTTGCCAATTCCAGCATCCCACAATTGCATAACCTCCTAGTTCAAACTCTAACAAAAGAACTAAAAGGACTCCTCGTATAAGCAAGAGGCATAAATGACGGGTGATAACAAACAATTCTAATTGCACAGTTAATAACAAATTTCTGCAAGCATCCCTACAAAACAGCCAACAAAATACTATTGCCTGCAACAGGTAGATTTAAAAGAGATTAACCTCATTAGATGGCACTTTCAAGCAGGCACGTAGTGCTGGATTCTCCAACTTTTGTAACAACACGCCCAGGCAAGGGAAACCTAAATTATGCATAAATGAGTATTTGAGATCAGTTAGCAAGATAAGCTCAGATGTTAATCCAGAGTCCTATAACAGAGAAGAAATATAATAAATAGCAGAGAAATCTGATGATAAAAGATAGACCAGGAAGCTTGAAATTGAGAGGACACACTCCAAAAGCATTTTCATGAAGACCCAGAATATTAGCCATTCAAATACCAATCCAGTTCAAAAGGGTGCATATATTAGTTGAGAATAAGGACACAAAATCTAGAGCCGAAAATAGAAGAACCTAAGAAAAATTCATATCAAATGGCAAATAAATGAAGCAGGGTCATAATCATTCAGTGGCAATAAAGGCAGACCCACAAAGACAGATTTTAGATATTCAATAAGCAATTCAAAACACAGATATACAAGTCCATGATGGAAAGAGGCAACAGGACGAAGTTTCTGGGATAGTAGAACAAACAGCAGTTCATGCTATTCTGGCAGGTGATGTAGTTTTATTTTACAGAAGAGCACCCAAGTTTTATAGTAATCAATTCACACAGGTGAAATCACATTTACTTCTTTTTCATAAAGAGGAGAAATTGCATTTCACATAAAAGAAAATTTGAAATACTAGAATTACAAAGATGAATATTTATATCCCACATGACTAATTAGCTCTTCATGGTTCAGCTTTCTTCACCACTGGACACCAAAAGGCCAGCACTTCCATATAAAACATTGGGAAGTAGCATTTTACATTGGACTAGTTACAATAATGGCAAAATTCACAAGGATTAATCAAACATGATAGAAGTCATACTTTTTAGAAGGATCTCTCACCAGTGTACTTTCCATGCCTCTCATAGTCATCCAGAAAATGAGATACTACAGTAGTTGGAATTACATATCCAATATTCTCAGCCTCTTCGGATCTGTAAACCTAGAGGAAATATTTTGTGAAAACAAGACAGAAAAAGGAAAAATAGCTTATTTCTCAAGACTTACTACACAAGCAAAAACAAAAACATGGTCAATTCAGCTCACTATATTATGAGTCAGAAAAGATGAAAAATAATTCTTGCACCTAATTATCGAAATGAAGCATAGACCTTAAGAAGCATACTGAAATTTAACCAAGGTCTTTGGATCAGTGCATAATAAATAAAAGACACGAGATAGCCAACACCAACTGTATATTTATTGTCAACTTCCACAAAGAACTACCTGAAATGCTACACCAATGCATTCTCCCTGATCATTGAAAGCAGGACCACCACTATTACCTAAAACAACAGCAAATAGCAGCTACATTTAGGAAAAAAATGTACCATCATAGATATACTGCTGTATTGAGGCAACTTAAAATCCAAAACCTCAGAAATTCAGGTCTAAAAATTAATTCTTAGTGTCTTACCCGGATTTATTGCAGCATCAATCTGAATGCCCAGTAACTCAGATGATCCATGAGCATAAGATGTCACCTGCAGTAGATAACCAATAACAAACTCTATATATTTATTAAATAACAGTTAGGTGCAGCACAACAATCATAGTTTATAATTAAAAATTTAAAGCAAGTGATCCTATCTTAGTGGTAACTCTAATCTTCCTTTTAAATATAAAGAAATTCAAATATAATAAAAGAAATAGAAGCCACTGTCATGGCTACATTTTGGATTTGATTGTTATCAGTGATCTTCTTTGGCCACAAGACTTCATGGTTTGGTAAAGTGTGAGGATCATAAATTAAAAAAATTAAGAAAAGTCCACTCCTAGCCTACTGATTTAAGAGTTAAATCAAGCTAAAAAATCTTTTGCAGATATTGCACATGTTATATCAAATGTCAGCTGGGATATAAGGCACTTGCCTCTGTAAGAATCGCCATTAGAGGCATGAATTGTTTTTAGGGTTATCTTTTGGCCGTGATACCCACCTTCACTTATCATTAATTCATTAGTAAATCTAGAGTAAATGAATTGTGCTAGTATAAGATTATTAGCATAGTGAATGTAGGAGACCGAAGAGGAACTAAATAAAATGAGAAAATTCTTCAGCTGAAATAAAGTGAGAAAATTTCTGTCATTCTTCAGCCAGCTTCAAAACCTTCAGTTCTGGGTCATCTCAGTTATGATGCCACTGGTTGTTAGTGGTCAATGAATCTGATTCAAAACAAATAGTCAATTATTATTTTGCGAACTTATTTTTCCATGTTCCTTTATAACTATTATTGTCATATTCAGATCTTGAAGGCAACACATGATATGATCATCAAGCTGCAGCCAATTGTTCACACATAAAGAAGGGGGAACAAGTCAACATTAATGAGTGCAATGGCAGTGATTGATTAACTTTGGCATGGGTTATAAGCCAAGGAAATAAACCAACCTCTATTCGCGACACCACTCCCTTAGTCACTGAAATGGTATCTCCTCCGAGGGGATATCCAACTACAGTAACTCCATCCTGCCCATTGAGGAGCAACAGATTAGTTTAAATTTTCTATAGAAGACAAGTTCACAAAATTGGAAAAGAGTTCCTTTATCCCCACTGCACATAATAATTACTTCCATCTACATGTTTCCATAAGGTGCCCGATGGCAAGAAGGAAATGGAACAAAACCACTACAGATGGCACACAAAGAACAACAGAACAAAATTAAAACCCATAAGCAGTATTTAGTGCACCAGACCAAAAATAAAACATGGAATAAAATGAAAAAAAGCTGGCACACAGAAAATAGAGACTAACAAACAAAATTAAAACACATGAGCCATATTGAATGCATAGAAACAAAATTAAAACACAGAATAAGTTGACAAAAGCAAGCACAGAGAAATAAGCACCCAAAAAACAATGAGCGACAGAATAAAAATTAGAACATATAAGCAGTATTCAGCACACCAGAACAATATTAAAGTATATAAATAAGCAGTATTCAGAGCACCAGAACAAAAATAAAGCATAGAAGTAGCAAGCGGTGCAGGCACAGAATCCTGGCATGCAATAGGCATCTATCTTTCCCTTCTTAATTATCCAAATACAACATAATTTCCATGCAATGGTCATGCCACAAATATAAAATGTGGTATCTCACCTTCATGCAACAATTTTCCCTGATCAAATAAAATCATGACATGAAGAAACTATTGAAGTACATAGCATAAGGACAGTTCATTTCTGGAAAGCAAATTCTGTTTTCTGAAAAATTACTTTCTGCGAAAAATAGAAAACTGGAAAACATGTTAAAATGATAAAACTTTTTCCAAACAGAAAATTCTGTTTTTTAGTTTTCCAAATTTATGCTATAATAAAATATATTTAAGATGTTTCTCATTACATTCTTCCATTCTTCACAAAAAGAAATAGTGCTGTCCCAAAATTTATCGAATAGAAAATATAAATTTCCAATCCAACTACAACCAATATTAATTTTATTTATATTAACGCCAATATAAATAGTAAAATATAATTTTTAAAATTTAATAATAATAAATAATATAAAATATAGAAATATAAACAACATTAGTATTATAAATACTAAAATATTAATGAAAATAAAAGTTGACTAATAAGAAACAATATTATAAAAGTAGAGCAGTTGGACCAAATGTACTGATAGAAGTATGGAAATGCACGGGAGAAGAGAGCACTTTTTAGTTAACAAAATTATTTAATGTGAAATTTAAAACAAAAAAGGATGTCAGACGAGGGTGAAGAGCACCTTAATGCCCATATACAAGAAAAAAGGAGATGTTCAAAGTTGTGGGGATTATAGATGAATCAAGCTTATGAACCACATTATAACACTTTGGAAGATACCGATTGAGCCTTTAAGAGGAGAAACCAAGATGTCTATAAACCAATTTAGTTTCGTGCCTGATAGGTCAACAATGGAAGATTAAGAAAAAATTCCTAGAGAACTCTTATGAAAGGTTTTAGAGAAGAAACCATCAAAAAAAAAAAATGTTTTAAAGAAGAAAGGAGTATGAATTGCTTATACACAAGTTATTGAAGGCAGTTAACATGGAGTTGAAACATGTGTCCTAACATATGGAGAAGACACTGAAGTTTACTAATTACAAATGCAATACATCAAGGATATAGTTTAAGCCCTTATTTATTTGCCTTAGTAATGGATGAACTCACTAAACATATCCAGACAGAGGTGTCTTGGTGTATGCTATCTTGTGTTGGTGGATAAGACAAGAAGACATGACTGTTAAGCTTGAGATATGGAAGAACATTTTAGAATCTAAAGGTTTTAAGTTTAGCAAATTGAAAACCAAATGTATGGAATGTAAGTTTAGTAAAAATATTGGTGTGAATGTGTAATGATAAAACTAGAAGATCAAGTCAAACTAAGAAAAGATCAGTTCAAATATCTAGATCAATCATCCAAAAAGATAAAAAGATTAACGAGGATGTTACTGAAAGAATGAAGGCAGGATGGTTAAAATGAAAAAATGCATCCAACATTTTATTTGATAGTAACATTCCATTAAAACTAAAAGAAAATTTGTATAAAGATATAAGATCAGCTTGTTGTATTACAAAAAAATGTTGGGCAATAAAGCAACAACATGCACAAAATATGAGCATAACAAGATGTTAAGATGTATGTGCCTTGTGTTTTGGGCCATTTTCAATGGGACCCCCCTATGATTACTTTTGAAATTTAAGATCCCCGTGCTTTGCTTTCCCCACCCCCAAAGATGCCTCTTCCACTTAAGGAGAAAAACTTGAAATATAGCCAAAACATAAAAGTAAAGCACAGGAAAGCAGTGTCTCTGAAAAAAAGTAAAGAATGGGCATCTTATATGCCAAAGGTAAACCACATGGAGTCTCTTTGAAACGATACAAACCATGGAGGTCTAGGTGAAATTTACCAAAATATAAAATTAGAAAAGTGGTTATTAATAAGAAGTTTGGGAAGGTTGGGAGTGGCTCCTATCGAATATAAAATGAGTGAGGCATAATTAAGATAGTTTGATTATATGAGAAGAAGAGCAATGGGAAAGAGCGAGTGGATGGAATGGAACAAATATCTAGTAAAAAATTGTAGAAGAATACCAAGAACAACTTGGTGGAGGACATTAAGCATGACATGAGTTAAATAAAAGCATTATAGAAGATGAGGCCATAGATAAAAATGATTGTTGAGCTAGAAATCATGTAGTCACAACATATAGAGGGATGAGGATTTGATATGTTGTTCTTGCACAATATATTATAATAATATAATTTAAAAGTGATTGATAATAACAATATCAACAATTTTAATATTATAAACAGTAAAATTGGCTAATGATAAATACTAAAAATATTAACAACAACAATAGTAATATTATAAAATTCTTAAGATGAATAAAAGAAATAAAATTTACAATTAATACTTTTTTGTGGGTATGTAATTTACAATCAATATCATTGATGATTATCATTGATATTGTGATATTAGCAAAATCATAAATATTCTATTATTAATATTAATCTTATAATATTATCAACCTAATTAATTCATAATTTTAATATCAATCAAAAAACAAAATTACCAATCAATTATTATTATTGAAATTAATATTATCAATACCATGAAAATTGTATTGATAGCATTAATTTTATTATATTAGTAACAATAATATAATAAAACTATTTTAATATCACAATAATATACTTATAACAAGAGATTTGCATTACATAACAATTGAACACATGTTTTGTATAATCATTTTAAACACATTTTTCAGTACTCAAGATAAGAAAATAGTTCTTTATATTTAACAACTGAATGCATTTTTCAAATTTCCTGTGCAAAAGGAAAACTAGATATAAAGTATTTTTTGACATGGAAACTGCTATGTATTTCCTTTGTAAAAAAAAAAAGAAATTTTTAAATATTTTATGTAACCAAAAAGCCCCCAACGATGCTAATTGCAAAGTTAAGCTATAGAGGGCAACATCTCAACGTTAGTGTTTTCCTCATGCACTTCATCAAACAGTTCTAAAATATGCAAGTTTTAAATCAATACAGGCATAAGCAATTTATGCAGCTACATGCCAGGCCAATCAAGCAAGTTGAACTATGCATGACAATTAATGAAATTATTTATCATAGATATAAAACCCAATAAAGAAATAAAACCAAAAGCCTGTAACAACCAAATACTCATCAAAAATTAATTAAATAAAAACTGTAATTAACAAATATTGATGGGGAAACAGAACAGATTTTCCTTAAGAGTATCTTAGAAGAAAAGTTTGACCCGTCCTCAACTCCTTCAGAGTTCTTCAACTATAGAAAAAACCATTAAACAATGTTACTGCTGGGCGGTGACAATAGTTACTTTTCTGATTCAGCGAGAACCAGCTAGTAGTAACGGAGAAAGATTAAGGGAAATTTAGAGAAGAGTAGGGAGAAAGAGAATAGAGGGAGAGAAAAGAACTGAGAGAAATTGAGAGAGAATTCAGATTGTTCTTCCAGATAATTGATAATCCTCTCCAAGAGTGCATTGGAGAGTATATACACTCTTAGCAAGGGGCTGCCGCAGCAGATCATTCCCTACAAGCGGTTATAACAACTGCTTTTGTCCTATTCTGGCCCTCACCCGTGGGCCCCCTAGGCTAACAATCTGATAACAGAATTACAGCTAGGAATTGAAATACAAAAATTACAATAGCAAGAAACATCAGCAGTAAATGAAATACAAATGACAGCAAGATAAAAAGAAATTAAATTGGGCATCTCGATCGCAGCTTGTGACAAACAAGTCAGAAATTAACTTATTTTAATAAACTTATAGATGGACTGTGGAACATCTATGATAAAATGAGATGCAGTATACAATTATAAACTCTTATATACTTTCCACTCAGACATAAAATAAAGAAAGAAAACAACCTGAAGACGAGGTAAGTGTCCCAATTCAAGCGGCTCAGCGCCTTTCCAGAATTCCTTGCTTTCTACTGAAAGCAAAGCTATATCACATTCAACACCTCTAGCTAACACCTGTACGTGAAATTACTGAGATGAATGTAGGCTACAGATATTAGTCACCTAAGCTATAGTACTCATAAAAACATTGGTGATTTTAAGATTAAAAAAAAAAACATCAGGAATATATCCATATCGCCAAAGCACACTGTGGTTCAGGCAAAGCAATCAAATTAGCCAGAGATGAGAAGCTTAACAGCAGCTTAATTATATCTGAGGCAAAAACGTCAGTAATATTAAAAACCAGTAGCATGTTCCCATGAAAAGCAATCTCATGAACTTACTGAAGCATGAAAACTACACCAAAAATATGACTTGCCTAGAAGCATGTGCGCAAGTGTTGATGGCGCAGAAACATACTAGTTTAGCCAAAGGAAGAGATTGACAACTGTCTTATGTTATTGCATATATATGGTATCATTTCATTCTAATCATTTTTGCTAGCAGTGAGCCAATCAGAAGATTTTTGTGCTTTTAATGGTTTCCTATGTTCCAAAGAATCAAACAGAATCACAGTTCCCCCAAAGACATAATAGTACTTCTGAATATGATAACCAATATATATAAGAACATGTGCACAGGTATAGCTTCCAAACAAATTATACCTTAGCCACATATTTGGTATCATCTCCTCTTCTCTTAACTTTGACCTGCATTCATATGTTTAGAAACAATCTGGTTTAGCATATCGAGAATGTGCATCATATATTTAAATTATTGGCGCATTCCAGAACATAAAGATTTGCAGCCAATAAACCAAACAGAACATTATGTACAGGCATAGACATACAATCAGGTAGATAACTACAAAAATCATTATTTTTACTGTAACAACACATAGATGGGCACTTACACATGTACATGCATGCATAGAAAGATGAAACTTCAGATATGGCATCATAGCAAACTCACAAAGAGAGACTGGCATGCAGGAGACAGAGAACAAAGAACATATGCAAGCATCTTCTCCTTTCTACCCTAGGCTAGAGAAAAATAAGGGCAAAGGGTATCTCTAGTGCATGTCACTCCCCACTCTGGAGGGTAGAGGGAGGGTCATTTTTGTACGTAGGCTAACCCTTGCTTTTTCAAAAAGGCTGTTTCCACAACTCAAACCTAAGACCTTCAAATCATGAAAGAGAAAGCTTGCCATTGCTACCAAGGGCCCTCAAAAAAGGAGTAACAATATATGAACCAGGAGATATTACAGAGGGGGATAGACATAACACCCCGCGAGTATCATAAATGACACAAGTAAGATTTTTCACATCTACCACGTCTAGAATGTGCACATATAAAACACGTAGTTGCAATACTATTACATTTATGCACAAACAAACATATTTGCGCTCTGTAGGACCAAGCATACCAGTCCTTGTCATTGGAAAACCACAAGTTAGGGGCAATAAATAAGAACAATGGGCAAGGAGCGTATAGTAGAGCAAAAAATAGAAAACAACTGCTAGTACTACAAACTTTCAATGACATAATAACAGAAAACATAAATCAAATGACAGGGTATATCTAATAAACAAGAAGCATCTACAAGCCAAAAATGTGGCAAAACAGCTAACCTGCACAAATCTAAAAACCACCTATACAAGGTGAGTCCAGTAAGTGAGACTTTACTGCCAATTATACCTATATAATGCTTGAAATACAAATGTATGTGCAATACAATAGCAGAAATTATAAACAAGAGTTAGTAGATGTCTATTTTAGGGCATATTTGGCCATGTGAAATTTTGGTTGATGTGATAATCGTTCTGGCAAAAATTGATTATAAAAGAAACTCCAGTTTCCTGCTTCTCTTCCATGGTAGCAAAAAATACATTTTACAAGAAACTCCAATTTCCTGCTTGTCTTTCACAGTGGAAAAATACTTGTTATGCTAACCAAACACCATTAAGAACATATATAAATACATTTACTTTAAACAACACAACAACATATCCAGCCGTTATCCCACTATGTGGGGTTGGCTACATGAATTCTAGACTTCTATGTAGGTTACATCCCAACAAATAGTTTATCTAGAATTCATATTTGGATCCGACTAGGTTTTACGCTGGCTGTCGGATACCTAACGCAACCCTCCTCCTTTATCCGGGCTTGGGACCGGCAGTGGATAATATCCCCTGGCGGAGTAATGATGAAATGAAGTTTGAACACCATCTTCACATGGAGAAATTTCATGAGATGGTGGTGAATGAAGATAATTACATTTACTTTCTTAAAAAAAAAAATAACTTGCCCCGCAGCACAGCCAAACAGGTACTTGAACAATTTTAAACATCAAAATCCTATTTGCAATTTCAACTCAATATGACTCTAACTCCTCACAACTAGCGTGAGGGGTGTCCCCAATGTACAATGTTGCCCACTTTGTGAGGGGTCAAGAGAAGATTGTTTTGTATACCACCTTACCCTCAATCTGCAAAAACGCTATTTACACAACTTGACCCCATGTCCTTCTAGTCACAATAGAACAACTTTACTATTGCTACCAAAACTCACCCTCAACAAGTAGCAAAAGTTATCCAACAAAAATACACAAGCAAACCTTTAACCCTCATGTTGCCGAGAAAAAGAAAATATGAAATGGTATCAACTAACTTCCCTAATTCTTTGTCTAAGACAAGGTAATTTGATCCTGACTGACAATAAGAGTCCCTTCGAACCACCATCCACAGCAATTCAAGGAGAATGATTTAGAAATTGGCCTTAAAATCAGTGTCAAAAGATATCCAGAAAAATTGACAACTTACTATTTTTCTTAGGGATAGCAAAACAGGAAGTAAATGCTTCAAAACCACTACTATTTTCCAAACCTAAACTTAATAATTCAATAATCAACATATGATCATTAATTTAACTTAATAAAATAATTACATTATCTTTTAGCTTCATTCATTCATCATCACCATCGCAAGCCTTAATCCACTAGATAGGATCAGCTACATGAATTCCACCTCTCAAATCACATTTATTCAGTCATTTCTTTTGTAGAGCCATTATATCCAATGTCATGTTTAAATGTTTCCCATTAATTTTTTCCCCCTGCATCTTTTGCTACAAACTCCTTCCATTTTATCCACTGACTTCACAAGTGCATCCATAAATCGTTTTCTCACATGCCCATCTTAAATGAATCTCATGCATCTTATCTTTAAAAGGTGGAATGCAACTCCAACCTTATTATAGATAATCTTGTTTTTTTATTATGTCTTTTTTTTTTTCTGTATGATCACATATCCATCATGACATCCTTGTCTTGATCATGCTCATATTTTGCATATATTATACTTAGCTATCAAATATTCTGAGCCATTCTATCTTAAAGTCATACAACAATCTATTCATAATAAAAAGTCTTAATCCTGAGAAGTAGTATTATTTGTGATTTGTATAATATATGCATCTTGTATATAACACTAAGAAGCCTACACCCTAAGTTGATGATTGCTTGAAATCAGTTGATAGCTCTAGTTGTTAGAGCACTGAAATGCATGCATATACATATAACTTGAAACATTGAAAATTCAAAAGAATACCTGGGTATCATGTTCAACACAATGAGCATTTGTCAAAAGCTTCCCGTCTCCAATCATAAAAGCACTGCATTGAAAAGAAAAAAGACTCAAGAAAAAATAAAACCGTATGGAAAATATCTCCCAACTTCCAAAGGCTGCATTTGTCAAAGATAACAGGCATAAGAAGAAGAACCCAAATTGCATCTTCAACCAACTTCAGCTTTCAGATTTGCAAGAAAGTCATTTTTCTCTTGAAGGAATGGCTAGAAAATGAAAGAATTTAAAACATGCCTTCCAGTACTCGTATATTGCCTTTGTTTTTGCCAAGGGAGGGAATAATCAGGAGCAGTGTGGGTACAATAAACCTAGACAAAAATCAAATCAGCAGAAGTGTTAAACCGATCAATTTCATCAATCCCTAAGAAAGAATGCAATTTTGCACATAAAAGGATATGTTCAAACTTGGAAAACATAAAGGGAGGGAAAAAGTTGATGTCAAAGGCCACAGAGGGAGTTGATCAGCATCCTTGCAGCCTTGAAATATATTATTCTACCATTTATGTTTCTCCATTTGGTCATACATCCACGTCATATTTTAATGAATTAAAATGGTCAATCCTGAGAGCCAATCAGTATAAGTTTTCTGCCCATATATGGGACAACATTTTCTTCAGTCTCCCTTTAATAAATTATGGAGCTTTAAGGTCCAGTATTAACCAAGGCTTAGTGTAGAATATTAGTAAAACCATATAAGCTTCTGCTTATCCATCCATGTAATACAATCAATAACTTCTGAAGTACAGAGATCATTATGAACTGCTCCTGGGAACAACTAGGAAGTAGTATAAACATTAAGGCCATGGAAACAATCCCTTGCACAAATTGATTTAATGATCTAAGTCATTTGCATGGGATTAACAATAAGTGTATGAGGCAGCACTCAACAACACATCAAAACCCTTTCCCTATTAACATGTAGGTATATGCATATGCAAGACTTGCAAGAAAAAGCTCAGAAAGAGTTTGGAAAGAAAAGTCCGGGGTAAATGCATACATAAAAGGCCTATCGCTTCTTTGCTGAGTTCAACAAACAACAAAAAAATAGAGTCCTAGAAACATACACATAAATAAAGTACCTTACCTTCACTACAGCATTAAGAAAAGCTCCATCATGAAGCTTACCTGATTCAACCTGAGAAGAAAATACTACAGCCTTAATAGAGTCCCATATGCTATGCTGATAAAACAGTCAGCCAGCAGGAATAAAACAGTAAACCAGCAGATATCATATGGAAAAATCTTCTATAAATTTTAGGAAACATAATGAAGCAGATCAGTAATCCCTCATATTACTTTAAGCACATTTAAAGAGCAAGTTAAATAAGTTACAAGTTCAGTAGTTGTAGAAAAAAAGAAACATTCTTATTCTAGAACAGACCTCCATTTGAAAATAATTATAATTCTCCTCCTAAAAGAACAGCTTGATATTTGTGCACAGCAACAATTCAGTGTTCAACCTAAAAAATTGAGAATTACATCTTTTACTTGTGATGACTGTATGAGAAATGAAGTATCCATTGTCTAAAGTCAAAAAAACATGTTTTGATAATTCTGTTGGTGCTTTTATCTTCTAAATTCCACCAAAAAAAAAAAAATGCAGCAAAAGTAAACAGGTCATCACTTGCATAAATGTATTCCATGAGCATATATTACTGGGTTTCTCTTATACATTACACCATATCGCCTGACCAAAGAAATAAAGGACATACCATCTTGTGAATCAAAATTAAATTGGACAGCAGATTGTCCATTTGTCCAACCAGATTTTTCAGAAAAGCTTGCATATTTTCTACCATAGAATGCAAATCAGGTTCAATTACAATCCTAAATTCAAATCAGATTTGACTCCAACTTATTCACCGATTGCTGCCAACTATTCTTGACATGCATGGAGGCATAAAAATATAGAAGATTAAACAGATTCCTAACATAGGAAACTATCCACCAATACCCACCTCAAAATAAATAAAAGGTGCATTCCCAGTGCATAAGGCTCCCCACTTTATGAGGCTCAGGAAGAGTCGTTTCTGTATGCAGCCTTACACTTGTTTTGCAAATAGGCTATTTCCACAGCTCAAACCATGACCTTCTATATGAGAAGGAGCAACCAGACCATTGCCACCAATGCTTTCCTCCCACCCAAGAATAAATAAACAAAGAAAAAACAATAATGTAATGTGAAGCCTTCATACCTGGCGGTCTTTATGGTCTAACAGGGGCCCTTTTGTATCTTTTCTCTGCACACCAAATGATTTAAACGCTGTTGATTGAGATTGCCCCGTACTACTTCTACTAGTATTGCCATCAGCATTTTGGCAGGGCCTTTCATCTTTTGATCTGCCTGGAAATTTCTTCTGTGAAATAGATTCTGCCTAGCGTAACAAATCAACAACATATTGGATCAGTTATGCACAATTCGTACAGACCAAAATTAACCCTAGACAATGCGATCAAATAGGTTTAGTAAGCAGAAAATTTTAGAACTGTAGAATATAAACACGTGAGGAGATCCTCAATCTATCGAAAATGCAACCCAGTTATATGATAATAAGGGGAAAAAAATTAAATGCGGACAAATTACATAATTGAATTCCGGAGAACAATGAATGACAACAAATGGTCGATTTCTTCTTAACCCATACTTCATTATAACCTTATGTCCCGAATTTGCAATACAGAAGTACCAACTAATTTAAAAATGAAACCCCTATGTAAAAGACGCAGAGTAGAGGCAACATAAAAAATATTTCCAACACTGTGGGAGGAAATCACAACACAAACAAGGTCATGCCGCGCTCAACGACCAACGAACTTGAGTAGTAAAGCACGTTATACATAATACATGTATAATGTCTATATTCAACGTCCGCAATACGAGTGATCAATACATGCATATTAGTCATAGAACAGAGCTAGGGTTTACCTCAGCGGCGGATTTACGAGGAGAGAAAGTAGGAAGAGGCGGTTTTTTAAAGCTTCTTTTCTTTTGATTGGCGGCTTTGGGAATGAGAAGGCAAGTGGACGTCCGAGACCGGGCGAAGAGGCGTGGTGAAGATAAAGAATATCGCGAGGTGCCGGTGGAGCCAAGGGCCGAGAACCAGCAGGCGACGGCGGCGGTCGCCATTCCGATCGAAGCAACGGCGGAGAGAAGCTGAACTGGAGACACCGCCCTGCGCTCTTCGAGTAGGTCACTTCACTCACGCGATAGTTTCCTTTTTCTTATCCTCCAAGGACCAACAAACTCATCCAGTAGGACAGTGGAAAGGGGATTATTAATATTATACATCGTCCTTTTTATGAGTTTAATGTAAATTTTTTTAAAATTATCCATTATTTTAGATTTTTTATTGTTTAATTAAATTATTAATATCTAATTTAAAACTAGTAATTGTAATGTTTTAATTATTATAGGTTTATTAATAATTTTTTTTACCCACAGTATGAATTTAATATTAAATATATATTTAAAACTTAAACATTATTTTCAATTTTTACTGTTGTTTTTTTGCAATTCACAACAAAATTAAGCAATATTTTTATTTTTTAATATAAATTAAAATTAATTAACTATAATAACAGTAATTATTAAATTATATATTAAATACAAATTTAATAATTTTTTAACTATAAATTAAAATTCAATAACTTTTCTACATAAATTTGGATCACTATTTATACTATTTAACACTAAATATTCTGTTAAAATGATGATTATTTTGATTTACTTTTTTTTTATTTGACCGCCTGTTGCCAAGAATTAGTTGGGTTGAGGACGTGGCTTGACTGGCTTTTACACTTTTTCTAAGGGTGCGATTGATGAGGTGGAAATTCAATTCTATAAAATTTTAATTCTCATCAAATTTTAATTTTTGATTTTAAAGAAAATATTTATTTTTTAAACTAAAATAAAATTTAAATTTCATGAAATTAAAAATTATTTAATAGAATTTCTTGAAATTTAGATAGAATTCGAATTCTACCCTCATTTTCTACCCTTATCAAACGCACCCTAAGAGCATCTCAAATGTATAATATTAAATTTAACACCATTTTAGTGTCAAAAATGAATTTACCCCAAATTTTTCAATATCAATTTTTTTTTTCACTCCAATGTGTGTGACACCAAGTTAGTGCAAAAAAACATCTTCAAATAATATTTTATAAATAATTGTTTAACTAATATTAACATTTTTTTAATATAAAATATTATTATTAAAAATAATTAGTCACATTTTATTAACAAACTAATAATTACTCTCATAATTTTTTTAATTTTTTTTACAAAATGTTATTCTAAATATGTGATTCTAATTAATTTTCCAACTAATTTTGTAACTAATTTTTTCACGTAATTTTTATCAAACTAATTATTTATCCACCTAATTATTTTTCCATCTCATTTTTTTCAACTAATATTTTTAATCAAACTAACTATTTATCCCATTAATTTTTTTTCACATAATGTCTTAACTAATTTTTTTACCTTCTTTTATCCACATATTTTTTCCCACTTATTTCACAACTAACTTTACTACCTAACACTACCTAACTTTTACACACAACCTACCTTTCATTCAATTTTTTTTTATTATTATAAAGAACAACACACTACCATCCATTTCATCATTAATCTTCCACAAAAGTAGAAAAAAATCATTTTACATCTTATATGTCCTCTATATCTTCGTCTTCAAATCCTGAAGATAAACTTGATCTTAGAGCAATAATGAATGCACAAAGTTAAGGATTCAATGCACAACAAATAGTATTAATGAATCTGTATGCTAATAACAACATTATTATGGCTTATCTCAATCAATAAGACAACAGCCAAGCAATTTATGAAGGATAATTTCCTTGTCATAAAGTGATCTATTGTGGATGAGCAGATGATGAACATAATATTTGGGTTGACTATTTTTCAGAGAAACGATGATACACTGAATCAATGTTTCACGTACAATTTCAAATGGACTAAAGTTTATTCCTTCGTACTGTCAACGCCATCGAAAGTCATGATAACTACTTTGTATAATATCGTGATGGGCTTAGCAGACTCGGATTGTCTACTTTGCAAAAAATAATAGTTGTGTTCCAAATGTTGAACGTAAGATCACCTAACGCTAATAATGTTGCAAGGTTGCTCCAAATAAGTGATAAATGTGATTTTCCATTAATGCTAGGGAGTCTATACTGTATGCATTGGACTTGAAAAATTTGTCTAATTGCTCAAGCAGGACAGTACAATGGATGCAGTAGATCTCCAACTATTATTGTTTAGGCTATAACTGATTATGATATTTGGATATAACATGCATATTTTGGTTTGCCCGATTCCAACAATGGCATTAATGTGTTGGAGACATCTCATTTATTCACAAACCTCGCTGAAAGTATAGCTCATCTGACTTATTATGTCATTCAAGGAAAATAGTACAACATGGGTTATTACTTAGCTGGTGGTATATACTTTAAATGGTTTAGTCTTGTACAAACTATTCATGATCCCTGAGATCCCAAACAAAATTTATTTGCGATGAAACAAAAAGAAATCAGAAATGACGTAAAACACGCATTTGGACTTATTCAGTCACAGTATGCAATAGTCAAGGGACCAGCACGTTATTGGAATAAACATGTATTGTATGTGTTATACGTATTTCCCGTATGGGCTGGACTTGCTCGGATGGGTCGGCCCGATCGCCTGGAAACAAGAAGGCCCAAACGACCTCACTGGGTGAGGTCGCTTTCACTACCAGAACTCGAACTTGTAAACAAGACACCTGGCGAATTCCCGACATCCTTCGAACAAGCCTGAGGCCATCCGCGAGCGAGCTCTATGAGAGCATCCTTCAGATCGCTGGACCATCGAGATCGCTGGCCCGAACACAATCAGCTCGCATAAAGTTGTAAAAGCTGTTAAGAAGTCAGAAGTAGGGACCATCCACCGCCACAGCCCATGCTCCTCGAAATGGAAACCCCCACTTACGGTTTTGTACAAACGATAAGGGCTGTTTGTCCCCCATTACATCATTTTTTATTTCTATATGATGTCCAGAATGTAAAGGTCCCCGGATATATAAAGGAGGGGCAGGAACAACAAGAAAAACAATCAGAAAAACCACCACTCCGAAAGCATAATCAGAGTGTGGGCGTGGAATAGGTACCTTTTTTGGCCGAACCACAAGAAAATTGTCAAGTGTTCTTCATTAATTTCCAAAAGAGCCTCTCTTCTTACCGTGATCCATAATCATTCAGTGCGGCCCAAAACGAATCAGACTCGACTGAAATTGAACGTCGACATTTTTGGCGCTAGAGGAAGGGGCTGCTCTGATCGATAGCCATGGCAAGAGGAAGGAATACTCGAAGTTCCGAGGCAGCAATCGACCCTCCGAAAAATCACCGCGACAGACCCCCGAGATTTTCCACCAAACGGAGGGCATGTTGCTCCGACAGCAGATAGCCTTTTACAGCCACCCGCCGGAGATCCCGCTGGAATACCACCGCGGATCCCTGTTCAACCCGGAAGCCAGATTGCTGGGACCGGAACGATCCGGGACTGGCAGCAACGTCAGGAGGCGTTAGAAAATACGGTAATGCAGCTCGCTGATGCGGTCAGAATTCTGGCCCAAGCTTAAGTACGAGCCACTCATGACCCACCGGCTTCGCCTCGGAGAATCCGCCAACAGCGGGAAGAACGACCTCCCCTTGAAGAAGAAGATATTGGGGACAACTACCCACTCCCGAATCACCACGCCCCAGACCGGGAAAGGAGCAGACGGTGGCAGGTCCAACAATCGGTGGGCCCGGACTCAACTGTGGAGGAATTATATCAGAGAGTCCGGCAGCTGGAGGAAAGGCAAGGGGTCCGCAGCCAGAGTAATGGCCGTGGAGACAGGACACCTTTCACCAGAGAGGTCGAACTTGAGCCTCTCCCCCGGAGATTTAAAGTCCCGAGCATGCCACAGTACAACGGGGATAGCGACCCCTATGACTACCTGGACGCATATAACGTGCAAATGGACTTACAAACGACTAGCTCGTTGGTTAAATGCCGCGCCTTCCCAACAATTCTGGGGGATATTCCCCGTGCGTGGTTCAGAAGTCTTCCGCCTCGCAGCATCAGCAGTTGGGAAGAATGTCAACAGCGATTTATCAACCAATATAGGGCCCTAAGAAGACAGCTCGCGCCACCCTGTCACCTCGCCACTGTATTCCAAAAGGCAAACGAGCCCTTGAGGGACTATATTGCTAGATTCAGACGTGAGGTAAGCAATGTTGAGGATCCGTCTGATGAGAGCGTCCTCACGGCGATCTCCGCCGGCCTCCGAAAAGATGGCAAACTCTACGAGAGCATCTACAGGACCCCAGTCAAGGACCTGGGGGAATTTTATGAACGAGCCTCCAAGGAGGTCTGGTGGGAAGACGCCTTTGGGTCAAAGAAGCCCACAGGACCCAAAGAAGAAGCTGGGGGCTCCAACCAAAACAAGAAAATGAACAACGGAGACACCGGAAGGGAAGCTCGAGGAGATCGTTCGAGCGGCGAAGTGTTTAAACTGGCCCACAAGGCGGAGCGGGACGAACGACCTCCGAGGCCGCAACGCTTCGATAGTTATTGCGTCCTATCTGACTCTCAAGATAGGATCTTCGCCATGGAAAGAAATAAGGAGGAGTTCGAAAAACCCAACCCGTTGAGAACTCCTAACAAATTCCGAAACAAAGAGAAGTTCTGTGCATATCACAACGAGGCGGGTCATACCACCTCTGAATGCTGGGCCTTGAGGGACGCCATTGAAGATCTGATACGAAGAGGTCGCTTAAAAGACTACGTGGTGCGACCAACCAATCAACCAAGCCAGCAACCGGCACAGCCGCCCCCCTCTGATGATGAACGCCTGCAAACCGTGCGAACTATTTACACTATTCATGGTGGACCTCATCTCGCGGGACCCTCCCACAAATCCCGCGACAAGTACGTACGAGAAGCTAACCATATCCTGGTGGCGAGGTCGAGAGAACAGCCGGTTCCTGCGAAGAGATCCAGGGGTGGACCGACTCCGGAGAACATAGTTTTCTCTGAAGGAGAAGCTAGCGACGTCCATTGGCCCCATAATGATGCACTCGTTATCCGGGCGCAAATCGGTAACTCCGAAGTACGAAGGATAATGGTGGACACGGGAAGTTCGGTGAATGTGATGTACAGAGCGTGCTTCGATCAGATGGGCCTGGGAACAGAACAGTTGAGCTCGTCACCCGAGCCACTTTATGGGTTCACAGGTGACGCAGTGATTCCTGTCGGACGAATAAGTCTTCCTTTCACCATCGGGGACACAAAACACCGAGCCACCACTTTGGCAGATTTCCTGATCATAGACTGCCCCTCAGCATATAACGTCGTGCTCGGAAGGCCAGCTATGAATGATCTCGACCTAGTCACTTCGACAAGGTCGCTTACTGTGAAATTTCCGACCCCCAACGGAATAGGAAATGTACGGGGCGAGCAACACCTTGTAAGATGCTGCTATGAAGATGCCCTAAAAATGGGGGCAAAAGGAAAGAAAGTGAACATAATTGCAAAAGACGACCCGCGACCAGCCAGCCAATGGGAAACTAGTTACGATCTGGATCCCCGCGAGATCGACTGTAACAAACCCACCGGTCCCATGGAAGAGCTCGAAGATGTCCCAGTCGGCGAAGCGGACGGAGAAAAACACCTCAAGCTAGGAAAGAACTTAGCTTCTGAGGTAAAAGAACAACTCACAAATTTCCTTAAAGCTAACCTTGATGTATTTGCATGGAACCATCAGGATATGGTGGGAATCGCCCCGAAAGTCATGTCACACAAGCTTAACATAGATCCGAGCTACAGGCCAGTGCGACAGAAGAGGAGGCCAATGACGCCAGAGCGTTATACCGCCCTTAAGGAAGAAGTGGACAAACTCTTGGCAAACAACTTCATCAAGGAAGCCCATTACCCGACCTGGGTGGCCAACCCGATTTTGGTAAAAAAGAAAAACGGGAAGTGGAGGACCTGCGTCGACTTCACCGACCTGAACAAGGCGTGTCCTAAGGACAGTTTCCCCCTCCCTAGAATCGATCAGCTAGTCGATGCAACGGCTGGTCACCAGCTCCTTAGTTTCATGGATGCTTATTCAGGATACAACCAGATCCCCATGGATCCCAATGACCAAGAGCACACCTCGTTCATTACTGATCGGGGGTTTTACTGTTATAAGGTCATGCCCTTTGGATTGAAGAATGCTGGCGCGACCTACCAAAGGCTGGTCAATATGATGTTCGAAGCACTCATTGGAAGAACCATGGAGGTATACGTTGATGACATGTTGATAAAATCTGAGCGAGTAACGGACCATGTTTCCGATCTGGAAGAGATGTTCGGAATCCTCAGAAGCTATCAGATGAAGCTCAACCCACTCAAGTGTGCCTTTGGGGTAGCCTCCGGAAAATTCCTCGGGTTCATGGTAAACAATAGAGGCATCGAAACCAACCCGGACAAAATAAAGGCTTTGCTAGATATGAGGTCGCTAGTAAGAAAAAAGGAGGTGCAAAGCCTCAATGGGAAGGTCGCGGCCTTGAGTCGCTTCATTTCAAAAGCGACCGATAAGTGCGCCCCTTTCTTCGAGCTGTTAAAAAAGGAGAAGGATTTCAGATGGACAGAAGAGTGCGAGTTCGCGTTCCAACAACTGAAAGAATACATGGGACGACCCCCGCAGCTCGCCAAACCAAAGAACGGAGAGAAGCTGACCTTATACTTGGAAGTATCCCAACAGGCTCTCAGTGCGGCTCTCGTTCGGGGGGAAGAAGGGGTGCAGCACCCCATTTATTACATCTCCAAAAGCTTGATTGACGCAGAAACAAGGTACGCACCAATCGAAAAATTGGCTTACTGTCTAATAGTGGCATCAAGAAAGCTGCGACCTTATTTTCAAGCTCACGAAATCGAAGTAATGACCAAATACCCGCTGAAACAAATCTTGCAAAAGCCAGATACCTCGGGTCGCTTACTAAAGTGGTCGATCGAGCTCGCTCAATTCGATATTAAATACAAACCAAGGACGGCGATAAAGGGTCAAGCATTGGCAGATTTCATCGCCGAGTTTACTGGGCAAATTAACGAGGATGCAGAAAGCTTGAAAGAACCATCCTGGGAGCTATACGTCGATGGGTCATCGAGCGAACAAGGAGCAAGAGCCGGGGTTATGCTAATAAGCCCCGAAGGTCACAAAATCCTCTGCGCCCTGAGGTTCGGTTTCCCGACCACTAATAACGAATCCGAGTATGAAGCCTTATTAGCTGGACTCTGCCTGGAAAAGGAAATACGAACCGAATCTTTGAAGATTTTCAGTGACTCCCAGCTGGTTGTCAACCAAGTACGGGGAGAATACCAAGCCAGAGATACGAAAATGCTCACATATTTGCAAAAGGTACGCGAGCTCCTTGCTCTCTTTGAAATATATGAAATACATCAAATCCCCCGCTCCCAGAACTCTCATGCGGACGCGTTAGCTCGTCTTGCAACTGCCCGGGATGCAGAATTCTCGGGAGACATACCCATGGATTTTCTAGCTGTCCCAAGTATAGAGCAACGAGTTGAAACAATGGCGATCACCGTATCCCAAAACTCATGGATGATTCCTATCCTGGAATATCTACAAGACGGCAAACTACCTGAAGATAAGTTGGAAGCACGTCGTCTGCGAGCTCAAGCAGCTCGGTATTGCATCTACGACGAAAGGCTATACAGAAGGGGGTTCTCAGCCCCGCTCCTGAGGTGCATTGACGGCATCGATTGCCGGACTGTGCTCGAAGAGATTCACGCAGGTCACTGCGGTAATCATACGGGGGCACTTTCGCTGGCACAAAAGACCCTCCAACAAGGATTTTATTGGCCCACCATAAAGCAAGATGCCCTAGAAACAGTTAAGAAATGTGAAAAGTGCCAAAGGTTCGCCAAAATTCCGCGAGTCCCGCCAGCTTATCTGCAGCAGATGAGTAGCCCATGGCCTTTCGCTATTTGGGGGATGGACTTAATCGGGCCACTCCCAACAGCTCGCGGAGGGTGCAAGCACGCTATAGTAGCAGTTGACTACTTCACCAAATGGGCGGAGGCCAAAGAGCTCGCACAGATCACCAGTGCGAAGGCGCAAGCATTCACATGGGATAACATAATCTGCAGGTTCGGAGTGCCGCGGCAACTAATAACAGATAACAGAACCCAATTCACCAGTGAGCAGTTCATCCAGTTCTGCGAATCAATGGGGATCCAAAAGAGCTTTACCGCGGTTGATCACCCCCAGGCCAATGGACAGGTTGAAGCTGTCAACAAAGTAATCAAGCAGACCTTGAAAACTAAGCTTGAAGCCAGAAAGGGGGCTTGGGTGGACGAACTGCAGACGGTGTTGTGGGCCTATCGAACAACAGCTCGGAGCAGCACTGGAGAAACCCCATTCTCAATGGCATACGAGTCGGAAGCTATGGTCCCCACCGAAAATGAGGTGACCAGCCACCGAAGGGCCACCTTCAGCTCAGATCGCAATAACGAACTTCTGGCAGCTAACCTTGACCTGCTCGAAGAATCAAGAGATATGGCTCGCATAAGGGTCGCCGTTTATCAGCAAAGGGTAGCACGATACTACAACCGGAAGGTCTAAATCCGGCGTTACAACGTCGGAGACTCGGTATTACATCTGGTACTCCCAGGGGCACGGACGAGTAGTGACGGCACACTAGGCCCTAACTGGGAAGGTCCGTTTGTCATCAAGGAAAATTTAAGTAACGGAGCATACCATTTGGCAAACTTGGACGGCTTCTCTCTCCCACGAGCTTGGAATGCGGAGCACCTCCGTCCTTACTTCAAATAAGTGTAATGGTTCCCACCTACTCTTCGTCTTCATTATCACAAATAATTTTCGTGGTTCTGTTTACGATTCATTAACTTTCATTGCACTTTCTCGATATTTGATTAAATATCCCAAAAACAAGGAATTAACAAGCCATGGTTTGTGAGCTGGAGCCTAAATAACCTAACCACTACGTGATGGTTTTGGGGCTCAACTGAGCATTCACCTTGGTCCCTCCTTCAAGTCTTGGTCTGAAACCGGAACCATTCATCTTGACTTAATGTCACGGTTTGGAGATTTCCGAGCAACGACCTCCACAAGTAAATCCGAGTTGGGTTCGCTAGCCGAGGTCCTTTCATCTTAGCCTAAAGCTATGGTCTGTGACCTACCTGGGTGTTCTCTCTCGGCCCAAATAAAAATTGCGGAAGTCACGGTGTGTCAGCTGAGGTCGTAACGCGACCTGTCTGGACACATATCTTGGCACAGCAAGTGAATGAAATAGCAAGCCATGGTATGTTAGCTGGGGTCACCCTACGACCTACATGAACATATAGCTTGGCAATACTGGGTCAGGATTTCTCTAACCGAGGGTCCCTTTATCTTGGCAGAAAGCCTTGAATTACGACCTACCAGAGTATCTACTCCGAATTTGTTAAAATTATCAAGCACTTCAAAAATGCCAGTCAAGGGCGTGGCACGACCTCATGCTTAAGAAAAATCTTCATGTTCAAACGATTCAGCCGAGATCCGCCTCAATTTATATAAATAATATCGTTCGTAACCTATTGGATACACTTCCTGACCGTTTATCGCGAGCTTCTCAGCCACTATACTTAAACCAAGACAGTGAGGGGTTTTCTTAAACCCTGTCGTTCAATCTAAACATACTGAAGAGGGATTTTCTTTTGGAGATTGTTTTAAGTATGAACGTTCGTGTTGATTATTACAACTATCACGGACGACCTGATTCGAGCCTATGTTCATTCTCAAATTATGATTCTGAAGGCTTCCTCTGAGGAGATTGTTTTTAAGGTATGAATTCTATTCCAAGATATATCATGAAGAAAGCTTTGAATTATTATTTCTTTAAAAGTCAAAATTCATTTGAGCTCGCGAAGAAATCTGAAGCAGTGTACGCAAAGTATGAAAAAATACCCGTTCTATTAAAGTAAAGCTGGTGTTACAAAAAAGAAAAAGGAAATGTATACATGTACATATGAGAAAGTCCTAGTTGGGAGGCACATTTCCCTCTACAGAATCGACCTCAGCAGATTGAACTGTAGGAGGCAGAACCGGCCGGGAATCCATAGAAGACTCCTCGGCGACCTCCCCGGGCTGAGGAGCGATAGCCCCGGATAGCTCGACCTCGTCCAGGGGAGCCTAAGACGACTCGAGGGGATCGGCTTCGATGGCGTCCTCCGCGGCCTCGGCAGCATACCGCTTCACCTCCTCGACGGCCTGCGCACCAAAGAAAGAGAAATCCATCTCAGGATGGTTCACCCAAAGGGTGTACAGGAACGCCGAGCAGGTGTCGGATCTGGCCTTACGGCGCGTAGCCTCCATCCGAGCTTCGACTTCTCCTCTTACATTGTCTATGGCCCTCTGGGCGAGCTCTTCGCATCGAGCCGCACGACCGTCCGCCCGAGCCCGCTCCTCAGTCGCCGTCTTCAACTCTGCTCGACCAATTTGAGCTGCTCCTGAGCCTCCCGCAACTCCTCTTTCGTTTTATTTAGCTCGACGGTGAGCCCGGATTTGGCAGACTCCCACACGTGCTTTGACCTACGAAGCCCTTCCTCGAGGTCTTTATTCTTCTGAACTTCAGCCCGCAGACGCGTCTCAGAGCCCTCCACCTCTTTCTGAATTGAAAGAAGTTCGGCCTGGAGAGTTGCCTTCTCGTCCGAAAGCTTCGTTATTTCGGCCTGCTGGGCTTTCTTCACGTCCTGAAGCTTTTCCACTTCAGCCTGAAGGGACGTGCTCATCGTACGAAGCTGGTCGTCAAAATCCTTGTACTAAGCACGAAGCTTCATGGCGGTAAGGGAAGCCTATAAAAGAAGAAAAGTTATTAGCCCCGGCCATGAAATGTATATATATATATATATCTTCTTACTTACCACCAGGCTATGACGAGCCATGAAGTCGCAGAGAGCGACCCCCCTCAGTTTCGGGTCATCAAGGGGTTTCGAGGTCGCTCCCAAGAGGTCGGGCGCAGAGTTCAGCAGGGAGTTAACATAGATCCCTCCTGGCAGGGCCTCCGGGGGCAGCTCCTTCTCAGGGATCCTGGCCCGTTTATCCCTGGCATCCTCCCTCGGCTGCGGGTAATCTGGCCCCCTCTTCGAACCGGCAACAGGGGCGTCTCGAGCCACTGCGACCTCTTTCCCTCGGCTCGCGCCGGAACCATGATCTTGGGGGACCGGGGGCTGATGCCCTTGCTCGTGGTGTTTTTCTCTCTGGTGCTGGGATTGATGGGGCGGAGCCCTCTGTTGCTGCTCCGGTTGCCCCCCCCGCACTTGTCGTTTTTGCTGTTCCTGCGGGCGCGTTTGCTGTTTTCCCGACCTACCGTCCCGCGAGCTTAAGCTCGGTGCTGATGACGAAGTGTTGCTCGATCTTGCCTTAGGTCGCCTCGGCTCGAGGAGGTCGAGGTCAATCTCGCCTTGAACAGCTCCTCTTGAACTACTCGCCCCTGCAACCTGAAGAGGTAATGAAGGGATGTCTGCACCCAAGTCCATGATACGGTCCCCCTGAACCATCTCGACGTGAAGAGGAGGGGCGAGCTTGTTTTCACGGAGAAGGTCGTCTGAAAGCTCAAGGATCTCCGAGCTTGCCCCTGCAGCCAGAAGTCTGTCGAGGATATCAGTCTCCTCGGCCGACAAAGTCGGTCTCTTGCCCCCAAAGTCTGCATCAAAACGCAAATGGGTTAGCAAGTAATCGGAAGAAGAAAAATTCATGTGGACTGATATTCACTTACCAGGGGTTAATACGAAACTATAGTTCCTAAGAAGGGAAAGAGAAGAGCAGGACACGAAGAACCAACTGGACTTGTAATCGCCCACGTTGGACTTTCCCTTCGCTTTACCCTGGGGAAGGGCGACCTTGTACGGAGAAGGACGAGCTGCCAGGTAGTGCAGCCCGTCCTTGGCGTTTTTGAAAGAAAATAGAAATTTTATTAATTTCCGCGAAGGGAGAGGGAGTTTATTCGTAAGGAACAAAACAGCCAGAGAAGTAAGTTGGGCATACGAGTTCGGTGTTAATTGAAAAGGAGCGAGCTTAACGTCGTTTAAAAGGGCGACAAGATATGGGGCTACTGGGAATCTAAGGCCGGACTCAAGATGTTGATGGCTAACAGCTACGTATTTGGATGGTGGGTAAGCTGCGTGAGAGCTCGAAGTAGGGATGTATACTTGGCAATCCCTGGGAAGACGGAACTCCCGGACACAAGCCGCCACCTCGCGACGTTTGAACCTGGACGGGAATCTCTTGAAGACCGCACGACCAGCATTCCCTTCGGCAATCTGATCGTGAACTTCCAGGTCGGTCTCTGTAGAGGTCAGAACAACAATTTCCCTAGACCTAGAGCTCGCACCCTCACAGTTTTGGCCCTCCATGATAAGACAGTCTTCCGAGTTCGAAGTGTCGTTTTCTCCTACGATATAGTTGCAGCGCTTTTGGCCTGAATTTCCACGGTGATGGTCGGACATCTACAGAGGAAAAATAAAGAACAATCAGGTCGCAAATCGCGAACCAGACCCCCCCTAAAAAAAAGGGGGAGGAGGGATCCTTCAGGCCAAGCACTTTGCAACGGGATACCGCTTAATGCGGAGGGGCCACAGCTGCGAGCCCGGTATTCCAAGGAAATCTAATCCTAAGGTCATTGAACCCGAAGGCCCAGCAAACGCCAAATCGACTCGAGCCATCTTCCCATAAGCAAGTATAATATCGATCGACAGGACCGTCGATAGACAACCAGCGAGAAGAAGAAAGAAAAGAAATCATAGCAGACTTACCAAACAAAGAGCCTGATGCCTGTACGAAACGTCGGAGCAAGCGCCGGAAGAAGAGCAACGGACGAAGGCAACAGATGAGGCTTCGAGAAGAGAAGAAGAAAAAAAGAAGGCGAAAGCTGGAAAAGATTTCGACAAAGGCGTGAAAGAGGAAAAAAGTAGATATCCCTCACTATTTATACTAATGTTTCGATCGGCTCAACCGTCAGATCTAAGCGCGACTCACCGCATACTCCACATCCAACGGCCGCACGATAACTTATGGGTCCCACAGGTATAATCATGCGCCGTAATGGGGGAAAGTACGCATTAAATGCGTTACAGACAAGGGCGTGCTGCGTGAAACGACGAGATTCAAAACGATTGGGCAGGCATCGAAGAGGCGGAAGAACAGCTGGCACGCGTCAGTTCCCAGCACGAGGATCGCACCGCGAACTGGGGGGCTTATGTTATACGTATTTCCCGTATGGGCTGGACTCGCTCGGATGGGCCGGCCCGATCGCCTGGAAACAAGAAGGCCCAAACGACCTCACTGGGTGAGGTCGCTTTCACTACCAGAACCCGAACTTGTAAACAAGACACCTGGCGAACTCCCGACATCCTTCGAACAAGCCTGAGGCCATCCGCGAGCGAGCTCTATGAGAGCATCCTTCAGATCGCTGGACCATAGAGATCGCTGGCCCGAACACAATCAGCTCGCATAAAGTTGTAAAAGCTATTAAGAAGTCAGAGGTATGGACCATCCACCGCCACAGCCCATGCTCCTCGAAATGGAAACCCCCACTTACGGTTTTGTACAGACGATAAGGGCTGTTTGTCCCCCATTACATCATTTTTTATTTCTATATGATGTCCAGAATGTAAAGGTCCCCGGATATATAAAGGAGGGGCAGGAACAACAAGAAAAACAATCAGAAAAACCACCACTCTGAAAGCATAATCAGAGTGTGGGCGTGGAGTAGGTACCTTTTTTGGCCGAACCACGAGAAAATTGTCAAGTGTTCTTCATTAATTTCCAAAAGAGCCTCTCTTCTTACCGTGATCCATAATCATTCAGTGCGGCCCAAAACGAATCAGACTCGACTGAAATTGAACGTCGACAGTATGATATAATGTATGCATGCATCATAATGTATAATATGATCATTGAGAATGAATATGATGTGCTTACAAACATCTCAAATTGGATGGAAGCACCAGCCTCTAAAGTAGATATGGTGGTAGATGAAACGACCCGACTTCAACAATTTATTGCTTGGCATAAGCAAATCAAAGATAAGGAAACTCGCATCGCACTCCATAATGCATTAATTAAACATTTATGGGAGTTACATGGTAACAAATAATGATCATAAAATTAGACGATTAAAAAGTTTAATAATATTAGTGAATAATTATTATTTACCAATTATATATGATGTAATGTTAAGGATATCTTATCCACTTTTCTTTACGTAATTTACTTCTTATTAATAAAATATGTTTATTTTATCAAAAAATAAGATGATAGTTTCATCATAATCATTAATATGACACTATCATATCTTTGCAAACTGCATCCAAAGTATGATACAAAAAGTTAACAAAATTCTATTTAAACCGTTGGATAAAAAGTGCTTTAATTTTAACTGTTAAATGATATTCATATATCTACCACACTTTATTTAAGGTATGACACAAAAAGCTATCAAAAATTCATTTTAACCGTTGGATGAAAAGTGTTTTAATCTTAACCGTTAAATTGTATTCATATCACTGCCACTCCATATCCAATGTATGACACAAAAAGCTATCAAAATCTCAAATCAATCGTTTGATGAAAAGCGTTTTAATCTCACCTGTTAAATGGTATTCAACTATTCATATATCTGTCGCACTCTATCTAATGTATGACACAAAAATCTATCAAAATTTTATTTTAACTATTGAATGAAAAGTTATTTAATCTCAACCGTTAAATAGTATTTATATTTCTACCACATTATATCAAAAGTATAATACAAAAATCTACCAAAATCTTATCTCAATCGTTGGTATCTTTATCTCTTTCAAAACTGATTTATAAATAATAGTTCATCCTTTATCAAAATGTTTCAAAATATCTATCTCTTTCATTTCTTGCCACTAAATATATATTTCTACAAAAATGTCTTCAAGTAAGAATTTAGGTGATAAGTCCTACGATACTCTAAAAAGTGCTTTATATTCGAATAAAGAAGACCAACTCTTATGTCATGTATATCTTTTTGTTTCTTAAGATCCAATTATAGGGTACAAATCAATATAGTCTTCAATTTGGGCCTTGTATAGAGACTAAATATCATAAGGCATTACCAGTACATATTACTCATGTTCGACCTAAAAAGATCTTCAACATCGCGAATGCAAGTAATCGATGCACCAATTAGCAAGTTAAGAGGATGTGTTCGACAAATTGCAAATTTGAATCCAAATGACACTTCAGAAACAGTATATTGTAAGTATTTTCTAAATTTGAGTTATAGAATTCATTTCACTCTTATTTCAATATCATTTTTGATAACTTAAATTTTTTGTTGCATTGTGTAGTTAAATCAAGCTAAATCCTACTAGCACAAGATCCAAATTACAACAAATGATTTAAATTTGACCACGCGTGGTCAATTCTTAAAGATACTGAGAAATATTCTAATATGTTTAGCACACAAACTTTAGGCTGTCAAAAAAAAAATGAAGGCAAAGAAGCATCACAATCATATTCCACAACATCATAGTCTAAATAAGTATCATCATTTTGTTTTGATTTAAATGCGGACTTTGAAAGTTAAGAGAAAATTAATTATATCAATGACAATAATAATTCAATTGAGCGACCTGTTGGGAGGAAGAAAAAAAATAAAAAAGAAACAAGGTGATAAGAAGATACAATTTTTTAAATCCATGAAAGAAGAAAATCAACAAGTTGCAGGTATATTTAAAGAAAGCTAAACACGTATGTAATAAACTCAATATCTAATGCAAATGAATTGTGAAATTTAATTGTTACAAGCTTAAAATGAGGCAAAAAAATAAAGTTGGAAGAATGATGCAAATAGAAATTTTGTTTTTACAAAGTGATATGGATTTCATAGAATATCCAATACTATGTGATACTTTTCGAAGTGAATAAATCAGAATTTATGAAAAAAGGGTTCATGAGTAACAATTTCAATGAGGAAGTGGATCATCAAATTCGTTTGGCCAGTATTTTGGTACTTATGGAGAAAGTGGAGATAACCTTTCGAATTTTTAAATGATAATTTAGAATTAAGTATATCAATTATTTTATTTTTATGTCATGTTGTTGTTGTTATTTTTTTTTATTTCATCATGTATTTTTAATTTAAATTAATGAGAATGTTATAACTTTCTATTATATTATTGAGTTTTTATATTAAGAATATTATCTTTCTATTAGATAATTATTGAAATAATAATTTTTGATATACATAAACAAAATTAGTTGATTTTATATTATCATGGTATTTATAATGTATATTAAATATTATATTGATTTTATAAATCCTAATAAAATATTTCTAACTATATATATTCTTTATAATAATTTAATTTGTATTTTTAATTATTAATTAAAATATATAAATATAATAAAAGATATAAAGAGAAAAATTTATTTTAGAATTATATCGACACGAACGAAATAAGAAATAAAATAAAAAAAATTAGTGTTT
This sequence comes from Diospyros kaki, assembly GCA_036245055.1. Lineage (NCBI taxonomy): Eukaryota > Viridiplantae > Streptophyta > Magnoliopsida > Ericales > Ebenaceae > Diospyros > Diospyros kaki. The sequence goes on from BSEG01000007.1 coordinate 38,032,152, forward strand.
ATAAATAGTGTAACACCAAATTTGATATTATATTATTTATATAATGCTAAATTTAGTATTTAAAAAATTTATACTAAATATTAAATATATTTGAGTTATTTTACAAGATCAGACAGATTAATAGACAGACTTACAAAATGGGGGTTAAAAGATTAAGGGTGCGTTCTCTTTACTTTTTAATTTTCAGTTTTGAGTTTTGAATTCATTTTCAGTTTTCTGTTTTGGTAGTTTGTTTTTAGAAAATTGAAAACGTGTTCTCTTTGTCATTTTGAAAAATTATTTTTTAAAATAAAAATTTAGAAAACGCGTTCCTTTTGAAATTTTGAAAATATTTTTTTAATAATATTTTATTCAATAAATTTGATTGTTAAGTAAATTATAAATAATTAATGTTAATATATTATTAAAAAAATATATACATTTTAAAGTTAATGAATTTTATAATTTTTTTCAATTACAATAATAAAATATAAATAAATAAATAAATATGTTTTGAGTTTTGAGTTTGTTTTGGATGAAAACACTCAAAACAACTTTTTATTGTTTTGAGTTTTCTTTGTAAATTTTTTTTTGTTTTCAAAAATACATTTTCAAAAACAGTAAAAAAAATGCGTTTTCATTATTTTAAAAAATTAAAAACTAAAAATGACTTAAAAACAGTAAAGATAACGTAACCTAAAATATCCTCATCTACATTTTATTAAAAAAGGTGTAATACAATGTAAGCAAAAATATTTTAATCTTTTAACCCGATTCTATAAACCTGTCTAGCAATCTGACTTGCTCTAATAATTTTTCTTTTGGCATACCGAAAATGGGATATGGGTCCGAAAAATCCAAAGCCGCCATTCCTTCGTCTGAGAGAATTGACCCGAAAACCCTAGCTAGTTTTGCCGCGTTCAGTCGATTTGATTCTGCGAATCGAAAAGCTAAATTGGGGAGGGATCGAGGGGGTAGGGTTCCAAGGACTAGGAATCTATGGCGTCCTTGTCGTTCATTGCCCCATTTACGATAATAACCCCAAAGTGTAACTCCGCGTGTTGTTCAAAATTGCCCATTAGATCCGGAATTAGGTTTCGGGTGTCTTCTAGAGGTAATCTTCAATGCGCATCAACGGGGAGATCCGACTTTCGGTCATATTCTTCACCAAGCCATGATGAAGAAGAGGAAGAGCCCCAGGAAGGCCAAGTTCAAGAACTTAGGGTTCCAGAACACTGGTTGGACCCTTCCAAAGCCTTAGAGGTAATCGTCCATAAAGTAACATTAACTTTAAACCCTCAGTCTTATCATGGTTAATTGCATTGCTTTATGTGGTAAATTAATGAAATTAGTTAAGATTCAGTTGGTGTTCGTTAAATGTTAATGTGGTTGTTATTGCAATTTTACACATAGGTGATATTCTTGCTCCAATTTCATTTCTTATTTTGTAAGGGGCTGGTTTTTGATGGGTGATTATTTCTTAATGAACACAACTTTCAATACCATGATCATGATAAATTTTTATATAGGCCTTAAAAATGCACTTCAAGAACTAATTCATAAAAATGCCTGACTGATTGTCCTATGAATTACTTATCCTGGGAACTTCAGAGTATTTTCTTCATCCATATAAGGTGTTTGATTAATGATTATACTCTGTCTGTGTTTCTATGCTTCCCTTGTTGCTTAGGTGTGAATCAATCAGTTTTTACAGAACTGCATGACTGCAGGAATCGGAGTGGCTAAAGTTAAATCTCCACAAATGGTTGGATGACGAGTACTGCCCAGAGGCCACTAATGTGGAGATCAGCAGTGTCGCTGCTCGCTCATATTACAAATCTTTGGTGGAGAAACAAACTGACCTGGGTGAGATTCTGTTAAAGATGGCTAAAGAATTGCAATCTATCTCCTATCGGGATAGCTTTCATGGAGCATTCTCATCAGCAAATGCAGCAATCGATCTAATAATACAACGGCTAGCTAAGGACTAGTGGTTTGACCACCCATAAGTCCTGAAAATTTTACTTGTAGTTGGAGTTTATTTGTAAGTTGCTCTCTTAAACACATTACTACATGAAAATCAAGCATTGTTGCTATTCCAGTGTCCATCTACTTATTTAATATTAGGAGTCTTGTCCTTGCCTAATTGGGAATACACATGGGGATTTTGAGTTGATTGCTGGAATAGGTTTACTCGGAACATAGTATGGAAGTGAATTTGCTCAACTCTACTACATTATCAGCTTTTTTTCTTTCTTTTATTTTTTTATGCTAACCACAAAGTGATGGACATTGTGCACAGCTTCTGATAGACACCATTAGGGTTGCAAACGAGCCGAGCCGAACCGAGCTTTCCTAAGCTCAGCTCAGCTCGATAACATTTAGCACTGGCTCGAGCTCGAGACGAGCTTGAAATGTGGGCTCGAGCTCAAGCTCAATAACATTTCTTTAGCTCGAGCTCGGCTCGGGCTCAGCTCAAGCTCAATTCGTTAATTGGATTAACGAGCCGAGCTCGGGCTCAACTAAAATTTATCAATTTTTTTTGTTTAAAAAAATCTAATAAATTAATGTGTAATAAAATATAAACCTATAATCAATAAATATACATAAATCAACATAATCTCATAATCAACAATTATAAAATTATAACATCGGCGTGATAATCAAGTAATAATAATTTTATAATTTGTAATAAACATAATAATATCATTTAACATACAATAAGATAATCAAAATACTTATCTAGTTGTTTTTAAAATACAAACATAATCCAAATTACAACACATCAAATATGTTTTAAATTTAACTTCAAAACAATTAACTCCAAATATCAACCTTGCTTCAAATATCAACCTGCAATTTAAAATTGTAATATTAATCAGTAATCACATATATCAACTTACAAAATACTAACACATCAAAAACCTCCAAGAATCACATACCTTCTTTTGTTTCAGATGGAAAAAGAATCTCTGTGATGTTATCCTATTTATAAAAATATTAAAATTAATTTTTATTAAATATAAACTAACAAGTAACAAAGAAAATAAATTAAAAGAAATTATACTTACTTTTATTTTTCTTTTGATGCCATAAAAAGCTCTGAACCAGTTCTCACCGCATAACAACATTTGAACTGTGTTGTTCCCAAATTCAAACGATATTGATCGATAACTCGACCACCAGCACTAAAAGTAGTTTCTGAAGTGACTGTGGTAATAGGAATTGACAAGACATCACAAGCCATCTTAGACAAAATACGAAACTTCAAATTATTCACCCTCCACCAATCCAACACATCAAAGGCCTCAACTTCACTACATATGTAAACACCTTCCTCCAAATAAATCCAATCCAAGCTTTTTGACTTGGAATGAGTGGTGGATTATTATTATAATTAATTTAAAAAAATTAGTTTAATCAGCGTAAATATCTGAAATGTGGATGATTTTTTAATTTTTATTAAACTTGTTATCAGATTTCTCGAGCTTATTTAAAAACTTAAATATGGTATTATACTACAAATATTAAGAAAATTGATAGAAATCTCATAAAAACTTAAATAATTTTTATTATAATTATTTTTTTTATTTCTTTTCATTTTTTTTCTTTTCTTCTTTCTTCTTCTTCCTTCTTTCCTCCTTCCCCTGCAACGCACAGACCCTGCGTGCAAACAATCACCGGCCATCGTTGCTTTCCAGCATCGCCACCACCTCCGACAGCCACCGCCGCCCCCTCTGCAATTGCCTCCAGCACCTGCTCCGCCATCGCTCGCGAGCCTCGGCGTGGCTTCCCTACGCCCCAGCCGTCGATCACAGCTCCTTTCAACCATCATCGCCGGCCTAATCGGCCCTCACATCGGCCAGATCTGATACGCCGCCGCCGCCGCTGCCAGCCCTCTCGCGCAGCCACCAGCCATCGCCTGGCCTCCCTCAGCCGCCTCCGGCCCTACGCGCCATCGCCGTCCTTGCTGCTGTCATTGCTGACAGATCCGGGTCAATTCGACCCGACTTGGCCCGGCCCGACCCGACCCGTCTCGATTCGCTTCAGGTTTGACCCATCATTGATTCGACCTATTAGATCTGACCCATATCTGATTTAACCCATTTAGATCTGAATCATATCTAATATATCCATCCAATTAGGTCTGACCCATATCTGATTTGCTTAGATTCAGCCAGATCCAGATCTATCATGCCACGTTTCGACCCGTTTCTATGCTGTGCCTGCAGAGTTTTAAGGAGACGATGCACCCCACTGTGCATCTTTGCTCCTTATTTCTGTCATGAGAAAGGATCCACTAATTTTGCTGCTATCCACCACATTTTTGGTGCCAGAAATACCTTCAACCTCCTGTCCCAACTTTCGGTAAGTGACCGGCTTAGAGCTATTATGACACTCTTATTTGAGGCTCAAGCCCGGATTCAAGACCCTGTCTATAACTGTGTATCTCACATTCTTGCCCTTCAGCAACAGGTTAGTGAGATGCAAGCTTATCGAGTTTATTTGCAGGATTTACTATTTGCATATTATTCTTCACATCCCCAACCTGTTCCTCAACCTGTTCAAAACCCAAGTTGGATTTCCGATCTTCCTATCATCCCAGGGGATGTCTCTCATCCCAGTTTCTCAGAGTCTACTCTTCTACCTTACCCTGGTGAAGCCAACAGTAGCCAGATGCCACCCCCAGATGACATCGATGAGCTGAGACCTGTCGTGTTTGGCGACCGTCGTCGTCACTGAGCATTGACATCATCATCTGTTTTATGGTTTCCTTTTTCCTTTGAGTAATTGTACAGCTTGATTTCCTGTAATCGTTTGAACTATAGAATGAATATTATGCTTTGGTACTTTAACGTTTCATTCTCTTGTCTTACCCTCGATTGCATTTTGATCATAAAATACCTCAGCCTCTTGCAGCTGTTTAATAATTCATCAAATTGAAATAAAAACATCAGTTTTTAATTATCACCTGATAATTCACATCCTTAATCAATTCACACATAGCTGAGCATCTAATAACCTTAAGCTATCATTAACAATTTTATCATTAAGAAATAATCTCGTTAAATCTTCCGAGAATATATCATGGTTATTTTTCATTTCTCTTACGACTTTTCACTGACCGCGGGTGCCTATATCTCATAACAATAGGCCCTTATCTTTCATTCGAAAATCGAGACATTGGGAAGTCCAAAAATTTATATTTTAATTGATTACAAAATAAAAAAGAGTTAATATATATTTTATAAATTTTTCATACATTTTTTAAAAATTTGCAATGGGTAAAATTATTTTTTATTATTAAATAAATAAATTTTATGATGATTAAAAATGTTAATAACTATTACAAATAGTTAATTATTATACATTTAATATATATTTTAATTTATTATAAATTTTGCCCTCCAACGAAATTCTCATAATATGTTAAAAAAATTAAAGTTTAATTACATTTTTATTTGTATAATTAAACTATGTAAAAAAATAAGCCATAGTGGGCTCATTCCCCACCATCATCTCTGTAAAGTTGGATGTTTGCATTCAAAATTAAAGGAAAAAAATAAGTCATAGTAGGCTCATTCCCCACCATCATCTCTGTAAAGTTGGATGTTTGCATTCAAAATTAAAGGAAGCTTTGGGATGGGAAATACTTTATATTTATATTTTTATTTCATTTTTATATGTATTATCAATAGTTAGTTATTATACATTTAATTTATTTTTTATTTTATGTACATGAAATATATTAATTGATATATTTAGAATTTAAATAAATATATTTATTACTTTGATACTTAAATTAAATGTTATTGTCACTAAAGCAATGTAATGTACCACTTAGTCGAATAATCATTTGGTATCATTAATAGAATGTAACAACACATTCTATTAATCATTTTATTAATATATTTATAAATAAGTATACTCAAAATTATAAATAATTTTATTAATACATTTATAAATAAACTTATTCACGAGCCAGCTCGCAAACTTCTAATTGAACCAGCTCGCGATCTTATAATTGAGCCATCTCGCGAGCTAGTATTCGAGCAAGCTCGCGAGCCGCTATTCGAGCTAACTCGCGAGCCGCTATTCGAGCTAACTCACGAGCCTGTAATTGAGCCAGCTCGCGAGCTTATCGAGCCGAATTTTGTTTAGCTCAAGCTCAGCTCGTTAACAAATCGAGATTCAAATTTAGGCTCAAGCTCGGCTCATTTACCTTAACGAACGAACTCGAACGAACTTTTATCGAACCGAGCCCAAACCGCTCGGCTCATTTGCAACCCTAGACACCATTTCTTTTTTTTTTTTTTAAAAAAAAAATGCACACACGCACAATATGAAATGAGAAATTTGGTTAACATCATCTGCTAGAGAACATTGAAAAACTTATTAGACAAAGGAAAATGTCGAGTGAAAGTCGTTGGCAGACTGGTGGTATTCAGACTCACAATGGAATAGAAAAGTTTGTCCTTTAACTAGAACCTTACTAGGTTGTATTTGCCTGTCTTTAACTCTTATATGATTTCAGATTTCAGATTTTCAGAATTGGAGCCTTAGAATTGATGAGTGTGTGTCCAAGAGGACAAGTCCTTTTTAGACATAATGGTTTCAGGGAACGCAGGGGGTTTGTGCCTGGTGATGATCTTCAGAGTTGGAACCATAGAATCAATCACAAAAGTGTATGGAGAATTCTCTATTTACATTACGTTGAATGTGATAACAAGTCCAGGCATGCAGCATAGTTAACATTCTTCTTCATTTTTATTCTTCTTCTGTATCGTAAAGAAGGAATACATTTTAGAACATTTAGAGGAGATATTAAGGCTTCTGCAATTACAACTGAATTACATCAATGGTCTGCATTCAAAGTTTATCTTTATCTTACACAGAGGTGTTTTGATGTAGGCTATATGTGGATGACATTGCAGATGAACCACAAAAAAAAGGAGAATTCTAAGCTTGAGATATAAAGGAACTTTTTAAAATTTAGAGACTTTAAGTTTAGCATATTAAGAACTGAACATAAAGAATGTAAGTTTAGTATATATACATGTTAATGGTTGTACCGATCACTTTTCAATAAAGATTGTCGCTTTTGGGGATACCCGCATATAGGAAAGAGGTGTCATGTCTTAATGATTCACTCACAACCATGAATAATTGATTATATGTATTAAGATATATCTAGGTATTAAGACATGTCACGTATCTAATTTGATGGGGTTAGGTCCATCACCTCTTTTTCTATCTTTAACTAAAATCAGATTATTAGAGAGATGGAACACCCCATGTTATGTTAAGGTAGTAGCAAATCTCTTAATAAAAAAACTATACAATTGATGAGTATAAATGGAAGCAAATTACGTGTTATCACTTGTGCCCTTGCTGCTCGATCTACGATTCCAGCAAGAGAGGTAAATTAGGGAATCCAGTAAATAGATTTCAACTCCTATCACAATCGCTAATGTGAGGACGATAAACATTTTTCATTTTCAGGGTCGTTTTTTACCTACTAAATTATCTCTTGGTCAGAATTTGAACACGGAACTTGAGAGCCCAAAGGGCAATACCCCAACGGTTCTTCCTTTGTTAGTTAATCTACGTCCTAGGGCTGGGAGCGAACTTTTTGTATGTGGACACAATGTTATTTTGATATTATTGAAAGGAAATAAAATCACTTACTTTTTAATTAAACATTTATAATTGTTAAAATCTATCAAAATAATGTTACTCTGATTTTTGTAATTAGAAAAATTTATAATGAGTTGAGAAATAGAATATATTTTTTAAAAAAAACTTATTTATCTATTCTATTACACGAACAATAATCTCCATGTGATAAGCAAGCATATGGTAATGGTGGCTAAGCGCGTTTTTCCTTCAAAAAGCATTTATAGATCTCTCTTTGTCTCTCTCTAAATGGCTTGAAAGAGTGATCTACTAGTGTGCTCGACATTGGAGTGTTAATGTGGAAGAAATGGTGACTCCAATCTTATGGGACTTCACTTTGCTTCAACGTCCTCCTTTAACATCTCTGAGGTTGAATCGCCCTTGAAGCAAAAGAACTCTCCCAATCATCATGTCTTTTAGGTTGATGTGCTTGCTCTTTCTTTTCCTCTCATATTCCCCCATCGACCTCTATGCTCGCTCTGCAATTTGGTTATGAAGTTTGATCTCACACACAAATATGTATATATATATTCCCATTTGCATTATTAACTATTAGATGTTTCACTTTTATAATATGGATATGTGTGTATATATATGTATATATATCTCGATAAAAAACAGCTGAAAAGTTTGTGTTTCCTCTCATTTGAGCTTCAGTCGTGTAAAAATTGTATGTTTGGTTAGTTTTACTCATCTATGTTATTTTAAATTTTAAATCTCTAGTTTATAAATAAAAAAAATCCTGAAACTCTATCATGTTATTCTAAATTTTATTTTCTTCCATAAGGCATTACTTTTTAAACCTCTATTTCGAACCAACTTTTTTCTTTAGTAAAATAGTTAAAAAGACTTTTTCCTAACTTATTAGCTCCAAACAGAGCCTAAATCACAATAATCTTTGCTAAACCTTGGAAATATCTATGTTAATGGCTGGGCCTTAATGGGCTTGGTCCAGTGGGCCTCGGCTCTCCGAATACAGGCTTTTTTATGGACTGGGCCCATTATAAATCGGGTGTTCTGCAACGTGCCCACTGTCTTCATTCGCCGTTTTCAAGCCTCTTGACATTCTTAAAGAAACCAGCCTTTATGTATTAATTATCCACCAACATGTTCACAGCAGCAGGGAACATGGCAATTGGGTGTTTGAGCGTAGGGTTCTTAACTTTATTTAGGAGCATGCTATCGTAATTGTTAATTGCAATACCTCATATTATATATGTTCTAAAATTAATTAGATATATTGACGACTCCCCAAATTCAACATGATCGTTTGGATACTTTCATCAACAGGTTGTTTAACGAGGGACGCCGGTGCTCACATTCGACAAACAAGTATCTTTCCAGCATTAAACATAATTTATGATCTTCAAAATTTAATTATGAGGTTCAGATTAGTTTTAACAATAAGTGGATTTTGGAATTTATTTATATTATTGTATATTATGCCAATTTTTGTTAGTAAAATTTGATAAAAATTTATATTTAATAAAAAATAAAGTTCAGCCATTGTCCCGATAGCATTTAAAATATAATAACTAATTTGTAACGAAATACAAAGTTGAGGAATCTAATTGTGTAGTTCACCCTTCTATTTTATATTACATTAAAGTGTTCAACTTGTTTTCAAGTCCATCGTACAAAAATAATAAGCTGATTGAACTTTATTGGGGTGGTTTCAAGTTAGAGTTGAAAAATGGCCGTGTCGGGCTGGGCTGGGCTGGACTGCTTCTGCTTGGTTCACCTATTTTGTGGGTCGGGTCATATTTGGCTCTTGAGAAAGACGAGCTAGGCAATAGAGAATAAGGGTCCGATACAACTTTGTGATCCTTAATAAACGGGATAAGGCAAGCCGGGTCATAAACTTGTAAGTAAGACATTTTAAAATCTATATAATAAGGCACAATTGTTTTTAAAAATGTGTAGAGACAAACTGTCTTTGTGTGGCTGAGATTCACGACTGAGATCAATCAACGGCTGAGATTCACATATTCTCCCGCCCGATCCCATCACGCCTCTCTCTCTCTGTTTCGCTCTCTGCCTCACTCTCTCCCTCTTTTTTCCCATCCGCCCGCGGCCATCGTCCTTTTTTCTTTCCCCTCTCTGTCTCTCTCTCTCTCACCCGCGACTCTCTCTCACCGCCCCATCGTCCCCGCCCCTCTCTCTTTCTCTGCATCGTCCCCACTGTGCCCCATCATCCCAGCGGCCATCGTCCCATCCCCTCGCCCGCGGCCATCGTCGTCGCCATCTTTCTCTCTCTGCCTCTCTCCCTCTCTCGCCGCCATCGTCCCTGCATCGCCGCCCCTGCATCGTCGCCGCCATCGTCGCTGCCCCTCGCCCGCCCCCTTATCTCTGTCTCTCTCCCTCTTTCTCTCCGCCCCTGCTGCGCACTACCGCCCCCCCCCCACGCCGCCCACTTCCTAGGTCCTCTCTCTCTATATATATATACATATATAGTTTAGTTTAATATATAGTTTAAACATGTGTGTATAGTTCATTTCTATATAGTTTAGTTTAGTTTAGTGTATTATATAGACGTGTGTATTTGTATATACTGTTATTTAAACGTGTATTATATAGACGTGTGTGTATTATATAGTGTATTAGTTTAGTGTATTAGTTTAGTTTAAACGTGTGTTACTGTTCAAATGATGAATTACTGTTAAATAAAAAATAGAATTAACTCTAATTTAATGTATATAGACGTGTGTGTTACTGTTATGTGTTAATGTATTTAATTTTAATTTAGACGTGTGTGTTAGTTATGTGTTACTGTTGTGTGTTACTGTTATGTGTTTATGTGTGTTTGATTATTTAGTGTTTGGTTAATTTACTGATTATTTATGTGTATAATTTAGTGTTTGGTTAAAATTATATTTAGTGTATAATTTTGTGTGTGTGTGTGTGTGTTAATTAGTGTAAATTTATTAGATGTAAATTAGTGTTAATTAGATGTAAATTAGTGTAAATTTATTTAGTGTTAATTTAATTTAATTTAGTGTTAATTTCATTTAATTTAGTGTTAGTTTAATTTAGTTTAGTTTATTTGACTGTTTTATGTTTTAATTTAGTTTATTTAGTTGTTTTAATTTATGTTTTAATTTAGTTGTCTATTTTTTGTATTTAGTTTAGATTTACTGTTTATTTAATTTAGTTGACTGTGTATTTGATTGTGTGTGTATTACACGTGTGTATTTTAATTTAGTGTTTTATTTAATTTAGTGTAAATTCATTTAGTGTTAATTTAATTTAATTTAGTGTTAGTTTAGTGTAAATTAATTTAGTGTTAATTTAATTTAGTTTAGTTTATGTAAACAAATATGTGTGTTAATTTATGTTTTATGTTAATTTACTGTTTTAAAATTATTAATTTAGTGTATTATATAGATTTACTATTTTATTTAGTTTATTATTTAGTTTAGTTTACTGGTTTATGTTTTAATTTAGTGTATTACACGTGTGTGTGTGTGTTAATGTATATTTGATTATGTGTGTTAATTTAGTTTAGTGTAAATTCATTTAGTGTTAATTTAATTTAATTTAGTGTTAGTTTAGTATAAATTAATTTAATTTAGTTTAGTTTATGTAAACAAATATGTGTGTTAATTTATGTACATTTTATTATTTCTATTCTATTATTTTGTGTATTTTTTATAGTGTTTTATGTTTAATTTAGTGTATTATATACACATGTGTGTGTGTTAATTTACTGTTTTATGTTTTGTGTACATTTAATATTTTAAAATTATTAATTTAGTGTATTATATAGATTTACTGTTTTATTTAGTTTACTGTTTTATGTTTTAATTTAGTGTATTACACGTAGAGGTGAGCATAAAATTTGTTAAACCGATTAAACCGAACCGAACCGACCGGTTCGGTAGGTTCGGTTCGGTTTTTCATGGTGGGCGGTTCGGGTTCGGTTAGTGATTTACAAAAAATTCGGGTATTCGGTTCGATTCGGTTATTTGGGCAAAAAAACCCAAATAACCGAACCGACCCGCGCTAACCGACCCGTGTTGCTTGCTGCTGCCTTCTGTGCTGTCGGTCCATTGACTCCATTCAACATTTGCCTTGCCTTTCTTCTTCCTTGATAGCCCGATAGCCCGCTCGGAGAGAGAGAAACCGACCGCCTCACAGACCCCCTCACCCGTCGCCGTTGTTAAACTTCGCCGTCGGAGCCGAACGCCTTCTTCGTTCTCCCCTACCCGACCCAACACCCAGCCCCCCTCACTCGTCGTCGAAGCATCAACCCTAGCCCTAGGTCTTTGGCGGCTAACCCTAACCTCGCCATCAACGCATCGTCGTCCTCGTCAGACCCAAATGTCTTCAAGCCCTTCACCGTCGACTTCTTCCCCACCCAAGTCCAAACACCCAGCCCCTCGGTCGTCGAAGGCTCGAAGCATCGACCCTAGCCCTAGGTCGCCGGCTAACCCTCACCTCGCCCTCGTCCTCGCCCTCGCTTTCAGACCCAAACACCTTCACCAATCACCGTCAGCTTCTCGCCCACCCAACACCCAGCCCACCCCCCACCCTGTCGAACGCGACAGCAAACCCTAAGCCATTTCCCCCTCCTCACCGTCAACATCAACAATCTGGTTGGTTTCGGCAATTTAGGAGTGAAGGATCTTGCGGGTATCGCCGTCTTCGATTTGAGAAGGTAATACGATTTCGGCAACTTAATCTTCTTGTGGTTTTGATTGTCATGTCCATCTGGTTGGTAATACGATTTGGTTCGTTGATGCTTTGACTTTTTGCGAACTCGTTGGTTAATTCGTTTGATTTGTTTAACTCGTTGTGATTTGGTTCGTTGTTTCTTTTTTGCAAATTCGTTGGTTAATTTTTTTTGTTGTATTGGATTCTTGTGCAGAATGCTCTGTTGTATTTGTTTTGCTTTCTGCTGTTATTGTTTTGATTTTGAAATATAAGTGAATTGTGCAGCAATGAATGTTTTTGCTGTTTTGTTGGTTTGTAGTGTAACTAGTGTTTGTTGTTGGTGTTTTGTTGCAATTCATATTTGTATTGATCATTGGTTCGGTTATATAAGTGAAAGATTTTGATATATAAGTGTTTTTCTGTTAATGGGTCTTTAGTGTTTGTTGTTGGTGTTTTGTTGCAGTTCATATTTGTATTGATCATTGGTTCGGTTATATAAGTGAAAGATTTTGATATATAAGTGTTTTTCTGTTAATGGGTCTTTAGTGTCCCTGTTTGTTGTTGATGATGTTGGTGTTTTTAGTGTTTTCAATTCTGTTTTTGGATTACTTTTCGGTTAAATCATTGGTTCGGTTACTTTACAGCCATTTCGGTTAATTCGGTTTGGTTTTTGAGCTATTTTTTTGGTTCGATTTTCGGTTCGGTTAGTTTAAAATCTAAATCGGTTAATTCGGTTTCGGTTATTTCGGTTAGTGAAATAAGTCGGTTCGGTTATATCCATAATGTCGGTTCGGTTCGGTTAGGTAAAATGGGGTGGTTCGGTTCGGTTATAACCGAATGCACACCCCTAATTACACGTGTGTGTGTGTGTTAATTTGATTATGTGTGTTAATTTAGTTTAATTTAATTTAATTTAGTGTTAATTTTATTTAATTTAGTGTTAGTTTAGTGTTAATTTAATTTAGTTTAGTTTATGTAAACATTATAATTTAGTTTAGATATACACGTATGTATGTTAATTTATGTACATTTCATTATTTTTATCTTATTATTTTGTGTATTTTTTATAGTGTTTTATGTTTTGTGTACATTTGATATTTTAAAATGTTAGTGTAATTAATTTAGTGTATTATACAAATATACACGTGTGTGTGTTAATTTAGTTTAATATAAATTCATTTAGTGTTAATTTAATTTAGTTTAGTGTAAATTAATTTAGTGTTAATTTAATTTAGTTTCGTTTATTAATTTAGTGTATGTGTTAATTATGTGTATTTGATTATTTGATTATTCATTATGTACATTTGATTTAGTGTATTTTTTGTACATTTGATATTTACACGTATACATTTGATATTATTTTATTGGTGTATCAATTTTTTGTACATTTGATATTTTTTAATTCAATTTTTTTATTTTTTATTATACAACGTTATACAATAACTTTAATTTTTATTTTTATTCAAAATTTAGTCTTAATATTATTTACGCCGTGCCTTTAGACACGGGCATTCCCTAGTCTTATAATAAGGAGGAGATTTGTCAGGCCGATCTATAGACTTGCAAGCAAGGTATTTAAAGGCTTGTAATAAGGAGGAGATTTGTCGGGTCGAACTGGGCCACAAGCCACAAATCACTGGCTTGGCATGACCTGTATTCTTGGGATCGGCCCAACTTGGCCAATTTACTACAGTACTGAGCCTAGCTAGGCCCATGGGTGCCTGACTCATTTACCAACTCTAATTTCAAGTTCCAACGGCCCATTTGAGCACTTCCAATGGTTTTTAGATTGACACCCAAAATTGACATGATTTGGTGGCAAACCAGACAAATCAGCAACACGGATCTAGGCATATATTATAGATTAGACACTCGTGGTTTTGCTGCTAAATATAGGGTTTCAAAAGAGGGAAATGCTTTTCCTTCCCAATGTTTTATTATGGAGTTCTTTTGGGGGCCCAAATAAAAAATCTTTCGTTGTTAACTTTCCATGTTACAAATGTTACGTACTGGGCAGGTGGCTTTTGATGTTGGCATGGCTGAATTCATGAACAAGCGTTCAAATAGCAAGATAGTTGTATCAAGCAATGTGAACTGTGGGAGACCTTCAGAAGAGAAACTTGGTCGCGTAATTGCGTCCATTTAATCCACAGGGGTTGACGCCATCAAACTTGTGGTGGATGTAGTTTACATTACAGATGTTGTCAGGTATTTGTTTTTATTAATAGGAACTTCGTGAAATCAAATTCAAGGCATTTAAATGCTCCATCTCTTCTTATGTTCTAACTGTGTAGTGCTCCCAATGTGCTGGTTTTCTTCATTCTCTTGTCATTAATATAATGTTGGGCTAAGGTGTGATTGATGAACTTCCCAACCCCGTTCCGAAAATTATATTTTCTTGTTTATAGTAAATGGTTTAATAAGGGCGAGTGTTGATAGTAATGGTAAAATTATTATTTTGTGATTAGAAGATAGTAAATTTGAGTTGTGAGAATAGTCTCTTTAAAGATGACCATCACTCGATCCTTACAAAATAAAGTCTCATAATATATCCCATCTTCTTTACCAATTTTATTAATCATCAATCTCTTTGACATATAATAGTTTTAGAACTTAGCTTTTTTTGAGTGCCATACGACAATAACTTCTGTTAGGTCTACTGCAGGTACCACTAATTGCTAGAGCAGTTGGTGATAGAGGCCTTCTGAGCCAACTACTGGGCCCAAAATTTGGTGCCCTTTTAGTGTTTGGATGTCTGGATGGCCCTCTGCTGCATAATCCTGCCTTCTGACTCACAGGATATATTGGTTTATTCTCTTCTCAAATTCGAGATACCCTTTCTCGTGAGGAAGTGCTTTTTTAAAGATTCTTTCATGATGCGCATTCAATAATGGAATCTTCCTGGGTTATGAGCAAGCCCTGTTTTTAACCCCTAGAGGGGGCTAGAGAGAGGTAAGTGGGTAAAATGATTTGTTTAGGCTGTGTCATTTTAGATGATATATATACATATATATATTATTTTTGTTATGACAAGTGAAAATGCTTGAAATCATTATGTTCCTTTATCCTTTGGTGGCAATTGATTGATTTCATGTCCTAGCTAGTCTCATCTAGAGCCATTCTACCGAAGCTATATATGGCAATGCTTCCTCCTAAAACACACATTTTGGTTGTTGTACATAGCATGCGGGTTGGTTTCAATTTCATAGCCTACTATGTGTGGCTTAAGTTAACACTCATTTTCAAATTTATTCCATTTTTTTTTCATTTTTTTGGTATACATCAGCTTCTTTTAGCAAGAAATATTCTGTATGCAGTCATAAATTTGTACAATTTTCTGTCATGGTGAAGTAGTCAAGTAGTCCACATATTTGCTTAGAATTAATGCTGGCACCAGCATTAATGACTGCTAAATTTCATCTTCAAAACCAAATTATCTAGCTTTAGTTTTCTGGTCGAGTTGGATTGGTTGTGTTGAATAGAACTTTTTAGTGCAAGATCGGCTTTCCTTCGATTGAACTTGTAGTGTTGGAATCCCACACAAAGGAAGCTGCGGTGAAATGCTGTGATGAAGTTGATCCTCTTGCTATGGTCTGGAAACATGCACTATATATAGCCTGAAGACATAATTTTATATCTCGTCTCCAGTGCCCAAACTCTCTTTGTTTTGCCCATTCCTGAGTATCTGACACTTACCATAAAATGTTTTACTTGCATTTATATTTTTTTTGGATGTATTTTTTTTTACTACAAGAAAATAGTCAATTTGAAACGGATTGCGCTGAGATTGTCAACTAATTGGAATGAGATCCATACATGCAAAGCTTAAAGTAACTATATATGCTTGTGTCTACCTGGGAGACAAAATATAATGTATCTGTATAACCTTGTCTCAGCCAACTTAAGGCAGTTATGTAAAAGGTAGGCTTTCCTTCATTGCTTTGATTAATCTAGGCTAATAAAAGGGCGTCCTCAAGCACTAGGCTCCTCATTATTTATAATTCATTGTTTAAAATTATAAAAGGGCGTTGCTTTGTTCGAGAAGTTAAAAGGTTAGTCCTGTGTCATATTTATCATGCAATAGTATTTGTTGGATTTCTAAACTGTTCTGCTCTGTCCACCGGGCACTAAGAGATGTGAATATATTATTAGGAGACCCACGGATGGGAAGCTGGTTGGTTATAATACAGATTGAGGATGCATTGAGAGGTACCAGTATTAATTTTAAAATAATGTGTTGAGAATTGTGGACCTTCATTTATTGTCTACTTTAGGACCCATATTGCCTCTTTGGAGGAAAAAAGAAAGCCTCCAGAAATTAGGATCGAGTTGAAAGGCTTATGTGTGTGCGTGCGTTGCGCGCGCGCGATTTTAGATAATAAGGATATGTCTGAGCAAATATGTGTGTTGTGTCATAGTTAAAAGGAAGTAGAAAACAGAAACAATTGAACTCACAAGGTTAATGTTGTATGGAGCTTATGTTTTACACTTTTGGGATGAACAGAAAGACAAGTTGCCAATGGGGAATCATTCCATACTTCTGTTGCCGGGAAAGTGTTTGTGTTGGTTGAGGAAGAAGGCGCCGGGAGAGCACTGGCTTTTGGTGCAAGAAGCCGAGGGGCAAGGGTTTTCATTTTCAACCGCAAATTTGGTGAACTCTATGATTTATACCAGCTTAGGCTGGCGCATATCGAGCAATTTTCTAGCTTACAGACTATTGTCTTTCTTTTGACAGAGAGGGCAAAGGCACTCGCAAAAGCAGTTTCCTGTGAAGCTGTGCCGTGTGAATGTTTTAAAGACATTCTATACCCTGAGAACCGGAATGATCTTTGCAAATGCTTCTTCTGTGGGCATGCAGCCTAACTCTGATCAAACTCCGATCTCCAAGGTTCTCTCCCTCTCTGTGAATCGTGGATAACGTGAGTTATGAGCAAATATTAATAGACCATATTTCATCGTTCTCTAAATTCAAGAAGCATTGGGAGCATACCAACAAATGGTTGCAGCAGTGCCGTGCAGTGAAGGTTTTTCTAAATGGAAAAGACAAGGTACATCTCCAAATAGCAATTAGGTTTTCATGACTGAGGCTTAGCTTAATTGAAAGCCAAGATCCCCAATTCAAACAGTTGAGATGGTGCATGGGTGCCTGACTCCATTCAAAGCGATTCACCAAATGAATTGTACATGTTGTTGGTGTCCCTTCATGAGTTAATGGGAAAGTGTGATGTGCCAATAATCTTGTGCCCTTGCTGTCCAACAAGACAAGGGAAAAGCCAAATGTGTCAATGGGAGTTGCATCAAACAAAATAATTTTTCTTTGCCCACTATTTTCTACTTGTTCAGAATAATTGGTCTCTTTTAAAACTCTCATTTGCTTAAACAGGTTTAAATTTTAACTCGTTAATCATTCTTATCTATGGCATGGTAGGAAATTAGAAAAAAAAAAAAAACCACAATTTATAATCTCGAATTTAAGCCTTCAACTTTGAGAAGGGATTTGAAAAAAAGGAAAAAGGAGCAGAAGATATGGAAATCCATGTAAACCATTGTTGAGTTATTTTTCAACCTGTTAGAACACTAAGTCTTCTTTGCTCCTCAGTCAAATGTTGAAATGACCTTTGTAATACAAGAAAAACATGAAAAAGTCAAGCTTAATTAGCTTCATAATCTGCAGAATTGGAGGGGGATATTTGCAGTTACAGCTGTTCACGTTTCTCTCTCACTCTGGAAGAGAGAGCCCCAAACTCTTCATTGATGTAAAGCCGCCATCTACCACCAGGTTGTGGCCGCTGACATACTTGGCGTCGTCGGAAGCCAAGTAAACCGCAGCGTTGGCTATATCACTTGGCTCGCAGTGAGCTCCCTTCAACTCACCGGAATTGTGAATCATATTGATCAGCTTCTGCGGATCCACTCCCGGACAATATCCTGTCAGTTCATCCATCACAAACGCCGTCGGAATCGCAAACGGCGATATGCAGTTCACGCGGATGCCGTGCCGGCACAGCTCCGACGCCACCGACTTCACAACGCCGACCACCGAGAATTTCGAGATAGAATAGGTGTGCTGCGAAAGGCCGCCTACTATTCCGGTAACACTGGCAGTGCATATGATGGATCCGGTTTTCCTCGGAATCATCACTCGGGACGCGTGCTTGATCCCGGCGACGACGCCGCGCACGTTGATAGCCATGACACGGTCGAATGCAGCGAGATCGAGGTCGGCGATACTAGGCGGAGTCCGGCAAGCGATACCGGCGTTGTTGTACATGACGTCAAGTTGTCCGTATTTGGATACGGTGTAGTCCACTGCGGCGGAGATGTCCGATTCCTTGCTGACGTCGCAGGGGACGAAGGCTGCGGCGGGACCTATCTCCTCCGCGGCTTCCCGGCCCAGCTGGTGGTGGATGTCGGCGATCACCACTTTGGCGCCATTGTTAACGAACTTGGAGGCGGTTTCTTTTCCAATGCCTCTGGCTGCTCCCGTGATCAACGCCACCTTGCCTTCCAATCTGCTGTGGGCGGCAGAGCACATTCTTAGGTACGTTCCGTAAAGACTTTTTTACAACTAATTTTACTTGAAAGAAAAATTACATGAAATAAATAGAAAGATAAAAAAAATATTATAATAAATTAAAATTATAAAAATAACGTTAAAAAGTAATAATAATTATTGTTTCGAAAACAATGATTAAGTATTAATAAATATATTTTATTTTTAAATAAAATATTTAAATATTAAAAATAAAATATAATAAATACACTTTATTAAACTAATACTTACCATAAAGTTGAAATAGATTACGAGGTGCTGTTAAGTGTTAAGAGCAAGTGAAAGGTGGAAGGTGGTAGCCGAGCGTGGGCGGTGGGAGACGCCGACAACCAACTAAATGACAAAGAAGACTTTAACTTCATTCTAATGGACGCAAGCAATTTTTCCGACCGCCGGAATCTAAAAAAAGCCCTCACTGAGACTACTACACGGCAATCTTCTTCTACATACCAAGTCACCGGCGATAAATGACAAATGAAAGGCTAAGAATTCTCAGAGAGAGAGAGAGAGGGAGGGAGAGAGTTGATGAAGACGGACCTGGGGATCTGATTCTGAGACGAGAATCGGCGGAGAAGGAAGCCTCCTGAAATGGAACCGCTTCTGAAGATTTAAAAGATTTCTCATATTAGAGTCGGATCAGATCAAGCACGCAACTAACTAACTAGGGTTAGAGAAAGATGAAAGATGGATCTGACCTGGATGCAATCTTCTTGAGCAACATGATACTTGAAAATAGGGTTTTAGTTATGGGGGGAGATGTTTAGCGCAGTAGTAGCCGATTTCCAAATTTGATAGGTTGCTAATTGGCTGGAGGCGAGACTGAGAGGGCGGGCTTAAAAGAATAATAATAATAACAGAGTATCGTAACTCCCTGTTCGTAACATTAAGTCAGCAGCTGCACATAGGATGGTGACAGAAAGATGCCCTTCTGGCGCCTGTGCTATATTAGACGCTACCCCTCCCGAGAGTAGGCTTTCTAAAATAGCCCAAACTTTAACCAAAGTCTAAAGACCCTCAACTTTTAGGGTTATTGTCGTAATTTGGGCGCACAAAACCCATAGCATAAATTTTACCTGGCAGATTGATGACAAAATACTGATTACAAAAAGATTACGTTATAAAATAAATTCTTCTCCTCCCCCCCCAAAAAAGATTAATATCTTAATATTGGTGTGATCTTGTAACGTTCTTTGCAATTAAATTTATGATTTGCTTGGATTCAATTTAATTAGTTTTGATTCTTAAATTAAAAAAAAAATTAAGATCACAATTTAATTATTATTATTATTAATATTAATAAATAAAAAAAAAAGCGAACCCAACTCATCGGGAAAAAACAATAATGATTTTGTTGGGAACTTTTTGACAATAATGCAATGATGTCTTACAAGCCACCATAATTGACATTTTGTTTGCCCGTTTAAAGGGACATCGCTGCTGGATGTTGTTTGAAACCCACAACAGTTGTGATATTCTCATGTCATGGGTTTCGGAACTCTTTCAAAAACATATGTCAAATATCAAAGTATGCAGAAGCAGGGTTTATATTCTAAAATAACCAGACCCGTGATATTTAGGTAAAATTTAACAATATGCATTGTTTCATCAAATGTAAATAAATAAAGAATATAACATTTAGATGGATAAAGATTGGATGCATCCGTCGGGGACACTTTACAATCTCGACCTATTCCTCCTTTGTATGTAGGGCCTAGACGTCCTCACCAAACTAGCTATTACGGAACCCTACGTCAATTTTTTGTGCTAGACAAATTCAGGACGAAGGTGGGTAACAGTTGGAATCGTTCTTCAAAAATAGTTTATCTTATGAACGAATGAATAGTCAGATTTAAAAAGGAGGGGCGAGAAGATGAAAATTAGATAGATCTGTAGCCGAAAAGGGGCTGCCCATGGTCTGCCGGCAACACTTGCCGGGAAGCTGCCGGAAAATCCCACCGGCAACTCTGGCCAGAGCTGACGCCTCCGGCCTCTGCAAGACCCGCCGGTCACCGCTAGCTGGTGGGTGCTAGCCGGCGGCCGCTGCAGGTTTCTCCGGTGATCGGAAAGATTGCCGAAGAAGAAGAAGATTGGGTCGGTGCCACCAGTCGCAGCGCCGGTCGAAGGGGCTGCGGTGCTTTCGTATCTCTCTCCCCATTTTCTGCTACCTGCCCTTTCCGTGTAATTTTTTTTTTTCTCCAAAGCTTTCTTCAATATATATATATATATATATTGCCGAGAGAAGAAGAGGGCAACTAATGTGCGAATATATATATATATATATATATATATATAATAAATGAAAGGGCGAGGAATGCAACGTCCCCTTGCTTCTGCCAATTTGATTTTTTTTATATATATATAAAACTTCTATACATATATATGACTAAGAATGTTTGAGAGTCAGATAACCTTATCGACAACTCTATAAAAAGAGGGTAAAAAGACAAAATTGTCTCTTTCTCTCCTCTCCTTGCTCTGCTCTCTCCTCTTGCCTCCCATGGCCGCCACCTCGTCGCTGTTTCGCTATGCCTTGCTGTCTCGTCTCGCATTCGTTGCCTCGTTGCCATCGCCACCTTAGCTCACCGACCGTCACGATGGCACGGCAGAGAGGCACAACGATGAGGCAAAACAGTGGCAAGGCAGCGGCCATGAGAGGAGATGCGAGAGAGTAAGGCAATAGCCCATTTTGTAAAGTGGGTGAGGACAATTTCGTCATTTTGCCCCACTTGAAAACTGTGTATGTAGGCCTGTCTGACCTTATAGAACAACTCATATATAACAAGCAAAAATGATAAAAATGTCTCCAACTTTGGCCTTATATCAGAATGGCCCACTTAATTTTAAAGTAAACCTATTGTACCTTTGAATTTTTAATTTTAAAATCATCACACATCTCATTTATCAACGTTTTGTGTGTAAGTTACACGCGATCTAACGTGGGTCTATTCATTGATTGACCCAATGAAAGTGTGGCACATGTGACATGGTAGAAGGATTATTGCACGACAGAGTTGAGTTTTGATGCTTCATGAAAGAAGGTAGAACTAAAGATGGAAGACACGACAGAGGTCGAAGCCGGCAACCCCAACCTCATTGAGGAGCAAAGTGAAGACAGGGATAAGGGCGAAGACCTTGGCAATATTTGGTACAACTCCAAGTTGTTCGATACTTCACAATTGATGCATAACTCTAATTGTCGTTGTCAATTCACAACTCATTGTGTTTGGTTCTACCATCGATTCACAAACACAAACTAGCTAAAGAGCTCTCAATTCACGAACACAAATTCACATTCTCGTGCTTGGTGTCTCTCTTTCCATGCAACACAAATCAATTCAACCTCAAATCTACTTGGTGCTGTTGTTACTTCACAAACATAAACTAGGGTAAGTTGTCGTCATGTTCAACTCAGCCTCAAACAAGGTTGGTCAGCAATGAAGAAAGCAATATTAGGGTCAATCGATGATGAAGAATAAGGAACCAGGGTTGGTTAGCGGCGAGGAAAAAGAGAAGTCGGCCAGTAACGAGAAAGACGAGAGGTTGGTTAGGGTAAGGAAGATGAATGGTCGGTTAGTGGAGAGAAAGGTAAAAAGTCAGTCGATGCGAGGAAGATGATAGGTTGATTGGTGGTGAGGAATGCGAGAGGCAACGAAGAAGGCAAAAGGTTGATCGACGACAAAAAATGCCATAGGTTAGTCGATGATAGAGAAAATGAAACGTCAATCAGCGACAGGAAAACGAGAGGTCAGTCAAGAGTGACGAGGAATGTGAGGGATCGTCAACGTGAGAAAAGAAGAAAAAGAATATGTTGGGTGCTAATGAGATTTAATTGTTGCATGCTCTTTAACCACGCGTGAGTTCACACGTTATGCTAACTAGACAAAGTGATGTGTGATTGTTATAAAATTAGAAATTGAGGGGCACTTCCATTACAAAATTGAGAGCTGAAAGGCATAATATGTTCAACTTAAAGTTTAGGGAGCCAAACAACTAAATTGTCAAAGTTGAAGGATATTTTTATACCTTTTGCCATATATAGCATATAACATGATTATTATAGGCATCACTAAATGCACATTTAATGTCCTAACGGAATAATTCTCTTTTGTCTTCAATTTTACTTTATTGCACTTATCTTGTTATTATTTATTACACTTTAGATCCCATTAACTCTTAATAGTAATTTATTTCACTATTAACTCTTGATAATATTTTAATTCCCCATTAACTCTTAATAGTAGTGAAGAACAATATATTAACTCAAACTCACTAATCCGATCACTTTGCCTTTGGGTATGTGACTTTTTAGATTAATCGTCAAATAATAATTAGGAAATGTTAAACTCTTTTTGATGTTGATTGAACTCTTCGATCTATTTTAAAAATATTTCCATAATTTTAAAATATCTCAAAAGATCATGAGTGACATCTAACAATATATTAAGATGATCCTATAGGATAATGAAATCATACTTCGTATGATCTTATTTTAGTTGACAATTACTATGTAATAAAATCTTTTCATTAACTATCATTCCAATTGAGTGAGAGCTATGAATTGATTAAACTCACAAGACTCCATGATTATGTCAAGATCTATTTGGTGTTATCTATTTTGCATGGAATGTTTGTCTCATGTCGGAAGTTAATGGATACTATTCAACAATCACATGTCTCCATATATTAGAAGAAGATAGATCACACGGTGAACATTCTCATCTCGTAATTGAATAGTTTCACTAACCAATAAATCTCTGACACTATCATATAAGACAATTGTGTTGTCTCAAATTTGAAGATCAATTACATAATCATAACCAATAACAAATTATTAACCCTCTTGGGCACCTGATCTATTATTAACGTCTCAAAGTAGATCAAGTTTGAGACGGTGACTTTCAATGATTATTTGTAAGAGAAAGTGGGAAAATAATAAGGTGCAGTGTAGCTTAATTGAAAGCCAAGATCCCTAATTCAAACAGTTGAGATGGTGGGTGCTTGATTCCATTCAAAGCGATTTGATTCACCAAATTAATTGTGTTGTTGGGTGTCTCTTCATGAGTTAATAGGAAAGTGTGATGTGCCAATAATCTTGTACCCTTCCTGTCCAACAAGACGAGGGAAAAGCCAAATGTGTCTATGAGAGTTGCATCAAACAAACTTGATTTTCCTTGTTCACTATTCCCCATTTGTTCAGAATAATTGACCTCTTTTAAAACTCTTACATCTGCTCAAACAGATTTAAATAATTAACAATCTTTTCTTGCTGTGCTTCCACTGTTTTGCAGCCACGGAATTGGTGATTACAGTGAAGTTCTACCTTGCTTCTGTTAAATGTTCTTAAAAGTGAATCCAAAGTATACATATTCTTTGCCCTTAATTTCAGCTACACAAACTCCATATGTTAATATCTTAAAAGTAAATTTATTTGATTTTCGCGATTTCAAATTTAGGTGAAAAATGATACTTTGAGATCAAATTAAGATACTCCAAACGTTGATTTTGAGAAGGATTAGGAGTTTTATTCTTTGCCATTGATTCATCTAAGAACACTTACTAACAGCAATGTATAACTTTGTTACAATAAACGATATTTTAAAGTAAACTTATTTAATTTTAAAATTTCTAAATTTAAGTAAAAGATGACACTTTGGTATACTCGATATAATTAATAAACTCCAAATGTTGATTTCGGAAAGGATTTGAAGCTTTATTTTTTGCCCTTGATTCATCTAAGAACACTTACTAGAAACAAAATACAATTTCACTACAATCAATGACATCTCAAAGTAGACTTACTTAATTTTGACAATTCTAAATCTAGGTGAAAAGAATACTTTGAAATATTAAATCTAATTAAGAAACTTCAAATGCTTTATTTCCAGATGAGTTGAAACTTTATTCTGTGCTCTTGATTCACCTCAAAACACTTGTTAGAAGCAAGGCACAACTTTGATATAATTAATAATATTTTAAACTAAACTTATTTGATTTCGATGATTTCAAATCAAAGTAAAAAAAAAAATACTTTGAAATATTAGATCACGCTAATAAACTTTAAATACTAATTTTGAGAAGGATCATAAGCTTTATTTTTTGGCCTCCATTCACATAAGAACATTTAATAAAAGCAAGATGCGAATTCGTTACAATGAACGATATCTGAAAGTAAGCTTATTTGCACCGAAATGAAAGAATAATAATAATTTACAAGCGAAAAGCCCAATGTGTCATGAGAGTTGCGTCCAATATTCTCCACTTGCTCAAAATAATTGGCCAGAAATGCAAGTTAATGATTTGGAGAATCAACCTATTGGGGGTCCGAAAGGAAAAGATGCTGCCGTATGAAAAAGGATTTGACATTTGTGAACCATAATCATTAAGGCTAAATTATAATAAACACTCTAAAATTCAATTTTAAAATAGATTTGTCTTATACTCAACACTCACCAATTTCGTCTAAAATTAAGTTGTCATTTCTTTACAGAATAAAAATATTAATTTGAATCTAAATCTACTTTAAACACACAAAAAGTATAATTATATTTAATAATTTATAAAAAAATTATTTTTGTTTTTTAATTATAATAATTTATTAAAAATTATATTCAATTTAATCTATCATTTTTGTTCTCTACACCCATTTTAAAAAACACTTAATGAAAAAAAATCATTTTTACTCTTATTTGCAGTCACCCATCATCGTCGGCAGCCACCCATCATTGTCGGCAACCTAAACTCCCATCGATGACCATAATAAATGCAACCACTATTAGTTCTCATCTCTCACTTATTATTGTATCCACTTTTTCCTTTCTCTCTTTCTTGTTGGCGTCGCTTCCACCGGCGACTACAATGAACGTATCCGACAAAAATGATGGAAGATGCGACCATTGGTGGGAGTTTTGCTATGATAAGTAGTCGTGTTCCTCTCAATCATCAACGAGTGTGATAATGGGGGGGTTGTTTTTGTCGTAGCTGCTAGTAGATGTGATGATGGGCGGTCATGTTCCTCATAGTTGTCGGTGATGATGGACGACAATAGTCTGGTGTGATGATGGGCGATACAAGTGAGATAGTTGTGTACAAGAATATTTTTAAAAAATAATTACGTAATTATAAAAATAGTTACCGAGAGCAAAAGAGGTAAGTATAAATAAAATTTTCCTAATTTATATTATAAACAATGGAATACATTTACATATTTACCCATTTCCCTTGCCCTTATCTACCGCACACGTTCTCTTTTAAAAGAAATTTGTTTTGTGAAGATTTTACTGGCTCGCATAATTGGTTATATCTTTTATTTATTTAAACAAATGTAGATTGAGTAGAACCCCGATCTGATTGATTTTAGGATCAGAATATCTTTTAAAGGAGAAATGGCAGATTGGGAGCCGACTTCCCAGGAGGAGGATTCCAATTGACCAGCCAAAGTTGCTTTGTGAGGAGGTGAAGGCATCTCCTTAACCCCACCCATCACTCACCCACATCAATCTGCGTTCACATAATTGCACCAAGCAGGGTGGAACCCTCATGCACGGCACTGTATGCCTCAATAATGGGAAATTCTATTAGCAACCTCACAAATTATTCTTTACAGCTCATTTTATGTAAAATTATGCATTAATTTTTAAGTTTTTATTTTAACTCTAACCCACTACCTCTTTCAACCACCACCTCACCTCTCTTTTTCTCTCGCACCATGTACACATATACACACACAAACACATATATCATATATATATAATATATATACATATTCTCACACACATATATATATACACACACAATTTTATGGTCGTGACAGTCGTGACCATGGAAATCGACCCACCTTGCGGAGAAAGAGAGAGAATGGGTCGGTCATGGCCGACCTACACACACACTCTCTCACACACACACACATATATATACACCATTGTTTTAAAAATTGGACTGAACCGGCCGGTCACAGAAAAATTGAGAACCGATAGCCTATCTAGTCCGGTTTGACATAAAAAACCAAATCTCCTTCAATTTGGTCAAAATCTGGTCGAACTAGTGAACTGGGAACCAGATTGACCCCAGTTTTTTCACCCTCTTACTTATTTTTAAATTTTTAATTCTTAATTAATTTTTTAAAAACATATATAACAATTATATATAAAATATTAGTTGTATATTAGTTAATAATAGCATTTCTCATAATAATATATAGAATATTAGTATTTCAAATATATATTAAAATATATATTTAATATATATTATTTAATTATAAAATATATATATGACATCATCCGGTCAGACCATTCTGGTCTAACCGGTCGGACCAACTGACCCGTGACCCAATTAATAGGCCAATTCGCTTTCCGGTCCGATTTTTAAAATATTGATATACACACAGCCGCGGCCATGGAACCTCCACACCGTGAGGTGTGGGGGTTTCTCAAACCCCCGCACCTCACGGTGCAGAGGTTCCATGGCCGCGGCTGTCATGGCCACGGCCATGCGTGTGTGTATATATATATGTGTGTGTATATATATATATATAAATGTGTGTGGGGGTCGGCCATGGCCGACCCATTCTCTCTCTCTCTCTCCCCGCGAGGTGGGTCGGTTTTCATGGCTGCGACCATGAAATCGTGTGTGTGTGTATATATATATGTATATGGTGTATGTGTTTGTGTATGTATATATGTATATGGTGTGGGAGAAAAAGAAAGAGGTGAGGCGGTGGTTGGGGTGGTCGGAGGAGGTAGGCTGGGGTTAAAATGAAAATTTAAAAATTAATGCATAATTTTACATGGAGCAGACTATGAAGAGCAATTTATCGAGTTGCTAGTAGAATTTTCCCTCAATAAAATATTGGGTAACGGCCGAGATGTTATTTTAAGAGCGCGTAATAGTACTGGCTACTAAAATTTATGTAGATCCTTCTTAAAATTTGTTTAAATTAAATTAATTATTTATGTTTTTTTTTAAATTACAACAACTTCTCATGAGATTAAATCTTTCTTGCTGCTTAACGATGACAATTAATTTTATTAAAATGCTCACTCCATTCTCTCTTTTAAATTAAAATATATTAAAGCAAATTACTGCTAGAGCCAACAATAGGTTTCTTAAGTGAGAAAGAGATAGAGGGACACAACTAGATAGGTTTGAAAAACTCATATAGGTTTCTTGAACCCAGTAATCAAACCCTCACTATTTAAAGAACCCAAATGGTTTAATTAATGATAGGGGTTGAACTTTTCTTTTCTTTTTTTTTTTAAATCTAGTTTCCTTCAAACCCAAATCTTGGGGGAGAGGGGAGAGACTTATAGATTGATTGCATCTTCATCATCTTCGTCAATCTAGGTTTTGATCAATGGAACCCACAATAATAAGTTTCAAATTTAAGTTTTTTAGTAGAGAAAAAGAAGGGGGGGGGGGGGGTCGAGTTTCTGCTGTGTAACCAAAAATCAAATGGATCCCAGTCAAAAACCCATTTTGCAATGGGTTTCTAATGGAGAAAGAGGGGGGCGCTGGTAGATTTTTCGTTAGCCACAAGTCATCAGAGATTAGAAAAGATAGAGATAGCTAAAAATAAGGAGAAGAGAGAGAGAGAGAGAGAGAGAGAGAGAGAGAAATGTGTGAGACTGAGATGAGAGGAGAGTGGTGGAGTGAATTGTTTATATGTAAAGGTCAAATGGTCAATTACGATATTTTATTAACCATAATAGAGGTTGATGTCATTTTTAAAAATATAAAAATATAATTTAGACAAATTTCATAGGTAATATGTGAAATTTACCATATAATTTATGAGTATAATGTGAAATTTATCTCCAAATTAAGAAAGTCCTAGCAGGGGATTTAACTGAGATGTAGTGAACAAACTAAATTTTCGAGTATACATTTTTGTGTAGACAAACATGCGAGTATCCCCTCGTAGATAGGCAATGTACCTTCCCTGGCGAGCATGGATCTGAGAGGCTCACAATTTGTGAGTACCTTCTTGTTAGCTGAATAAATCAGCATCTTGTTCTTGTTGCCCAAGTACTGCAAGCCTCCCTGATGACACATAAGTCGCATCACTAACATTTTCTAAGCTGTCCAACAAACGGACAAAATCATAACCTCGACGTTTTAGCTCCACAGAGAGAGAGAGAGTTTGATGGGTTCTTGACAATGCATGATGCAGAAGCAGCCGCGGATTGGTTGAAACACTAGTTTTAGGCTAGTAGTTCATTTATCATCTCATACAAAGAGAACGACTGCAAATGCAATCAACATTATGGCCAAGTTTAATTATGATCCTTTTCTCAGATAGTGATACCAAAAGCCTAGGAAAATAACAGGGTGCGTTGACTGCAATTAATAATGATATGGGGAATCATCATCATGGCAAAAGTGAATGATGCTGTAGCCAAAAGTGGATAGTATTGTTCATATTCTTCGTAATGTTTGAGAGAGAGACTAGAAATAAGAGAAACAGAAATTTGTATCATTATTTTTGTAATTGCAGCAAGAGAAACAGCAGTGCTTCGTGAATATAAACTTTGATATTGGATAACCAAATAAAAAACATTGAACAATGGTTCTAACCCAGAAAAAACATGGATAGATATTTTGTTAATTTAAATGGAATGGTCATGAATGTTCAATAGATATCCAT
Source organism: Diospyros kaki (assembly GCA_036245055.1). Taxonomy (NCBI): domain Eukaryota; kingdom Viridiplantae; phylum Streptophyta; class Magnoliopsida; order Ericales; family Ebenaceae; genus Diospyros; species Diospyros kaki. The sequence continues at coordinate 38,061,653 of BSEG01000007.1, forward strand.
TACCCTATAAAAATAAGCATAGGAACTAAATATATTACTAGCCTAGATGTGGATCCAAATATTCAGAAGGGGAATACAGAACCAGCAAAATATATATTTATTTCATATCCAGTTGATTGCCATTCTTACATATAAGACCAACATAGCAAAAACTTGAAAATAGGCATCCTAGCGCAAAAAGCTCCTTAAATTTACAAGGGCCAGAGAGAGGATTACCATGCTGGCTAACTAGAAAGGAATCCAGCATACTAGAAAAGAAGGCAGGGTACAGGAATGCTTTCCTGCAACTTTTGAGTGCTGCACTATAGATCAAAAGAAATGCTTCTCTAAAAAGAGGTTTAAAGACTAATGCTACGACTTCAGTTTCAAAGAAATCAACGTTCAAATACCAACCAGCTATCTAACTTACCACCTCCATGGCAATTTCAACAAAAACTGGCATTGTCAACACCATTACCATAATTTGTGAGAAACAGAAAGAGAGACTATATAAGTTCGACAGAGACTCATTTAGGTTTAGCCCAGCTCAGATTGGGAGGAACCTGAAGGAATCGAGGATGAATCCAGACCCCTTTAAGCTGGCGGATTTCATTTTCCTTTTCAGCTTCAATCTTCTCATTGTTGAGAACCACAGCCCAATCATTGCCCGGAATCGTCGTCCCACAAGTAGAAACTGAAACATTGTCCTCCAAATCCAAGCAATTCTTCAAGCAACAATTTCTGAAATAGCTCCTTTTATATCCGAATGGCAGATAATCAACATCTGGCGATGTATCTTTTCTGTTCTCTATTAGTCTGTACCTTGTCCACTTCTTCTTGTTCACAGAGTAAGTTAACATCTTGTTTGCATTGTCCAAGAAGTAGAAGTTCCCCTCATGATAAGTTGCACTAGAGACATTTTCTAGGCAATCAAAGGCACAAACATGTTCATCCTTAGTCCAAGCCTCAGCTCCACGGCAGAGCATATTCAACTCCACAATGCGATCATCTCGTCGGTTAATAACACAAACAACACAATTTTCTGAAGTGGGTGGAGCTGAAAATACTCCCACATGATTGGAAAGATCAGAGTGAGGGAACTCAGGCAGTTCAATCTTGGCACGGGAGAAAGGGCAGAAGAAGAAAATGGATTCCTTGCAGTACAGTAGAAGCCAGCCATGGCTGGATGCAAGGCAAGTGGCTCCATCCAGTTCTGGGATATTGATGGTGTACTTCTTTTTGGCTGATTCACTGTACAAGATGCATTTTGAATCTTCCCCGTAGAGGATGAACCAGGGATTCTGATCCGGGGAGGATTCAATCTCAGCTGTGGCTGTGGAAGATGCTGACTGCCAGCTCTTGCATGATCCACGGAAGCCAAGGAGCTCGATTAAACCCAGCCGGTCTGCAATTGGGGACAGCAGCTCTGGGGGCAGATCAGACCATGGCCTTACTGCAGCCTTGCTGGTGCAGCTTCTGGTGACTATTCTACTGCTACAGGAAAGATTCAAACGATCGGAAGAATATAATCATCACATACAAGTTATCAAATAGTGTTTTAAGTGTACCTAAGTGGGTAAGTTAGAATACTCAAATACGAGTTATAAAATAGTGTTCAAGTGTACCTAGGTGGGTAAGTTATAATCATCAAATACAAGTTAGCAAACAGTGTTAAGTGTACATAGGTGGGTAAATAAATTGAGTATAGATATCAACAAAGAGCCCTGTGGAGAAACTTAACGCTGATCACATCATCATAAAGCAGGAATCAAACAATATCTGGTTATCCATAGTTTCAGTCAACAAAAATTACCATATAACAAGAGCATCTATGATTTCTCACTAGAAGTTTTCCCAATAATAACAAAATCTTATACGAAATTAATATAATTACTAAATAATAGCCTGAGTTTCATCATCGCAAACATTTCACTTTAAAATGTTATAAGACCTAAGGTTTAGAAAACTTCAAACAATACTTCCGAAGAAAAATTATTATCATACAAAACATGGATATCGAACGGTCAAGGCTTTGCCTCGTCTTCTTCTTAAATCAATACAGGATACGGTCACACGATCAACACATTACTCTATATTCCACTAAATATCTCTCGTGTAGTTACGCAACCCGGATTATCCCCAAAATGCGGATAAACAGTTCAGGAATGGATAGCAAAACACAAAACTACTACTAGAAACCATCAATCCTTGATTCTTTCTCTCAGTTTATTACAATTGTGCCGGTTCTAGCAATTAATCAAAATACACAATCGCCTCAAACAATGCACGAGTTTAATTAACACGATCAAGGATTAAACACGTTGGGAGTACTGATCCGATCATCGATCGTACAGCGGGCGGGCGTCATGCACCCAATTCAGGAAGCACACGCCGGAACCATACTCCATCAATCATATGTAAGCCGTAGAAATCGAGAAGCAGAAGATAAGAATAGAGAAAGGGCATAAAATAATTGATGCTTCGCTTTGTTACCTCCGAGGGTTGGGAGCGTGCGCCATGCGAGCATCGAAGTGAAGTGAAAAGACGAGAAGCGGAGTTGGGGAGAGAGGAGACGCAGAGGAGGCCCAGGTAGTGGGCGTATTTATAGCGGTGGACTCGCGTGACAACGCCATTGGGTAGCCGTGTTTAGTCACGATGCGACAGCGTTTGGCATTCCCGATTTACTAACGAGTACCCTCGAGATAATTAATGTTGTCACCCAAGCAATTTTTATTTTTAGGGTAGTTCGGTTAAAATCAACAATATAAGATGATATTAAGATAAATTTAAAATATTTTTTAAATTAAGATAAAAAATAATCAAGATAATATTAAAAAATATTTTAAAATTTTTATCAGATTATTTATTAATTTTTTTAAAATTCACTGATAAGTGTACCTTTTATTTTTATATGTTTATTAATACATATGATAGGCGCTAAGAATTTTTTTATTAAAATATTTTTATTATTAAATTTATACAAAATTATTTGCTAACATTAACAATAAATTTTTTTAAGAATAAATATCATACTCTATTATAATAATATAACAAAATCAATAATAAACAAATATAATCGAAATATAAAAAAAAAAATCTGTATTAAAAATTCAATGTTTAACAAGAAATTTTTGGTTTAGATGGTTGGAACAGCTTAAAAGTGTATTTGCAGTAAATTCAACCAGAAAATTCAAAGCTTAAAAGCAAAGAAGATGGCAAATTAACAAATAAAAGAGCAGCAGATTAAAATAGCAGAAAAAAGAACAAATAAAATAGTTGATTAACAATTATTAATATTTGAACAATGGCATATGTGTAATTTAAATTATTTGTAAAATATTAGATAAATTTATTTGGAGAGGGGTCAAATAAAATTATTTGTAAAAGATAAGATAAGAGATCATGTGATGATTTTCTCAAAAATGATTAAATAAATTTAACAAATATGTTGAAACTGATAGAAGTCTGAAATACTTTTCATATTTTGATTATTTCATCTCATGTCTTGATTAACAAACGTTAACTTAATAAATAATAAAAAAATAAAAAAATTACCATTGATACCCCTGTGGTTTGAAATAATTACAAGAAATACCTTTAATATTTGAAAAAATATGATGAGTACTCTTGGGATAAAATGTTGTGTTGCGATTTTGTCTTTATTATTAGTCAACCCTCATTAAATATTAAAAAATAACTAAAATACTCCTATATTTAAATTTTTTTTATTTTTATTAATCTCTCTTCTCCAGTCTCTCCTCATTTTTCTTTTTCTCTTGATTAGCAATGATATAACAACATTCCTTTTCTTTTTCTAAGATTTCAATCATATTAACAATCCTTCCAGATTTTAGTTTTGAAACTTTGCTCTAGATTTGTTCAATTGCTCCAAATTTGAATGACGAGATAGCGACAACAATGGCAAAAATAAGTCCATTTTTCCACAATAAATCTAAATTTGGTACGAGTTCATGAATTATAATCGGTCTCTCTTACAATTAATTTAAATAGTTTGGATTTATTGTCAATTGTTTTAAATCTAAAACAATTTGAATGGTGAGACAACAACAATGGTTAGGCAAAGATGGTAGCAACAAAAAATCTCTCCCCCTTTCTCTTTCTCTCTTTTGCAATAAATCCAGATCCATTACGAATAAACCCAAGCGATTAGGTTCATTACAGTGAACCTAGGCCAATTTGGGTTCATCTTTTATCTCTTTGTATGGTCACTAAATGGTGATGGTTTGCTTGTAATTTAGTCAAAATTTGGAATGTTCTTTATAATTTATCCATAAAAATATTATAGTCGTTTTATCTGATGGGTCTTTTTATTTAGCATTTTATTTAAAAATTAATATTACAATGAAGTATTGCCTTAATGATAGAACAAAAGTCTTAAAAAAAAACTTTGAAGGTTTCGAGATTGAATTATATATTATGAAAAAATTATTTTGATTATATTTATGATTAATATAATTGTTCATTGAAATGTAATTATATAAAAAATATATTACTAAAAATATATTACTATTCTTTTCTAATATATCCCAACTTATTAGTGGCATGAATAATAGAAGCTTTGTCATTTGCGGGGATCTTTGCTTGCCAAGGCCCCAATTTCAATTTCCAAAAAAATTTAAAAGTGTGACAAACATTATAGTAAGCTTTTTGTAGTTAGGATTAAAATTTAAAAAAAAAAAACATATTTGTCAAACATTATATTAAGTTTTTCTGTAGTTAGGATTAAGTACCTTTTTGAGTTTCAAAAGTGTGACAAAACTTTAATTCTAGATAACAAAAAAATGCTGATTTTAGGTATTATACTATATTATAAAGTAAATTGAAATAATTACCTCTAACCTTTAACATAAAAAAGTATTTTTTATATTTTAAAAATAACAATAACATATCTTCTTGTTAAATAAACAGATAAAATAACCATTTTATCATTTATTTTCTCTCTTTCTCTCTCATTTGATTTAAGAAAATTAAAAATAAATAATCAATAATCGCTTGCTACGCTTGAGATCGACATCCTTTGCATCTGGGTGTGATTAAGACTTTTATATCTAGTTTCAAATCAAATCCTAACAAGATTTGATCATTGAAAATTAAGAGAAAAAAGATTATGTGTGTATGAGAGAAAGAGAAAGAAAATAGTTATTCTATGCCAAAAATGAAGGCAAACGATGGTGGTGGTTGCACAGATGATGATGAAAGCATATACTAAAACATCCATTTATTTGTAACATGTTTCTACATCATAATTTGAGATTAAAAAAAAAATCGTAAAGGCCCATTACCAATCCTTACAAATTCTATCTTTAGCCAACCCTTATAAATTCTATCTTATTTTCAAAACTTCATTTATTTGATCTTTTATCTTCATTATTTATTTTTTTAAAATTCACTAAAATTCTATTTGCTTTCAAAACCTTCAATCATTTGATCTTTTATCTTTATTATTTATTTTTTTAAAATTCACTAGAAATTGTTCTCATAAATAATAATACTTAAAAGGTTTAACACTAGTGGTTTTGCCTTTCCACCTAAACTCTTTTGCTTGGTTTAACTTATTAAGGCAAAGTTTTTGTATGTGTATTTATTTTTATGGATCGAACTTAATTTAATTCATAACTTGTATTAAGGAGTCCAAATTTTAATTCATTCTAAAATATAGATTTAACCATATTTTAGAAAGAAAAAAAAAGTTATTTAGGCATCATAAGTAGTCTCAAATTGGCTAGCTTCATAAACTCACCCTATAGTTTTCGAGCAAGAGGTTTTGAAACTTCTTACATAGGTTTAAAAACCAGCCTACTCTTGAGCCTCATTTCTTGAAAATGTACTTCTCTTTTTGCCTTAGTTTGCAAGATTTTAACTTACATGCCAAGGATTTTTTGGAGACACCAACCTCGTTTCGTTACAATAATCAGTAGCAAGTCTTAATGTTAATAGATACAAGTTTCGAAACATTTGCTTATTGAAGTCTAGGTCTAGAGAGTTTTAATTCATTCCTTTGTCTCCATTTTGTTTTCAAAATTACTAGAAATATTTGCAGACCTTTAAAATAAATTTTAACTCAATGTAACTTAAAATATGAATATAAAGGTCATTTATTTACTCCAAACAAAAATAAAATATCTTCAATGAAAACTTAACTTATACAAGACTCATACAAGAGGTTTAGTTGTTTTTTACATTTTGATATAACAAAAAATAAAACATATACATGCTTTTAACGCATTACATAAAACATGTATAACTTATATGGAATATAGCACATTACAAAATATAAATGAAATTTTCAAACTAGACTTTGAGGACTTTTTTTCCCTTAAAATCACTTGTCTCATATGCAACATTTGAATATTTCAAAGGATAAATCCAAATTAGAAGATAAATCTTCTAAGTGGATGACTCTAAAACATTTATATAAAATGTGTAAATGAAATACAATGTAAATATTTATTCCGTGATACCACTTGAAACTATGTCGAGCGAGCTTCCAAGAGCGTCATCGATCATCACCCCAAGTATGATAATCCATGATTATGAATGCAAATGAAAAGTTAAATAGATTACATTTTAAAATCAATTTTCATCCAACATGAGAAAATCAGACGTACGAGTTTTGTAAATGGGAGAACCTCACCTTGGGTCTCCTTAGAGGATACCTTTGCTTGCTTTTCCAAACTGTCCAACTTTTCTTTGGTCTTGTTAAGTGGAAAGTTCTTATAATTTCTTATACTCTTTCCCTTTCTCTTACACACACTTGGATTTCTCTTTTTTTAAAGATTGAAAGACCAATCTCATGACCTTTATTTATATGTGTTAAGTTTAAGAGTAAATAAATATAATTTTGATAATAATAAAAATATTTTTATAATTTAAATAAATTTCATAAACTTCTTATGTTGAAAAATTAATGTTTTTCATATATATATATCTTAAGTCGATTGGAGTGAGGGAGAATGTTTTCTCGCCATATGCCATTTAGGTCGACTGAAGTTCTTCTTCAATCGATTGAAATTAGCTAGAATATTGACATTGTGTCTTAAGTTGACATAGCATTTGACTAAAGTTGTATTTTTAATTACTAGACAATTTTGGTCGATTGAAATTGTGCCTTCAATTGATCGAAGTTGATTTGTCGTTGATGATTATCTTAGATTTCTTGATTTGTTATTATCGCATGCAAATGGTATATTTTTATATATGTTTTATTATTGTCCTCAAAGTCATAGCTTGATTTTCTCTTAAAAATTTGTCTTTTGAAAATGTTATGCCTTTAGCATTCAATTTTTACTTTTTATGTAAATGATTATTTGTTGTGTTTAAGATTTTAACAGATGCTAGTTAGAGCTGGAAAATAATGAAGAATTTTTATATTTCAAAATATTGTTTATCCCTTTATTTGTAATAACTAATTTTTTGAAAATATGTATAAATACATGGTGAGTATGAAGGCAACAAAAAAAAGAACAAACTTGATAAAGCATTCAAACAAGAATGAGAAAACTCAAGTGCTGGAAATATGTTAGCTGGTAGAATTCTCAATTGATTGATGAGTTGTTTGATATTGTTTCTATTTGTAAGTTTGTTATTACTTACTTGTTGTACAAGAGATTGTATTTGCTAGTTGTGTGTAAGTGATTATTGCTTAAAAAAGAAATTTTATGTTGATTCTAACTTCAATAAAAAAAAAAAATAGTGTTAATTCTCTTTAGTGAAATCTTAAGGTAAGTGGTAAGAGAGAGGAGTAGGCTCTTTAGAATTGAATTTCTATAAAAATTCTTTTGTTGTTCTTGATTGTTTGATTTTATTGTGTTTATTCATATTGTAATTACTATATATTAAGATCACAAATTTAATTTTTTTAAAAATAATTAAAAAATATTAATTTTTTAAAAACTCAATTCACTCTTGAATATTTTTTTGGACAATAATATGCAACCACACTTGACACCACTTCGAAAGATAATTTTTTTTAATTGGGTAAGATTTCAAACTCTTTCAAAAATTTTATTTCCAATTTCGTTAAAAACTTTATTTTCTTACCCTTAAAATTGAGGTCAAAAGTCATTTTTGGGGTGACTTCCAAGCTACCCCTTTTCGTGTAATATATATGTGTGTGTGTATAAAGCAAGCGCTAGACCCCTCTTAAAGGTAGGAAGTGCAGAATCAACTAGGGGTAACCTCTTTTTAGCTTTATTTGTGCTCCTGCTAGCCAGTCTTTTAGCAATTGGTCTATGGCAAAGGGTGTCATATTCAAGATGTGAACAAATTTTAGAGTCGGATGGGCACGAATCCACTGTTAGAGAATGCGTTGTGGATGGATCCTCCTGTCCATGCAGTCTTTTTTCGATGAAGTACTCAGCGAGCGACCCTGAACACCAATCTCCAACGGACAGAACAAGAATAAATACATGCATACATATTATCTCTCTCTTTTAATTTTATCAAAATTATATTATTTTATTACAATATACTATTATATAACACGAATTCAATATATTATTTTGAGACAATTTTCGCTCTTAACATGTTTAAGAGGCTCAAAATGTTTAAACAAAAGTGATCCTTTTGGCCCAAAGAGGTTGACTGGACAGGTTGCAATAGTAGTGGAATGTCACAATCTGGCGATTTTCGTAATGGGGGCGACTGATACTTATAAATACTCCGACTCTCAAGTTAATAAGAATTCAAAATATTATAGTCTTGATAAAGTTTGAAAAAAACATACATTAACCTGTGATCAGACTAATTATATAAAGATGAAAGTACTTTACACGTCGCGATCCGTCGTGGAAGGATAGAAGATTGAGATGCATGATAGTGATAAGGATCATTTTCGAGGATCTCAGATTTGATAAAAATTACAAGTTGATGAGAATCAACATGAGAGTTGTTCGGGGTTAATAGAATTCATTATTGATGCAAGGATCTAGATTAGATGAAAAAATTATTCAAATTTCTTGAGCCAAGATCTAGACTGGGGTTGGGTTAGATGCCAAGGTGTAGGCCCACGACCCTATAGATTAGTACGGTCTAAAAAAGTTATTTATTATCATTGTAATTTGTTTTGAAATTTCATATGAAAATTAAATATATGTATATATTGATTATAAATCATAAAATAATTCTATTTTGTCTGAATTGGTTGACGTACAGAATGACTAAAGGTATTAAAAGACAAAAATATCCTAACCTTAAAACTGCTGCTCCAAATAAAAGTCGGGCGGATTTCATCATCGATGAAGCCCGCCTGAACTGAATTGGCGGACTTCAACTATGTTGAAGTCTGCTCGCCCAACAGCAAGCGGGCTGCTGGGCAGATGAAATCCGCTGCTACGGACTTCATTTTGATTATATTTTATATTATAATTTTAATTTTAATTTAAATTAATTTTTAAATTATAATTTTAATTATTTTTTTTATTTTAATTTTAATAACAGTGTGCTTGGCAGACTTTATCTTAGATGAAGTTCGCCGAACCTTGGCCGAGCGGGTTTCATTCCGTTTGGTCATTCCGTGCATCAACCGTTCAGGCACTGTAGCACGACCCTAAATCATAATCTTTTTATAATAGATTGTCTACTTTGATTAGCAAAAAGAGATCGGCTAATTAAGCTAAACGGTAAACGGTAAACGGCCAGCCGTTATTTTCGACAAGGCGGCCCCGAACGCAAATTCAGGTCATCGGAGCCCTTAATTAACTAATTAAATAAATGGTTTTGAGTCGAATTCAACGCGCAAGCTGAAGAGCAGGAGAGAATGGACGCCAATTCGTCCGCAGGTTCGTACTTTCTTTCTTTCTATTCGTCTGGGGTTCGATCTGTGATTCTATCTGGAATCTGGTTTCTGAATGTGAATTCTCTCATCGAAGCTTGATCTGTTCGTTGTCTGTTTTGATTTGTGAACAGTATAAATCAGGGTCCGTGAAAGCCAATCTCATGGAGCAGAAATGGGGGGTGTCGGGATCCGATGTTCTCTACCATTTTGGTACCAGTGGAATTTCCGTCGCCACTGCCACCGGCATCACTCACCCTTTGGGTACGAGTACTTCCCCGACTTTTCCCTGGTTTCGTTTGGTTGGGCTTCCGTGTCCGATCGAGTCTATGTTCTTCATTCAAGCATGGGTTGTTCTTGTTCTTGGTTCTAACTTCTAAGATTCATTTCCCTTTAGCATTTTCGGGAATCTGATTGGTTATGGTCACGTATTAATTGCTTAAAATTCTGTATGCCTGATGCTATTTTCATCTCTTTTTTCTTCCAAAGATTCGGGAATCGATAGATTTATCCTCATCTTTTTCTCTTGCAATTTTCTTGTCCTGGTAATGCTTGAGGTGAGGTTTGATCTAGTTTAGGTTTTTACTTTGACATGTTATGGTGAAGTAGCATAAGACGAAGAGTGGGAAATTGGGAGAGTTGGTAGCAGGAGATTATCATGGGACTGCTATGCTAACGTTCATTAGCTGGAAAGATTAAACTATGTAGATCCTTATATATGATCGTGAAAGAAAGTGGGCGCAGGTAACTTTCTCTCTTAAGCATAAAAATGGCATGAACTATATTTTGAGTCCTGAAATTAGGAACTCTATGTATAAATTTATGCAATTAGATTGTTCCTTTGGTGGGTGGGGTGAGATTTATGATAAAAAGAAAGTAGTATAAACTCATTTTTGCAATCAATGTAAGGTGAAAGAAAATTATCAGCATCCAAAAGCCCTGTTCTGTACTGTTTATGTGTGCATGTGGCTTCTATGCAGCTAACCTGTCAAGGATTTTAATTGAATTTTTCATGCATTTGTCCAAACATAGACAATTGCCTCCCCCATCCCGCCAGGCAATAATTTGTGAACACGGTGAGATTGATGTTTGCAAATCATTTGCGTTGGTAGTAATGTGATTAATGTACTGTTTTGCAAGGTTTATGTACTAGATGTATGAATGCATGACCATGTTGTGAATTACAATGAATTCATTGTGCAGCATGTAGGCAATACATTGAATTGAAAGGTGTCATGTTTATTTTTGTGATTCTGTTTGGTAGTGTAGATCTTATTTCATAAAAAAGAAAAATAAAATATTTTATGCTGTTCTGGTGCCAGTGTCCATTGTTTTTTGTGATAGATTCTGTTAAACCTAAAAGGAAAATTTTATAAGATGACCATAAGATCAGCTTTATTGTGTTGGACAAAATATTGGACAGTAAAGCAGCGACATGTGCTAAATATGAGAGTAATAGAGCTGAAGAAATTAAGATAGATATGCAGCCAAACAAGAAAAGGGAAAATTAAGAATGAAGTTATTCATAATAAGGTTGAAGCAGCTTTTGTTTAAGATAAGATGTATGAAATGCTATTAAGATAATTGGTCATGTGAGAAGAAGATCAATAGAGGCACAAGTGAGGAGAGGAGAGTGGATGGAATGGAGCAAATCTTTAGCAAAATAAAAAATTCTGAAGAACAGGTGTCTTGAATTTATTAACATGATCTGTTTATGTGTGGAATGCAGATGTTCTCAAGGTGAGGTTGCAAATGCAACTTGTTGGGCAGAGAGGTCCCTTAATTGGAATGGTATGAAGTCAAAACATCTTGTTTGTGTTTTACCATATTGACCATAAAAAAATCTCAATATTTGCAACAACTAACAGCAAGTTCTATTATATGTGGATACAACAGGGACGCCTTTTTTTCCAACTTGTGAAAAGTGAAGGACCCAGGTCTTTGTACTCGGGGTTAACACCAGCATTGATGAGGTCAGTTACTTATGGAGGTCTCCGATTAGGCTTGTATGAACCATCTAAGTATGTCAGTGAATTGGCTTTTGAGTCCACCAATGTTTTGGTCAAGATTGCATCTGGAGCATTCTCTGGTGCTGTTGCTACTGCTCTGACCAACCCTGTGGAAGTTCTGAAGGTATTTCAGTGCAGAGGCTTCCCTCAATATTTTAGACATTGTCTTGATGCTTCCTTTTCTTTTTCCAGGTGAGGTTACAGATGAATAGAAGTTCTAGAAGTGGAGCAATACATGAAGTGCGTAAAATGGCTTCAGAAGAGGGAATAGTGCTGTGGAAGGGGGTTGGCCCTGCTATGGCCAGAGCTGCTGCATTGACTGCATCACAGCTGGCAACATATGATGAATCCAAGCGGGTCAAGTTCTAAGCATACTATTTTTCAGTTTCAGTATCCACGATGTAATTCCCAATGTTTCTGAATAGTTTTACTTCATTTGGTTTTCTAGTCTAAAATTGATGCAGGGTGCTCAGTTTCCTTTCTTTGTATGTGTTCTACCACTTGTTTTTTTTTTTAATTTTATGCTTTACAATCAATTGTTGCAGGTTTTGAAAAAGTGGACACCTCTTAAAGAAGGATTTCATCTGCATCTCATGTATTGCTCCTACCTGTTCCACTTTGTCTATATTCTTGTGAAGTGCTGCAGTTTGAATTTTAGTTTGTTAAGAGTCTTCCTGAAATAAATGCCATTTCTGAAAAAACTGTAAAGGGTGGAGAATATGGAGAACATGCTGTCTGCAAGTTCAGCTCACTGAACCAATGGGCATAATCTCAATTAAAAAACATGGACATGCTCCCAGAGAGTGAAAACATTTAGTGTGAAACCTCTTTTCATAGTTTAGTTGTCTAGAATTTTGCATCCATATAGTAACTCTTGAGATGAATTATCAAAAGAGATGAATTCCATGTGTATAATGAATTGCCTTTTAGAAGATATGGAGTTATCTAGAATTTTGCATACATATATATGCTAACTATAGAGATGGATTATGTAAGAGATAAACTCAGTGTGCACAATATGATCTTACAGAAGATATGGACATAAATAAAGAGGAGTAGGACTTGCAAACTAGAATCCATGTAGCCGACTCCCACCCATTGGGACTAAGGCTTGGTATGTGGTTATTATATAACGTCTCTTGTATTCACTACAATTTCTCATGTTTTTACTAAATTTGCCTGTTTGAGTGATGCTTTTTCTGTGAGTACCCTTTTTCTGGGATTTTGAATTATTAGTTTGACATGTAGGAATAATAAGAATGCATCAATGTATTATTTAATTTTACAACCTTCCACTTTTGCTATCAGCAATATCTAACTCTAGTTTAAACTTACTGAAGCTCAAGTACGATAGCAGGCATGACAAGCACCCTCATAACTGCACCCATCGACATGGTTAAAACACGTCTCATGTTGCAAAGAGAATCTGAAAGATTTGGAACCTACAGAAATGGTTTTCACTGTGCATACCAGGTAATCACATTTTTTCTGTCTAGTCTCACAATCAATACTCAGTTTCCACTGTCACTGGGTATCTCTTAATTTTGCCTTTGTCTTCTGAGGCAAGCCTATGCACATTGAAGTGGATGACTCGTCAATTTTCCCACATAAAGTTTTGCATAAGCTGCCGCTTGCCTTTTCCTGACGTGCCTTTTGATGTGCAATGCAATTTCAGGTTATGCGTACAGAAGGTCTCGGGGGGCTTTATAAAGGGTGAGAACTATATATGCCTGCATCGTAACATCCTTAGATAAACACAAAAAGTTTGATCAACTAAAATGTTATTTCAACTAACTTTTCCTCGTTCATTCACCAACTGCTTCAGAGAGTTGACATTGAAACCTTTCCAGGGGCTTTGCAATTTTTGCGAGATTGGGACCTCAGACTGTGATCACATTCATACTCTGTGAGAAGCTGCGGGAGTTTTCAGGATTGAAGTCAATCTAGCTCATGGGATGTCCCATCCGAATTCACTCACTCACATTTTGCAAGGGCAGTTATTGGGGGTGGTTTGATATACTGTTCCATGCAAGTAACTGAAATTTGATCAGTTCAGAACAGTGTCGAAGAGTCGCCCTCGCCCTCTCAACCTAGCCGGTTGTTGTAGCATTTGTTGCGCACAATCTCCAGCAGCTGATGCGCTTAGATGATCCTAATTCTTTCTTCTTCTTTTTGCTGAGTAATGTTCCTAGCTTCTCATATGATTGTATTATTGTTGTGATTGTAACAGATTGAAGAAATAAATAAATAAGTAAATAAATGAAACATTCATTGTGATTCTGTTTGGTTTTTGCCTGAATTATTGTCTTAATCTCTGCTCACATAATGGTTTGGTTTTGAAATGATTTGCCAAAGTTAGTAAATGACATGAATTGAAACGGTGTTGGTAGGGAATGGTTTACGTACAAACCAACTTGGTTTGACTTTGTGCTGTGCCTTGAACCACACTTTAGCTCTCGGACTGACGAACCCTTCATTTAGAGTTAACGGGGGCATTGGCTTTCAAATGGCTTCTGCACTTTGACACTAGACTAGATAGTTAAAAAAAAAAAAAAAAACTGCACATTTAAGAGTTGGGTTGGATTTAAAAAGCGCGATGTTTTTAATTTTTAATTAATAATAATACGTGATTATTAAGACATGAACACATGATTATTTAATTTATTTCACAAGGAACAACCCCACGAACCGGGTCTGGGTGTAGGAAAAGTACATAAAAATTGTATATTTTTTTTTTTAAATTCTTGCATGAAATTGGCCTACTTTTTTGAGCTAAAAGGCACTGGTACTGGGTTCCATTGGACGACGCTTGGCGGGACAGTCTGGCGTTCTTATCTCCCGACCTTGCTTTCCACGCTAAACTACGCCTCTACCACTTTCATTGCGTTGACGGCTGTACCAACCCCCCCCTTCCTCCTCCTTATATTTTGGCACTTGGCTTCCGCCTTGTGCTTGTCTCGCCGATCCGATGGTCAATTTCCTAATTCAAACTCAACTCAAAGCCAATATTATTATTTGGTGATAAGTATAGTTTAGGATCTAAAAACAAAGTTTAATAAATATATTCATTTAAAAATAAAATATATTTTTACTCTTTATATAAATAAAATATCATAAATATAAATAAAATATATTTATTATATTTTAACTGATGCGCCCAAAGTAGTATGAGATCATATTGTTTTTAATAATATATTTTATTAAATTTACTTGTTCTAATCTAATGATTAAGGCGTGTAAACTTTTCATCCAATCCCAATCCAAATCCAGCTCTCAAGTTGAAGATCCTGGAGGCCCAACTTGCGGCGCTTAAATGACTGTTTTGGCCTCAATTAAGAGACGAGCGACACAGGCGTCAATTTGAGTTGAGTCACGTGGTCCAAGAAGCCAGTCCAAGGGGTTATATCCATAACCCGTCCATGTTTGCTACAGCACAGTAGTTGTTGCCATTTAGGCTTTCCAATTATCGTCAACTGCAGGGCACTTCCGTATATATCTCGAACGGCCGGGGGTATTTGGTAGCATTTCACACATAATAAAATAATCCGAGGATCCAACCTTGCCGTCTCTTCTCCCAAAACAGGCCTCCAAGTGAAGAGAGAGAGAGAGAGAGAGAGAGAAGAACGAGAAGAAGAGAGAAAGGGCAGAGAGATCAAGAGAGAGAGAGAGCGAGAGTTGGTGAAGAAGACTGGAAGGAGAAGCGAGCAAGGCACTGATGGCGGAGGGGCAGAAACCGCGAAAGCACAGCGAAGAGTGCGTGAAGTTGTTCGTAGGTCAAGTGCCGAAGCACATGACCGAATCGCAACTCCTTGCAATGTTCGAGGAGTTCGCTCTCGTGGACGAAGTCAACATCATCAAAGACAAAACCACGCGAACTTCTCGAGGTTCTTACTCTCTTCCAATCTTCTGCTCCTCTCTCCACCAATTCTCCTCTCGCGCATTCTCGAATCTTCGATCTTCCTCCGCTCCGGATTGCAATGTGCAGTTCGAACGCGTCCTCGAGTTTTGCTCGAGATTTACTCTATCTGAATGTGTACAGTGATGTTCTTAAGCCCTAATTTGAGGTATTTTCTTGCCTTTGGTTCTTTGCAGGATGTTGTTTCGTAATTTGTCCGTCAAGGGAAGAAGCCGACAAGGCGATGAATGCGTGTCATAATAAGAGAACTCTTCCTGGGGTTAGTACGGTTCTGATCTTTATCCACTGGTTTTCTTTAAAGCTTTTCTATTAATAGTGGACAAAACATAATGTTGCACTGCATTAATTGATGAGACATAAAGCCCGCACTCACATTTTGTGGGAGTTCTGCCTTCCTACGGTTAATTTCCTGATTTGGACAATCATTCATTTCTTCTTATTGTCTGCAGTTTTTAGCTATAGAAGTAGCTAGTAAAGACTGGTTATGGCACACTTGTCCTCTACGTGCTTCAGTGTTAGCATTGGCTTAACTGAAGAGTAAACTTACACTTCCTTGCTTAGGCCCGTTGATGGTAAAGAACTTCCGCGAACTACCGAACAGTGTTCACCTACCAAAAATGGAAAGACAAAAAAAAAAAAAAAAAGAAACGAACTTAAGAGGAAGTTTACTACATACTACTAAAAAAGTGGTCATGTATTTCCCATAACCTAAATTGATAACACTTCATTTACCAGGTTACAATGCCAACGACTTTGATAATTACTAGGCTTCTTACTCTTTATTTCTTTTTTTTTTTTTTTGATAACCCAGGTTCCGAGTGTCGCCCGACTAGTCTTGGGGACGGGCGGCCTTCCCCCTAGGTTTGCCCGTCGAGTAAGCCCAGATACGGTCACGGCCTATACACATACAGAGCAGGACATTCAGTTCACACCTTCACATGGGATAAATGCCACCACAAGAATTTGATCCTTGATATTCCTTGTGAAACTCCACATGCTTTACCACTGAACCATGCCCGTGGGGGCACTTACTCTTTAGTTCTTGCTTAGGCATATGGATGATAGAGAATTTTACAAACTACTAAACATTGCATGAAATTCAGTTGGCCTATTAATTTGGTGTCAAGGGTTCAGTAGTTGTCTATTATTATGGGGCTGATTATGAATAATCATAAATATTTTTGAAGTGTTTACCATTATCTTTCCATTCACCAGTGCTCTCCAATCTGCTTGTCTCCAAGCTTTTGGAACTTGTGGTTATTTCTAGAGAAACTTGTTTCTCACTATTAGGTCCCCAAATTACTGTTTTTTTTCCCGGCCTAAGATATTGTTATATATTATTCCTTTCTGACAATTGATGCTTCTTCTTTTAGAGTGTTTTTCATGCTCAGAGGAATCTTCTTCCTCCTTGATGGCTTTGCTGTAGACTTCTGAACTTGCGGTTAAAGAATTTTTAGAAGCTGCCAATGTAAGCTGTTAATTCAATGTGCATTGGCTTGGCTTGACCAAGGCTAACAGATACTAGATAGAAATTGTTGGTGATGTTAATGTCTGTTAGATAAACGTCCTTGGGCTTGGCACAACAGTCACCTCACATTGCATTTGATTATGAAGGGTGTATCAGGAAAGATCAATCCACGTGATCAAGTCGTCATCCTTGTTGATGCCATCTAGTGGCATTAAGGTCTGGTGGTGTTGTAATGCTAAATGGTCATGATGGTCAATTTGTTGCAAGTGATTTGAAGCAATAGCTAGTAACCATTTAAATTATATTTACCTGGAGAAAGAAACATGTAATGCTAGGGTGCTGTTGTATTGCTTGTCAAGTGTCTACCTTTGCATAAAACATGTACTCATTTGTGAATGCAATACCACATGAAGGCTCAATAATATACAATAATGCATAATTGTGAGAATAATAGCAGTAAAAAATTTAAATATTTACATTCAGCTCCTTTGAATTTATTTGAGTGATATATTTTAATATTCACTGGGTGAAAGTTGATGCGTTCTATGCCCATCTTGGAAGATCAACTCAACTGCGTTGGGCCAACACTTATGCGTATAAGAAGCTAGAACGTGGTTGTGTTTTAGTTTCCTGATGAGCATAAAAAATCATGGCAGATGCTAGCTATGGTAAAGAAGCTAATAGAGCTCATTCTGCAGGTCTGATTTGCTGTTCTCAAAGGTCAGCCCTATTCAGGTTGTCAGAACTTCCTATCCCACCTGAACATAGCATATTATTACTAGATCATTCTTTGTTCAAGCTCTGCTCTTGTTCTTCCCAAGCTGTATTTCACTTTGAGGTTCCCTCATTTGAGGTGAAAATTAAATTCCGGAGGGAGAGGGGAGGAGGGGAACAAAACCAACAAATCTCGTTGGAAAGTTAAGACAGAAAAAATTCCAGACAAAAAGAAGAAAAGCAAGCTTATCCAAAATAGTAATAGAATTATTTGGTAGCTCTGCATAATGATTGAATACTGAGCTATAATTGGCTCTTTCTCTGGCTTCAGCTTGGTCAAATGATACTCGCCAAATCTTGGCTTACAGTTTGGTGGGATGAAAGAGGTAGGATTTGCGTTCTTGCCCCTACTGACTGCCCTAGAACTGACTGCTGAGGATATAAACTTCAAGTTGAAACAAGCCTTGGGAATGCTGTATGATAAACCTTCTCTGTAGAGCTCTGGATATTATGTAAAGTTTGTCTTGGTAACCACCAATCAATGATCATATGCAAAAAGTTAATATTAGCATTTGGTATTTGCAAGATGGCTTACGAGGAACAGCAAGGAAGAGGTTTTATGTAATACTCATTGTAATCAATTAATCAAGTAAGAAATTGTTTGTGATGCATATGTGCTACTTGTGAATATAGAATTAGCAGATGTCCTGATTCATATTGTATCATTTTATTAAAGGAAAAGCAAAAAATGCAAATGCATTTTCTTAGAATATCTGGTATTTAAGAACCATGATTAAGGTCGGATACTATATAGACTGATTTTGGTGATTATGACCTTATTGGTTGTCAAACATCATGCACCATGGAAGTAAAATAGATTTTCTCATCCTCACCCAGGAGATTCAGTAATGTGTTCAACTGAGTTTTCTCCTCTGAAACCTGATAATAATTGTAAATCATCCAGTTTATCTGAACCTCATAATGCATTTTAAGTATATTGGTTCTGAAATGAAATTTATGTATTTTTTTAGATTTTTAAGCTCTGAGTAATGAGTTGAAAATCCTTAAACTTGTGTGGGTGTTGCATGCTTATTTTGCTATGTCACACATCATTCTCTTTCTGATATGAAGGCATCCTGTTTGTCTGCTCCCAATTCAGGCATCTACTCCGTTGCAAGTGAAATATGCAGATGGGGAGTTGGAAAGGCTAGGTATAATGTAATTTTCATGTTTTATTACTTATTTATCTGTAAGACGGTTCTCAAATTTTGCATTTGCCAGTTCCCATTCTCCATCTTTGTCAATTTATCCGTCCCTGTTTCTATATGTAATTATTTCATTTACCTTGATTTATAATGTTTTGTTTTGTGCTCCAGAGCATAAACTTTTCATTGGCATGCTTCCAAAGAATGTTTCTGATGCTGATCTTTCTACACTATTTTCTGAATATGGAACTATTAGAGACTTGCAAATTCTGAGAGGTTCTCAGCAAACAAGCAAAGGTACATTTTATGGTCCTAATTTTTGTTTTGTTTAATTCTTACAAACTATTAAAACCTAGAGTTTGACATTGTCTTGATAACTTTCTTGATTATGCCCCTTACCTCAATTCTTACAGGCTGTGCTTTTCTTAAGTATGAGACAAAGGAGCAAGCTGTTGCAGCCATAGAGGCCCTCAATGGGAAGCATAAAATGGAGGTTTGTTTTACCATATTTTGTTTTAGTTTATTTTATTTTATTTCGTGATTGCTTCTTATTTTGATTCATTTTGGAGTTGATGCTCAATAAATGTGGTGCTGATAATTTGATACTATATCACAAATGAATATGATTGTTGTGAGGTGAGCTTCAATCTCACCTTAAAAATTTCTCATTCACCACCATCTCATGAAATTTCTCCATGTGAAGATGGTGTTCAAATTTCACTTCATCATTACTCTGCCAGGGGATATTATCCACTGCCGGTCCCAAGCCCGGATAAAGGAGGAGGGTTGCGTTAGGTAGTCGACAGCCAGCGTAAAATCTAGTCGGATCCAAATATGAATTCTAGACAAACTATCTGTTGGGATGTAACCCACATAGAAGTCTAGAATTCATGTAGCCAACCCCACATAGTGGGATAACGGCTGGATATGTTGTTGTTGTTGTTGTAATATGTAAAAGGTTTCTTTCTGTACATATTATTAAGCATCTTGGTTCCCATTGATGAATTTGTTCTTCATTTATTGAAAGTTTAGATTTTTGTTGATTAATGAACTTTAGAGTTCTGCCTCATTTTATTTGTTTTATTCTTTTTTTTTTTTTTAATTTTATGTTTCATTTGTAGTTAATTGTCAACACACTGCCTAACTATTTAACCTCTAATTAGAGGTCATTAGAGTGGACACATGTTATATCCTGTTGCATCTAATTTAGTTTCCATCAACCAGTTAAACATGCTTTCTGCTGAATGCCTATGTTTGTCTATTTGTTCACTGCCCAATCCAGATTATTGTTGTGAGTCTACTTGTGACTCCTGTTTCTGTGATGCAACAGCTTGAGGGATCCTGGAAATAGTTATCGGTATGAGGTCATTGACTGATTTAATGTCTCCCAACTATTTTTCATGGTAATCATTTGGCATGTCAAGAGGAGCTGACTCCTGAATTTATATCCTTTTTTGCTTGCCTCTAGAAAAACTGTTTCTACCATCTGTTATCTGTCTGGGCTACAGTAGCAATTTATGTTGGGGCCTGGAAATAGTTGTCAGTATGAGGTCATTGACTGATTTAGTGCTGCCAACTATTTTGGTTAGTAATCGGATGGCATGCCTAACAACCTCAAGAGGACCTGGCTCCTGGTTTTATGTCTTTTTTAGCATGCCTCTAGAATCTAAAACATGACATTAAAGACATTTCTATCATCTATGCTTTGAATGGATTGTCCAAGGTATAAACTTAGTGCTCATTCTTGACTTCTGGAAATAAGAGGGTTATCATAAAATGCTCTCTTATTGGAATTAGTCTGAAAAGGATGAGCCTTGGTAACAATAAGGCTATTCTTTTTTGATTAAAAGGTCATGGATTCAAGTTCTGAAAACATCTTCTTTAATAAAAAAAAAAACATGGGTAAGGCTGCATATGAAAATGACCATTCCCCATCCCTCACAAAGTGGGATGCCTTTTTATTGGAATAAGTCTTCAGAAATAGGTTTGATTTTATAATATGGCTTCTTGAGACGTAGTCATGGTTATGCTTAGATGCTTATTCAGAGGGTTAATGTAACTAAATGTCATGTCCAAGTATCTGTGATGTGAAGTAATGAGTTCAAAATGCTTATGCTGTTTGCCTTTCTCTGTATGTTGGCATCAAATCCCTGTTGAAATATATATTTCTGAGGCCACAAACTTGGTAGGATTAGTTTCTTTGGTGAAATGTGATCTTTTCACCTTTTCTGTGTCAGGGTTCAAGCATTCCTTTAGTTGTCAAATGGGCAGATACAGAGAGAGAAAGACAGGCTCGGAGGGCTCAGAGAGCTCAATCACAAGCTGCTAATTCACCAAATGCCAACTCTGTACAGGATCCGTCTCTATTTGGATCCTTACCAATGGGCTATATTCCCCCCTATAATGGATATGGTTATCAGGTACTGTCCTCTCATATAATTCAAATTTTTTGAACTACATAATGTAATGTAATGCATAAGCTCTACTATGTTGAATCACAGCAGTGTTGTATGTTGTAAGATGTTTCAACAACATAGCATCCTTTCCTCTTCTTTTAAATCCTTAGCCTGATTTTTTATTGTTTGTTCTCTTCATCATGCTTATCTTTCTCATATTTAAGTTGCAAGTTGAATGTGGTTGTTGTTGTTGTAGGCTCCTGGAACTTATGGACTTATGCAGTATCGGCTGCCACAGTTGCAGAACCAACCTGCTTTCCGTAATGTAGTTCCACCTGTAAACCAGGGAGTGCCTGGTATGGCCCCAAGAAGTTATGCTCTACCGCCAGTGACTTATATGGGCTCTGCTTACCCGGCAGTAGCAGGCCTTCGGTATCCTGTGTCATATCCTGGGGGAATGATGAGCAATAGGCTTGGGAGTGGTTCTCACGCTTCTATGCCACCTGAAAATGTAGGCAGTCAGTCTGCAGCATCTTCAAGTGCCAGTGGAAGTTCTGGGGGTCAACCTGAAGGTTGTTAAAACTTTTAGTTGTAAAATGTCACATTTTTTTGTGCCTTGCTTGTTCAGTTCATTGTGGTTGTATGCTTATGAATTTACTCTGAACCTAGGTCCACCTGGAGCCAATTTATTTATTTACCACATTCCTCAAGAGTTCGGTGATCAAGAACTTGCAAGTGCTTTTCAACCATTTGGTAGGATCTTGAGTGCCAAGGTCTTTATTGACAAAGCAACTGGTGTTAGCAAATGTTTTGGTAAGGAGATCTTGGTTATTTCTTTGGATCTGAAATAAGTACTTTTCTTCCATTAATAAGCTTCCGTTGGCAGGATTTGTGAGTTATGACTCATCAACTGCTGCCCAGTCTGCAATTACTAAGATGGATGGCCATCAGTTAGGTGGTAAAAAGTTGAAGGTTCAGCTTAAAAGGGTCAACAAACAAAACAAACATTATTGATTCAAAGGTAAGCATTGGAAAGAAGCAGAATCCTATCACTGATGGTCACATGCAACCTGGATATGGGAGTTACAGCAGTATCAGCTATTGTGGGGTGGGTTTGAGGCAATGATGGTTATATCCAATCCTCCATCTTACTTGTAGTTGACTCCTGGGACTGATGTCCCTGACACTTGTAATTCTGTGTCAATGTATTCTGTAATTGTGTAACATGAAATTCATTTAGACATTAATTATGAATTTATTGATTCTTCCCTTGAGATTGGTAGTGGTATCATTGCAAACACCTACAAGTAAAACCGTTACCTGTCATGCCTAAAGTTTTATTCTTGTTTCTCCTACAAAACTATTTTGCAGCTTGTGTCTTTCATTGATACTTAATGTAGTTTCAGAAGAATATTTATTTTGTGCTGGGCAAGCACTGGAACTATTCAAATTTTATAAAGTCTCTCCATCCATTATATGAGCTTAGAGACCTTGCATTTTTATCTTTCTTCACTTTTCGTGAGTCATTGTTCCCAAATTCATACCTGTGAAATTTGTAGTTTCTGAGTATCCTGAAGTATTCTTCTTATCAAAGCAATGTCTTAGAACTGATGTTTTGATTATAAAGTTCTGTGAAGTGATTATTCATCATGTTGTCTCTGTTGAAGATTTGTTTGCCTGTGCAGTGAATCTCAGGTATTTGCATTTTATGGGCATCTTAATGTCTTACATTCTTCCTTTATGTCTGTTCTTCTTGTCACCTTATCTTGGTTATTCCGTCTCACTTATTTGTGGTTTTATAAGAAATTGGGCTTAATCCTTTAGATCTAATTCTTTCTTATCTTTGTTTATCTTCAGGATGTTAACACCAAGGCCGTTACATGAAGAGTGAAGAAGATCATCAATTGTTTGACATTGGAATCTTGGTGGATATGGTATGTTATCCTCAATGTGATTGATAATCAAGCTTATAATAAATACCAATTTGATGGAAGCTTAGAATTGATGTGCTCTTAGAGAGGGAGGGGTTAGGGTTGAGGGTGGGAGGGAGGGATTACATCGCAATTACTGATTACATCCATTATAATCAATGATTTCTGTATTCAAATTTCTGATTACATCATAGGCCTATTTATAGGATGAAATCCTAACTGAAAGATAATTAACCTAACAAAATAAGCAAAGATCGATCTAAAGAGAATCTAAAAATCTATAATTTAAATAAAATAAATTAATCAGCTAAATATCCTATCACATGCCTTACTTGCAAATTATTGTGCCATGTGGATATTGGCATGGCTATAGAAGGAAGCTTTTGAGACTTGATGGGAAACAAAGCTTTATCATTTTCATTGTGTTGTGACAGTGGACATTGAAAGAGGTAGAAGAAGACCAGAGAAAACTGAAAACTTAATGAAAATATAATGGCCTTACAGAATTGTTACTGCAGATAGAGATGATTGGACTCTTGGAGAGAAATTTCATGTAGCTAATCCTCTCTCCCCCCCCCCCCCCCCGGGGTGCCATATTGGAATTAAGATTTGTAATAATGTGAGTCACAGATGTATGCATATTGATCTTGGAGCTCTTGTGCGTCCTGGACCTCCTGGTAGAGTTAAATGCTAAAAAAATAGCCTTTTGGCTATGTAACAAGGTATTTGTGGCTTCTTTCTTTTTTTTTTTTTGGGGGGGGGGGGGAGGGGTGGTGTGTGTTGGTCGGGGGTGCAATTTTGGACAATTAGTGATGCGCGTGTACCAATTTTTTAATCTGGTTTTTCATTGGTATCATGGATGAATTCTGACATTATAGTGAGAAAGAAAACTAGCGTACTCATTCGTTCTTTGACTTTATTAGTTACCACAACCCTCTAGATGGACATTTGATGATACTGGTTCTAGTACAATCATGTGTTATGGTCCACTGTAGGGTATGAGACTTGTCTCACATTGGAAGTTCAGACTCTTGGGGATTTATAACCTCTTGGGCACCCTCCCCTTAACAACTAGCTTTTGAGGGTGAGTTCTACTTGAGGGTTGTAACAGTGGTATTAGAGTCAACCCCATGGCTCCCAGTGCAAGCGAGCAGCGAAGGAAGTGACGCCAGCATTGCAGTGTTCACTCGAGACTAGCAGTGGCTAGTGCACAGGCTGCAGTTGTGGGCATCGGGTTGTGGAGCGTGGTGGTATCTTACGGTCCACTGTAGGGCATGAGACTTATCTTACATTGGAAGTTCAGGATCCTGGTGTGGGATTTATAACCTCTTGGGCACCTTTCCCTTAGCAACTAGCTTTTGAGGGTGAGTTCTACCCGAAGATTGTAATAGTCGCTTATGAACATCATGACCGAATGTCTATTAGAATTAGGAATAATGGGTACTTGAGAGGAAGAAGAAGAAACTGTTGTGGTGAAGGACGCCATTGGGATGATAGAGGAATTTTCTAATTAGAAATGCTTTGATACCATGTTGATTTTAAACAGAAAAACTCACTTTATTATTTGCATTTGACAAATTTATACACAAATAGTAACTGCTCATATGGTGACAATTATAGAAAAAACTGCCACTTAGAAGATAAATAAATGTATAATGAATGAAAAACTATTCCTATAGTTTGCCAGTTTTTCTAACTATCTAAGTGTGTCTATTTCTTGGACACGGTTTTTTACAAATACCTAGCTAAAGAAAAAAAAAAAATCAGCCATAAATCTCTCTTTCATTATTTTTATATCCTATCACCATTCATTAACTTATCCCTTTATTTAACTCGTATCGTATTTGACTTTGGTTGTCAGGAAAAAAGTATAATTTAACATTTTATTTCTCTTTGAGATTTTGTTTTTGTAACATATCTAATCAATAATTTTTCAAAGTTTTTTGTTTAAATTAAAAATTGAACATGTATGTTGTGTTTCCATATTGTACTTGTTGGTTTCACCATGTCAACTAAGTTATGGAACACAACTATATCAATTATCCTCATTCACCACCATCTCATGAAATTTCTCCATGTGAAGATGGTGTTCAAACTTTATTTCATCATTACTCCGCCAGGGGATATTATCCACTGCCGGTCCCAAGCCCGGATAAAGGAGGAGGGTTGCGTTAGGTAGCCGACAGCCAGCGTAAAACCTAGTCGGATCCAAATATGAATTCTAGACAAACTATCTGTTGGGATGTAACCCACATAGAAGCTTAGAATTCATGTAGCCAACCCCGCATAGTGGGATAACGGCTGGATATGATATGTATGTAATAAAAACTGAACATGTATTGATATATATTGTTCAAAGCTATTGCTATTAGGTTTAAGGTTTCGTTTCCAAATTAATCTTCAATCTTTGGTTGTTCTTTGTTTGTTATTTTTTAATATAATGTTATTGTACCATTTTAACTTCCAAGTTTTGAGTGCATATAAATGTCATATTTATTGTAGATCTTAAGCCTTGCTTGCCACCACCTGACGAAATCTCTAGTTCCACTCCTGATCCAAGCATACATGTCACTTGTCTGAAGAAAAAAAGGAGAGAAAGAAAAGAAAGGATTTTATGTGGATTGTGAACAGCATGGAATCGGGTACTTTACATTCCTTTTAATCTTTGGTTATTCCTAATTACCTGTTCCACGTCTCCTTCACTGTGAGGAATTTGGGATCCCGGCTGACAAAGAAGGATGACAACAATTAATTTTTGAATCTGACAGAGAACAATGATGGCTTTCCTTAATAGTCAACGCAAGTAGTTGCAGCTTCCCAGGTAGACAATTAAAGTACTTGACCTGCAGCTTTAGTGGCTGTTAAATGTGGATTTTGATAGTTCTGGTGTAACCTTGTAAGTGCAAATTACGTTACTAGTGCTGTAAGCATTGTTTATGAGCTTCCCGTTACCAAAAATGTTTTGACTCCCATATTTTTCCTTCCTAATTTTATGGATCTTTCTAGTTCTGATAGTCGGAATGGATTTTATTATGGCTGAAATATTTGACCATGTAGACTAGCTTGAAGAGATGATTGGCAAGCCAAAATTCATATAGCTTACCCTATCTGAGTGGAATTAAAGCTTGGTGCATTCTTCTGTAGACTGACCAGCTAATGACATATTTTTATGAGATTTCTTAATTTTCTCGTTTAAAGCTTTTGACACCATCCTATCTGGTAAAGGTGTTGTCTACCGTCTCTATTGAGGATGTACCTATTCCTTGTGTATGTATTTCAGATACTAAACTGAGGACTCTTAACATAAATTAAATCCAGGATGCTGTTACATGTTTGATTGTTTTAGCGAGGTGTTGTACTTTGCACCGAATCTATGATTTGACATTGATAGCCATTTTCTATGCATATATTTGTTTCTTTTTTTTTTTGGAGGGGCGTGGGGGAGGGTGGCTGAGCATGCATATATTAAGTTGGTTCCTCAAAAATGAACCAAGTTTAGCTAATTCTACCTATAAAACTTCTGGGTAAATTTAATATTTGTTGCCATGATAACTGACACACGCGTTAGTTGTTCCTCACAGTACTTTTGTTGTGAATATCAACTATTAGCTGAATGATCTGTCTCTCTTTTTCAGGTTGCTTATCATCCGTGTTCTTGTATAAACCAATATCGCAATTGTGCATGCTACTTAAAATTTGGTGAATCTAGTACCTCAAGCTTGCATGCGGTGCTCATTGTGGTGGCATTGAAGTGTTCTATGCTCTAGTAAGAGACAATAGCTCATCTCAGCTTGAATTGTTGTCTAAAAATTAATTTTTAACCACTCCCCTTTGCCCCAAGCGGAATGGTTTAAGTTACAATAAATGTATCTTATTTTCTAGATAAATTGTATTATTTTCAGTTTCAAAAAAATATTGATTGCTTGTATCTCATATTCTTCTTTCTGACAAATTAAGCCTAGAGCTGCCCCAATACTGATAGCTTATTTCTCATCAATTTGATTGTTTTGTCGCCTTGCAGATAATTGCCCGTGAAGACGAAGATGAATTTGCTTCAATAAAGTCGCGTTGCCATTATCCGAACAAGATGTTTGCTGACACCTTCAGAAGATTCATAAACCTTTAAACTATGTGCGCTATATATCATGTAATATACAAATAATGTATGGATTGGAGCAATAAACCAAAACATTATGTGCTTGAGATATTTATTCTTTCCTTATTTGATTGCTTGAACTAGGACTGTAGCGTCTGCAGGCTCACAGGATTACCAAACGAAAGAAGATCACGCTTACGCGTGGATTGGTTGTAGCTGAACGACCTTGAATTTTCCATTTTGGTTATGTGTTACTCAATTGTTTATATGATGCTGAGACCCGCCTAATCATTGAAAGAAAGTTATTGGTCTCTTATTCAAATAGTTGGAGGTACGATGGTTTATTTTGAACGAAAAGTAAAGGAGTGAAGGACTGGAAGTGCACGAATTGATCAAATCAATTTTATGAAAAGACTGTCTCCGTTTACACCAAAACAAGTGTTCAATTCAGCCTATAATTTCCTCTGGATATATGGCAATTTTAAGTTGCGATGCAAACATTATAACATTATTATTATTATAAGTCTTTGAAGTTTGGGTTTCTTAACAAATTGTTGATTATATTTTAATTTTTGTTATAATTTATTTTTTAAAAAATTTTGTTGACAAAAACTTTTGTGATGTATAATAAGAAAAATTCAAAAATTACTTAATATTAAAGTTAATATAAATTTCACAATTAAGTGATTTTTAAATTCATATCAATGTATATCATGTTTGTTTTTTCAATAAAATTAGATAAAAAAAAAATCCACTTTTAAATTACAATCAAGTACAAGCTCAACCTTACAAATAAGGTTAAGCATGATTTTATGTTATTTTGTTTATGTAATGATGTATAAATGAAAACTTATGTATAAAATGATATGTTTTTGACAATAATTAAAAAAGTTAGAAGGTTGCGTAGTTTAACTTATATAATCATCCAAATGTCACTATTACTCCATCTATTATCAAGTAGATGGGAACTACTCCCATCTTAATACTAATTTATTGAAATTACCTATTAATGGCGAAATTTCCACCAAAATCTTTAATTCAACTGGCCTCCATTTATTTCCCCCTTTTTTTTTCTGATCAACCCGTTTTATTATTCATCTACCCTGGCGGTGCAATTCTGGTCGATTCAGATTAAAAAAGAAGAATAAAAACGATGTGACGTGTGGAAGCGAAATGTCGTGTCATTTAACATGACTGTCTTCCCTTCTAGAAGACGAGCATATGGCTGGCTTCCCGCAATTCTAGAGCGCTTCTCTCCATTCCTTATTTTGGTTTCACTTAAAAAAAAAATGGTCAGCCAAAACATCGCAAACAAACCTAAGCCCATTGCCGTTTCCCAGAATTCTTCCCACTATAGCAGAAGCCTACCCACGTCGCTCTACTCCTGCCATTTTCTTCTTTAATCTCTCTGTTTGAGTGCGTGTGTATATATATATATATATAGCCATACACATTTATATAAAGATGGATGAGAAGAAGGTTTTTGATGTGTCTTGCTTCATGCTCATGGAAGCCACCGGTGATTCAGAGGCCGATTCTGGGCTCCATCTGGAATCGGACATTAATGCTTTGGCAGAAGATGATGCTCAATCTTGCTGCTGCGATGTATTGGATTATGGGAGCACCGTTGAGTTTGGTGATGATCTAGGGCATGCCCATGGTGAAGATTGTCATGTTGATGATGATGATGATGATGATGATGATGATGATGATATGGAGGAAGGTATTCACAATCTAGATTGGAGTGACGATGATGACGACGACGACGATGATGTGGTACTGAGCAGGATTGCGAAGGCAGAGGGGCAGCACAGGAAGTCCGAGGTTTGTGTTGATTCGGCCATGGCATTGAAGAATGAGATGGAAAAGAGCAGGCTTTTCTGGGAGGCCTGCTTGGCTTCTTAATTTAAACCCGTGTCTTCTCGTTTAATTTGGTTTCAGGAGTGAGTTTGTTTGTTTCCTGGAGTTGTGGATCAAACAAATAATCCACCTCTTGCTATTCTCCAGCAATTTTAATCCTTCCTCTTGTTAGCTATTTTTTAATCCTTCCTCTTCTTCTCCGAGCATAAGTTGCACAAAAGAAGGGGAAAAAATCTGTATTGCCTTCTCTCCCTCCATTTTGAATGCAATTGTGGGTATTTCAGGCATTAGACGTTAACTACTTGATTCAACTATTTTCTTTTCCTTTATTTAGGTTCGTAAACATTAATGATTTGTGACTTCCACGGCTAATTGTAGACATTAATGTTTTGTAAGCAAGATGGAACTTGTTTCTTGTCGAAAACTTCATAGAGGATTGAGCTCTAATAAACAGTACGAAGTAACTTAGTGGGTGCTTCAATATCCTCTAGTCATGAAGCATGCAGCTCGCTTTTTTTTTAGTTTGAACTCAAAGGTGAATGACGTTTATGGCTTTGATGATTATGAATTCTTAAGAATTTTTTAAGGGATAGATGTCCAATTAGAGTCTATTAGATGTCATAATGTGTAATTGAATTGTCTCGAATTGACTAGAGGAAAAAAATTAGTGGGCAAAAACTTGTTTGAAAGAGTCTTTTCTTAGCTGCTTGACCAAGTAGAAATACAAAAAAAATTGGCCACCTCTTTGAAAGAGTCACAATAAATCCCTGAAGCAAGGATTTTTTAGCCAAACAACAGAGAGACCAATTCCAACATGATTCTGTCAAATGTCATATCTCCTTCGCTGCATTTTCGCCTACAAAAGCAACGAATGACTGATGAGCAGCAACACTCCAAACCCTAATCTAATTTACAGAAGCAACGAATGGATGGCTATGGAGATAAACCCAGAATCAGCAAACGAGGAGGTGCCTACACATATGAGTTTAAATGATAATTTACTGTTACAATTCACCTAAAACCGAGCAAAGGAACCGGAAAAGCATGTGGATCCACCACTTTGTCCACCATCTCCACATCATTGGTGCTGGATCTTTTTGGTGGGTTCTGCAAGTCATCCTCTCCAAGAACACTTGCACTTGCCTGGGAATTTTCCTCATCGCTTGGGCTCAAAATAACAACAGGCAATGGCGCTGGAAAAGCAGGATCCACCAATTTGTCCACCGTCTTCACGTCATAGGCGCTAGATCTTTTGGATGGGTTGTCGCCGAGAACAACCATGCTTGCCTCTGAATCTTCCTCATCACTTGAGCTCAAAACAGAACTTCCAACTTTGCTGCCAGATAAAGAAACCCCAGATAAAGAGGCCTCAACTTTGCAAGATGTTGAGTCACTTCTGGGACTCGCATGCCCTCTTGCCGAATCTTGGTCAGATTTTTTCATGGCCTTGGCATTGTCTTTCTCGTCCAATTGCCTCAAGAAACACTCTTCTATATCGTTTAGACTCTCGGTTTCGTCCTCGTTTTCACTGTAATAGGCGTTATCGGTCTCATCAAATTCTGACATGTGCCCCCTCAACTCGCTGCTGGTGTCCATCTCTTGCTGGCCATCAATTTCCCCGTCCGTTCGCTGATCGGAAGAATGAGAAGAAACCGGTGATGGTGTGTATCCTCCTGTTGCAGCCTCTTCGCGCTCTCTAAGTGTTCTCATGATCAAAGTCTTGAGGAGGTTCATCACTTGAACCGCGTGCATCAAAGCCGTCAACGGATCAGACATCTGATTAGAACAAAAAAGGAAGCAGCATTAGCACAAGTCTAATTGTTCAGGTTAATGCGAAAAGTATGTGGCTCAATTGGGTTTGCCTGAGTCATGTTTGGAGCGAAGACCACGGCGATGTTTCTGGCATTCATCTTGTTGTATTCCTCGTGTTCAACAACATCAGCCATGAGATCAACCGCCCAGCCGAGCAGCGCCGATTCAGTTGGCTTTAGATTCTTCACAAGCTCAACTGACTCCTCCTCCGTGTTGCATTCCAGAACTTGTTCAGGGGAAAGCCCATCTAATACTCCAGAAGGAAGCTCCCGGAACCAGGCTTTGATTAGCCCTGACAAACAGTGGACATCAATGTCAGCTGGCACAATCCCTCTATTCAGCTGCCTCCTCACATCCTCCTCGTGGCTGTTTTCTGGGTTTATTCGGAAAATTCCTTCTGCCTGAAAAAAAAAAAAAAAATGCCATTCAAAGAAAACCCACATAAAGAACTTTCCTATAAACAAAGAGTGGCGAGATGATAAAGCTTGAATTTTTTAACAAAAAGGGCACCCATAGTGCATAAGACTCGTTGCTTTCTGGAGGTCAAGGGAAGCTATTGCTGCCAAGACTCGCCTTCAAACCTTGAATTTGAACAATAACAAGACTTCATGGTGTCACATACCTTTAGACCTCCTTGAGAGTAAAGTCTCTCTTGCATTAGTAGGAGAATTGTAGGGACACTGTTGCCTCTGGAATCGAAAGAACACTGCATGGATTCTGCTGAGACACCGAAGACACTAGCACTACAAAAGGGAGAACCACAAGTAAGCAAACTTAGCATTTCTACCAAGAGGACAGAAAAAAAAAATGCAATTTTTCAGGAGATTCACTCGCAATCTCGAAACTAACTGTTTTATTCACCATGTTGTCTGGCAGATATAAACTTCAAACAATCCTATCTAACAACCCCATTTCCAAAGGCAGTAATTTTGCGGTCCCATTTTTGAAAGTCAGTCAGTCAAACTAAAGACAGCTTGTAAGATAAACTCAAGAATTGTAGTGGAAACCCTAACCAAAAATATGAATAGAAAATTAAGGCTCCGTTGGGAACAAGTTTTTTCGACTTTCTTTTCGTCTTCTTCAACAGATCCTAGTCCCACCAAAACATAGCACAAGAGAACACAAGAGGCAGAGAAGACGAGGAGGATCTGGAACCTGGCGCTGGGAACTCTGGACGGAATTTCCACTTCGAATTCAACCGGAAGACCCAGAAAGCCATTGAAGCGGTCGAATGTGACATGGGCGACGTGCTGAACGTTGGTCGGCCAGCCGATTTCCATGTGGCGAACGGCGGAGGCTATTTCTTCCCGGCGATCTACACGGCAAGAAACCATGGACTTTCTCAGAGCCGCTAACAGGAATGCTACGAGCGAGAGATTGCTCTGCTGATCATCGTCGTCTATTTCAGCTCGTCTCGCCGGCTTTCCTCCACCGCATCCGACACCCGCCTTTGTCACCATTACCATTCCCGTCATCTCTGTCCTCTCTCTCTCTCTCTCTCTCTCTGTGTGTGAGTGAATGAAGTTTGATTTGAACGCGTGAAGTTTGTTTTTATTGCTGGTCTCGTCTGTAACCTCGAACGAATCCATGTCCAAACTTCAAACGGCCAACCATTTCAAATTTCACCACTTTCGTTTAGCGGATAGAAACAAAGCCCCTTGCTTTTCGGAAGAATCACGGATATGCCACTGGAAATAAACCAAGTGAACAGTGTTCACATAAGCTTAAGGGAAAATAATTAACCAAACCAAGTATCAGACTGAGCAATGAGCATGTGAAGGATAAATGTTGTAGGGGTGCTGTGTGTGAGTCCCACCCACTTCTCTTAGCACTGACTCTCCCGTCTTAATTTATTTATATCGAACAAATTTTATTTTATTCAATACAAGTAATAAAAAAATTTTCAATGTTATAGATGTTTAATTTAGATATTTTGTTATCTAGAACTCTGTGTGTGTTATAATGTAATTAACTAATTGAAGGGCAATAGGAGGATTTTGATTTTGAGAACAGATTCAAATTGGAGAGAAGACCGTTGTAAAAAAGGCAAGCCTGACTGATATGGAGAGAGTAGAGAGTAGAGTGAAGAGAGGGAGAGAGGACAAGGTTGATATTTCCAAGAATGATGGCCGCTTTTGGACGCCCGTGGGTCATGGATTGGCGTCTTCTCGTCTCCCCTTGGATTCTGCTTCCATTTCTCCATCACGCCTTCAACGGGGCCAATTTTTATTTTTTTAATTTTTATATTTTAAGTCTTATTTTATATTAATATATTATATATTTATATTAATATATATATAAGTATTAATATACGAGTGTTACTTTAAATGTCAAAATCAGAATATTTAAACTAACATTTTTAAATTTTTATTTCTTTTATGCATTTGTTTTTATAATCGTCTTATTTTATTTATGTTTGGTTATAGATGTGAATATTTTTATATTTAAATTTTTTTGTCCTCATGTTTTTTTCAATCTCTTTTATTTCTCTCTCTTTTAGTTTGCTAACAGTGGTGACAGTCCCTCATATTGATGGTGTTAGTTTTGAATGAGAGTGACCCTTGTCTGATTGAACTCTCAGTATCTCTCTCCCTCCCTCATCTTCTAAGCCAAATTTAGGGTCAAGATGTCCAAAAGATGAGCCCGATTTTTAGTTGAGTGTAGACATCAAATTGCATAACTGAACCAGTGGGCTTTGAGGTTTCAACTAATTTGCTGCATTGATTTCTTTTAGAGACAAAGATGAGGACAATTTGATGGGTTATTATTGATGGTGAAGGTAGAAGTTTGGTGGGTTGGTGGAATCTGCAATGTTGGAAATAATGGTGAGTAATCTCTGTACCCCGGGGCCGGTCTTGCTATTGATGGGCTTTTTGATGATCAAAGGCAGGCCTCCTCTCTCATTTGATTTTGTGATGATTGATGGGGTTTGCATGACATTGCTGGGGTGATTGGGTTGTTTGTACGATTGAACATGATAGGCCAATGGATTCTTTAAGAGAACCAAACAATGTTTTTTGACTTATACTAAAACAGGACAGTAACAAATTTTTCCTGCAATTAATGTCGGGGAGCGCCTAAAAAACCACAAAAAAAAGGGGGGGATCTATCTCTTCAATTCAACCACGCTGTTATTATTTCATTAGATTAGACACAGTTGGTGGGGCAGTTCTCCCTCCAAAAGCAACCATTCGAATTTCAAATACCGAAGCGGAATGAAGGATGGAAGGAAGGGAACTACCTGATTGATTGATTGATTGATTCTCTCTCCTCTCCTGTCCTCAATCACCTTGTCGTCTCTTCCACTCCATCTCTCTCTCTCTCTCTCTCTGTTCTTTTCTATCTTCCATCCACCACCAGTCGTTGCTTTTTCCAAGATCCTCCAATTCCAAACACGAGATCACTCACTGTGGCTATGGCTTACCATTATTATTCACTCCTCCGCTCTCATTTCGCTTAATTCCATTCAAATCCAGCCCAGCCCAGCCCAAACCCTACTTACTCACCCAATCAAAAAATCAAAACAAAATTAAGGCCCTAAATTAATTCCTTTCAACTCCCCTCCACTCTCATTTTCATTCGCTTCCTGCTGAGAAACTACACATTTCAATTGATTAATTTTAAAATATACTTCTTATATTATGTCAATGAGATAATAGTTTGCTCGTATTGTGGGCCATGGTAGGCCCAATGGACTGCCTGGACTCTGGGCTCCATCGGCTGGGAGAGCATCATCCACTAATAAATGGGCTTGATAACCGCAAGCTTTCCCTCTTTCAATCCAATCATCCACTTCCAAGTCGAACTTTGGAACAGCCAACAACCATTCTCGCTTGGATTTGGAATCGGCGAATAATTATCGTATGCGGGGCAGCGTAACTCCATCCGCCAAATGAACAGTCGAATAAATCAGATATTCCCCGGCTAGCTTATGACGTGGCATAGCTCCATTGGCTGACTTGACGACGACGACGACTGTAGCGGATCATACACTCGAAACCCATATATACCATCTGTAGCAGTCGCATGTAGCGGCATTGTGTTCCCACGGCTTCTTGCTCAACAAGTGATTCCAAAACAATACTTGGCCTCTGCAACTGCTTCCTCTTCCTTTCTTCTCCGATCCGTATTCCGTATCCGTCTGTGTATATATAGATAGATAAGACAGATAGATAGATTTGTTGGGGTGCAATAATCTCTGGTTCGCGTTGCTTGAAACAAGGATAGCGACGATGATGATCAGAATTCGGAGCAGAGATGGGCTCGAGCGGGTGACGATCGACAATCCGAACATCACGGTCGCCCAGCTCAAAACCCTAATTGAATACCAACTCAGAGTTCCCGTCGCCAACCAAACCCTATCCACCAATCAGAACCTCCTCCTCGCCAAAACCCCAGCCGACATCGCGCGGTTCACCGACATGTCCAATCCTCTAGCCCCGATCTCCAGTCTCGGCATTGCGCACGGCTCGATCATCTACCTCTCCTACGAAGGCGAGCGCACCGTCTCAGGCCCCAATTTCAGCCCCGCGGGCTCGTTTGGCCGGAAGATGACCATGGACGATCTGATCGCCAAGCAGATGCGCGTCACCCGCCAGGAAAACCCTCACTGCGAGCTGGCGTCTTTCGACCGCGACGCCGCCAACGCGTTCCAGCACTACGTCAACGACTCGCTCGCCTTCGCCGTGAAGCGCGGCGGGATTATGTATGGGACCGTGTCGCCCGAAGGTAAAGTGGAGGTGGACTTCATCTACGAGCCGCCGCAGCAGGGGACGGAGGAGAATTTAGTGCTCTTGCGGGACCCCGATGAGGAGAAGCTGGTGGAAGCGATCGCCATGGGTTTGGGGATGAGGAAGGTGGGGTTTATATTCACACAGACGGTCAGTCAGGCTAAAAAGGACTACACTTTGTCGAATGCAGAGATTTTACAGGCGGCCGAGTTGCAGGCGGAGGGCGACTTGAAGGAGTGGGTCACCGCAGTGGTGAAACTGGAGGTGAACGAGGAGGGTGATGCCGACGTGCACTTTGAGGCGTTTCAGATGAGTGATATGTGTATTAGGTTGTTTAAAGAAGGGTGGTTCGAGACCGAGGTTGGGGAAGATGCTGATCCAAAGTTGTCCAGGATGAAGAAGGATGTGGTTGTTGGTGGGAAGGATACCAAGGAAGTTGATAATGACTTCTTCTTGGTGGTAGTTAAGATATTCGATCACCAGGTGCGTGCTGTTTTACCACTTCACTTTTCCATATCTGCAATTTTAACTTTGATTTATCTTGAAATTGAACTTTACTTGTATTTGTCTATTTATCTCCTATGTCATTATATTTTCTTTTCCCGGGATCAGAATGTGGGTTAGTGAAAGATAATTTCCAAAACGGAAGATAAGAAGAATAAAAAATTATCTTAACAAAGCAATAGCAATTTAAATATTTTTGGCTTATCAAATGAATTGTTGACACATTGTTTTATGGTGATCCATTTTTTAGTCTATGATTCTCAAACAATGTAGCTTTACTTATGTAGATGCTTGCAAACCGGCCAAGCTGTTTAATAGAAACTCAAGTTGACTTGGCTTGAGCAATATGTTGAGCTGGTGGGCTGGTCTTGTGTACTTGTGTGTCCTGTTTACTCGTGGCTTTTAACTTTTGCAAATTTGTTTCTCACATTTAGTTCTTTCATGTTCCAAATAATCAATCTCAGTACAGTCATTTGTCACGAACCTAGGGTTCGTGATAGGTTAGAAGAGGAATTGGGGAAGAACACAGAAGAAATGAAGGGGGAGATTGAAGAGAATTAGGGAGAAAATTAAGAGAAATGAGGAAGAGCAGAAGAGAGAAATGAGAGGGAGATTTGAGAGAATTGTAGAGAGAGAGAATCAGATTTTCTTTAATCAATTCAAGCATAATCCTCTCCTCTTACAATGACCTTTTTATAGGCATAGGTAGCCCCTTAACTGATTTCTAACAACACCTATGTGCTCCTAACAAACAACCAAATATCTCCTAACAAACTAATATAAGCCTATTACAATACTACCCATTTATTATATCTCTATCAAAATATTACCCTTCTAATCCTCCTAGGGACATGACAATTTTCCCCCTTGAAATGTTTCTTGTCCCCAAGAAACTTATTACCACCTAACCGTTGCTTCTTTATCCAATGCCCATCTTCACCCAGTGGTTTCTTCTTCGCTTTTCCTTCTTCTTATATTGTTTTTCACTTTTCTTTTGCCTTCTCTTTTCTTTCTCCTCAGCAGCAACAACATTATGGCTTGCTGCCACACTAATGGAAACATGAATGAGCAAAACATCAAGGGTCTCGGTTCCTTTAACGAAGAAGTCCTTCCTTTTCTTCCTTTCATCTTGTTTCGCTTTATCCTTTTGCGTCCTCCATTGCTCCAGATGCGTTGTCAATCCTACAACCCCATCCTCCAACTCTTCGGGCTGTAATGTTAACTTTGCTTTGTCTTGCGTGCCCGTGCCAATGACATACATGTGGGATATTCCAAGCAAGGTGCCTGGTGCAATTCTTTGTTCCTTCTCTTTAGACTCCTTATTTTGCTGTTTCAGGAGATCAATGGCATTAGGAGTCTCAGCACTAGTGGTAGTGCTTGAGAGACTGTCCATTGATTGAGTGTCATCCTCCACTTTCTCCTCCCCAATCTTTTCTTTCATGTACTCCTCAACCTTCTCCATAGCTAAGACCAGGGGAGTAGTATGTTTGGACCCTTTCATATCTTCAGTAGGGGCCTCCTCCAGTGGAAATACTTTTACTTGCTGGTAGCTAAAGTACACCAAGGATTTACCTTCAGCAAGGCTGTCCTCATTCGGCTGCTCCACTTTAAGGAATTCCTCCTTGTTAAAATTTCCATAATAGTCATCAAAGTATTCCGCCAGAAAGTTGTAATGATATTTCTTAATAAGTATCATTTGTAGCTTCTCGCGGAACATTCGACTGAATTCCTTGCACTCTTCATGTATCACACTTATTGTTTCCTTGTCAACTTGGCCGATCCCCTTCTCTTATTTCTTGTTGCTGCCAATTGAAAATGCAGCCTTCTTTGGCTGCCATTGAGGCTCCATTCCAGCTGCAAGTGAAGCATTCTGCTTCATGTATGCACTGCCTCCCCTAGCTTCACTAGTAGGATAACCCATTGAATATGCAGCACTGGTCCGCTGCAATAGAGGCTGCTCTCTTGCTTGAAAATTAGCCACAAAAAATGCAACATCATTTGGCTGCAATTGAGACCCCATTTCAACTAAAAATGAAGAATTTTTCTGCTACAATTGAGACTCCCATAGTCTCCTACATGCACTGCTCCCCTTAGCTGATTTTTCACTATCAGCATACTTTGAAGACCAAGGAGCTATATACATATTGCTTTTCTTCCAACAAGTTATCCCAAAATTCAAAGCCAAAATTAACCTTTGTTTACCTTACTAGCCGTCTAGGATTTGATTGGAACTACCGCCAAAATAGCGCTAGAATTCACAGCCAAGAATCACCCCTCTCAAGATTCGAACAGGAGAGCCCAGCTTCACAGGCAATAATCGCCTCACGTCAACTGCCCAGGGAAGTAGCCAACCCAATCACTGTCCCTACTGGCTGCGACTCCCATTTCCACGTCTGACCCAATCTCTATCACCTTCCAATTTCAAGTCCGACAGTGCCTTCCTTGCACTGGTCGCCACCCAATCACCTTCCAATTCAGAATCGCCCAGCGGAATCCATCTTTTGTGTTGATCGACTCTGATGCAGTCGATACACTTTGTCAGTTTCAAGCTAGAAATTGCTTGACTCGCTTCGCACGTCGGTTACGAGTAAGAATTACTGAAATTTGCAATCGAGAGTTAATGGAACTCCTTCCAATCCTGATTGGGCAATATTTCCAATCAGAGGAGTTCAATCCGTTCGCCCAGATTGCTGGACTCACCTTGGATTCTTCCTTTGGTTCTGCCCAATCACAGATCGTTGAAAATGGCCGCGACGCCCACTGCACCATCGTGAGGAACCCGCTGCACAATTGCCAAACCTACTGCAATTAACTCGGCTGCAACACCCACTTCCTTGCTTGATTAGACTGCGATCACTTGGAACTCCTGCACCAGCTGCGACCTCCTGGCTATTAGCGTCGACCTCTGTCACCCACTCCAGTCACGACTTTTTGGGCTGAGGACCACTAGTAGATAGCTCCTTGAATTTGCTTGGGTTGCTGAGAATCGTGGCCGTATCTCACCTCCTCTATCACGATCGGATTTGAAAATTCACTAGCCTGATAACGTCCTTCAAAGTCGCCTCCAAAAGTCGCCAACACGCTTGAATTTCACAACCGCGCGTCACTGTTGGCTTCGCCTCCAAGAATCCACAATGCTTCCAATCACTTCCTTCAACTTGACCATCAGAGTCTTAGCCGAAGTCACTCCTCCTACTTCTCCTTCAGATCTGAGCCGACACTCACGTCCTTGTGTGTCGGAATGAATTCCGAGATTCAATGGTTGTCTTCGTCTCCAAAACTTGAATAGGAGTGCCTCTGATCTGCAACTGAATTGCCGATCAGAATCGCCTAACGCAACGGATCAACCACCTCCCTACTTTGGTTTTAATCACTGAAATTTATCACTAAAGCCGATAATCACCGTCGGAACTCAAATCAAATCCACAACCAAGGATGGACTGCTCTGATACCATTTGTCATGAACCTGGGGTTCGTGATAGGTTAGAAAAGGAATTGGGGAAGAACAAAGAAGAAATGAAGTGGGAGATTAAAGAGAATTAGGGAGAAAATTAAGAGAAATGAGGAAGAGCAAAAGAGAGAAATGAGAGGGAGATTTGAGAGAATTGTAGAGAGAGAGAATTAGATTTTCTTTAATCAATTCAAGCATAATCCTCTTCTCTTACAATGGCCTTTTTATAGGCTTGGGTAGCCCCTTAACTGATTTCTAACAGCACCCATGTGCTCTTAACAAACAACCAAATATCTCCTAACAAACTAATATAAGTCTATTACAATACTACCCATTTATTATATCTCTATCACAATATTACCCTTCTAATCTTCTTAGGGACATGACATCATTTTACTTGTGCTCACTCTAGACAATTAATTGGGCTGTGGTTACTGTTAGACGCTTAACTACATAACTCCGCTGCTCCTATTTGCAGTGTTCTAAAAATCGGCCTAGGCAGCCGCCTAGGCGCTGCCGAGGCGCTAGGCGGCCCCTGGCCGTCGCGAGTTTGGCCTAATCGGCCCCCTTAGGCGCCAGCCCGGCTAATCGGTGCCGAGCGGCGGCTAATTAGCCACGGCGGCCACCTAGCCGCATGGGCCGCCTAGCTCCATGAACCGCCTCGGCCGCTTGCTCTCTCTGTTGCGGCGGCTAAGAAGATTTAGGGTTTTTTCCCCCTTACCTATTCTCTCTCTCGTCTCGTCGTCGCCGCTTGCTCTCTCTGTTGCCGTCGTCGCCGACGTCTTTCGTCACTTTCTCTTTGTGCCTCAGTCCGTCTTTCGCACGTCGCCGCCGCCACCGTCGCCGCTTGCTCCCTCTAGTTGCAGTTGCAGTTGTAGTCGCCATCGCCGCTTGCAGAAGATCGCCGCTTGCTCTCTCTCTCTCTCGTCTCAACTTTGCTCTCTGTCGCGAACTTGCGACGTTGCCATCGCCTCTTTGTGCCTCAGTCCTCTTGTGTAGATTTTATTAATATATATGTGTTTATAATTTTATACATATATAAATAAGGATAAATTTATATATATAATCTCTATATATATAATTTATTTATATATATATGAATATATATGTATGTATGTGTATTTAGAATAATATAAATAATTTTTTATATACTGCCTAGGCCCCGCCTAGGCGCTAGGCCCCGGTCTGGCGCCCGACTAGCGCCTAACGCCTTTTAGAACACTGCTTATTTGCATCTCATGCCATTTCTCTTTAGTTTGG
The DNA here is from genome assembly GCA_036245055.1 of Diospyros kaki. Classification (NCBI taxonomy): domain Eukaryota; kingdom Viridiplantae; phylum Streptophyta; class Magnoliopsida; order Ericales; family Ebenaceae; genus Diospyros; species Diospyros kaki. The sequence continues at coordinate 38,102,777 of BSEG01000007.1, forward strand.
GAAGAACTTGTAATTAGAGTCTAGATTTGCCTTTCCTTGTAAAGAAGAATGTCAATCAAATGGTCATAAACTTTTGAGTAGCAGCCAATGAAGCTGAAGGCATTGGAGTTTGTGGCATTGATAAGGAATCATGCTACTGGGATATCTCTGAAAGCAAAGTTATTTTAAAAAAATGTAGTGCTTTCCTCTAGTGACATTTTCCAAATTGTTTTTTTCTCCTTCAAATATTTCCTTTTGTATTTTTAGATCCTTTTACTCATTGTTGGACTAATATTTAATCCAGGAATTGCTTTCCAATGAGGGAGTGATTAAGGAGAGATGGAAGGAGCATTTCACAAAATTATTTAATGATGGTGGCGATATAAAAGTTAGGTTGGGACATCTTAGTAACTCCGAAGGGAACGTGAGCTATAGATTTTATCGACGCATAAGTTCAAATGAAATAAGACAAGTATTAAAAAAGATGAAAAATCATAAGGCGGTGGGACCGGATAATATACCAATAGAAACATAGAAATGCATGGGAGAAGAGGACATCTCCTGGCTAACAAAATTATTTAACGCAATCCTTAAATAAAAAAAGATGTCAGATGAGTGGAGGAAGAGTACTTTGGTTCCTATATACAAGAACAAATGAGATGTTCAAAACTGTGAAAATTACAGAGAAATTAAGTTAATGAGTCATACCATGAAACTCTGGGAGAGAGTAATAGAGCATAGGCTCGGAAAAGAAGCAAAGGTCTCGGAAAATCAGTTTGGTTTCATGCCTGGTAGGTCAACAATGGAAGATATATACCTATTAAGGCACCTAATGGAAAGGTATTGAGATCATCAGAAAGACCTACACATGGTGTTTATAGATCTAGAAAAGGCCTATGATAGGGTCCCTAGAGAAATATTATAGAGGGTTTTAGAGAAGAAAGGAGTCCGAATAGCCTATATACAACCCCTTAAGGATATGTATCACGGTGTAGAGACAAGAGTCAGAACATGCGGAGGGGATACTGAACCGTTTAAAATTACAATAAGACTGCATCAAGGTTCTGCACTAAGTCCATACTTATTTGCTCTAGTAATGGATGAACTCACTAAAGATATTCAGATAGAGGTGCCATGGTGTATGCTATTTGTAGACGACATAGTGTTGGTGGATGAACAAATGAAGGAGTGAACACTAAGCTTGAGTTGTGGAGAAACAATTTATAATCAAAGGGATTTAAATTAAGTAGAAAGAAAATAGAATATATGGAATGTAAATTTAGTAAGAATGCAAGAGTAGGGGATGTTATAATAAAATTAGAAGACCAAATCTTACAAAGAAAAAACCATTTTCAATATTTGGGATCAGTGATTCAAAAAGATGGAGAAATTCACGAGGATGTCACACATAAAATTAAGGCAGGTTGGCTAAAATGGAGAAATACATCGGGGGTGTTATGTGATGGTAAAATCCCATTAAAACTGAAAGGAAAATTCTATAGGACAGCTATAAGATCAGTCTTATTGTATGGCTCAGAATGTTTGGCAGTCAAATACCAGCATGAGCAAAAGACGAGCCTAGCGAAGATGATGATGTTAAGATGGATGTGCGGCCATACAAGAAAAGATAAAATTAAAAATGAAGTTATTCGTAGTAAGGTAGGAGTAGTGCCAATCAAGGAGAAGATGAGAGAGACTAGTCTAAGATGGTTCGGTCATGTGAGAAGGAGACCAAGAGACGCTCTTGTGAGGAGAGTTGATGAAATGGAACAATTAGTCAAAAAAAGAGGTAGAGGTAGACCCAAGAAGACTTTGGGAGAGATATTAAAGTTTGATGTGAAGTGTATGGAACTAAATGAAGATATGATAAAAGACAGAAATACATGAAAATCTAGAATTTATGTAGCCGACCCCACATAGTGGGATAAAGGCTGAATATGTTGTTGTTTATGTGAGCATGTAGAAGTGCAACTGCAAAGCCCTGTGTTTAAATAGAAAAGATCCATAAAATTCTTAGTTGACGTGGTCAATGTATAATAGTAATAGAGAACCTAAATCTTCTCCAATGACAAAATCAAAATTTTGAAGATTCTTTTCTTTCTGGTGACTCAGGTGGATAGAAACTCCCACATAGAAGAAAACATCATATTTCAATTGTCTAACTGAACCGTGGAGTCAAGTCACATATTTCTCTTAAAAATTTTATAATTTTTTCATGTTTGCAAGGTTTTTATTAAACACCTCATCAGATTAAAAAGGGATTCTTTTATAAACCCTTTCTGGAAGGTTCCTATAAAAATATCTATATAGGGGTAAGTTAGTTACTTTTGGTTTTGTAGGTGAGTTAGTTAAGGTTAATGAATTTATTTAATATAATCCTCAAAAAAATAAAAATGATGCTTGATAGCTAGAGAAAGAGAACTTTAGTGCTCATTTACAAGAATAAGGGAGATATTTAAAGTTGTGAAAATTATATAGCAATCAGGCTAATGAGCAATCTTATGAAACTTTTGGGAAATAGTGATTAAACAAATGTTAGGGAAAGAAACGAAGGTTTATGAAAATTAATTTGGTTTTATGCTTAGTAGGTTAACTATGAAAGCTAACTACTCACTAAGATGTCTAATGGTAAGGTTCAAAGATAAATAGAATTAGAATGATTTTTATTTGGTATTAATAGACTTGGAAAAGTTAATGACAGAGTTTCTAAAGAAGTGTTGTATATGGTTTTAGAGAAGGAAAGAGTTTGGATTGATTATTTATAGGTTTCTAAAGATGTGTATGTTAGGACTTGTAGATGAGATACTTAGAATTTTCAATTAGAATTGGATTACATCAATGATTTACATTAATATCTTTCTCTTGTGATATCGTTTACATTATTTGTGGATGATATTGTTTTGGTGGATGAGACCCCCAAAAAAATTGTGAATATTAAGATGTAATTATAGAGAAATACATTAGAATCCAAAATTTTCAAGTTGAGCGGGTAAAAAATTGAATATGTAAATGTAAAAGTAAAGTGTAAATGATATCACAGCAGGATTTGATGATTGAGTTATTATTAGGAAAGATCAGTCTACGTATCTTGAATTAATTATTCAAAAAGAATGGGATTTTACCCACAAAATCAATATAGGATGATTAAAGTGGAAAAATACACTTGCATATATGCGATTGTAAAATCTTTTTAAAGTTATGGCTAGAAGAGCATGTTTGTTATATGGTTTATGATCTTCAACAGTTAAATACCAACACGTGCAAGATGTAAGTGAAATTGAGATAAAGATGTTATAATGAATGTGCAACCGTACAAGACAACATATATATATATATATATATATATAAGGTGGAAGTAATACTTGTTGGAGATAAGATGTGAAAGCAATTAAGATGGTTTGAATATGCAAGAAGCAAACTGATGAATGCTTATGTGAGGTGAGTAAATGGAATGGGAGAAGTTTATAGTAAAAGAGTAGAGAATGACCTAAGAAAACTTGGTAGGAATTCCTTAGACTTGACATGCTAGGTTGGAGAAACTCACCACATTCCCACATAAAGCTTTATATAGACACAGGCTAAATGGGGTAGGAAATCAATCCATCCGTCATTTATTGCTCACCATCCCCCCTCCATTCCTCCAGTACCCTGCAGCCAATCTCTACCTGCATGTTCATCTTAATCAAGGTTAGGGCATCACGGACAATCTCTAGTTCTAACCTTTAAGCTGTTTCAGTCAGCACTGCATTAACCTTTTAGGACAATCCATGTTTCAGTCATGGATTTGAAGAAAAAGCTAATATACATTTCAGAAATACTTAAGAAAATAATGACATGAGTATAGCATGCACCGAAAAGTGCTTGACAAATGTTGGAGTCTGACACCATTAAGTATATTCCTTGAAGTTTCTGTGCTTTAACTTACATTGTAAAAGCTCTGACCCATATTCCTATTCATAAGAGATCAAAGCTTGCAATACTGGCTTGGAAAGCAAAGGGATAAAAGAAAATTATGAAAAGTTAGCCTGCTCTCTTGATGATCTAATTTGCCCTCCCATATACATTATCAAAAATGGCTCTCAGATGAGTTGGATCAAACAAGAAGATTCAAGCTTCTTATCATAAGTCAAAGCTTTGTTCCTAGGGGGCACTTTACAGATTAGTAATTTTGAGTTCTGTCAATGTTAGGCTAAAGCCTCAGAGAATATTAGGCCATATATTGAAATGCTAGGCAAGTTAGAATTTATGCAGTCTACCCCCACAAAATTGGTTTTAAGGATTGATATGTTGTTGTCAAAGTTAGGCTTATGATTTCATAAATTGCTCAAACTAAGGCTTCATATTCTTCTAAAGATCTGCTTAGTTGTAAATATAGGGTAAGACTTGACACGATTAATTTCTAACCAATCTAGTAACTTCAGGCTCAAAATAACATAAGCTTGAAATATTGCATAAGCTATCAAACTATAAAAGTACTTTGGAATAGGGTCTAATTTTTCCAACTAAAGATACTCGATGGTTTTGATTTCTAATTACATTTAGAAGTAGCCTCTAATCACACGATGCCTTTATCTGAACCCTGTCCAGTGGGGTCACCGTCTCTTCCTTCTAGTTTGTATACTGAGGATTTGATTTCTGTTATGTTGTTTTTTCTAAAGTGGGATCAATGACAATTCTTTTAATTTGAAGAATAATAATCATGCTTGTGCTGAATATGTAAACTGAACCGTTGCATCTATGTTCCCCCTCCACAGAGGGAGAGCATCACAGGTATAAAGAACTTTAAATTTAAATAAATAGGAAGGTGGCGTACACTCTAGAGACCTATTTTTCACCAGTATGTGGATAAAAATTTGTTCTGAGATGATTGTGTTGTTCTACTGAGAAAGCTAATTTTCCAAGCCAGTTTTTGCTTGTATCACTGTACATGACTTCTAGTAAGCGAGTCGTTCTCACCAAAGTGGTTCTGATAAAGTTCTATGGTTGTGCAGGGTCCACTTTCAACAAGCTTTCCTATTGAGAACAGAATTACAGGAGTGACAATGAACGCACTGAAGAATCATCTGGAGAGAATGAGGGGTGTTACATTTGTGAAGCGAATTTCTGATTTTCATCTGCTGCTGTTGCTGGCCAGGTTTTTAGATGTGAATGCCGATGTTCCTGCATTGGCAGAGTGTGTACAGATGCAAACGGCTGTTCCAGAAGGTTACCAGCTCCTAATTGAGTCCTTGGCCAGTGCTGCTTGATGCTCTTGCAACGCTGTGTGGAACTGATAACTCTCGTCAATTCTTTATGCCTTTTGGATGGTCTAGACCACGCATTGATGCTTGAACTCAAAGATGACTAGTCCAGTGTTCCTAGTTCCCTCTGGGCTAATGTGCCTGGCCCCAAAGGCCCTTGCTTTGACTGTAACAGATATCTAAATACCATAATCCCCGTGTGTCTGGATATTTATATTTTAGATAAATTTGAGTGTTTCTTGTACTATGCCAGTTTATAATTTAGGATGAACATTTTCTGCTTCAAATTAAAGTTTGTATGCTATACATGGTTGGGTTGTTGTTTATTACATTACAGTTTCTAATGGTAGCAAATCAAAACCTATGGGCCATGCACTGGCAGCTTGGAACCCATCGTGTTCATGCACATTGTGTGCCTTTTCTCTGTCAGAATGTTTGTGAGCCACCCCAGCTCAGATTGCTGTTTACGGCTAGAAAACTTGGAATGCGATGCGTCTTCTAATTTTATAGTTGGATATTATTATTCAAATTTAATAAGAAAATTGATCTTTTCTTCTGATTGGCAAAAAGAAACTTTGGTGTCGTCGGAGAAAATTGATCTTTTCTTTTGATTGGCAAACATTATTAATAGGTGGAGTAAGAAGGCTACAAATAATATCCTTCAGAATTTTAAATTTATTATTTTTTATTTTGGCAGGAATTTAATATTTTTATATATTTTTTTCTAAAAGTAATAAAATAATTGAAAATTAAATAAGAAACTTAATAATACAAATCGTATACTGAAATTTTTAAATATTTAAATAATATAGAAATTTTTATTATGAAGAATTAATTAGCATAATTTTATTAATATCTAATGGAATATTTTAAAAATAAAAAATTTAAAAATAATAATTAATGTAAAATTTTTAATTTTTGACTATATTATTTATACATCAAGAGTTATACACACATTTATAAATAATTAACATATTTTTTATGTTTCATCTTAGATGAGATATATTTTAATTATGCGTTTCGAAACTTTATCATGAGGTATGAAAAATATTTTAATTATTTATTTATATATTATTTAAAGTATAATTCAAGATATAATCGATAATATATATAAAAAAAAACATATTCTAATATTGTTAGACACACCAAGAAACGGAAATAAATAGTCATGTGGCTAAAAAAAAAAAAAAAAAAAACCTATGCTTAGTTGTTACCTGTTTTGCTTCCAAGCGGAGAACAAAATCCCATTGGCGTCGGCAAATGCGGCACTTAACGCCGACTCTGCGCTCAAAGCTGTCTCTGCTTATTGGCGGGATTTTCCTTCCGCTTCGAGACTCTTCCAAAAATTAGGGCAAAAAATGCTTTGGTGACTTAAGGCATTGGTTCGATTCGCCCTCTCTTGTTCCGTTTTTTCTCTTTACTGGACGCTCTATCTGGTCTGAGTAACAGTAGTAGGTAATGGAGGATTCGCCCGGAGCTTCAGAAGCAATCCGTCGCTCGGTTAGTTTCAATTTGGTTCATACAAGCCCCCTATTCTTCACTTGATTGTAATGCTTACAAATTAGTTGCTCATTCTAACCTTGTTCTTGATGTTGTTTATCTTCCTGGATTTTTGCTTAATACAGAAAAGGACTAGGGCTCAGATTTTTCCGACGGGCACTGGTCAAGGGACCCAGTCGAGGGGTAGCGACCGAGATAACCGGGACGAGGACAGCGATCGGAGTGATCAGAGCCCTAATCGGCACGCCGACCGAGAGGACTCCGTTGATGCTTTTGAGCAGACTCGTCCCAAGGCTAAGCGAAAACGGGCTTCCGAGGAGGCTTCCGCTGCGCCAAGCAAAATTCACGCCAGTCTGATCGGTAAATTCAAATTCACAATCACTCAGTTTGGACTAACGGTAAATAGCAATGCGCATTGCATTTTAGTTGAATGGGCAATGAATCGTTAGTTTGTATTTCTTACTTGAGGGCAACGGAAGAACTAATAATGCCCGTAGGAGGGCCTCAAAGTGATATCTTGTTGTATCAATTATAACTTCTACCATTCCCTTTAACTACATAAAATGCTCCAATTGTATCAAATTTTTATTCGGTAGATCATCGATTATTGGAAGAAAATTGAAGGAAAAAAGGAGAATTGAAAACCATATTGAGCAACAACATGCATGAGCTGTCACTTCTAGTACTAGAAGTGAGAACATGCACACACGCCTAAGCATTTTGTGTAGTACTCCCTATTATTTTTCCTTTTTTTCTTCACGATTTTTATTTCCTCTCTATCTATTTGTAAAGGATTTGATGCAGTTAGTGTAACCATGGATTTGATGCAAATATGATAAACAGGAAGTTGTAAATGATCTTATAAAATTTTATGATTATTCAATAACTAATTAAAATTTGCTGAAAATAGAAGAATACAGATGTGTGTGTTTGAAAATTATTGAAGGTAAAAATGTCCCAAAAAAGTTATGACATTGATTCAGAAGTAGGAGGATCAGATTGGTGTTCTCCCTTTAGATGATGACATTGATACATGCTTTGGAGGTAATATGGTTTCATAATATAATTAGAGGTGCTATTTAGTTTCTTGAGTTCAGTTGGTAGAGTTTACGTGATTTCTTTAGTTTTATGTGATTTCTTTAGATTTTTTGCCATCATCAAGGTGTACTACACAGATGTGGGTGTTTGAATGGATGATTTGGGTTTCATGTTCCTCTAAATGAAGGGATATTTAGACATGGTTAATGTGTTTTTGCTTAAATGCATTCTTGAGTTAGAAGTTTTCTTTTGCTCTTATCTTTCATGATTGCCTGTCAACATGTGTTGGAGAGGATTGGCTAAATATTTCTGTGTCTGCAGAGATTATAAAAGGGAATGGAAAGCTTATTCCCCAAGTGGTTAAGAACTGGGTTGAACAGTATGAAAAGGATCCAAAGCCTGCAATGGTTGAACTGTTAATGATGCTTTTTGAGGTAACCCTATAATTTGCAAATGTTAACTTACCGTTTGAGGTAATCTGATAATTTTAATGGTTCAAGAAATTCCCGGAGCTATGAGATGTTCCTTAAGAATTCTATCTAGAACACCATAGGCCAACCTTTTGCAAATGTTTATTTCTTTTTCATGATGCACATGAAACTAAGTATGCCTTTGTACAGGCTTGTGGAGCAAAGTATATAATTGATGAGGAGCTATTGGACGAGATTGATGTTGATGACGTAGTAGTTGCTCTTGTCAATCTGGCTAAAAAAGTATCCTCTGAATTCCTTAATATGTTTTTGTTGTATTCTTTGCAAATCCATTGACAGGCTAAATCTCCAAATCTCTTGAGTTTATGCACCAGCACTAGTTTTTTTAGTTTTGGCTTAACATCTCAACAATTTTAGGGTCAAGTTGAAGACTATCAAAGCTCAAAAAAGAAGGAGTTCAAGAATTTTAAAGATAATCTTGCTTTGTTCTGGGACAATTTGGTCACTGAGTGTCAAAATGGGCCGTTGTTTGATCAGATCTTGTTTGACAAATGCATGGATTATGTAATTGCACTTTCATGGTCAGTGTTTAATTTGATGTTCTGAAGTGTTGTTAAAATTTTAAGTAGGTTAATTTAGTTAATCTGTCTGGTAATTGTATGTTTCAGTACTCCTCCAAGAATTTATCGTCAGGTTGCTTCATTGATGGGACTCCAACTTGTCACATCCCTGATAAATGTTGCCAAAATGCTTGGTGCACAACGGGAAACTACTCAGAGGCAGTTAAATGCTGAAAGGAAGAAGAGGACTGATGGTCCACGTGTGGAATCACTGAATAAAAGGTTGTCTACGACACATGAAAAGATAATGGTGATAGAGGAGATGATGCGTAAAATATTTACAGGGTATGATAAATCTATGAATCTTTTTTTAATCTGTTTGTAATAGAATTAAAAGGAAATAAAATACAATTTATAAGGTTTTTCAACATATTCCCCCCATGTATTATGATAACAAGTTTTGAAACTTACCAAATTTCTTATCTCATGAAGGTTGTTTGTGCATCGTTACCGAGATATTGATCCGGACATTCGAATGTCCTGCATACAATCACTTGGGATGTGGATCTTGTCATACCCATCACTGTTCTTGCAGGATTTGTACTTGAAATATCTTGGATGGACTTTGAATGACAAGGTAAATTGTATTTCCCTGGTAACCTTGCATGTCATTTGAGCTTTTTTTCTCAAGTACTAAATATTGACCGGCTATGTTTGTGTTATTTCATCTAAGAATGCTGGTGTAAGGAAGTCTTCTGCCCTTGCATTGCAAAATCTCTATGAGGTGGATGATAATGTACCATCTCTTGGCCTTTTTACGGAAAGATTTTCCAATCGGATGATTGAACTTGCCGATGACATTGATATTTCAGTGGCTGTATGTGCCATAGGACTTGTGAAACAATTACTAAGGTATCTGCTGGTTATTTAACTTTTTGGAAGTTCATCTTACATTTCTAACGAGTCAGTGACTGTTTAATCCCAAATTGATACTTGACAAGGCTTATTTTGCAGGCATCAACTTATACATGATGATGACTTGGGTTCTTTGTATGATTTGCTAATTGATGATCCTCCAGAGATCAGGCGTGCCATTGGAGAACTAGTATACGGGCATCTGATTGCGCAGAAATTTACTAGCTCTCAATCACGTTCTAAAGGTGTTTGCGAATTATGTCTGATAAGGTGTAGACATTAGAATCATGTTAGGCATCTAGTCTCATAAAAATGCCTTTTCAGGTGATGACAATGATTCTTCAGAGGTGCATCTTGGTAGAATGTTGCAAATACTAAGAGAGTTTTCAACTGATCAAATTCTAAGTACTTATGTTATTGATGATGTTTGGGAGTACATGGATGCCATGAAGGTAAAGAGCTTGTATCTTATTGAGCTTAAGGGCCTACTACTTGTTAGTTAAATATTTCCCTCATGGGATCTTTACCAAATTTGAAAATTTATTTTCAGCTTTGGGTTGAGAAAATATTACTTGTCCTAGCACAAGGTTGGACTTGACTTGAAGGATTGCAACTTGACTAGTACATACTTGAGTTATACAATTATGTTTATATATGTATGCCATAGGGACGTGGTAGTAGAATATTTACACTTTTGTCAATGGTTTTACTCTACTTTTTTATGTCTTCTACGTTGCATCTGTGCTTAGATGGTTGAAGTCCAGTTATTCTTGTTTTATTTCTACTAAACCTTATTTTGCCTTCTTTTTTTGGAGTCTAATTCTTAAACCTTTTGGTGGGAAGTTGTTTTCAATTCCTTTTTCACCAAAGGGCTATCTTATGGTAAAACAAAAGTGTGAATTATGGGAACTTGCCATATCTATGACCTTATCAATTAGTTCCCCTAAATGAAAAGGCATAAATTTCGACCCTCTTAGTATTGAAGGGGCATGACCAAAAAAAAAAAAATGAACAATCTTGATATCTTTGGTCAATTGTTTGAAAAGAAGGGGAGATAATTGAGAATGTTACTCATGGAATCAAGGCAGGATGTTTAAAGTGGAGAATCGTGTCTTAACATTTATATGATTGTAAAATCCTTGTAATGCTAAAAGAAGGTTATATTGGATGGCTATAAAACTATCTTTGTTGTATGGCTTGTCATGTTGGGCTTGGGCAAATAGGCATCAATGCATGCAAAATATGTGTAGTTGAGAAGAAAATATTATAGTGGATGTTCATTAGTAATAAGATTAGACTAGCACCCGTTGAAGATAAGATGTGGGATTCAAATTTAGATGGTTTGGATGTGAGAAGAAGACTGATAGAAACATCTATGAAGCAAGTGGATGAAATAGAGGAGATTTGTAGCAAAGAGGAAGAGGAAGACCAAAGAAAACTTGATTGGAGACCCTTTGACATGACATAAGATAAAATGGCCTTGCAAAGAATATGGCCGTGGGTAGAGATGTATGGAGGTCTAGAACTCATGTAAGGCTTATGGTTGTTATTGTGGAGGGGGGGTAACGAAGTTAACTTAGTGAAATGAAGAAGTTAAAATTACTACTATACCTTCTTAATCAAAAAAGATTATAGGGACCTTGTCACATAACCATCAGACTAAGGAGTTGTCCATTTACACCCTCAGTTTTTATATAATTGTTACAAATTACTTTGTATTATCCATCAATTCAACAAAGTGAGAAGATTCTAAACATGTGTGTTGCACATGTTACTAGATTATTGGAAATATATTCCCTAAAGAAAATAATAAATGTTTTGCAATTACTATATTAAATATAACTAACATCTCCCTTTTTAAGGGTATATTGTTTGTTAAAGCATGACTTGTCTTTTACACTGAACCAAGGCAAGATATTTAAGATGTTAAAGTGATTTTTAGCATTTGTGCATAGAAAGTTCCCTTAAAGTTAAAAGAACTATTTTATTGGACAATTATATGACCGACATTGGTATATGGTAGACAATTTAGTAGTAAGTTGTGCAAAATATGATTATAACAAAGTTAAGGAGTTGTTATTGGCTGTGCAGCCATATAAAAGGCAGAATTAGAAATAAAATTATTTGTAGTAAAGGAGTGGTAGCTACTGAAACTATGATGCATCCGATGCGTTTAAGATTTTTTAAACATGTATATTAAGGCCAATAAATGCACTTATAAGGAGAGTAGATATAATGAAAGAAATTTGTTGCAAAAGAGTTAAGGGGAAGAGTAAAGAGAATTTAGTAAGAAACGCTTAGATATGACATGAGATATAGTGACTTTATAGAAGATATGGTCATGGATACAGATTATTGATGTGTTAGAAGTCATATAGCCAATCCCACTTAATGGAATTAAGACTTGGTATTCTTGTTGTTATTGTCTTTTACACATTTGTGTTAGGTATTTTATCATAATGATTGACTATCCAATCAAACGATATGCATTTTGCCAAAGAAAGTAGCATCAAATTTTAAATTTTACATTTTAATGGTGTTCACTTAAATACCATAGATCTAACTTGAATGTTTGGAAAACAAAAATATTTATGGAATTAAGAGACAGATTCTAATTTTCAAACCTTATTTTGTGCCTTTCAAACAATAATAGGTGGGATGGAAATTTTTCATTAATTCAAAGGGTTAAGTGATGCAAAGTAATAGATGGAGGAGTCTTGAAATTAAAGTCCTTTTGTTGGAGAGGGGAGAATTGTATTTCAGTGTCTTCATTTAACGGTTTTGACTTTTATACCCCCTTCAATGTCACAGGGGTCTAAATGTATGTAGATATGTGGGAGTGGTAGTTGATTCTACTTGATGCTGTCCTATTCTTTTTGATTGTGCATAAAACCATGAATAGATTACCTAACTAGCTTAGTTAGTGTTATTAAAGGCCCAAGGCACATTAAGCACAAAGGGTGTTAGAGCCTGAAGTGTAAGGCGTAAGACAAGGCGTGCGCCTGGTGGATACGAGGCACATATTGACTAAAAGAAAGAAAGGAAAATATATGTCATACTTGAAGAATAAGGTATAAATAGGTCCTAACTCTTAATAATATATTCACAAGCATGTTATCAAGAAAATTAAAAAATTCAACATATGCTAACTTAAAAAATATTAAAACAAGTTACATACCTGTAAATTTCAGCAAAATATATACCATCATATTTCAGTAACCTGCATATAAGCATTACAAAAGTTAAAAACTTTGTAAGAATTTTAAAATCTATTGTTAGCATAATATATAATGAAAAGAATAATAAAAAATGTCGTTCTAAAAGATGCAATTTAAAAGTTTTTAAGTCAACTCAAATTACATCTTAAACAATTTATAGGTCTTAAATTTTAATTAAGATTAACTTACTATATGCATTTTAAATATTCTAAAAATCATCTTCATCATCAAGATCAAACATTTCTATATTTCCATCATTAGAAGCATTATCTCCAATATTATTTTTTTCCACATCATCTCCCTCTCTCCATCTTCATCAAGTTCAATTGGAGCATTTGAAGTAGTTGCCCGTTTACGCATTGTCAAATTTGGAGTTGAAGCAATTGTTTTTTTTTTTCTTTTGATTTATTGTTTATTTAGTATTTAGTAATAATTGGAATTGGAATCTCAAAAGTTCCCTTTTCCTATTAGGATTCTATTAGATATAGTTAATTTTTAAAAAAGTTACAGAAATAAAAATATACCCTAAACAGTAAAAAATTAAATAAAGTAATAAATAGAAAATATAAATCCTAAAAATAGTTAAAAAAAGGTCAGGTGTGCCTAAGCCCAAAGTTGCGCCCGAGGGCGTGGTAGCGCGTCTGGCTGGTCTGTACCTACCTGGAAGCATTGCAGGCGCCAAAGATGCGCCTAGGCGCCCCTAGTGTTTGTGTTCATTGACCAGTACCTGAGTGCTGCACTATAGTAATTAATTGTGTTAAGAGCTGTTTTTCCCTTGTCCAACCCTACATTTGGGCCTACATGCAATTTCCTTCATAAATTGCTTTATTTTCTTTTCTCTTTTGTTTCTTATGAGAGTTTATGTTTGTGGCAGGATTGGAAGTGTATTGTCTCTATGCTCCTGGATGAGAATCCTCTAATTGAGCTTACTGATGAGGACTCAACAAACTTGATTCGGCTTCTCTCTGCATCTATCAGAAAGGCAGTGGGTGAAAAGATAGTTCCTGCAACTGATAATAGAAAGCAATACTACAATAAAGGCCAAAGGGTGAGCACGCCCTCAGTTATTTTTGCACCCTTTTGTTTACTTATAATTTGTCTTTCCAGATTCTAGGAGCTTCTTTTGCTTCATTTTGTTCAGATTTTATATATTGAATGCAAAATTTTCAGTCTCCACATATTGAGCCAGGCAGGCATTAGTCTGTCCTGGATTGGTATTTTGGAGGAGTTAGGCAAGTGAATCTCTGCTTTTACACGTGACTGATGTGCTGAAAATTTACTAGTGAGATCCTGTTTTATGAGTTTAGATCCAGTTCATTGTACAATTTTCTAATACAAAAGGTGCTACATCTTAATCTAGTAAAATACTAACAAATAACCAAACTTATTGGTAAATAGCTCATAACTCATGAGTATGGATGAAGGAATCCGGCTAAGGAACTTGATCAATAGTTAAACTATCTGGTTGGTTCAAGTTCTGGTTTTGAGTTGGGATCTTCTGAATAAGGTATATATGACATCTAATTTATTTTATCTGCTTAATATTTTCTTCTAATTTATTTCCTCTTGTTTTTGTTCTGTTATGTCTATTTGTCTTCTTAATCTGGAAATTGATCAAATGAAATTTTATGGACAATAGAAGAAAACAAACTTGATAGTTGTAAGCTTGCAAATTGCACTCTATTAATTGATGAAGAACTACATGCTTGCATGCATGCAACAATGCTTAACTATTTCAGTGGCTTACAAAGGAACCTTATAATCTCATTTAGACCTTAATTCACTTAACATGTTTGTGAAGTATATAGTTGTTTGTTGGGATAGAATTATGTTTCTCTGTATTCTTTCCCAACAGTTTGTGAGAACTTGTATGTGGTTGCTAGTGTGGTATCTTTATCAATAGAATTATGTTTCATAATGCCATGTAATGCATGGTGGTTTGCGTGGTTCATTAAATTTGTAGCCTGGAAACAGGATTTTTACTGGTCCTATTTCTATATACTAAACTTAATATAATTCAGAGACGTAAGAATTCAGTTTGTTCAAGTATGATGTTGGATTGGAAGAAGCTATCCAGTGGTGTGAGAAATCTGTTTTGATTGGATTCTACTTCCGTTTGATATTAATTTAACTGAATTTGGCGAAAGGCTTTTTTGTTTTACAAGTTAAATATAATTTGTTATTGAAATTGTCAGGAAATGTTTGAAAGCAATAGGCGGGATGTAACTGTAGCCATGATGAAGAGATACCCTCAGCTTCTAAGCAAATTCATGGCTGATAAGACAAAGATAGCACCACTGATTGAGATTATTGTTCATATGAATCTTGAACTTTATTCCCTTAAGAGACAGGAGCAGGTTGGCTGCTAGATGCTTATCATGCAAGTCATTTGCTGTTTTCACCGTAGTCATATAATTTAACATTCAGTTACTTGCCTTTTCAGAATTTCAGGAATGTTCTCCAACTTATAAAAGAGGCATTCTTCAAACATGGTGAGAAGGATCCTCTGAGGTGTTGCATGAAAGCTATCAATTTTTGTTCTACTGAGAGTCGAGGAGAGTTACAAGATTTTGCTCAAAATAAATTGAAGGAACTCGAGGATGAGCTTGCTGCTAAGCTTAAATCTGCAATCAGAGAAGTGGCGGTATTGTATTGGAAGTCTGTTCATTCCTTTGATCATTTTGAATCAATTTTGATATGCATCAGTATTGTAGGATGATGATGATGAATACTCGCTGCTTGTAAGCTTGAAAAGGTTATATGAGCTTCAATTGTCAAGATCTTTTCCTATGGAAAACTTGTACGAAGAAGTGGCTGTGTTTCTTCAAAGTTTTAGAAACATGGATGATGAGGTGTGTATGCTAGAGCCTCCACCAGAATTGCATTTTGTTTTGTTTGTGCTTGCTTATGGTATAGCTGTTCCTGCTCATCCAGGTTGTCAGCTTCCTGCTTCTCAACATGTATTTACATGTAGTGTGGTGCATGCACTCCATTATAAACACTGAAACTGTCTCTGAGGCATTTCTAAATTCCTTATTGTCAAAACGCACTACCTTGTTTGAGCATCTTCAGTACTATCTGGAACACCCTCCTAAAGTTCAGGTGGAGGGTAAATCGAGCGGTCAGCTAGTGTGCAGGGTAAGCATTATTTGGACTCATTTACAAATTCTGACATGCCATATTATTGAAAATGAATCATTTTGTTGAAATGTCCTGTATTGAATTGCTCAAGAATCTTATCTGTCTGATAAAAGTTCGCATTTTCCTCAGGTTTGTACTATCCTTGCAGAGTCATGGTGTTTGTTCAAAAAAACAAATTTTGCTTCAACAAAGCTGGAAAGTTTAGGCTATTGTCCCGAGGATTCTACTCTTCAAAAGTTTTGGAAAGTTTGTGAACAGCAGCTCAGCATATCAGGTAAATTTGACTCGTATTTGCTCTTATGCTACACTTTAATCATATCTGCTGATTTACATCTGGATCACTCATATTTGTAAAAGATAATGGTAGTAGCCTAACAACACAGAGAGAGAGAGAGAGAGAGAGAGAGAGAGAGAGAGAAAAGGGTGCCTCCAATGCACGGAGCTCCCTGCTTTGCGAGGGTTGGGGAAACATTGTTTTTCTATGTAGCCTTACCCTTGCATTGCCCAGAGGCTGTTTCCATAACCCAAACTCATGACCTCTTTAGCACAAATAAACACCCTAATTATTTTTATCAAGACTTACCCTCAAAAAACATTAAAGAGAGAGGGAGGGAATTAACATGCAATATCCAATTTTCTTATAGTATTTGATATTATTTATGTGATTTACAAAGTCAGTCAGGAAATTAAAACTAAGCTGATAAGTTATGTCTTGTGTTCATGAAACTAGGTTCGATCAACCAAAAATTTAATTATTATTATTATATTTTTTGTGTTGCCCCCATCCTTTTAAATAACTTGTTTATGATTTAACATTTTGTTTGTGGATCATATTTTGTTTTCAAATTAAAGTTCTCTGTGAATCGTCTGATCTGCTGTTACTTGATTTTCACCTAATGTCCTGGTCTGCACTATTTCTAGCATTCTATGCTGCTTGGCTTATTGCATCCTTAAAGCTTCATTGCTTCTCCTTTGTGTTTCAGATGAGACAGAGGACGAAGATGTCCACAAAGAATATGTTGAGGAAACAAACCGGGATGCAATCATGATTGCTGCTGCTAAGTTAATTGCTAGCGATGTGGTTCCAAAGGTGATCTTTTATTTTTTATTTGATAAAGTTTATGAGGTTATCACTCTTTTAAGTGGTGGCTGAAAATTTGTCGAAAATTATTTGCTGGGGAGGATTCTGATTATACTTTGGTTGAAAGTGTTTTACTCCGGCTGGATATGTATGTTGTTGTTGTTGAAAGTGTTTTACTCGAGTGACTCTGGAAACTATTAAGTAGTCATTCTATATCCTCTAAATCATTGTTGTACTTAAGACCGCGACACACTCAGCAAACTATCCCTCCAAGAACTCACTGATTATACCCCCAAAACTCAAGACACACAGCACTCGACAGAAAGCACAAGAACAGGAATAGAAAACAGCACAAAAACCACACAAGAGACACAAGATTTTATCCTTTTTCAGTCTCATAAATGAGACCTACATCCAGACTGCCTTGGGCTCATGAAAACTCCTCTATCTTGAATCCTTACAGCGATTACATGCACTAGGAAAAGCCTCTCTTCCCCTCAGTCTAAAACCCTAGACTAAACAGAGAAGAACACCCCAAGAGAAAATCCAAATCGGCCTAGCACATACTCGCTCAACTCTCTCAAGACAACCCAATGTTTTCATAATAATCCATGCCCTCCCAGCCCCTATTTATAGATCATAGAGGCGGGCAAAACAGTTACAACCAACTGCCCATCCTGACCGGTTTTAACCAACTTCCGGTCAGCCTAAAAAACAAACTAACACACACTTATTACAATAAAAAAATATGCTAACAGATTTCCTAAAGAAACTACTAAGTACAGAAACTAATCTAAGACAAATGTCTTCGCAATCATAATAACAAAAATGTATTTGATTATAGTGTCTAGAATATAATTGATGGAAAAACACGCTTTTCCTTTTCTTGGTACTTTTTGTTTCAATTAAGTGATAAAGTATTGTTTAATGGAATTCCAATTGCAGGAGTATCTTTGTCCGGAGATCATTTCTCATTTTGTAATGCATGGACAGTCCGTAACTGAGATTGTGAAGCATCTCATAGCTGTTTTAAAGAAAAGGGATGAGGATGTTTCCAGCTTTTTTCTAGAAGCAACGAAACGGGTAATGCTTGGACATTTTGGTTAGAGACACGCACTTGGCTCAGCATGCTAAGTCTTACAAGTTTTTGTTTATGTTGTGTATACTTCTAGATGAGAGAAATTTGTAATTCTCACCTTTTCTGGTTTTCTTATTAGTTGTTTCCTTTATATATTCATGCAGACACAACTAGATAATTTTAGAGGAAAACAAAATGTCAACTAAGTTATGGAACACAACTATATCAATTATCTTCATTTACCACCATCTCATGAAATTTCTCCATGTGAAGATGGTGTTCAAACTTCATTTCATCATTACTCCGTCAGGGGATATTATCCACTGTCCGTCCCAAGCCCGGATAAAGGAGGAGGGTTGCGTTAGGTAGCCGACAGCTAGCGTAAAACCTAGTCGGATCCAAATATGAATTCTAGACACATTATCTGTTGGGATGTAATCCACATAGAAGTCTAGAATTCATGTAGTCAACCCCACATAGTAGAATAACGGCTGGATATGATATGTATGTATCATATTCTGCATTTGTTTTTGCACATGAATGCATTTATTATTCCAAAATCCTATGTAAATATGATAATTTTACTAATCTCTCATCTTTATGTATTATTGATAATATGTATATATATTGTAAAGAGGTGGTGTATGGCACTCTTATGGCAAATCAAACTGGATCAGAAATTTTTGATTATGCCATGTTCAACACTCAAGTTACAGAATTTGTTTTTCATTATACAACACTTATTACATGATTTTAACCTAAAGAATGTGTTTAGCATGGGAAAACATGGCCTTGCTTTTGATTTATCATTGTTTGGTTTTATTTTTAAGTTCAGAGGGCTACTTGCCTGGTTTTGGATGGCTGTTAAATGTCTTATATTTTCTTTGACTAGGCTTACCATCGGCAACTGGTGGGAGTTTCAGGAAGCACTGATGAATCTCTGACAGGCAAGTCTTTTCAACAATGCAAAGATCTGGCTGCTCGGCTTTCTGGAACATTTGTGGGTGCTGCTCGGCATAAGTATAGATCAGACATCTTGAAAATTGTTAAGGATGGTATTGAGTATGCTTTTCTTGATGCTCCAAAGCAGCTGTCCTTTTTGGATGTCTCAGTTATCCATTTTGTCTCCAGACTTCCTACGCCTGATATCCTAGAAATGTGAGAGTTATAATGCTATTCGACCTTTTCTTTTAGTTTTCTACTTTCTAGTATGTACTCTTGAAAGGAAAATGCTTTATGATGCTTCATATTTCTGCAAGCAGTCTAAAGGATGTAAAAAAACGAACGGAGAATGTGGACACAGAGGTGGATCCTAGTGGATGGCGGCCCTATTACACTTTCCTAGACAACTTAAATGAGAAGTATGCAAGGAATGAAGTTTTCCAAGGTACCCATATTTGTTTTTCTAAAAGTTATTATTCTTTATTGTGTGTTGCAGGGCGCAATTAGGCTAGGAACACTTGGGTTGCGTTCTTTTTGTTGTTTTCAAATCATTTTTAGTTTTTAATTTTCTAAAATAATGAAAACGCGTTCCCTTTACTAATTTTAAAAATGTATTTTTGAAAACAAAAAAAAATTGTAAAGGAAACTCAAAACAACAAAAAGTTGTTTTGAGTGTTTTCATCCAAAACAAATTCTAAACTCAAAACACATTTTTTTATGTATTTATTCATATTTTACTATTGTAATGGGAAAAAATATTACAAAATTCATTAACTTTAAAATGTATATATTTTTTTAATAATATATTAACATTAAATATTTATAATTTACTGAATAATTAATTTATTTTGTATAAAATATTATTAAAAATTTATTTTCAAAATTTCAAAGAGAACGCGTTTTCTAATTTTCTGTTTTCAGAAATAGTTTTTCAAAATGACAAAGAGAACGTGTTTTCAGTTTTCTAAAAATAGACAACTAAAACAAAAAACTGAAAACGAATTCAAAACTCAAAACTGAAAATTGAAAATCAAAGAAAACGCAGCCTTGATTTTTATGTTTTAACATTTTCCAAATTTTTTATTTCTCATTCAAGTTTTGATAATAAACATATCTTTTTGGCTTTTATCTGAAATCATGATTCATAAGAGTAAAGTTTCTTGTTGGCCTTTAATCTTACATGATAAGAAGACAAGCCTTTTTTTTTTCCTTTTGTTTTCCATTTTTTTTTCTTTTTTCCGTTTTGTGTGTTAGGGGGGTGGGGGAGGGATGGAGGGGTGGATTCAGTGTCCATATTGTTATCCTGCAAATCCTATTCAATTTACTGGATTTGGAGAGTATCAGAATTTTTTTTATGATTTTTTTCCTATCTTAATTGTTTATTTCTGCTCCTTTTTTTCCTGGTGCTAATAGTGTTCTTATATATTGTCAAGATCTGGCAACTGAAAAGGGGGTGAAAGATAATTTGTTGTGTTCAGTAGTTATTTCTCATGTACGATAATGTTGGCTTTGAATTATATTTACACAAGGGCTTAATATCATGTCTGAGTTGCAGATGAAAAGGAAGGGATGACTGTCAGACGCCGAGGTCGTCCACGCAAGAGACCTGACCTACAAGGCAAGAAACTTTTTGACGAGCACAGTTCAAGTGAAGAAGAGGATGCAATCAGTGTATCTGATAAAGAAGCAGAAGATGAACAGCAGGAAGAGGAAGAGGCACCTTTAATACATTCACTTAGATCATCAGCCAAACTGCGTTCACTGAAAGTTCCAAGGGGGGATAATAAAGGGCATGGGAAGGCAACAGATTACTAGCGAGCTACAGAGAATGTGGGCGCTTCTAGAACATCGGGTATCAATTTGTTTTATGGTTATTGATTGATATAGTTCACATTCTAAGTGCATTTCAGAACAAAGATCCTTTTTCTGAGTGTTCATATTAGCATCTTGCCTGGTAATTTACCTGTAGAAAAAGTATTAATCTACTTTACCTGACAGAGCTACCGAGGGACATTAAAAAGACCAAAATACCCTCGCCCCAATTGCAAATTTTCAAAAGCTGCCACTGCCTTTCCCGCTGCTCTCTCCTCTCTCCATGGCCACTGATGCAACCATTGACTGCCGTTGCCTTCGCCTCGCCTCGTCTTCTCTCTGACCAGTGCTGCATCGCCTCAACAGTGGTCGGAGAGGCAGCGAGATGAGGTGAAGTGATGGCAGCGAGGCGACGGCAGTGAGGCAAAGGCAGCGGGGGTTGGTGGTTGCGTCGGCTGCCATGGAGAGAGGAGAGAGCAGTGGGCAAGGTAGTGGCAGCTTTTGAAAATTTCCAATTGGGGTGAGGGTATTTTGGTCTTTTTGACACCCTTCGGTAAATTTCAGAAGAAAATCATTCACTTGGATAATCAATGGCGAGGATCTATTTTGACCTCTGAACCGGAGAGGAAAGATGGACTTATTGTTGAGTCGTCAGTAAATATTGGTTTCTATTTTACTTGTCACATGGGTTCTCATGTTCTAAAATTTGTTTGTTTGGTGCAGGGCCTTCCAGCAAGTGACCTAGTTTAATGTAACTCATCCCTTGTTGCAGACTTCGGTGCTTCTCACCGTGTTAAAACTTTTTTTGAGAGTGGTGTAGAGAGGTCCAGAACCAAGTCATGTACAAATTTGAAAAAGTTTGAGTGCGAGCAGCGTGTAGAGAGGACGTTGAACCGGGCGTTTGGTGTATGATATGTAATTTGAAGCCCTGGGTTTGTCTGTGAATTGCTTGGTCTTTGTTCCCGTATCAGAAACTATTTTGCTCTTTTGAGAGAATCTAGGATAAAACTTTGGTGTTTCAGACCAATGAGATGTCACATATCAGTGATAAAGTTCAATTGGTTAATATATATTTTTAAAAGAATTCATGTGAATATTTATGAATTTAACCTTGACCTATCATTAATTTGTGATGTGATAACTGATAAAATCTCATTAATTTGAAGCATCAAATTTTATTTTATTTTATTTAAATATCACTTTTTTAGTTTACAAATATAGTTTTTTTTGTCAATTATTATGGTGAAAATGATGAAATTAGTGAAAATTTGAGACCATATAAATGTATAGTTATCAAATGTTAATAAGTATGACATTTTATTTTCTGAATATTCAACATTATTGTAATGGACATTGATACATGTACCGAAATAAATTGCATGGGCAATTCTGTCATTCGATTCTTCGGCTTTACGTATCGGCAGCTCGATTCTAAGTTTCCGAAATTATTGGCCTATTACCATATATTATTATAGAATAGATTATTTGTGCGTTCCGTCTCTCTTGCCTGGCGCTCAGGTTATGCGACTCACCGCACCGGCGCAATTTAGCGATCGCCGTCCCCATCACGAGCCAGTAATTAATCAACAAAAGCGCATGTTAACGTAGTCCACAATCAGAGTATCAGACGCTGCGCCCGGAAAATCCCAACTCCAGCACGTACATTCGTACGGTTTGGGCTCGCGAATTTCTCTCTTATTTGTTATTAATTTTTGCTCTCAATTTTTGTCGCTCGAAGATTCTCTCTCGCTCTCTTCGATTCTGTCGCTACACTTGACTGAAGGTCACCACTCACTGTTCTGAATTTGCACTGTTTCGCGCTGTATATTTATTTACTTAAAGTCGCTATTTTTTTTCGTATTTTTAGGGTTTAGACGTCCAATTCGCTTGTCTTGCCATGAATCTAGGGTTTTTGTTTCGTTTCTCTGAAGATTCTGTGTGTATACATTTGAATCTGTATGAGTATGCGCTTGCATATACATATATTTTACATGCTTTGTTTTGTTCGTTGGCTTCAGATTGCAAAGAATGAGGCACGGCAGGGAAGAATCATCTACTGGCACGGGACATCAAGTAAGTCGCGAATTGCACTTTCAACCTTATCATTGTGTGCTGCTGATGCGGGAAGAATTCTGTAATTTTTCTATTGCATTGGGAAAAGTACCGTAAATGGATAAGCTGTTTTTGCCCACTTGAGTTGTCTGGAGAGCAGTTCAGTGGGTATGTTATTCCTGGTTTAACTATTTATATTTATTTTCAGAATTTATTCAAACAGTAGAAAAGATTCAGTTTCCACATATTTCAGTGTCTTCGGCTCTTGGTATTTGGAGGGTAGAACGAACCAAATGCTAAGATTGAAACCATTTATTGTGGACAGATTCTTCCTCTTCTTCTTCTTCTTAAAAAGAAAAAAGAGATTGTGGACAAGGTTCTTCTAAATCCCAATAAGAGGTTTAGTATAATGCATTTAAAAATATAAATGAAAACCAAATATAACCATTTACATTTAAATTGTTGTTGCTACTATAAGCCTTATTTTGTTCTGTTTTTGTTTTTGTGTTTGTTGACTCTACTTTGACTTTTCATTTATGTCTTTTCTCCTCTCTAATTTATTATTATTATCTTTTTAATATAGGACTTTTTTGTTGGGTTAAGACTTTTTTTGTTTTATGGCCCAAAATGTTGGTTAGTTAGGTACTAACATAACATATGCAAAATATGAATGTTGCTAAGATGAAAATGATATGATAAATGAGTAAATAAGAAATGAAATCATGTGTAATAAGGTGGGAGTAGCTCTTATTGAAGATAGGATGTAAGAAACATGATTAAGATAACTTGGTCATGTAAGAAGACTGAAAGACACACCTATGAGATGCATGTTGTGAAATGGAGGCAATTTGTAGCAAAAGATAAAGAAGGTGACAAAAAAGATCTTGAGAAACCCTTAAACATGATGTAAGATATAATGGCCTTACAAAGGTATTACACAAGCTGAGCTCAATTTTGTTAGAAGCTTGGCTACTTTTTCTCACGTTTCCACCCTCTGGACAGGCTGTTGACTTAATTTCTGCAGTGAAAGAATTACACAAGCTCAGCACTCTGGAGCTTAATAAACTAATTAACTCGGAGAATTTTGTCCTTCAGATGTTCACTGAAACTGGGTCATCTATTCTGGTGGGTGGTTACTACTAAGAATTATTTTTTTTTTGGCACTAGAGATTTCTTTTTGCACTTATTGTGTCAATTTGACATATCTTAACATTACAGATTGAGGTGGAAAAATTTGCAAGGTACCTCCCGTTGCATCTCGTTGCAAAGGTCATGTTGTCTGAAAGAGATGAAGCCTTGTTCAAATATTTGTTATGCGGGGTTCGACTCTTGTACTCCTTGTGCGATCTAGCACCTAGACATCCTAAGTTAGAGCAGGTTGGCACAAGTTGTATTTATTTGGTTGTTGTATTGAAGGTTTATTGCGGCTATATATTATCTGAAAAATGTGACATAAGAAAGTTATTTCCTCTTCCCATTTTTCCCTTTTTGTTTTCCATTTATTGTTGAGAGGACGGTTTTTTTTTTGGGGGGCGGCGGGGGGGCGTGGCGTGCAAAGAAAAATTCTCTTACTATGTGCAGTGGATGCCATGGGCATGTGAGGGACCTGTGCTGGACCTAAGTGGATCTCATCTACCTGTTAGGATTATGCATGAGACTGAATTCTCAAAATCTGGTAAAACTTCATCCCTTTGTGTTTCTCAAGTGTTTCATTCATGGAGGAGTCTGTATGCTAGTGCTGCCTCCAGAGGCAATTAGTGCCATTTCTTGATGTTCCAATGTCCTGCTAGTATCCTTATGGGTCTATGTGAGGATCCTAGTCCTAACTAAGGCTTTCCTTGAAGATAGAATTGAGAGTGAGGGAGAAATAGAATGAATTGAGGAAGAAAAAGACAGAATAATAGGGAGAAACAGACAAAAATGAGGGAGAAGCTGACAGAATTGTGTGGGGAAACAGATAGATAGGGAGAGAATTGAGAGTAAGAGACTGAGTTCTGATATTCCAATAATTCTGATATGATTCTTGGAATGGTGGCATAGCCTATATATAAAGCTATCCGGCAGTTATTTTACAGCTGTTACCACTACTCCACTACTTCCCCACTACTCCATAACTGTCAATTAACTGTAAATAATACTCAACTACTCCTAATGCATAATTGTAAATAAAAATAACTTCCTAATTCATCTAGGTCTTGACAGTCTATTCCCCATGAAGCTATCTAGTCATGTTCATGTTTCATCTGTCATAAGACCAATATAGTAGTTTGTTTTTCCCATGAAGCAATTGTCATTATAATCTACTCTGGTGTTCTTTATTATTTTGAGTTTTTTGATGGTAAGTTATACAGTAGCTGATGATTCTATTAATACATAAAACTCATTTACAAGATTATCTGAGTTCCATGGAAGTTGGAATCTGAGAGCTCATGATAATCTAACCTCCCATTGACACTTCTGCTTACTTTTTGCAGTAGCTGACATTTGTTTTCTCCTGGGAGTTTAGAGGTGTCTGGAAAACCTGTTTGAACTCTAAATATTGTGCTGGAGATTCTAATTATTGATTTATACACTTTGGTAAAACTTTTGATAAGTAAGATAAAGCAACATGTAAATTGGTCCAACTCTTTGCTTGGATTCATTTGGCTCATTCTTGCTTTGATTGCTTATGCCTATGTTCCCTTTGGTTTTTTCTCGTCTATGTTCCTAACTATTTTGAAAGTGTAATTGCACTGGCTTTTATTAATAGTTTACATAATTCTTGTCTGATCAAGGAAAACAGTAATTATATTATATTCTTTCAGATTTTACTAGATGATGTGAAAATATCAGAGCAGCTTCTGGATTTGGTCTTTTATCTTCTTATAGTTCTCAGCAATTATAGACAGGTTACCCATTTATTCTCTTCTTTTAGCTATTTCTCATGTTGCTTCTGTGCACTGAGGTTTACATGATTTGATGTAGGAACACCACAGTTCAAGTTTTATGCCCCTACTGCATTCAGCTTTAGTAGCCTGTAGTCTATACCTATTGACAGGATGTATTGCTTCTCAGTGGCAAGATACTGCTTCTGTTTTGGTTGCTCACCGTAAGGTAAATTTTTAACTTGTTCAGTTTTATGACTGCAGAACAATGGTCTGTTATCAAAACTAAGTACTGTAGGCTACAATGCTACTTGTTTGGATTTAAGGGCCTGTGCATGGATGTTGATTGCTCTGAAATTTTCTCTTCTATTAGTGATGCCCCATTTTTCTTATTGGATATACATACCATGAGCTATTGCTTACAGAGGCAAAATACATGCGGCGAATGGCTGACTGTGGATCTTTCTGTCATAGGTTGATATATTTATGGATGCTGCTTTTGCAGCACTTCGAGTGGACATCAAATTTCTCCAGTATAAGATGACTGGCCAATGTACTGATATGGAAATAAACTCAGGTTCTATTGCTGAAGGAACATTGGATTATTTGTGCCAGCAATGTGAGGCTTCTTTGCAGTTTCTTCAATCACTGTGTCAGCAGAAGTCATTCCGAGAGCGCCTTGTCAAAAATAAGGTTTTTATTAGCAACTCTTTCCATTCTACCTATTGGAATTTGGTGACAAGTAGTTGGAAATGCAATGCATTTCATCTCTTCTATTGCGTTGGAATAAGGCAAACAGTTTTCTTTTTAACTGGAACCAGAGGTACTGAAGGTAGACTTGATGATTTCTAGCAGCACTTCACCATCACTGATTTTTTGAGTGGGTTCAATGATTAAAAAGAAAAGTGCTGTGATTTGGTGGGTAATTGAAGAAATTTGTACCATGATTTATCATGTCATAATGGTATGATTACTTGCCAAAAGAAACCTAATAGTGTGTGGATTCAATATTCCCCAATGAGATGAGACCATATATATCATGGCTACACATTCTCTGTTTGTTTTGCGTGGTTATTGACATATTGTTAGCAACTATAGCACTTCTCTATGTGAATCTCATGGAAACTGCTTGAGATATGGAACCATTTACGCTTTATTTCTTGCAATGAATCTCGATGTGGTTTGCCTTCTTGTTTAATTTCAAACTGCCTATGTCTTATGCCCTGATTTTTAACCTAGGGTATTTTCTTAAATGTGGTATTGCTTTTAACACAAAGTCTACTTTTGTTACTATTTCAGGAATTATGTGGAAAAGGTGGCATTCTTTTACTGGCTCAAGCTATATTGAATCTAAAGATAATGCCACCTTTTAAAGAGTCATCCTTTGTTGTGGCTGCTGTTTCCAGGCTGAAGTCTAAAATTTTATCAGTTGTAAGCCCAAGTGATTGTCTCGATTTCTTAAAAACTTAACTGGAGGCTTAAGCTAATTAAAAATTTCTGTTTAGCTGTTGCATCTCTGCGAAGCAGAAAGTATCTCTTACCTGGATGAGGTAGCCAGCACTCCTCAAACCCTGAATCTGGCAAAATCTGTTGCCTTAGAGGTTCGTTCTTAGCATTTTGTAGGGTGTTGTTATCTTTTATGAGGTTCTTCTTATGGATCATGAATGCCTTTTCATACTTGGCAAAAAAAAAACTGTTTTAATGACTTGTTGGAAAGGATAGTACATAAGCAGACCAACATGCCTCAATTTGCTTTGCTTTTTAGTGTTGCATCGTGGAAGTGATAAAAAAGATAATATGTTTAAAAGAGCTTGAGCTCTCTATCCTCTGTGTTTCTCTTCTCTTGACTGAAATAATTGTGTGCGTGTGTGTTTCTCCTTTCTTGTTAGAATTGAAACTGAGTAGGAAACGGGAGCAGCAGGATGCTGTGGAAAAGCTCTCATTGATTATTTACGTGTTCGGTTGTGACACAATGCAAGGGAAAATGTATCATAATATTATATCATATATGTACCTCTAATTCATTGTATGTGTCATAAAGGGAGCTTCTAATAAGAGTAACCCTACCTACCTTTTGATTTTCTAATGATAGAGGCAGTTTGTGGAAAAGAGTGATGGTGAATAGTTATGGGTGCACTAGAGGGGGTTGGCATACAAGTAGGATCTTTAACCCTCTCCTTTTGGTCTTTGGAGGCTATAAAAAGTTTATGGAAGTTTCTCAAATTCTATTTAGTACCATGTGGCTTAAGGCTCTGGTGATGTTTTCAGAGGATAAGTGGTGAGGGAATAGGTCTTTCAAGGAAGGAGTGTTTTTTTTTAATAATAATCTTAATTTTGTTCTCTTTGGCTTTCAAAAAAGGTCTTGTTAGTGAGTGTTTATCTGTCTATCTTGAGGGTGTTGTTTTTCCTACAGTTAAAATGTAATTTTTAGGATTGGAAAGTTGATTTCCATGATGTCATTCTATGATTGCCTGATGACCATCCCTTGGGTGGCCAAGGGGAATGTAGATGAGCATGATGCCAACTGTAAGAGGAAATGGTCACATTTCTTTTATGAGGCTCTTTGGGAAAAAAAGGGGTTGGAATTTGCTTGGATGCTAATTTTGGATATTGAGGTTCTCCAAAGAGTTGCATTCTTTTTCTGGGTAGCTATTCTTACTTTTGACAGCCTGAGGAAAAGATAGATTGTCCTTCGATGTCCATTTTATGGGCAAGAGTAATGACAAGCCAGTGGGCCATCTCTTCCTCCAATGTTTTGTGGCTAAGGAAAGTTTTTAGTTTTTGTTAATTCTTTCTTTGTTGTCAGGGGGCTTATGCCAGCTTCTGTGACAAGTCTTTGTCACACCCTCAAGTTGAGGGTTGGGCAATTTGGGAATTTCGGTAGAATTCAAGAAGAAAAAATAGAAGTTTAGGAAGAAACAGATAGAACAAGAGAGAGAAGAAACAAGAGGGAGAGATTCGAGAGAGAAAATAGAATGAGGAGAATTCTGTTATTGCCAAAAGCTGCTCCCGATTCTCTACAACAGCCTTCTTAAGGGCTACTCCTTTCAGTTTGATAGTTAACAGTCAGCTGAAGGAGTTGTAACCGTTTCCAACAATTCAACCAACTGTCTACAACCGCCTATCACCTCTTACTTCCTGTTTGTTGCAATCGGTTACAAGATTTCCCCCCAAAATGTCTAGTCTACCCTTGGGTCGTAATAATTCCCCTCCCGATGAGAAAATTCTTGCCCTAAAAAATTTAAAGTAGGTTGGTTGCTCGTGGGAACTGTTTCAACGATTCTGACAAGTATTCTCAAGTAGTATGATTAGGGTGCAGGTGTGTCCACTGCAACAATACTTGTGTGATGGGTGCTGTTCCCTGGTAAATTATCCTCTTGTCCACAATGGCCTGGGGCTCAATCACTCCTTCAGGATCTTCTTCCACAGGGGGCAGATTCGGACTAGCAGAAGCATTAGGTCCCACTGATTTTTTGAACAATGAGACATGGAACACCGGATGTATATTCATTCCCGCAGGTAACTGCAACCTGTAAGCTACTATGCTATAGGGCCCAAAGTATTTTGGGCTGAGCTTTGAGGCTAGGGTGGCTGAAAAAATAGGGTGTAGGAAGTGGTTGACCTTAAGAAACACCCTGTGCCCCACCATAAATGATCTGTCACTCCTCCTCTTATTGGCAGTTTGTATCATTCAGTTCTGGGCTGCAACAAGTTCTCTCTTTAGGATTGTTAATACCTCCTGTCTCTACTGTAAGTAGTGCTCAACTACTGTCATAGTGGTCGGAGAATTAGGAATGGCTGGTAATAAGGGAGGGTTGTACCCAAATGTTGCTTCAAAGGGGGTCCTTTTAATAGTATAGCACTATGGTAGCTAGAATTGTACCACCATTGTGCTAGAGACAACCACTTGTTCCAAATCTTAGGTTTAGTGAAACATGTGCACCTCAAATATGCCTCTAGGCATTGATTCACCCTCTTAATTTGCCCATCGATTTTTGGGTGGTAGGTTGTCAACATGTGTAGCCCTACTCCCAAACTCTTGAATAACTCATGCCGGAAAGTACAACAACAACAACAACATATTCAGCATTTATCCCACTGTGTGGGGTCGGCTACATGAATTCTAGACTTCCATGTATTCCTATCGTTTGTCATATCTTCATTTAGATCCATATACTTCATATCGAACTTTAATGTCTCTCCTAAAGTCTTTTTGGGTCTACCTCTACCTCTTTTTGTGGCTAATTGTTCCATTTCATCAACTCTCCTCACAGGAGCGTCTCTTAGTCTCCTTCTCACATGACCAAACCATCTTAATCTAGTTTCTCTCATCTTCTCCTCGATTGGCACTACTCCTACCTTATTACGAATAACTTCATTTCTAATTTTATCCTTTCTTGTATGTCCGCACATCCATCTTAACATCCTCATCTCCGCTACACTCGTCTTTTGCTCATGCTGGTATTTGACTGCCCAACATTCTGAGCCATACAGCAAGACTGGTCTTATAGCTCTCCTATAAAATTTTCCTTTCAATTTTAATGGGATTTTACCATCACATAACACTCCCGATGCATTTCTCCATTTTAGCCAACCTGCCTTAATTCTATGTGCGACATCCTCGTGAATTTCTCCATCTTTTTGAATCACTGATCCCAAATATCGAAAATGGTCTTTTCTTTGTAAGATTTGGTCTTCTAATTTTATTATAACATCATCCACTCTTGCATTTTTACTAAATTTGCATTCCATATATTCTGTTTTCTTTCTACTTAATTTAAATCCCTTAGATTCTAAATTGTTTCTCCACAACTCAAGCTTAGTGTTCAATCCTTCTTTTGTTTCATCCACCAACACTATGTCGTCTGCAAATAGCATACACCATGGCACATCTGTCTGAATATCTTTAGTGAGTTCATCCATTACTAGGGCAAATAAGTATGGACTTAGTGTAGAACCTTGATACAGTCCTATTGTAGTTGTAAATGGTTCAGTATCTCCTCCGCATGTTCTAACCCTTGTCTCTACACCATGATACATGTCCTTAAGAGCTTGTATATAGGCTATTTTGATTCTTTTCTTCTCTAGAACCCTTCATAATACTTCTCTAGGGACCCTATCATAGGCCTTTTCTAAATCTATAAACACCATATGTAGGTCCTTCTGATGATCCCGATACCTTTCCATTAGACGCCTCAGTAAATATATAGCTTCTATTGTTGATCTGCCAGGCATGAAACCAAACTGATTTTCTGACACATTTGTTTCT
The DNA here is from genome assembly GCA_036245055.1 of Diospyros kaki. Taxonomy (NCBI): domain Eukaryota; kingdom Viridiplantae; phylum Streptophyta; class Magnoliopsida; order Ericales; family Ebenaceae; genus Diospyros; species Diospyros kaki. The sequence continues at coordinate 38,133,897 of BSEG01000007.1, forward strand.
TTTCTAAGCCTCTGCTCTATTACTCTCTCCCAGAGTTTCATGGTATGACTCATTAACTTAATTCCTCTATAATTTTCACAGTTTTGAACATCTCCTTTGTTCTTGTATATAGGAACCAAAGTACTCTTCCTCCACTCATCTGGCATCTTTTTTGATTTAAGGATAGCGTTAAATAGTTGCGTTAGCCAGGAGATGCCCTCTTCTCCCATGCATTTCCATGCTTCTATTGGTGTATTATCTGGTCCCACTGTCTTATGATTTTTTATCTTTTTTAAAGCTTGCCTTATTTCATTTGAACTTATGCGTCGATAGAATGTGTAGCTCACATTCCTTTCGGAGTTACTAAGATGTCCCAACCTAACTCTTGTGTCACCACCATCATTGAATAATTTTGTGAAATACTCCTTCCATCTCTCCTTAATCGCTCCCTCATTTACTAAAACATTTTGATTGTCATCTTTTATGCATTTCACTTGATTTAAATCTCGTGTTTTTCTTTCTCTTGCTTTAGCTAATTTATATATATCCCTTTCTCCATCTTTTGTATCAAGTCGTTTATATAGATTCTCATATGCTTTTGACCTTGCTTCACTAACAGCTCTTTTTGCTGCTTTTTTTGCTTCTTTATAATTTTTTTGATTTTCTTCATTGTTGCATTGATATACCGCCTTATAGCAAGTTTTCTTATTTTTAATTTTCAATTGTACATCTTCATTCCACCACCAAGACTCCTTAAGGTTAGGGGCTCTACCATTTGTCTCTCCAAGGACTACCTTTGCCGTGCTTCTCAGAGCATTAGCCATTTCTTTCCACATTTGGTTTGTCTGTCTTTCTCCATTCCATTCCTTTCTACCCCTTAATTTTTCTTTGAAGATTAGTTGTTTCTCCTCTTTTAAATTCCACCACCTGATTCTTGGATTTTGTTTTATGTGATTTTTTCTCTTCCAATTTCTTACTTGGACGTCAAGTATTAGAAGTCTATGTTGAGTAGTCAAACACTCTCCCGGTATTACCTTACAATCCCTACAACATAACCGATCCTCTTGTCTCATGAGGAAGTAATTTATTTGGGTGCTTGAGGTGATATTTTTATATGTGATTAAGTGTTCGTCCCGTTTTTTGAACCTCGTATTGGTTATAATGAGCCCATATGCCATAGCAAAATCTAGGATAGATTTACCCTCATTATTAATTTCCTCGAATCCATACCCTCCATGTACCTCTCTATATCCGTTTTCGTCTCTACCCACGTGCCCATTTAAGTCACCTCCTATAATCACTTTCTCTCCTCTTGGTATCATTTGTATGAGTCCCTCTAGGTCCTCCCAGAATTTTGCTTTTATCTCATCACCTAACCCCGCTTGTGGTGCATATGTACTAAAGATATTCATAATTATTCTTTCTAGACTAATCTTCACCATAATAATCCTATCCCCTATTCTCTTTACATCCACTACCTCATCTATTAAGCTTTTATCCATAATAATCCCCACTCCATTTTTCGCTCGATCAGTTCCTGTGTACTATAGTTTGTATCCAGCTTCTGATAAAGTTTTGCTTTTTTCCCTACCCATCTAGTCTCTTGAAGGCACATAATATTAATTTTTCTCCTAATCATCACATCCACCACTTCCATAGCTTTGCTTGTTAATGTTCCTATGTTCCATGACCCAATCCTTAATCTATGATTTTTGTTTTTGTCCTTGACTTTGGATTTGATTTTGTTTTTGGCCTTGACTTTGAATTTGATTTTGTTTTTTATTTTGATTTTGGTTCTGATTTTGATTTTGGTTTTGGTTTTGATTTTGATTTTGGTTTTGGTTTTGATTTTGATTTTGATTTTGATTTTGATTTTGATTTTGGACTAACTTCTTTACCCACATCCGTCCAAGCAAATGCGGGAACCCTTGCTCATTTATCACTACATTCGGGCGCCGATGCAGCGGCCCTAGCTCACTTGTCACTACACGGGGGCAATGTAGCGCGTCGCTATGAAGGGTTACGCCCACGCCCAAACGATTTTTCATAATTTGTCTAGAGTTCATGTTTTGGATCCGACTAAATTTTACATTGGCTATCGGCTACCTAACACAACCCTCCTCCTTTATCCAAGCTTGGGACAACTCATGCCGGAAAGTGCTTGTAAAAATTTTATTGCCATCTGACACAATGGACTTAGGGACTCTATGAATCTTAACCACAAAATCTAGAAACAACCGAGCCATTTTAGGGGGAGAATATTGTGGAAGAAGATAATTTTTTGAAACTTCATGTTGAGGACAATACTTTTCTAAAAATCCATGATCATCTTCCAACCATGATTGACACTCCACTCCAATCTGATAAACAATCCGAGGAAATAGATGTTAAAAAAATTAAGGAACAGGATGTGTTTAGTTCACAGGTACCTCGCATGATGGGATTGGAATCAAGGGGAGAATTACCACAAATAGATCAAAGCAATCCAAAACCAGAGCTTCAGTTTTATACGAGAGGGAAAACTGAGAAGAATACTATTAATCCAAATATTCCTCTAACAATTGAACAATCGACATCTCCGAATGATGGTCTTTCTTCTTTTCAGGATAACTCTAAACTTTCTTCGGATTCTTTCTTATTTGACTTGTTTGATCATGATGTTTGCTACTAGAAAAGGGGTGAGATCTTATACCAAACACCTTATTGCCAAATACTTGTCATACCAGAAATTGTCCAATAATCATAAAGTCTTTCTTTCTAATATTTCTAACCTACATGTTCCAAGAACTATTCTGGATGCTCTAGGTGACCCAGATTGGAAGTTAGCAGTAAAGGAGGAGATGAATGCTCTTGAAAAGAATGGGACTTGGGAGAATGTGGAGCTATTGAGAGGCAAAATAACTGTAGGTTGTAAGTAGGTTTTCACTGTAAAATGTAAGGCATATGGGAGCATAGAAAGGTACAAGGCAAAACTTGTTGCGAAGGAGTTCGCCCAGACATACAACATTGACTATCAAGAGACCTTTGCTCTGGTGACAAAGATAAATTCTATTCGAGTCCTCCTCTCTCTTGCGGTGAATTTTGATTGGCCTTTGCGCCAACTTGATGTAAAGAATGCCTTTCTAAATGGTGATTTGAAGGAAGAAGTGTTTATGGACCTCCCACCCAGATTTGAGAAGAGCCTCAATATCAACAAGGTAGGCAAACTAAAAAAATCTTTGTATGGTTTGAAACAGTCTCCAAGAGTGTGGTTTGTAATGTTTGGAAAGGCAATGAAGAGCTATGGTTATACTCAGAGCTAAGCCAACTACACAATGTTCTTCAAGCACTCTAGAGACGATAAGAGGGCTATTTTGATTGTATATATGGATGATATAATAATGATTGGTGATGACATGGGAGAGATTGGAGAGCTTAAGAGGAAACTAAAGTATCCCTCAAGATTTGGTAGTGTTGAGTTTGAGATCAAGGACTTGGGACCCCTAAAGTATCTCCTTGGGATGGAATTTGCAAGATCTATGTTGGATCCCTCAAGATTTGGTAGTGTTCAGAGAAAGAGGGAGAGAGAAAGAGAGAATTGAGAGGGAGAGGGAGAGAGAGAGAGAGAGAATTTCAATTCAAACTTCAATATTCCTCATTACAAGTAACCGGGTCCTTTATATAGAGAATCCCGCGGCCACAACTCCTGCCAAAAGGAAGCTTTATTTACAGTTGTACTCCCTTCTAGAAATAACTACCCAACTCTCTAACCGTTACACGTGAAGGTCATGCCACTTGCACGGTACATTTCCGCTCTAGGTACTTGTACCGTGACAAATTCCCCCCTGCTTGAGATTTTTCTTGTCCTTAAGAAATGTTGAGTAGGCTAGCTGCTTGGGGAAATTACGTTAATAAGTCAGGCAAATATTCCCAAGTGTTGTTTTTGTGTGGAAGGTTGGACCACTTCACCAACACCTATATGATAGGGGCTCCATGCTTGTACAAAACTCTCCTGTCTAGTATTGAACTGGGTTCTGCTTTCACAATCACTTCTCTTGACAGTTAAGGTAGGCTGGAAGCCATCTGCTATATCTCCACTGATCTCTTAAGAGACGTAAAAGATTGGGTGAATCCTAGACTCTTCTAGTTGTTTCAGCCTATACGCCACTTTTCCCACCTTAGCTTCAATTAGGTATGGCCCATAGTACCTGGGACTCAATTTGGTTATCTGGCCTCAAGAAATTGTCTTAAGGTGGGCTGGTTTGAGTTTCATATATACTTCCTCTCCCACATCAAACTCCCTCTTACTTCTTCTTCTATCCACGTACTGCTTCATGCGGTTTTGGGCCAGTGCAAGTTCTTCTTTGAGCTACTGCAATACTCTTTTGTCTTTTCTCTAAATATGCCTCCACCATAGCTACTATAGTATTTCCCTTACTGCTGGAAGGAGTGGGGGCTGGTAACGAAACAATGCTTCAAAGGGTAACCTCTTGATTGATGCATGGTTGCTGGAATTATACCACCACTGTCCAAGCGAAACCCATTTATACCACCCCTTAGGATGCAAAAAACATAAGCATATTAGGTACCCTTCCACACACTGGTTCACCTGCTCAGTTTGCCCATCCATTTGGGGATGGTAAGTTGTCGACATCTTCAGTTTCACCCCTAGGGATCTCATCAACTCCTGCCATAATAAGCTGGTGAAGATCTTCTTGTCTTTATCAAGGACTATCGAGTTGGGAATTCTATGCAACTTCATGACTTGATCCAAGAAAACTCTGGCCACTTTTTGGGCAGAATAGGGATGGGTTAAACTAATAAAGTGTGTAAATTTGGTGAATCTATCCACCACTACCATAATACAATCCCTCCCTTTCAACTTAGGTAAGCCCTTAATAAAGTCCATGCTTATACTTTCCCATGCTTGTGCAGGGATAGGTAGGGGTTGCAGTAAGCTCGGTGGAGCTACTATCTCATATTTGCAGCAACTGCAAGTATCAAAGGCTAATACATACTCAGTCATGTACCTTTTCAATTGTGTCCAATAGAAGATCTGCTTCACCTTGTAGTAGGTATTTTGAATTCCTGAGTAGTCTCCCAAGGGTGACTCATGAAGGGAACTCATTATCTTCTTCCTCAATATCTCACTACCCCTAATTACTAGTCTCCCTTTATATCTTATCACTCCCTAATTCAATGTGTACCCCGGCCTGCTTTTAGGATTCAGAATCAACTGCTCCCTGTACTCCTTCATCTTGCTATCTCCTTTATAATTCTCCTCTACCTCTCGATACCAATCCGGGGTTATCACAGTAAGGGTTGTTGTTTATCCTTCCTCGTGGCACCTGGAAAGGGAATCAACAACCACATTCTCTCTTCCCTTCCTATATTGTATGATATAATCCAAACCCATAAGTTTGGCCATCCCTTTCCTTTGAAGGTGCATATGAAGCTTTTGCTGAAGTAGGAATTTTAAACTCTCATGGTTAGTTCTTATGATGAACTGCCCTCCTTCCAAATAATATCTCCACCTTTCCACTGCCATCACCACAACCAATAGCTCTTTCTCATATATGCTAAGCCCCTCATGCCTAGGTGACAAGGCTTGGCTAAGATAAGCCAGGGGCCTCCCTTCTTGCATTAACACAACACCTATTCCCTTGCTACAGGCATCAATCTCCAGGGTGAAGGGTTTACTGAAATCAGGTAAACCCAACACTAGGGTCTTGCTCATGGCCTCTTTCAACTGCCCAAATGCTTTTTTTGCCTCCAATCCCCATCTGAACCCATCTTTCTTCAATAGCTCCTGTTGTGTCATTTGTATTAGATTAGGATATATGTGTGATCAGAATATTATATTGCAGCATTTGTATTTTTTCATGTCATAATGTTAGTCTTCTAGAAGGTTTCTTTTTAAAAAGAGAATGACTGGCCGGTTATGTTAGTTATCTTCCGCTCAGTCAATCGGGCAGGTGGGTATTTCCGTGTAATCCTTGACTCTATGGTTTATAAATAGAGATCGTGGGATAGGGATAGAGATCAATATGTGTGCGCCTCATTCCAGAAAGGGTTTGTTCCGGTTTCTGTCTTGTGTTTGGGATTGAGAGAGAGACGAAGAGAAAGGCTGGGTGTAACTTGTAATCTCAAAATTCTGCTAAGCTTTCAGGGCATATGGGCTGGGTAGAATTAAGGCTCTCATTGTAATCATCCGAAGGGTTATCCAGATAGTGGATGGGTGGTGCTCTAGTAGTCTGGACGTAGGTCTCATTTTGAGACCGAATCAGGATAAATTCTTGTGTTTTTCTTGTTGTGTTTGTTATTTTCTTATGTGTTTCAAATATCGTTGTGTTCTTGAGTGTGGTATTAGTGCCTAGGGTGAGCTATTTGAGTTGAGAGAATCTAAGGGAGTGCTACGAAATACTCTAACAACGTGGTATCAGAGCCAAGAAGTCTTCTTCGGCGATCAAGATTTTCAAGAAACTCAAGGAAACTCGTTCGTCTCAAGAAACCGATATGGCGCCATCTACCTCTAGATTTGACATTGATAAATTCGATGGATCAAATGACTTCGGTTTATGGAGGATAAAGATGGAAGCTCTTCTCTGTAGTCAAGGACTCGAAAGAGCTCTGGAACAAGAAGCCAAGACAACAGACACAACTATTGGGAAAGAAGTACCAGTGGTGACTGAAGAACAAGAAAAGGCCTAGAAAAAAATCAACAAAAAGGCTTACAGTATTCTGCTACTAAGCCTGGGAGATAAAGTACTTCGAGAGGTCTCGAAGTGGAAGACAGGGGCAGAAATTTGGAAGAAACTCGAAGATCTCTACCTCCAAAAAAGACGTTGTCCAGTCTTCTTTTCTTAAAGGCCAGGTTTTTTAATTTTAAAATGCAAGACTTAGAGAACATTGGAGTTAAATAAGGTGTGCCTAGACTTAGAGAACATTGGAGTTAAATATGAAGAGGAGGATAAAGCTTTAGTCCTTTTATACTCATTGGCTAAGTCTTATGAGAATTTTGTAGACATCCTTCAACATGGCAGAGACAAGCTCACATTATAAGATGTCATAGGTGCATTAAATTCCAAAGAACTTAGGTTCAAGATGAATGATAAATCGTCACCAGGGGATGCTCTATTTGTTAGGTCAAGAAGTACTAAAAGAGACCAAAAGAATAGGGGAAAATCAAAGTCCAAATCTAGGAATGGAAAAGGTCCAATCAAGTGCTATTACTGTCAACAAGAATGACACATTAAACGGCTTTGCCCAAAGAGAAAGAAGGACTTAGCAGATAAAGAAAATTTAGGAGGAGGAGCTAACTATTGTGACTCCAATTATGATAGTTTGGAAGCTCTAATTGTAAGTGAATGTTTAGACAGCCTAGAGTGGGTCCCGGACTCTGGCTGCTCTTTCCACATGACCCCAAGAAAACAGTTGTAACGTCCCGCTCGAGCGATAGGAAGAACCGTAACAACTTACCCTGATGGGCCTACACGAACTTCCCAGGGGGGTCACCCATCCCTGAATTGCCCCAGGTCAAGCACGCTTAACTTGGGAGTTCTTTGCCAACATTCAGCCCAAAAGGTATCCAGCTGGTGTTGTTTCCTTTCTTACACTATCCTCGATATATTCTAACTTCTCTGGGCTCTCGGGGTATTACATTCTCCCCCCCTTAAGCACATGACGTCCTCGTCATGCGACCTTACAACCGGTCCCAGATCTTCCCCCGTGCATGGCCGATGTGGGATTCGCCTAAGGTGCCTACACGCACCCCCCATAGGGGCCTCACACCCCCCTCGGGACTCAGCCTCCTCGCTGAGGTTTGCCCCACCACCGCGCTCAGAGGCTCGGGGGTCGGCTTTGATACCACTTGTAACGTCCCGCTCGAGCGATAGGAAGAACCGTAACAACTTACCCTGATGAGCCTACACGAACTTCCCAGGGGGGTCACCCATCCCTGGATTGCCCCAGGTCAAGCACGCTTAACTTGGGAGTTCTTTGCCAACATTCAGCCCAAAAGGTATCCAGCTGGTGTTGTTTCCTTTTTTACACTGTCCTCGATATATTCTAACTTCTCTGGGCTCTCGGGGTATTACAACAGTGGTTGCAAAACTTTAGGGAAATCAATGGTGGAAAGGTCTTGCTTGGGAATAACCATGAATGTAAGGTTCAAGGGGTAGGAGATATTAGTTAAAGCTTCATGAGGGCTCCTTAAGAACCCTCACATCAGTGAGGTATGTCACTGACTTGAAGAGAAACCTGATTTCTCTTGGAGAGCGAGATAGGAATGGTCTTAAGTTTAAAGGTGAGGGTGGAACTATCCAGATTTCAAAGGGGTCCTTAATCTGCATGAGGGTTGTTTTAAAGAATGGAATCTACCTATTACAGGCCATCACTTTATGTGGTGAAGCTGCAGCTGTTAGTGTTAATTCTAGGTCCAATGCAAGTCTGTGGCATTTAAGAATGTCACATATAAGTGAGCAAGGGCTCAAGGACCTTGCAAACCAGGGTATACTGGATTTAGGGCAGTCTCTAGAATTAAATCAATGTGAATCTTGCATCTTAGGTAAGGCAGCCAAATTGAAATTCAACGAAACAACAATCCATTCATCTAAAGCACCCCTAGATTACATACATTCAGACTTATGGGGTCCAGGCCAAACAAAAGCCATGGGGGCTCTCGATACTTCCTATCAATCATAGATGATTTCTCAAGAATGTTGTGGGTATATGTTCTAAAATCAAAAGATAACACTTTTGAAACATTTAGGACATGGAAGAGTATGGTAGGGAACCAAAAGGGCAGGTCGGTTAAGGTAATAAGAACTGATAATGGGTTGGAATTTTGTAATAGAGAGTTTAACTAAATGTGTAAAGATGGTGGCATTATTAGACACCTTACAGATCCTGGGAATCCCAAGCAAAATGGGGTTGCTGAGAGGATGAATAGAACCCTTTTGGAAAGTGTAAGATGCATGTTGTTTCATTCACAATTACCCAAGATTTTTTGGGGGGAAGCAGTTGTTGTTGCAGCCCATGTTCTTAACAGAACACCCTCAAAAGCTATCGGCCTCCAAACCCCTTAATTGGACCGGTCATAAACCAAGCTTAACCCACCTTAAAGTGTTTGGTTGCTTAGCCTATGCTCATGTAAAGCAAGGTAAACTACAGCCTAGGGCTAAGAAATGCCTATTTATTGGTTACCCATCAGGTGTTAAAGGTTACAAGCTATGGAATTTAGAATTAGATGGACCAAGGACCATAGTTACTAGAGATGTAACATTTGATGAAGATTCTACCATAAAATCAGGAAGTCATGAACCTCAGCCTAATCAGGAAGAATGTGGAGAATTAGTTCAGATGGAGATTCCTGATGCAACCCCAAAACTAACTCAAGATGTCTCAGAATCCGAGCATGAGATTCCTGATCCTGAACCTTTAAGTGACCATGACCGAGACCAAGGATCTTCCCAAATGGAAGAGGAAGAAGGTGACAGTGACACAAATTCAAGCCTGAGAGAACTCCCCAATCCTGACAGGTATAATGCGGCAAGAGATAAGCAGCCTAGATCCCGTAGGCCTCCCCAAAGGTATGGTTACTCAGACCTGGTAGCTTATGCATTCAATAGTGCAACAGAATCCATAGGAGATGAGCCTCTTACCTATGAAGAGACAATAGCCTCAAAGGAAGCAAATAAGTGGCTGGAAGCCATGCAATCTGAAATTGCATCTCTTAAGAAGAATCACACCTGAGAATTGGTTGAATAACCAAGAGGATAGCGTGTGGTAGGCTGCAAATGGATATATAAAATTAAAGAGGGAGCAGGAGAGAATTATAAGCCTAGGTTTAAGGCTGGTGGCTAGGGGTTTCACTCAAGTGTCGGGAGTTGATTTCAATGAAGTGTTCTCTTCAGTTGTGAAACACACTTTCATAAGAATTCTCTTAGCCATCACTGCTCAATTAAATTTATATCTTAAGCAAATGGATGTAACAACCGCCTTTCTTCATGGCAACTTAGAGGAGAGGATTTTGATGGATCAACCAAAAGGTTTTGAATCTAAGGGAGAGGTGGAGAAGGTATGCTTGCTTAGAAAGTCCTTATATGGACTTAAGTAGTCCCCAAGGCAATGGTACTGAAAATTTGATTCAGTTATGTTAGGCCAAGGGTATTTTAGAAGCTCTTTTGATTGTTGTATCTATTTCAAACATATCTCTTCTAGTATTTCCATATATTTACTGATCTATGTAGATGACATGCTTTTAACAAGTCAGTCCACACAAGAAATCGAGCTCCTCAAGGGAAAACTGAGGGATGAATTCGAAATGGAGCTAGGGGAAACTAGAAAAATTCTAGGGATGGAAATCTCAAGAGATAAGCATCATAGGAAGTTATATCTTTCTCAGAAATCCTACTTAGCGAAGCTGTTAGCTAGATTCGGAATGACTAAGGCAAAGGCAATCAATCTCCCATTTGCTGCCCACTTCAAGTTATCTCTAGACCAGTCCCTAAAAGATGAAGAAGAGAAGAAGGAAATGGATCATATCCCTTATTCGAGTGTAGTAGGTAGCATCATGTATAGCATGGTATGTACTCGACCCGACTTGGCACATGGGATGAGCGTCATTAGTCGATTTATGACAAATCTAGGGAAGTCTCACTGGATGGCAATGAAATGGATGTTCAGATACATTAAAGGGTTTGTAGACAATGCTTTATCCTATGGTGGAGCTAAATTAGGAGAGAAAGCTAGCATCCTAGGATACTCGGATGCCGACTATGTTGCCAATATAGACAAAAGGAGATCCACAACTGGTTATGTCTTTAGGCTGTGGATGTAATACCCCGAGAGTCCAGAGAAGGGTAGTCTATATCGAGGATAAGTAAGGAAGGAAACAACAACAGCTGGATACCTTTTAGGCTGAATGCAGGCAAAGAACTCCAGGGTTAAGCGTGCTTGACCTGGGGAAATCCAAGGATGAGTGACCCCCTGGGAAGTTCACGTAGGCCCATCAGGGTAAGTTGTTCCGATCCTTCCTATCGCTCGATGCAGGATGTTACAAGTGGTATCAGAGCCGACCCCCGAGCCTCTGAGCGCGGTGGTGGGGCAAACCTTAGCGAGGATGCTGAGTCCCTAAGGGGGGGTGTATAGGCACCTTAGGCGAATCCCACATCGGCCATGCAAAGGGAGGAGATCTGGGACCGATTGTAAGGTCGCATGACGAGGACGTCATGTGCTCAAGGGGGGAGAATGTAATACCCCGAGAGCCCAGAGACGAGTAGTATATATGAGAATAAGTAAGGAAGGAAACAACACCAGCTGGATACCTTTTGGGCTGAATGTAGGCAAAGAACTCCAGAGTTAAGCGTGTTTGACCTAGGGAAATCCAAGGATGGGTGACCCCCTGGGAATTTCGCGTAGGCCCATCAGGGTAAGTTGTTCCGGTCCTTCCAATCGCTCGATGCGGGATGTTACAGCGGAAATCCACAATTAGTTGGAAATCAGGCCTCCAACATGTGATAGCATTGTCCACTATTGAGGCAAAATACTTAGCTGTTTCAAATGCAATCAAGGAAGCTATGTGGCTTAAGGGTCTAGTAAGTGAGCTCCTAGGGGTAGAAGTCAAGGCCACTTTGATGTGTGATAGCTAAAGTGTCATTCACTTGTCCAAAAATCAAGCCCATCATGAAAGGACTAAGCATATAGATGTAAGATATCATTTTATAAGACAAATTGTTGAAGATAAAACTGTTTTTCTAACCAAGGTTGCAGGGGAAGAGAATGCTGTAGATATGTTTGCAAAACCAGTTCCTACAGCTAAGCTGAAGAACTGCATGAGGATTTTGCAAATAGATCCAGGAGGAAATTGAAGGTGCAAGGCAGCGGAAGATAGTGAAGGACTGAAGAAAAAGCCTAATCAAATTACAAATGGGTGGAGAATTTGTTGTGTCATTTGTATTAGATTAGGATATATGTGTAATTAGAACATTGTATTGCAGCATTTGTATTTTTTCATGTCATAATGTTAGTCTTCTAGAAGGTTTGTTTTTAATGGAGAATGACTGACCAGTTATGTTAGTTATCTTCCGGTCAATCAGGCAGGTGGTTATTTCCGTGTAATCCTCGACTCTATGGTTTATAAATAGAGATCGTGGGATAGGGATAGAGATCAATATGTGTGCGCCTCATTCCGGAAAGGGTTTGTTCCGGTTTCTATTTTGTGTTTGGGATTGAGAGAGAGAGGAAGAGAAAGGCTGGGTATAGCTTGTAATCTAGAATTCTGCTAAGCTTTCAGGGCATATGGGTTGGGTAGAATTAAGGCTCTCATTGTAATCATCTGAAGGGTTATCAAGATAGTGGATTGGTGGTGCTTTAGCAGTCTGGACGTCGGTCTCATTTTGAGACCGAACCAAGATAAATTCTTGCATTTTCTTGTTGTGTTTGTTATTCTCTTATGTGTTTCAAATATCGTTGTGTTCTTGAGTGTGATAGTGCCTAGGGTGAGCTATTTGAGTTGAGAGAATCTAAGGGAGTGCTACGAAATACTCTAACAGCTCCGTTAGTGGCCAGCTTATGAGACCATACTTTTTCACAAATCTTCTGTAATAACCTGTCAACCCTAAGAAACCCCTCAATGCTCTAAGGTTAGCAAGTTTGGGCCAATTCACCATAGTTGCCACTTTTCTCTGATCAATGCTTACCCCTGCACCTGAAATAACATACCCCAAGTATTCTACCTACTTCTGACCAAAGGCACATTTAGACTGTTTAATATACAATTGGCTAGACTTGAGGACCTCAAATGTAGTCCTTAGGTGTTGTAAGTGTTGGTTGAAGGTCTAATTGTATATTAGGATTTCATCGAATAAAACTAGAATGAATTTGCGTAAGACAGGCACAAAGACTTGGTTCATAAGTGATTAAGAGGTGGATAGGGCATTGGTGAGCCCAAATGACATCACCAAGAACTCATAGTAGCCATGATGGGTTCTGAAGGCTGTTTTGTAGATATCATCATAATTCATACGAATCTGATAATATCCCGAACGTAGGTTTAATTTGGAGAAGATGGTAGCATTTTTTAGTTCATCGAGTAAGTCTTTAATTATACGGATAGGGAACTTGTCTTTGATGGTTAGGGTATTAAGTTGATAGTCAACACAAAAGCGCCATGAACTATCTTTTTTCTTGACAAGAATGATAGGGGATGCATAGGGACTTTGGTTTGGTTTGATTAAGAAGAATTGTTGGAGCATCTTCTTAACCATTCTTTCTCTTCTGGTGAGGGGGGTATCTGTAGGATCTGACATCTGGCATTAATGGGTTCTGAGTTAGGTTTTAGGTTGATTGGAGTGGTCGAGGGTTCTTTTGGGTGGTAGGGAGTTAGGCTCTACAAACAGTTCTTCATATTCAACCAAAAGCATATTAAGACGGGTTAAGTAATGTACCTCCAATTGGCTTTAGTTTGGAGTATTGTGGTTAGATGGAACTCCCCTTCCGGCTCACTCCCTTCTTCTGCCTCATCTACCACTTGGATAGAAAACAATTGAGCTACTTGAGCCCACTTGTGCTTGAGTAACTTCTGCAGCTGTCACGAACCAGCTGCAAGTGATTTTAAATTTTTGCTTTTAGCCTAGCTAATTTTCTGTTTCATTGTAATCCCTATTTCCGTTAGCATACTACTGCTACAGCTAGCATTCAGTTAGATGTCAGGCCACGCGTAAAGCCTGAGGAAAAAGACAAAAGAATTGGTTGTAACTGCTTGCATGGGCGAGATTCTCCCCTTCGAGCGAGTATATTAACCCCTCCACTGATGGAGAGAGGTCATCAAATGATTAAGAACTTTTCTCTCAATTCTCTCTCGTTCTCTGTACTCATCCCCGCCTCCCTCATTCACTCTTCTATTCCCTCTTCTCCTCTCTTGTTTCCTCTGACCATCCTTGTATCACATTGATTCAAGGATTCTTCCTTTGTCTACCATGACAAATTGGTATCAGAGCTCGATTCCGGGCCAGGATTGTTGCCGACTCATGGCGGAAGGAACTCGCATGAAAAACATGGAGACCCAACTGCAACAGGTCAGCTCGTCCACGACTGAGGTCCAGAGACGAGTAGACCAGCTCGAGCTGGGAAATGCTCGTAACCACGAAGCGATCATGACGATCGATCAAAAGCTAGACGATACGTTAGTTCAACTATGCGAAGAGATGGCGCATACTAGGGAAGAACTGGGTAACCAGTTTCAGCAATTTATGCTGATGTTTACGCGTCAAAACCCAGTCAGTTTGGCTCCCGACTTCCCTCCCCGGGACAGGACGAAACCTCTCTTACGTCACAATGGGGGTCTGAACTGGCCTGTAACTCCTGATATGGAAAATAGTCAGGATGAGGAGGAAGGAGTGATGCAGGATAGGGGACGTAATGAGTAAGGACATCGCCAACCAGTAGGGTTCCCCATGCCCAGGATGGAGATATCTGTTTTTGAGGGTGACAACCCCTGCTGGTGGGTGCGGAAATGCGAAAGAATGTTTGGTTGGTATGACATACCCAGAGGGTAGGAGAGTTGCCTTAGCGACAACCTATTTCGATGATGTCGTGGATGCATGGTATCAAGGTTGGGTCAGTGTGAGGGGTCACCCTACGTGGGGAGAATTCACCAAGAAGCTATGCGAGAGGTTTGGAGAACGGAGCATGACTGATATTGTTGAAGAATTTAACAAACTTAGGCAGGTGGGTGAGTTGAAAACCTACCTGAGAAGATTTGAAGAACTACGGTCTCTCATGAGTAGTCAAGACCCTCACCTCTCGGAAGCATACTTTGTATCGAGCTTCTTGAGTGGACTCAGGGACGATTTAAGGCCAATGGTTAAGATGATCTGACCCCGGACGGTGGAACAAGCAATGGACTGTGCTAGGCTACAAGAGATGGTAGTCAAAGCATTGATGAAAAAACAGAGGCAACAAACTAAAACGATGGCAGCAGGGTCCTTCCACCAAGGCTTGAAAGGAGGAGGCCACGAATGGACCGGAGGCAATGCTGGAACTAGACCCCCAACGATGCCCCAGGCCAGTGTTAGGTATAATGACCAGCGGAGACCACCCGGCCTGTGCTTTAGGTGCGGGGACAAGTATTTCCCAGGGCATCAATGTAAGCGCCAACTTCTTCTTCTAGAGGGCAATCCAGAAACTCTGGAAGAAGGGGAGGGAAATAGAAGTGAAGAAGATGAGGAGCCTGGGAATGAGAGTAATGGGGAGATATCACTCCATGCCCTGAGGGGAGTAACAGACAACAAGATAATCAAGGTGGAAGGAAGAGTGAAGGACAAGGGCTTGCTGGTCTTAATAGATAGCGGAAGCACCCATAGCTTCTTAGATGGGGAAATTGCTAGAAAGTTGAAGTGCCATCTCTCTAATACCTAGCCCCTTAGTGTGACAGTAGCAGATGGGGGCAAGATGCTGAGCAATTCAGCTTGCTATGTGTTTAAGTGGGAGATGCAAGGAGAAGGGTTTGAAGTTGACCTAAGGCTGTTGCAACTGGGGGGCTGTGACATGGTGCTTGGGGTGGATTGGATGAAAGGGTTGAGCCCCATAAGTTTTGACTTCAACAGGATGGAAGTCTCCTTTGATAAGGATGGTAAGAGGATGACATTAAAAGGAGGAAGGGAGACTGGTACATGCAAGCTAATAACAGGGAAGAGGCTGCATAAGGCATTCAAAAATAACTGGAACAAGCTGGCCCAATTATTCTCTGTGGTAGCTGCGGGCGAAGGATGGGAAAAGCTAACAACGGGGGAACTGAATGTGGTGACCTGCAATCCGCAAGGGAAGCTTGATCAGGTACACTCACAGCACCTTATTGATGAACTGCTTCTTGAATTTGGGGACCTATTTGCTGAGCCTAACACCCTACCCCCTTCCCGCAACCTGGACCATTCCATCCATCTCAAGCCAAATTCAGAACCCATAAACATCAGGGCCTATAGATATTCGCCAATCCAAAAATCAGAAATCAAAAAAATGGTTAGAGAAATGTTGAGCTAGTCCTTCATAAAGCCCAGTCATAGCCCATTCGCCTCACCGGTGCTCTTAGTTAAAAAAAAGGATGGGACCTAGCGCTTTTGTGTGGATTATCGCCAATTAAACACCATCACCATAAAAGACAAGTTCCCAATACCCCTAATAGAGGATCTCTTAGATGAACTACACAATGCAACCATATTCTCCAAGCTGGATCTTCGATCCGGTTACCACCAGATCAAGATGAACCCTGAAGACACCCATAAGACTGCTTTTAGAACCCATCATGGGCACTTTGAATTCTTGGTGATGCCCTTTGGGCTCACCAATTCCCCAGCCACTTTTCAGTCTCTTTTGAACCAAATTTTTGAACCATATTTGAGGAAGTTTATACTAGTCTTCTTTGATGATATTATGGTGTATAGTCCTTCTCTTGACCAACATCTAAAGCACTTGAAAACTACCCTAGAGGTCCTCCAATCCAATCAGCTGTTCATCAAAAGGTCTAAGTGTTCTTTCGGCCAAAGCCAAGTTGAGTATTTGGGTCATTTGATCTCGGGTGAAGGGGTGAAAACAGATCCGGGGAAGATCGAAGCTATGCTCAACTGGCCCAAACCCACAACCCTTAAGGCATTAAGGGGATTCCTCGGTCTAACCGGGTATTACAGAAGGTTTGTGAAAGGTTATGGGGTGTTAAGTCGGCCACTAACTGAACTATTGAAGAAGGGAAATTTCAAGTGGGGAGAGGAGGCTGAAGAGGCTTTCCAAAAGCTCAAGGAAGCAATGGGGACAGTGCCCATTCTAGGGTTACCTGACTTCAACGAACCCTTTACACTAGAAACGGATGCTTGTGGTGTAGGCATTGGTGCAGTTCTCCTACAAAAGGTTAGACCGTTGGCATTTCTAAGCCAGGCCCTAAGCACAAGATAATTGGGGCTAAGTATCTATGAAAAGGAGTTCTTAGCAGTGCTGATGGCAGTGGAAAAATGGAGGCATTATTTAGAAGGCAACAAATTCATCTTTAAGATAGATCATGAGAGCCTCAAGTTCCTACTTCAGCAAAGATTACACACTCAACTTCAGAAAAAGGGGATGGCTAAGCTTATGGGTCTCGATTACTCTATACAGTACAGAAGGGACAAGGAAAATGTGGTGGCTGATGCCCTATCAAGGTGCCAAGAAGAGGGCAACACTTCAACAATTACTGCAGTAGTGCCAGCTTGGTGTCAAGAGGTGATTGATAGCTATATTGGGGATGAGCAGATGAAGAAGACGTTAGAAGAAGTGGTGGTATCGCCAGGAAGGGTTGACGGTTACACCTTAACAGAGGGGCTGTTGAGATACAAGGGGAGGATTGTCATAGGGAAGGGAGGAAACCTCAAACAGAAGATAATGCAAACTCTACATGAGTCACCAGTGGGTGGGCATTCTGGCATCCAGAATACCTACCTGAGGATTAAGCAGATATTCCATTGGCCTAACCTGAGGGGAGATGTCCAAAGGTTTGTGTTGGAGTGTGATACATGCAAAAGGTGTAAGCTAGAAAATGTGGCCTACCCGGGCCTCCTACAACCTCTGCCTATACCAGACAGAGCTTGGACGAGCGTGGCCATGGACTTCGTCGAAGGGATGCCTAAGTCTAAAGGAAAAGATAGTGTGATGGTGGTGGTGGACCGATTTACTAAATTTGCTCAGTTTATTGGGTTAGCTCACCCCCACACGGCCAAGGAAGTGGCCAGACTATTCATTGACAGGGTGGTGTCCCAGTATGGAGTACCAGGAAACATTATATCAGATCGTGACAAGATCTTCACCAGCCAATTTTGGCAAGAGCTCATGGGGTCCATGGAAATCCGACTCAACATGTCAACAGCCTACCATCCACAAACGGATGGGCAGACTGAACGAGTGAATCAAGTACTAGAAACCTACTTGAGATGCATGTGTATCATGCAGCCAAAGCACTGGCATAAGTGGCTTCCCCTAGCCCAATGGTGGTATAATTCCACCTATCACTCAGCCTTAAAGATGTCTCCCTATGAAGCATTGTATGGGTGTAAACCCCCTCTGCTGCCAGTGGTAAGAGGGCCCTCTATGGAATTATCAGTGGAAGACTACTTGCAACAGAGGAAGGAAATGGTGCAGCAACTAAAACAAGAGTTAGCCTCTACCAGGAACCGGATGAAACAATTCGCGGATCGGAAGAGAAGCGACCAAGAGTTTGAGGTGGGTGAGCAAGTATACTTGCGGCTAAGGTATCAGGATTTGAAGTCCATCAGCCAACAGCCCGTCACTAAATTAAGTCCTAAGTACTTTAGCCCGTTCACTATCACAGAAAAGATAGGCAAAGTGGCCTATAAACTCCAGCTACCAGAAGGTACCCACATACACCCAATTTTTCATGTATCTCTCCCTAAGAAATCCACCGGAATCGAACAAGTCAACTCAGCATTACCAGCACTACCTAAGGAGAAAGAGGGGGATGATCAGAAGGAGCCCGAGGCTATCATGGATAAAAGAGCGATTTACAATCAAGGGGTTCCTCTCATTCAAGTTTTGGTGAAATGGGGACAGGAGAACATTCACAATAACACCTGGGAATACCTCCCAAGCTTACTACAACGTTTTCCGAGAGCTGCGAGCCTCCTCAGCGTTTCTTGAGGGCAAGAAACGTCTCAAGGGGGGAAAGTTGTCACGAACCAGCTGCAAGTGATTTTAAATTTTTGCTTTTAGCCTAGCTAATTTTCTGTTTCATTGTAATCCCTATTTCCGTTAGCATACTACTGCTACAGCTAGCATTCAGTTAGATGTCAGGTCACGCGTAAAGCCTGAGGAAAAAGACAAAAGAATTGGTTGTAACCGCTTGCATGGGCGAGATTCTCCCCTCCGAGCGAGTATATTAACCCCTCCACTGATGGAGAGAGGTCATCAAATGATTAAGAACTTTTCTCTCAATTCTCTCTCGTTCTCTATACTCATCCCCGCCTCCCTCATTCGCTCTTCTATTCCCTCTTCTCCTCTCTTGTTTCCTCTGACCATCCTTGTATCACACTGATTCAAAGATTCTTCCTTTGTCTACCGTGACAGCAGCTTCCTCCTTGTAATCATCTTACAAGCCCCCATCTCCCTACTGCCAATGAGGGTAAGCTTCTTCCCACCTTTCTCAAAGGTCACTTCCATTTGGTTAAAGTCAAAGTTAATAGGGATAACTTGTTTCATTCAATCCACCCCCAACACCATGTCGCAACCCCCTAGCTTAAGTAGTATTAGATCAGCCTCAAATTACTCCCCTTGCATCTCCTAACAAAAACCTGTGCAAGCTGATTTGCTTAGCACTTTGTTGCTGTTGGCAACAGTAACTAATAAGGGTTGGGTTTCGGTAAGCCTACAATAGAGTTTCTTAGCAGTGCTCTCACCCAAGAAACTGTGGGTACTCCTACTATCGATTAGAATCATCAAATTGCCCTCCTACACCTTACCTTCAACCTTGATGATTTTGTTGTTAGTTAATCCCTTGAGAGCATGCAACGAAATCTCCCCGTTATCTTCCCCTTCTAACTCCTTTACTTCCATTATTTCCTCTACTTCTTCCATTATTCCATCTTCTCCTTCCAACAAGAGTAATTGCCTCTTGCATTGATACCTTGGATAATACCGATCACTACATTTAAAACACAACACAACCTGTTTTTTTTTTGCTCTATAAAATTCCCACTCTGACTTGCTAAGTGACTACTAAGTGCAGCCGCTGTCATCCCTCTCTACCTCGGTTTACCCTTACCAATTCCTTACCATACCCCTTCACCATCGGTACTGCAAGCCCCATATTGGCTCCCTTACTTTGTTGTCTTTGCTTCTTCATGATAGCTTCTATTATAATCTCTTGCAACCTAGCATTCTTTACTGCTTGCTCCATTATTTCTGGGTGGAGCATCTTGACCATAGGCCAGAGTTCCTCATTCAACCCACTCATGAAGTTAGAGACAAAATAGGCTTCAAAGAGCAAACTCCTCAAACTGGGCTCGATAAGCCTATACCCCTCATTCTTGTCGCAATTTATTGAATTCTTCCACCACATCTTTCCTATTTTTGTCTCCAAATCTATCACACAATTTATGAGCTAACTTCTCCCAAGGACACACTCTACCCTAGTTTGCGACCACCCTTGATACTGGGCATCCCTCGCATAATTAAGGTATGCGGCTGCCAATGCTACTCTACACCCCTCTAGTATGTTATACTAGCCAAACATTCGCTCACATTTCCTCACCCACTATCTGGGATTACTCCCATCAAACAGGGGAATATCTGTAAGACCCAGATTTTCATGAGGTGGCCATGTAATTTAAACAAGTTTAGAATACCGAAAAATTGGCTTGATAATAGTTATAAGTATTGAATCGACTGCAGGGAATGCCTCAGAACATAATTGTCTAAGGAAAATGATATGGTCTCGATGAGTGTTCCGAGATAGGATTTATGGTATTAAAAGAAATTAGAATTGAGTCGGTTTTCGGTACAGCTAAATTTCAGCTATGATTTAGGTTGAAAAATCAAATCATCGTAGGGGACTCCCGGGAAGTCAATGGAACCCTTAGGGGGCTCCGGTTTCGCGTAAGGATCAACCCTAAAGAGGTTTAAAGACGAAACAAGGGCCCGGTGATGACATTAGGCTGAAATCAGTCTTTATCGAGTATTAAGTTCGAGAAATCGATGTTTTGAGCGGCTTGATGATAAATAATTATGGCGTTAGAGGGTCGTAGTGCAATTAATAAAACCCTCAAGTAAAATTAATGAGAAGTGGAGAGATTAATTGTGAAATATATATTATTATATATATATGTAGAGGCATGCGGAAGTTAAGAGACAAATTGGCTCTACCTTTGAGAGCAATTGGCGCCGAAAGACTTTGCAGAGATCGAGAGTTTGGCCAAGGCTCTTGGGGCGGTGAGTTCTCTATAAATAGAGAAAGAAATGGGAGCAAAATGCAGAAGAGAAATGGAAGGAAGATTGGCCGAGTTGCAGAGAGAGAGAGCGCTCGTGAGAGCTAGGGCCGAAAGCTTGGGCGAGCTAATGCGAGAGAGATCAGAGAGGAGTGTGCTAATAGCTGGAAGAGAGAGAGGAGATGGCTCGCTGGTGCTCGTTGCAGCCGCAAGCAGCCATAGCCGCAAGTTCAAGAGGAGCAGGGGCGGCCAACAAGCTTCTAGCAACGAGCGGAGCAGCAAGCGTGTGGTAGCCCGAGGCTACGTTCAGTGACGGCCAGAGGTGCTGGAGCAACCGATTGCAGCGGCCATGGCCGCGGGCAACAAGTAGCCATGAGTGGCTGCAGGTTCGGCAGCTGCCGCGATGGAGGCTGGCGAGGTCGGGGGTGGTAGGTGCAACGGTTGGCGAGACCGTGGTGGCCGACGAGAGCTCGAAGGAGGGCCGACGGAGTTGGGCCGTGCACGCGCATGACAGTGCGCGTTGTAGGAGCTGGAGGTAGAAGATGAAGTGAAGAAGAAAAAGAAAAATAGAAAAGAAAAGAAAGGAAAAGAAAGAAAATAGGAAAAAGATGAAGAAAAATAGGGAAAAATAAGGAAATACTCCCGAAAATTTATAGAAAATTCTAGGAATCAATTTGGGGGTAGAAGAACATGTTCGAGGCCAAGAAATTTATTGGGCGCACGTTTTGAGGTTAAGATATGTATACCGAGAAAGCTTGAGAGACTAAGTCAAGGTGAGTAAAATTTCTTAAAAAATTTTAGAAATTCATGAATATTATTTTATGAATTGTTATAGTGAAATATTTGAGAAACATTTGAGAAATATTTAGTTTGAATTTATTGAGGAAGAATAGGAAGGAATAGAGAGAAAAATAAAGAAAAGGTAAGAAATTATGAAAAATAAGATTTTAATGTTTATTTAAATGACTATGATGATTAGGATGCTTTGGGGCTTAAGTTGAAGTGACTTGTGCGAATTTTGAGGTTGGCACGTAAATCGAGACGATGCACGTATTTCGAGACAAAGCACGAATATCGGGGTAGCTTGATAAGCTTGAGAAGGTAAGTGGTTCGACCCCAAAAACCTGATTTTATGTAAATGTTTTCATCATGTTGTCATGTCTTGATGTGAACATATCATGTAGATTGCGTTTACATGTATTGATGACAAAGTAAATGGACGATCATACGTTACATGGGTTTGGGATTAGATACTGTCGTCGTTGCTTTGTCAAGGGTGCACCCATACACCTCGGTCTGGCAGGGAGACTGTAAAAATGACGAGTAATCTTAAGGTGCGGTTGATGCAAACATGAGAGTTACGATGTTATGTGCATTAAATGTTTTGTTCCCTTATTTAGATGATTCATCATCTAACTTGGGTTTTGCCCCTGGAATATTCAAATATTCCAGATGGAGATTATAGCAGGTACGAGGATGAATGAGGCATGAAATAGCACTTAGCGAAGTGCATGATGAATTGAATGTATGTTATGTAGCCCATGTATTTAAGTTCAACTACTTTGAATTCTTAACGTTTTGAGAAATGATGATGTAAGAACTGATTTATGATTAATGTTAAGATGTTAGGTTCAATTCTAACTTCTGCATTTGATGTTTATGATGATTCTCTTTCGAGATAGATGTATGAAAATTTTGGGATGGATAAGAACAATTATGTGGTTTAGTTGTAATTTTAAATAAAAAAAAATTATTATTTCAGAATTGTCTCAAGTTATAACACGCCCGAGAAAGTGGGGTGTTACAATATCGAATTTAGGCATAGGGAACGCCGGTTGATTGAATGCAACCGGTCCCTCCCACCTATGATCCACTTTAGTATCCTCTTCTCCTCTCGGGGCAACCTCTATTTCAGAGGGCCCGACATTCCCATTCCTCATGCCATGACTGGTTAGAACCAACTTTGCCCTTTCTCTCGGGGAAAAACCAGGTGTGTTAACATTACCATAAAATTCTGCAGTTGATTCCGAATTTTCTGATCCCATCCAATCTCCTCTCCAAGCTTCCTAGAGAGGTGTTAATCTTCCAAACCATCGCCATGATCGCTTCATGGTTGTGATTGGATCCAATCTCCAGCAATTCCACTCGAGATTGCAGATCAGTAACCGTCGAATGGAATTGCTACATCTGCGACTCCTGATTCTTCATTCGAGTCACTTCTGCCATCGCTTCGCCTACTAAATTCCTTTGGCCCGAACCTTGCTCTGATACCAAATTGTCAGATCTTGAAGGATCTGACAGTAACTCTTGAGAATTCGTGAAGAATTCTAGAGAATTAAGGGAGAATTAGTAGAGTTCAGAGAAAGAGAGAATTGAGAGGGGGAGAGAGAGAAATGAGGGAGAATTCTAGAGTGAATTTCAATTCAAATTTTAGCATGCCTCATTACAAGTAACCGGGTCCTTTATATAAGGGATCTTGTAACCATAGCTCTCACCAAAAAGAAGCTTTATTTATAGTTGTACCCCCTTCTAGAAATAACTACCTAACTCTCTAACCGTTATGCGTGAAGGCCATGCCACTTGCATGGTACATTCCCCCTCTAGGTACTTATATCGTGACAATCTAAGGAGGGAATCTTTGTCAACCAACATAAATATGTCTTGGATTTACCCAATGGAATAGGAATGTTTAGGTGTAAGATATCTGAAACTTCCATCGAACCTAACTTGAAGTTGCAACTTGTTGAGGCAAAAGATGTGGTAGAAAGGGAGAAATACCAAAGACTTGTGGGCAAACTCATCTATTTATTTCACTCGACCTAATATAGCATTTGCAGTAAGTGTAGTAAGCCAATTTATGCATTCACCAGGTTCATAACACTTTGAAGTTACGTACAGAATTCTAAGGTACCTAAAGGGAACGCCTGAAAAAGGTTTACTCTTCAAAAAACGAGGCATCTTCACATAGAGGCTTATACAGATGCAAACTAGGCAGACAATGTTACTGATAGAAGATCTATGTTGGGCTATTGCACCTTCATGGGTGGTAATCTTGTCACTTGAAGGAGTAAGAAACAAAACGTGGTGGACAAAAATAGTGTTAAAGTTGAATTTCATTCAATAGCCCATGGCATTTGTGAGGTTATGTGGATAAAGAGGTTACTAGAAGACTTAAAAGGTCTCCACTTCCTTACCAGCTAAGATTTATTGTGATAATAAAGTTGTGATTTCCATTGCCCACAATCTGGTACTCCATGACATGACTAAGCATCTAAAGGTGGATAAACACTTTATTAAAGAGAAAATTGACAATGGGATAATCTGTATGGTTTACATTCCAATAATTGATCCATTCACTGACGTTCTTACAAAGGGGTTACATAAAAATTAGTTTGAAAAATTAGTAATCAAGCTTGCCATGGAAGATATCTTCAAGCCAACTTGAGGGGGAATGGGGAAATGGAAAGGGGCTAATTTCCCTCTTTGACGAATGGGAATTATCTTCATTTTGTGTAATTGATGCCCCAAATCACTTCCTTGATTGATAGAGTATATTGTAGGAATATTATGTATATTCTTCTTTCTTTTTTTTTTTGTTCTTTCCTATTATGTTGTACTCTTCCTCTATAAGAAAAAAGAGGAATTAGTGTCTTTGATATACAGAAAATAGAGAACTTTATTTCTCCATCTCCTTTAGTTTATAGATAGAGAGAATGATTCTCCTTGAAAAGTCTTTAGGAAGGATTTTAGCTTACTGATTTCTTCTGCATTTAATTCTCCCAGATCATAAGAGACAGTAGAGTCAGTTTTTTAGCTGGTTCCTCTTATTCTTTAGTTGTAAGATACACCTTTGCTTGACTCTTAGGCTGCATATTTTTAAATCCTCCCATTTTATTCAAAACAACCTCTTTTCCATGCAATTTAAAGCATGTCTCCCTCGTATGCTTTTGCTTTGGCTTCTTACAATAGGAACACCATAAGCTATTGTGTTTGTTTCTAGATAGATGATAGGAGATCAATGCAAGCTTTGAAGATTTATCGGCTGGATTTATTTTAGGCAATTAGAGTTTAATTTCTCAAAGTGTAATTGTTGTATCTTTTGGGGTATAACTGTAATATCCCATATTTGATTAGTTATATGGGGGTCCTGCCTCTTCTATAAATAAGGGGGTTAGGCGGCAGTATAGAGAGATCCAATATCCTTTTAAGCTCTTGGTTGCTATTGTGAGTACATGTTCTAGAGAAAGTAAGGCTTGTGTATGAGTTCTTGGGCTTTCTTGGAGTGAATGAGGGATTGTACTTGAGCGATAAGATTGTCTGAGAGCTTGGGTTTTGTATTAATCAATTTCTACTAAATAAAGGCTGCTCAATGGAGGGTGTTGGATTGCTGGATGTAGAGCCAATTCAATTAGCTTGAACTAGGATAAAAGGCTGTGTCTCATGTGGTTTGATGTTTTTTTCTTGTTCTGTTTGTGCTTCTATTTCTGTTCTTTATTATTTGGTGTGTTGTTGTTTGTTGGCCGGTGAGTTGAGAGTGTGTTGAGTAGTGTTTGATTGGTTTCTAGGGTGTGTTTAAAGGCTGCTAGTGCTCCCAATTTATAACATAAGCCCTTCTTGTTCTGCTTAGAGGAGAACGTATCTCTACCTTGCTGTGATTTAGTCCATGCCCCCTCCACCTTATTAGATACCATAGCTGACCCTTCCAGGCTTCCCATCTATGTTCCTCACTATGGACTATGAAATACACCTTATTCAAAGTTGACATTTTTCTCCCTCCTAAGAATTTGTGCTCTTACCTGATCATACTCAGGATTAAGCCCAGTCAAGAATTCTATTATTCTATCTATTTCCATCATGGAGGTTAGAAAACAACATCTTTGCTACACACTATTTTAATGTGTTGATAATGGTCTAATTCAAGTCAAAAATCATTCATCCTATTGTAATAATCAGTTACTGACAAAAACCCTTGTTTTGTGCTATTGATTTTTGTTTTTATTTGATAGACAATTGATGCATCTTGCACCTTAGAATAAGTTTTCTTAACTGTCTCCCAAATGTCCTTAGTTGTAGATAATAACATATAGTTCATGCTTATCTCGGGTAGCATTGAACTCGAAAGCCATGACATCAGCATTGAATCTTCTACATCCCAAGCAACAAATACAGGATCTGAGGCCTTAGGTACTGGACCACTAAGGTGAGCAATCTTCCCTCGACCTTTCAAAAACATTCTCATCAATTGAGACTATTGAAGGTAATTTCCACCATCTAGGCAGTATGAATGGTGCATTCTTGGCAGCTCACCAGCAGGGGTACCACTGTTTGGTTGTTCGATTGGCATAGTTTCTCTCTTTGAGATGGGAGAAGCTATTTCAGAAATTTCGAACATTATGTGGGACTACAACAAAAATAGGGGGGGGGGGGGGAACAGAGAATAATTGTGGCAATGAAGGCTCACAACAAATAAATCGAGAGAATAGGTAATGGTTCTGATACTATGTAGAAAAATAGATCAAAAGATGTAGAAGGAACAGAAAATGCCATATTTCTCACTATTGGACAAAATGTTACAACCCCTATTAATGGAGAAGAAGAATACAACATAGGAAAGATAAACAATAAGGAAAGGTAGGCTATACACTATACAAATGTCAAAGATACAGAAAACTAGAATAGGAAGTATCTAAATCTGAATAATTTCTTTCTAAACATTGTAGATAAGATCTGTGCAAAATTTGGAAGACATTATAATCCAATCCTCTTCATATTCTCATGAATCAATCAACACAGACTCTGATACCAAAATGTCACACCCTCAAGTTGAGGGTTGGGCAATTTGGGAATTTTGGTAGAATTCAAGAAGAAAGAATGGAAGTTGAGGAAGGAACAAATAGAACGAGAGAGAGAAGAAACAAGAGGGAGAGATTCAAGAGAGAAAAGAGAATGAGGAGAATTCTGTTATTGCCAAAAGCTGATCCTGATTCTCTACAACAACCTTCTTAAAGGCCACTCCTTTCAGTTTGATAGTTAACAGTCAGCTGAAGGAGTTGTAACCGTTTCCAACAATTCAACTGTCTACAACCGCCTATCACCTCTTAACTTCCTCTTTGTTACAATTGGTTACAAGATTTCCCCCCAAAATGTCTAGTGAACCCCTGGGTCATAACAGTCTTTTGTTTTCTTGGAGGCAAAGCTACCCGTGGTTTTTGGCTATGGACAATTTGGGCTTAGTTTCCTTTTTCTGTTTTGTGCTATATAAGGTGACAAATCAATAAGGAGTTGTCGCTAAGGTTTTGAGCATTCTGTTTGTTTTTCAAAGTGGTATATTTTATCTACTAAATATTCTTGGTTGGACTCCTTTTCTATTTGTTCTCTTTTGTATTGTTAATGAATGATCTCTTGATTTCTGGTTTTGGGTAGCACAAACTTCTGGTTGTTTATTGCTTAGCATAGGCCTTTTTTTCTTTGACCATGTGCATAGGCATTATTTGATATGTACAGAATTGTTTATTAAAAAAAAAAGCACTGTAAAATGGCTTACTGCGTTGATAAAGCATTTAATATAGCTTCTAGTTTAAGTGAACTTAATTCCTTTCTATTTTATCATATGGCTGAATATTTGAAACTTGTCATATAGTACATGTTCACTTGTGATAGATTACCCAAACATAGAGCGCCACCACACCCCCCCCCCCCAAAAAAAAAAAAAAAAAAAAATAAATAAATAAATAAATAATAAAATAAAATAAAAAATAAATTCTTGGCTTACAATAGCAGTGCATGTCTGAATATGAAGTGTGCTGTGCATTACATGATTTTGACAATTATGGAGTCATTTTTATTCCCTTTTTGCTTGAATGAGTAAAAGATTATAGTTATGCCATCATCAGCCTTCATTTAGTTTCTTACTGTAATCAGCTAACCTTTTTTGTGATTATTTCTCTCATCCACAGAACCTGATTCTTTGACTGACTTGTTTTCAATACAAATGTCACTGTGTAGGTTCTTGAATTATTGAAGACTATGGTTGTTAGAGAACCACAACTGCTTGATGCTTGCTCCAACAAAAATTACCCAACGGGGCTTTTGCAACTGAATGCAATGCGCCTGTCAGATATATTATCAGATGACTCAAACTTTCGATCATTTATCACTATATACTTTGTAAGCCTTTTGCCAGTTCATCTATCTTGTTGTCAGTCTCTATGCATGCTTGGCATAATTCCCTTTTTCTAGCTTCTTTTATGTTACTGTAGTTCTATGCAAGGATGCCTTCGTTGTCATAGAGCCATGGCAAATGCAAATTCACTAGAGAATCAATTCAATTATGGCATTACTTGTTAAAAGTTGTGCCAGGATTATGAGATTTTATTACATCTTTTATTAATGGTTAATATGTATGCATTATACAGTCTGCACAATAGTGGGGTTTCTGATGAGTACTTGTGTATCTCTTCAGACAGAAGTTCTGGCTGCAATATTTTCACTCCCACATCAAGAATTCTTGTCTAGATGGTGTGCATCAGACCTTCCAATTTGGGAAGAAGATGCTACTCTTGAGTATGACTCATTTATGGCAGCTGGATGTACTTTAGATTTAATTTCAACGTCTGATTTGAGTGTAATGAATACTGGATCCAACTTCACTCCTAGTAACATGCCAAGGGCTTCCTATGCACATCAGAGAGCGTCATTGTTGGTCAAAATAATGGCAAATCTCCATTGTTTTGTTCCGGAAATCTGTAAAGGTCAGTGCTTTTATCAACACATTTTCAATGTAAATAACAGCTATCTTCAGTTTCATATTAAAGTTTTATTGATTATTAAGCATAATATGGTGTCAATCCACAGAGGAGGAGGATTTATTCCTTAACAAGTTTCTTGAGTGCTTACGAGCTGAGCTACCTAAGTTATCAGCTTGTGATTCTGAGAAAGCTGGCACTGTTAGCAAGAACTTACGTAAATCTCAGTATCTTGTGTTCATTGTTCAAAATTAATATTGTTATTTAATTTTTATTTTTTGCATCCCTGATAACTGACTCGGATGTGTAGGTTCCTTGTTGAGTCATGCGGAGTCTCTGACTCCTCCTTTTCTAAATGAGGATGATGTACATCTTTTAAGGTGATTCAAAGCTAAATTTTGCAATCATCCATCTCTTCTGTTTATGTTTGGATATTTTATTTTGAGCTGCTTGACAATGTCATGATGATTTCTGGTCTGGCCTTCTGATGATTGACCAAGCTTTTGTTGCACACCATGATACAAACTGCCTAAACCATTATGTTTACTTTCTTGTCACAGCTCCATATTCTAATTATCATACTCTGTAAGTGTCTAATAGTGTGTTGATGTAAAGGGCCAGCAATATACAACTTGAGATCTCTTTTTTTACATGGGAAGTTCGCTTGAAGTAGAAATCATTTCCAAACTCACTTCAGTGTAGATGTCTCTCATTTGACTTATTGCTGTTTAAGTCATTCTACATTATCATATGAGTAGAATGGATTGAAGGATGAAGATTGTTTTTGTCAGACTCCGGTTCTGACAAGGGGAATTCTTCTTTGGATGGAGAAGAATTATGGAGATTTAGGAAGGGAATTGAGAGTGAGGGAGAGAATGAGAGAAGAATTGAGAGAGAAAAGAGAGAAGGTAAGCAGGAAAGTGAATTCAACTTGTATTCATTGATGATCTTCCTTTGAGCGGGAATTGAGAGAGAAAAGAGAGAAGGTAAGCAGGAAAGTGAATTCAACTTGCATTCATTGATGATCTTCCTTTGAGCGGGATCAGATTTATATACTGATCCTCTGCTGGTAATCGGCGCTCAAATTCAAAATAAGCATACTCGCCGACTACTAGTTTCTTACAGTAAGGTCGCTGCAACTTATGCAACAGCAACATACAATTATACCCCCCTTACCCTTATACTTGTGGGCACATGACAGTTTAACTCTTCTATCAGCTATGATTTAGAAGTTTCCAGAGAATGTATTTGAGGGAGCTCTGTGAACTACTATTACTCTGTGTTATATATAATTTCATGGGAAAATTTAGTTGAGGCACTTGCATGGTTCTACGTGACTGGGCAGTTGTATTTTTCCTTAATGTTTTGAATTTTATTCCCTAAAATGATTGATAAGTAAGGGATAAGTAAGGCCCTTAGGATGTCAAATTCAAGTCTTCATGGCACTTGAGCCTCAACAGCTTTTACAGTGTTAACATCTGCTTCTGGCTCTCTGCATACAGCTTTTAGCAATTATTAAAGAATCTTTTACAAGGAGTTAATTATCTACCATAATATTCGTGGTGTATAATCAATGTCTTATATGTCTAAGCTATTAGCCAGTATTTTTTTGGGTAACTTGTCTTTCACTTGTCATGCACTTGATTTGTTGGTTCTGTTACAGATGTATTCAGTTTGTCTTGGACATTGTTCTGGCATAGTTAACATAGAGATGAGCCTTAAAGAAATTCTTAAAATTTCTGATACAGGGTGTTTATTATGCGATTAGAATCGCTGGTCAGTCCAGCTGAATTTGAAGTTAATCAAGTTCAGGTAAATCTTTCATCTTTGATATATTGTTAACTTATTTTACTTTGTGGAATGTGTTTTCACTTCTACTTATTAATAGTCATGCTGAAATTGTCATTTTCTGCCAACTCAATGTGATCAAAATGTGCTGCCCGAGGAAATTAGGAAAGCAAATTTGAGGGATCGATATGTGGGGATAAGTTATCAAAACTCAGTATCAGTGAACATCTTCAGGTGAATCTGGAATTTCACTTTGTTTTACTTTAATAAAATTATCTAACTGGATATCACTAAAATTTTAGTCAAGTAAACTTTACTGGAAGGTTCATTACTATGTTTACAAGGGTCAAGTAACTTACGACAGGACCTATTGGTGGTTGCAAAATTTGAACTTAGGTGACTTGTATTTGGGACCAAAGGATGTATTTTTGTCATAAAATTAAAGCAGAATTGATCTTCAATGTTAAAATATGTATAAAATCTGTGAATTCTCAAATTGGCTGTCTAGTCTCTGCCAGTCTGCTGATCTTCAATGTTTTCTTTTCCTTTCTTTCTCCTGTTTTCTCATGGTGTTAGATTTTTTCTCTCTGTTTTTTTTTTTTGGTGGTATAAGTCATCTGAAAAGTTGTGTTTGATTCCCTTTAAGGAGGCTCAAAGTGCTGGTCGATGCTCTTCGCCCCTTTTAGATAAAGTTGGTCCTGATCGTACCAACAGAAGTGGGAACCTGAAAGAGGGCATGTCAGAGAACTCGGCTTTCCAGGAAGAGGACCAATACTATGTCAGGAGCAACTGCATAGATCAAACTGTTGTGAAACCAGATAAGGGGGAAGAGAAAGCCAAATCTGGCAGGGACACTGCAAATTTAAGGGAGACTGAGAGGGATAATCAGAATGTTGAAACAAGTGGCTCAGATTCAAGCTCTACTCGAGGAAAGAATGTTGTTAATCAAAGGCAAAATGTTGAGTTTCAAGAGTCGAGTGAGCAAATCAAAGAAAGTGGGTTTGGAGGACTTAGAGAGGAGGAGAAGGTTGAAAATATTCAATTTGAAGAGAAGCAGAGAAGAAAAAGAAAGCGCACCATAATGAATGATAAACAGATTTCCCTGATTGAGAGGGCCCTCTCGGTTGAACCTGACATGCAACGCAATGCTGCTTCAATACTATTATGGGCAGAAAATTTAAGTTCCCATGTATGTAATGAGCAAGTGTTCTCATTTTGAAGTTTGGTTCTATATTCTTTTGAACATAAGACAATTATGCTTCCTATGATGTGCCTATTTTCTTTTCCAGGGTTCAGAGGTTACTGCTTCTCAACTAAAAAATTGGTAATAAAGCCTCACCTTTCATGTTAATACATGCTGTAGTTCTCCAACTTTTTCTTCTGCTAATTTATTTGCTGGTGTATTAGTTCCTGAAAAGGCAAGGGAAAAATTAAGCGCCCAATTTAAAATTAACAGGTTGATTTTTCTTTTCTTTCTTTTCCCTCTCACCTGTCATCCTATTAATCATTGACAATAAAATGGAAAATCACCAATGATTTGACTGAAATGCTGTTCACTGGAGCACCCCCAATGCTTTAACTGAAATACTATTCACGCTTAAATTTTGTGGCTTCTATTTGTTTGGGTGGCGATGCACCTCATGACATCCCAAATACCTTTTTATTGCTTCCATGACTGAGCTCACCAAACCAAATGCGTGGGATGATTTTTATATTGTAGCAACACAGCCTTGACCCTGGCTTCAGTTCTGGTCATTTCACTTCTGGAGAATCTTCATTGAATTGTGAAATGAGCTGAGTCCAAACTGCTCTTGTATGGCCTTGTCTGCATTCTTGCTATTGTGGACCTCCATCCAGTGTGATTGCAGACCTTTGTTTTGAGAACCCTTTCTTTTTGTTGCCCAACAATCACAAAGTCTTGGTTGCAAGACTTCCTACTGGAATGTAATACTCGGAAGTCATTGGGAGTGTTCTTGCATCTACTTTTATTCCTTCACACCTCATGACAATTTTATCGTTAGAACCAGAGCTATTTTTTTAATTTTTTTGAACTCATAAGTGCAATTTAGACCCTCATCTTCTTGCCCTGGCCTTCAGTGGATTAGGCTACTACTGGTGAAGGAGTTTTTGTTTGTTTGGGGGTTGGCACCCTTCCTGTTTGGTTCTAAGAAGAGATTGGTTGGTCATCCCTTTGTTTGTGATATGGCACATTTGGTGGGAAAGGAATTCCGGGGCCTTCAAGGATGAGCGCCATTAAGTTCTTTTTATTAGGGGCTGTATTTTGTTATTTTTTTTGTTTTCTGTGTTGTAGTTCTGCTCAATTTTCCCTGTTATCATTTTCTTGATAAGGTTCTTGTGCACTCTTAGCTCTTTTTTAGCTGCTTGATGCTTTTTGTGTAGGCCCATCCCTTCTAACACTGTATCTTTTATCATTATCTATCCCAAAAAATATCCAGTTTCTGCTGGAGATTTAAGCCTGACATAAACTTCTGCATCGTGTTAAATGAGGTCATTGAAAAGGTATTGCCTGATGGTGCCTTGTTTGTTTGCTCTAAAAGTAGACTATTAGCATGACTGTAGATGTGATTTGGAACTGGGAAGGAATCTTTTTGGTCGATTTTAGGAAATGATTTTTCCTCCTCTCTCTATGAGCCAAAATGTTGGGCAATTAAGTATCAACATATACAGAATATGACATAACTTAGATAAAGATGCTGCAGTGGATGTGCAGCCATAAAAAAAGGACAAAATTAGGAATGAGAATATTTGTAATAAGGTTGGAGTATGCCTACTAAAGATAAGATGTATGAGACACAGTTAATAAGGTTTGGATGTGAAAAAACTATCAATAGATGTGCCCATGACGTGAGTAGATAGAATGAAAAAAATGTGTAGCAAAAGGACTAAAGGAATACCAAAGAGAACTTGATGGAAAAACCTTCGACATGACATGGAATATAATGGCTTTACAGAAGATATAACTGTGGATAGATATAGTTGATGAGTAAGAATCCATGTAATCCCATGCCATTTGGAAAACTCTTCAACACAACATGGAATATGATGGCTTTATAGAAGATATGACCATGATTAGAGATGATTGAAGAGTAAGAACCCATGTAGCCCACCCCGCCAGTTGGGAATAAGGCTTGTGATCATAATGAGGTGTAGCTTGTTATTTGGACATCTTAAGTAGGTTCCCACCATTACCTGCATTTTCTGACTACTCTATTCTCAGCGGAGACATCATCTTCTTTCATTCTAAATGGAACTGGTGTGGATTGATTTTTCCCAAATGGGTTTTTGGTAAATATTTTTGCTTTTTTGTTTTTGGCTTTTGATTTATGGAAAAGAGGTGCTGAGCCGTGTTTCTGCATCTGAAAAAAGTAATGTCATGAAGTACTATTGTCCCCAGTGAAGGATGTGTAGTGAACCTCACAGCACAATTTCAAGGCGAAAACAACCCAACCTTAGAGGATAGGCAATCTATAAGTAGAGAAATACTATCATGACCTGAAAAGTTAGGCACCAGCCAGTACACCATCTGCACATAGACATGACCTAACGAAGATATCCCACATCTAAGGGGATAGGGATTAGAAGAAACAAGTTACAGATTGTGCCCATTGTCATCTTTCATTAGCACAATACTCTTAACTTATGATCTGAAAGAGTAAGGATAGAAGAAAAGGAGAAGTTTTCACATCCCATTAAATTGAGAAGTTTACCATGCCATGCTACATATACTTGGGAGTTCCTGCTTCCATCTTTTTGCATATTTCTCTCTTATCTGTTTAGTTTTTGGGTTAGAAAAGCATTACTATTTGATCAATATTTTTGTTCTTTGCTAGTTTTCACAAATTATGGTGTAGGAGAACCTAGAGTTTTTAATTGTTATTGATCATACCTACCATTGTTGCCTTTGCCACATTGCTGAATGTCAGACTGTTTCCTCTCATCCTCTTGTCAGACTATGAATTGTGTTTGGAAGGTGCTGTAAATATATGCATAATTGTAATGTGTAGAACCATTGAAAAGTTGTTGGTTGGCAACATTGTTAATTCCATATTTTATCTCATCATAATTTGAGATTTTACTATAAGCTGCTTCTGTGAGGGCTATTGGTTTATCTTAATATTTATTTAGGCATTAAGATTTTCCTTTTCCTGTTCTCTTGCTCTCTGACAGGCTGAATAATCGAAAAGCCAGGCTAGCCCGAGCAGCTAAGGATGCTCGTGTGCCATCTGAAGAAAACAATGCTTTTCCTGACAAACAGGGGGGCTCGGGAATTGCTTCTCACTATGACTCGGCTGAGAGCCCTGCTGAGGATGTTTACATGTCATCCAGTACAAGAGGGACTCACCCAAACAGAATTGGAGAAAGCCCTTCCAAGATTGGTAGTAGGGAAAAATCAGAGACCGGGCTTGCAGAAGTTGTTGACATTGCTTCTGCAGGATTTGTTCATTGCGCACCTGGTCAGCACGTTGTGCTAGTAGATGGTCAAGGAGCAGAAATTGGCAAGGGAAAGGTGCATCAGGTGCAAGGCAGATGGTTTGGGCGTAACTTGGAGGAATCAAATGCGTGTGTTGTGGATGTTATTGAGCTTAAGGCTGACAGATGGACGAGTCTTCCACACCCGTGTGAAGCCACGGGCACCTCATTTGACGAAGCTGAACAGAAACTTGGCTCAATGAGAGTGTTGTGGGATTCCAACAAACTTTTCATGCTGCCCCCTCGGTGAATGCATACCATCACATCTCTTTCTTAGAAGACTAAGGTAAGAGCTTTCCCCTACCTGCAGACGAGTCGCATATTTGATATTTCAACCAGAGTACAGGCCTTAGTTGTAAGGTTTTTTTTTTTTTTTTTTGAACTTTTCTCCTATTTTCACTTTTGGTACTAATATGTTATTTCCTCTCTTTCTTCAGCATTCTTTCCACCTCTGCTCCCTTTTCAAAATAGCTACTAAAATGATGTCAACAGACACGAGATTGAACATGCTGCTTGCCTTCTACTTTTTTTTTTTTTTTGTCATACATCAGATCAGTCTATAATCGCTCACTGATTTCTGCAGACTGAAGCTATGGCTGCGGGAGTGAGGAGGTCCACTGGGTTGAGCCTTTCTGGGAAAATTTCAAGAGCGTTTCCACCAAGCAAAACGGCCATTCTTCATTACTTGTAGCACATGATGATGGATAAGAGGCTCATTTCTAGCAGCAATGCTAGAAAATGAAAACTCGACTCGACTTGGCATCCCGACTGCTAATACATTTGGTGGAGTGAGGAGGAATCGCGTGGATCATGTATAGCAAAATTTTTATCCGAATTATATACTGTACTGCGTACCTCACCAGGGGCGACCTTCGGGTCTTCTATCTCTTTAAATGTATGCATTTGATGCTTATATATCTGTCACTCTTTTTTCTTTTGTTTGGAAAAGAATGGGGGCGGGGAAGGATTTTAGCAGAATTTACATCTCCAGTTTGGTTGATTGTGGGATTTGTTTCTATTACTTTTTAAGTGGAATCCAATTGTTGTAGTTTTGTTTTGTCGCAAGTGCCGGACTAAGCGCCGTCTCTTGGGTGTGCGCCATCGAAGAAAAGTCCTGTCACTGGGAATGATAATAAATTGGACATGCACCAGTTATCTTCTCATTTTCATCAAGCAACAGATCTATTTGACAACCAATCAATTGCAATGAATCAATTGCAGTACTTCCTGCGCTAAAACCATGTTGACAGCCAATCAATTGAAAGCTAAGCTGTTAAAGAAAAATGAAAGTTAGTTACTGAAGGTCCACCCAAACAACAGAAGAATTGCAACAACATGCCATTGTAAGCCAAAGCCCGAGGAGCCCTTCCAATTTAACATCTTCTCTGAACAAAATTCAATACAAATTTCTACTCCCAGGAAATTTGAGAGATAAAAAGTAATGAACAATACAATTGAAAGGAGACGTTGCTATGTGGGGTTATCACTTACGGCAGCGTGTTGATATCTTGGTGGTGGACACCCCAGGTGCAAGCGTCCACTCCCACTGACCATTCCTATGCATACGCAGCCCATTCCTATGTACACAAACAATCAAGGCATGGATCCTATGCTGCAATGAATATTCCTCAATATAAAATACAAATATAGTACCAAAAAAATTAATCAATTAAAGGTTAGGAAAAAAATTATATTTTGGGAAACATCAAAATGGATTTAAAAAGACTTTGTTTGTGTTTGTGTGTGTGTGCGTGCGTGCGCGTGTGCCGTGTCTTGCGCTTATAATTGAAGAAAGGGGGCCCTAACAAGGCACAAGCCAAGCTGGCCTAGATGAAAGGAAAAAGGGACTCCAAGAGACATCCAATTTACACAACATCCCAGCACAGACAACAAACAAGTTAAGCATAGGATTTAGCCATTCTACTGTTCAATGTTTTTCCTTTTATTTGGTAGCATCATTTGCAGACAAATCAGTTAATCTCTCTACTATACATTTGAACAGAGAATCTAAAAAACCTAGAATCTTTTTCTTTCCACAACAGAGGAATTAAGCCATTTATCAAACTAGATCATACCGCACCAGGGGAGTCCCTTCCTCCCCACAGCAAAAGCATGCCATCTGAGCGTGCACTGGCTGTTGCATGCCATAAGTAATGAAGAATAAGCAACATTTGGTGCTTAAGAATTGGGAAATTCGTAACGTTTCATTGAGAGGTAAAATACTAATCTAAGACACGAAAGAAGCCCCATTTCAGTACAAATAACAAATCAAGCAATGTAGGCTTGATAAAACTTACAAGCCTCAACAAATTGCAGTTACGGAACTGACGAAACTTGCACATAATTACTCAACTGCATGAAGTATGGCTCAACAAATACCACCAGAAGAAACGGGAAGTTGAAAGGGGATTATAATACAACAGCAGGAAATGGAAAACAGTGGAAAAGGCAGCTCTACGCAGTGCCAAGATAGTAAGAAGTTTGAAATCATACTAAAAGCCCTCTCCATAACTTGCAAGTTTTGCAGAGACACCAGCATATGGATAGGATGTTGACAATTAAGAAATGTTGCAGGGTAGCATCCAGAGATGCTACTTAACTTAGACACAAGCCGTCTGCCATAGACAGAAAACTGGACTTGGACAAAGAAATGACGAATGAGACTAGACAATGAAGGACAGGGTTTGCCATTGTCTCAAGATTGTATCTGAAAAGCAGCAATTAACTCCAAGAAAGGAAGAACGGAGAAAAACAAGAAGAAACAGACAATTTTTGGTTTTGTTTTTGTCAAGATTGCACCCTTAAAGCAGCAATTACTTGCAAAAAGAACAGGATTGTTGCGAAAAGAACACATTATTTTGGAAACCAGGTGGAGCCTATTTCAAATAACAACAGCATGATAATCATATTAATAAGACAGCTAATTTGACATATTTGGAGATTGATTTCTTCCCTCAATGATGCCCCAGAATAACACTCCAAACATGTTACTTTTAAAAATACCATAACAATAATGTGGCTTTGAAAATTATCTTATTTCAGAAAACAAGATTCACTTGGAATTCTATCTTCAACAATTCAGAACTGCATTTGTGAAAGAAGGTCAATAATGAATATAAAAGACAAGTTCTGAGATGATGACGAGACAAGAACTTCAGCAATCACCAAAGCATAGCTTACAATGTAGAAAAGCATTAAACTCACATTCTAGCATATGGTCTACCACCTTCTGGATTTAACCTCTGCCACACATATGGCTTCTGAGCATATCCAGGACCCTAGCATTTGACAACACTCTTTTACCTTCAAAAAAATATTAAATGTTATTTTGCATAATTTATTATGAAAAGGCACATATATGTATTTTTGGCAGCAGAATCTTGTGCAATCACTCAAGGCAGTGCGGATGGAAGTGAGAAAAGAGAAAGGCACAAGAGGTGAAATCAATCCGAACTGAGATAAACCTGTGCCAGCTTGAGCTTGGCTAGACATATCTTCCATAGCCTTTGAGTGATACGCTAGATTATTTTCAACATGTTCAAGCTCCACTCGGCTTCTGAATGAGTTGTTCATGCTTGGCTCGTTTGACTCAATCATGATATATGCCATGTTGAATTTCCAGGAGAAATTGGGGTAACTGCACTTGCATGTTTACTTCTTCAGAATAAGTGTCACATCAGTACTACAAAGCTAATTGCTTTAAAGTTGTAACTTACAAGGTTTAAGTTAATTTTTTTATCTGCATCACAAACTCAAAACAAGCATGAGGTAGCTCAAGTTAGTCTCATTCTCACAAGTGAGCTTGAGATCCATCTCAAGTTTGGATTCTTGGGTTATTGGGCAAGCTTGACTGAGCTCCTCCTAAATGAAGCTTGAATTGAGCTCAAACAATTATAGGAAAAGAAAGAATTGAGCTCAAACAACTGAACATGTCTTCCACTCCTAGGATTCTACAGGAAATAACCCTTTTTACATTATATTGTTTTTCAACTTTGAAATGTTCTTTTCTAAACGAACAAGTTCATGTATGCTTACTTCTCAGTCTTATTGCACGATCACTGTGATAGTTTTCCGTATTCGGGCCATCCAACCACTATTTTCCGGTCAAAGTTCACACCACCACCTTTTCTGCTAACAGATATGCTCTAGGAGCGAGATACTCAATCCTGTAGAATTGGCATTCAGTTGGTTCATAGTCTTAAAATAGTCTAAAAAGCTTGAGGAATCACTCATTCATGAGTTTGGTAGACTTTGCACCACGATTATTTGCAATGAATCCCATCTTAGCCCTTAATTTAATTGTCTCAGTCAACACTTGCACACCAAGGATGGATCAAAACATTTAGGACCTTAATGCATATGGTTTAGTCATCAGATGACTCTTAACAGTTGAATTACAGGTTCTGACTGCTGATCATCTATACATCCAAATAGCAAACATTGTTTCAGCAAGTTCATGGCAGAGAGTCATCAATGATGCCCGGAATCTAATTTTCCGCCCCCCACCCATTTGCCCAAGGGCTTAGCAGACTTGCCCTCACCATCGTTGCCAAAGACAGTGACAAGATGTCGTTGGGCAACCAAGCCAGCTTCATGACCATATACAGCAGCCCAGGAACCTGTCTTTGAACCACAACTCTGCAGTCAGGAATAGAGCCACCAAGTTAAGAGTTCTAGGAAAACCAATGGATGAAAACATTTCAACTCCAGCATTGTACTTGAATTTGTCATTAGTCCAGTCCAGTACATAGAGATCATCAGTTGAATGACCAGAAGGACCTATGCCGCCCTAGCAACAGAGCATCGGAAACAATCAACCGTGAATCCCGTGTTAAAAAACAAAAATGAAACACGAGAAGCTGTAAAGAAATCACCTGAAACACAACCATGGTGCCAACTGCAGCCGCAAGGTGTGGACCCGACCCGTTTCAAATCCAAACTCTTGAACCTGATTATTGAATAAAACGAGTCTGACAGACCCGTTAGATTAAGAGAATGCCCCAGACCGATTCCACTCACCACTCTCAATCTCTCTTTCTCTGAAATCGCAAAGACGGGCTAGGTTTTCCGGCCCCAGCGCCGACTATTTCTAACACTTCTCCTTCTGCGATCAACCCGACGCCTCCATCTTCGGGACTGCCGACGATATTCCTACTCTCCGTTTCTCCGCTCAGCCCGACGCCTCCATCTCCGGGACCGCCTACGATCTTCCTCCTCTCCGTTCGCTCAGCCCGACACCACCATCTCCGACACCGCGGACCATCTTCCTCCTCTCCGTTCTTCGCTCAGGTCGACGTCACCACCTCCGGCACCGCGAGCCTCCGCCGGCCACTTCACCGCTCTTCCAACTCCATTCTCCTTAGGTTTGAACCCTACCTCATTTGCTTGGTATATCTACACTCTGAAAACTTTTTTTTTTTTTTGTTCTTCTAAGATCTGTTCTTTATGATTTTGTTTTTTCTTTGATTAGGCCATTGGGGTTTGCTATCAAATATATATATAGTCATGTATGTATACTTCCTATGCTTTATGAGCTATGGCAATGATTTTTAAGATAATAACACACTGAAAGTAATAGAATACTTGTCCCATATTCATGTCAATGCAGAATATTTGTTTATCTGAAGATTTGCTCATCTGCAGAAAGTAATAGAATATTTGCTTATCTGATTAACACTTGATATGTTGTTGTTTATCACGTACCCTTGTTGGAACATAATTTACATACGAGAATCTTTGCAAATTTTCCATGAAATGGGCACGATCTGGAACTTGGAGTTCTTTGCCACGGCTGTAAGTTTCCTACATTAGTAAATAAAGTTAGAAACTGGGATGCTTCATCTATGACAGCTACTAAGACATTGTTAACCAAAAAAGAAAAGCAAGCTAAAACAAAACCAATATAACTAAATTGAACCAGGACAAGGAGACTACCAACAGAAGTTACCTGAATGGCAGGACCTTTCCTTAAGTCTTCTATCTCCTATGCAAG
This sequence comes from Diospyros kaki, assembly GCA_036245055.1. NCBI lineage: Eukaryota > Viridiplantae > Streptophyta > Magnoliopsida > Ericales > Ebenaceae > Diospyros > Diospyros kaki. The sequence continues at coordinate 38,174,831 of BSEG01000007.1, forward strand.
CACCTCCTTTGTTAAGTGTGGATCTTTCACAATTTGGAATACAAATCTACAAAATCTAAGCATCTATTGCTTATATTTCACCTCCTTGCATTGGGCATACAGAGATGCAGCTGCTCGTTCTAAATATTCCTGCTAACACAGGCTATTAGGTTTTGGCCTTGAAGACAAAATTAGGATTAGATCCATACTTTCCTTCTTAATCTTCTCATTGTCTTCTGCCTTCTTAATATTTTTCTGAGATGGGTTTTATCAGGAGTGTCTTTTGATTTTCTCCGTTTGGTTCCATCTGGGTTTTGCTTTTGGTTTACAAATTTTGGTTGAAGCATTCAAATGGGACAGTTTTGTTGCTTTCTCTTGGGTGCGTGGATGTTTTCTTTTTGGTGCACAGGCTATATAGTTGAATTTTTCCACATGCTCTATTGTGTGCTTGTTGCATTGTATTTCAAATTGTTTTCATTTTGTCACAAGGCAGTGAACTAATTTGTGCGTGTTTCATAATATAAAAGTTGCTTCTTTGCCCAATGGCCCTGTAAAAAAGGAAAAAAGACTTGGCATGAGGATGAAATGAAGATTCTGTTTGGTTTACTAGAACTCGGGATTGGAACATGTCTGGCCATGGATAGAGATGGCCAGAGCTCTGGAATTTATGTAGTTGATTCTACTCGGTGGAATTAAGGCTTGTAATTGTGTTGTTATATGTGTATGTGTGTGTGTGTGTGTCTGTTTATTTGAATATATATATACACACGCACACACTGTGCTAGGTAGAGAAGGGATTCTACCAATCCCTATATATATATATATAACCCTTTTCCCTTTTTCGTTTTCCTTCCCAGCCTTCCTCCTTCACTTGTCTCCTTCGCCCCTGTGCCTCTGGCCGCCGCTGCTTTGCCCGTCGCCTCTGGCCGCTGTAGCTTTGCCCATCTCCTCTGCCTGTCTCCGCCTGGCGCTGCTCCTCCGCCACGCCTGTGCCTCTGCTCGTCTCCTCCGCCCATCGCTGCTTCACCTGTCTCCTCTGTTTGTCTTTGCCCGTCGTTGCTCCTCAGTCCACACCCTTGCACGTTCGCTCCTCCACCCACCGCCCGCTTGTGCCCCGACTCCTCCGCCGGTGCCTTTGATTCAGGTATTTCTTTCTTTGTTCCCTTTTCTCTTATCTCTCACATCCTAAATAAAACCCCTTTTCCCGAAATTGTGAAAAATTCCTTCCGACCACGCCAATTCCTTCGCCAAGCTGCTTTATTTGCCACGCTCTCCTTTCTTGCATAGTCTCTGCCAAAATATTTTGTAATTTTTTTTGGTTTGATAATTTGTCAGTTAATAAGCGTATATGAAAATGAAATTATCAGTTGAATTAGGATGATTTTAGATTCTTGCCTTCTAGTTTAATTTATGAATTCAATTGGATTTGGTTGGTTTTTAATTTAACCTTTCATATACTGCTAGGAAGAGAAGGGATTCTATCAGGCGGCATAATCTTTTTTCATATATATATATATATATACACATATTCAAATGTAGATGTTTACTTTTCTTCAATCTGCTTTGAAGGTGTGAAGGAACAGTGATTTGTATTAATGTGTTAAGGAACAGTGATTTTCATATATATATATAAGTTTTTTTCTCAAGGAACATTGATTTGAAGGGTTACTTCATTGTATTTTTTCTCTTTTGTTGTTTTTTACTGGTCACTCTCGAAGCTAAGTTGTTTTTAGCTTTTCCTTCTTTTTTTTATGGTGTTTCATGTGTAGTTTGATTTGTATTAATGTGGTGAGTGATTTATATAAAATGTATTAATTTGAATCATTGACAAGTCTTGACATTTCTGGGAAAATTTCAAGAGGGCTTCCACCAAGCAAAGCAGCCATTCTTCATTACTTGTAGCACATGATGATGGATAAGAGGCTCATTTCTAGCAGCAATGCTAGAAAATGAAGACCCAACCCTACCTGGCATCCCAACTGCTATATAATAATATATTTAAACAAATTAAAAAAGATATGTAATTTCTGTAGTATACGCGGTCTAGGGCTGGGCTTTGTAATCCTAATCCCCCAACTCATAGGTGTGCAGGTTTTTTCTTGATTTCATCAATACTTCCCAGGCAAATGAAGATGGTTAGCTTATCAAAAATAACAAATCAAATAATAAAGACGATTAGATTAGATTAGATTAGGTAAAAATTATCATATAATGTTATGTAGTTTAAACCTCATTGGGCCATCCATTCATATACAATCATACTACTTACTTATACATCAAGAACTACACATTGGCCTACACACGCGCACAAATGACTAAAATATCTCACGCCTCACCTTACCGTCTCACGCCTCCTCTCTATCTTGGTTGAGAGATATTTTAGTCATGCGTCTCATCGCTTTGAGTAAGGGATAATTTTGTCATTTTAATTACATTGTGTGGGTCAGTGTAGCTTAAATAGTACAAATAGCATTTTCCATTTGTATTATTGTATACGCAATTCTATGCCAAAAAAAAAAGAAAATTGGGCCGACTAATGCTGCAGAGGCTCAAGTCCAAATGATTGTGGCCCATTTTTTCATAATCTGGTTAATTATAATTACTACCCTTTTATAGAAAAGATATATTTAGTTCGCGTGTTATATGTATAGTCCTATTGCCTCTCAGTCCCTCCGCTTCTCGGTTGGCTCAGAAAAACGGTACGTATAATCTCTATCCCTTGTTTCTTGTTTTTTTGTTATTATTCTTCTATCTTAGCAGTGAGAGAATATGGAGAAATACCCACTAAGATTGAAACCCCCATTTATTTGTGTTTTTGATAATGTCAAAAGTATAAGAACATAATTCGTAAATGTGGTGATTAGTGTAACCTCGGGTATGTTATAGAACTCAGTACTATATGGGGTTGCCTGCTTACATGTCCTCGAAATGACTCAGAGAGGCCGTTGGACGCCATCACCCATCAGTTCTTTGCAAATATAAAATTGCTATTTTTATTTGTCATTTTGAGCCCCTCATAGTCAACTTGTCTGTCCTTTCCTGATGCTGAAGTTCAGTTTGGTTTCTCAAGGAGATACTGTAAATGTGCCCGTAATATATAACTAAAGGGTTTTCTTTTTCTCGTCTTGTATTTGGGTTGACATGGAAGGGATGATGATCCCTTTGAAGGACATAGCACCCGCAGCTTAAAACAACATAAACAGCCAGTTCATAGTTTTGGATAAAGGAAGGGTGACATTTGAAGGCCCACAAAAGACATGTTTGGCACTAGTGGCCGACAACACGGCCGCAGTTCATTTCCAGCTTTGGGGGGACGAGTGTGAAGCCTTTGAGCCCGGCGACATCGTTCGCTTGGCTAATGGCATCTTCTCTTACCAAAGGAACAATCTTGTGCTGAGGGCCGGCAAGAGAGGGAAGGTCCAAAAGGTGGGAGAATTCACCATGGCTTTTGTTGAGACGCCCAACATGAGCGAGATCCGATGGGTTCCTGATCCGAATAACTCCAAGAAGTATGTCCAGGAGGCTGTTCTTTCCCCCCACTCGCGTATCTTTCCGCCCATGCTGTGACTACTTACCCTCTACTTCATTGGAACTGGTATGCAATAGTTGGAATTCAACTCTGTTCGATGGCTTGTTCCAACTTACCTAGAAAAACAGAAAAGATAGTGAGTTGCCTGCTAGCATCCATTTATTTGTATAGGGCCTTCTAAATAGGAAAGAGAGTATTTTGAATGTGATGATGCTTTTGGGTTGGAGACTTGGAACAGCAATGATGTGTTTTAAGTAATCAATTTTGATATCACTTGTTAGCTAATTAGCTTTTTATAATATCACTTATTCAGGGAACACAAAAAGGAACGTATAAACTAAATTCTACATTCTGCAATTCCCACACAAGATGTCAAAAAAAAAAAAAAAAAACACAGATTTGAGGTGATATGACAAAGTAATTCATGTTCGCAGCCGAATAAAGAACAAAATTCACTATTAAATAACGAGTTACAGAAGAGAAACTATCTTGCTCGTAATCCCATCATTTTAATATAATACTCAAGACTCGCCACTCTTAAATCTGCACCTTTACCCACTCCTCTACAAAATGATAACTAATTTACATGTACATTGTTGTAATTTACAATTACTTTATGTTTGTCTAGAGTGATGGTGAACCCTGGGATTAATTGCGCAAATCCTATAATGCAAAGCACGGTCGCCACCATTCTGCTAACAACGAGCTCTTTTACTATTCCCAAGTTATACCTGTTTCCTATATAACTTATTCCTATGGAACTTAATGTTCTATGAAAATACAACATGATAAACTGTATTTTGTAATGATCTTGTCTTCTTAGAAAATGAAGAGCATATGACTTGAAATCATATATATGCAAGTGAATTCCGGTCAAGGTCAGGCTGTTGACGACCTCTGGTAGGCGTGGGGGGTCTTTGAACGTTAAGCTCCTGCAATAAGCAATAACCAGCAAAAGTACTTATACGAGCTGACAAAACAAAATATGATGCTCATCCATTGGTCCTAAATTTTCTAAGGCCTATGATGGAGAATTATGCAGAAAATGGGTAATAATTCATACCTGCATCCATGCGTCATCAATGACTCGCTCTGGAGACGTCTCTGGGGACTGAAAGGGACGCGGCAAGGGATGGATCAATTTTGGAACGATGACTAACCCTCTTCCAACTACCAATATTGCTCCGGCATTATTTGCCGTCCCTGTATGCACACATCTCTGTTTAATTAGAGCATATCAACAATTAAAAGAGACAAGTGGAATGTCAAGAGTCCTCACCGCAATAGTTTGTTGCAGAAAAAAGAGTGATCAGCTGCCCCTGAGCAAACCGTTCAAATCCATCCATAACACATTCATGGGCTCTTATAATGAGTTGCAATTTGTTTCTCTTACAGAAGTCTGTGACTCGATCAGGCTGCAAGTAACAACAGTGTGCAATGACAAAGTGGAGGTTGGGAGTCGACAGTGTCTTAACTATGAAATGCTAGCGTGCATGCTTAATCAACAGCACCGCAATGGACATAAAACAATGTAGACAACTCTCTAGTTTGATCAGCTCGTCATCTTCTAAATGTAAAATGCCAATGGCATCTGTAAAAGTGCTTCTGTGCGATTAAACTTATTCCATGTTGTAAGAGATTCAATGCATTGTACAGGACATGCAACACCAAGTGAAAGGATATAGTTCCAAGTCTCAAAGCATGCAACAATATCCTCCTACGACTCTAGCATCATAGAATTGTAAGTCAATGAAATTGCGATTTCATGCATATACCAAGCCGAATTGACCAGTTTTGAGTATGGCCGTATCTAGAGTTGCATCTTTTGTTCAGTCACTTGAAGATTGTAGAGATTCAGCCAGAAGAATGGGCATGTATTTTTTATCCATAAAAGATGCTAGTTTTACCAAGGATTACAACAAATCCATTCCATGAATGCATGGTATCATTATATGCATACCCCAAAAGTGACGAGACCAGGACCTCTTGCATTTGGCCTCAAACCCTCTACACTATCATTTTCTGTGGGATCAGACCTGTAAAAAAACATAAGACAATGTTGAAAACAAAATACTCTAGACCAAATCAGATGAAAAGTGGAAACTCTAAATGAACTGATACATACCATAGAAGATCCATTAAAACTATTGATCCAGCATCCATTGTTATGGGCCTTTCAAGTTTCTCTATCTGTTCTACTGAATTTATTGACCGTCCTATGCCTCCATGCATACAGATAATTTTTTTCTCAACAAGTGCAGCCAGTGGAAGATAGTTAAAAAGTTGATTGAATCGTGTCCATGCCCAGATCCCATCGGTCTCTCCCTACATACACATCTATAATCAGAACCATCAAAAATTTTCAAGGAATTACTGTCTGCATATTCATCCCATACCATTCTCTCAATGCACTCAATACGAAAACCAAAGAGAGCATTTATGTCAGCTGCCTCATGATTCCCACGTATCAAATAAACATTCTCAGGATACTCAATCTGAAAACCATTATAAAGAATTGCGCTGTCAATAAGACACTGAGAAATAACACCATGTACATATATGATTTCAAAGCAGAAACTTGCCTTAAGCGCAAGCAGCAAAGATATGGTCTCCAAGCTGTGTTGTCCTCGATCAACATAATCACCAAGAAACAGATAGTCAATATACCTGAAACATAGAGATGAGAAGGTCATAAACAACTTCAGAAAATGATCAGCTCGTTTATTATTTGGATCATTAATCTAACAAAATAAGGTTATAGCTAGAAGCAGGAGTATTCAATAATTGGGAACAGCACCAAGTATTGAGGAACAGCTTGCTGTTGCTTTGTTTTGTTTATGTATTTTTTCTTGGAAGTAGGGATTTCCATGAATGTTTTGAAAACAGGAGTAAATTAAACCAAGAAAGGGAAAGAATCAAAGATCAATAGTTGGCCCTAGGTCAAACCCAGCTTCAAAATAATTAAATTCACATAATAATAAATTAAATTTAAAAATGAAAAGTACTAAAATATATCAAATAATAGACTTAAAAATTTCATCAAGTAGAATTCTCCCACAATTCAAAATAGTCTATACAGCAACATTAACATGAAGTTTAGGATGAAAATAAAATAAAAATTGAAATTAAATTATAAGCCAACAATTGCAAAAAATTATCCATGCATCAAACAGAAGTTCATAATATTTTTAATAGATATTTAATTAAAAATAAAAAATAATAATATAAAAGAATGAATACATCAAAGGTTTTAAATAAAATTATTGGAATTTTTCATATATTTTTCCTTGAGTATTTTAGAAGTTTTCTTTGATATTGTAATTGCATTCTAAACCCTTTTTTTTTTCCAAAAATTTTTAGAGATTCTTTTCAAGTTCTAATACTGTTACAATGATATTGGAGAACTTGTACTCATGAACTATATACAAAATCACGCTTTTCCTACTCAAAAGGAGTTTTGTTGTTAACTATGAAAAAAAAAAAAGTGAAAACAAAAAATAGTTTTGTTTCACAAGGCCATTTCTTCCACTTATTTCTAAAAGAACATTTGCACTACTTGTTCTGTCTGCTACCTCTTTTAAAATGAGGGTTCTCGGTTAAGTTGAGATTGGAACTTGATCTAACTACATCAAAAGCAAATTGCAAACCAATTTCAATAGAACATATATGCACAGCCTCTTTAGCTCCAAATTCCTACCAACGATTGCTAAACATTATGCATTCAGAATATGTTCGTTGAAATACAGACACCATCTCAACCATGTTCTCATAGTCTGCACATATGTTGATGCTTCTATACTTCGAGATGTATTTGTGTCAAACTCAAAACTTGTCTACTCAAAATTCTGAAAACGCTAATATCTCAGCCTCTACATATTCAAATCAGACTAATTTTTGAAGAAGTAGATTCTCGTCAATCTCTTCCCATAACATCACAATCCTGTAATGCTTCTCTAGTACCAGGAAGTGTTTAAGGTCTTAGAGAAGCTAAACTAAGTTTAGCACTAAATCAAATACATTGCAAAAATAGTCTTCTATAGTTCCAGTTAAACATCAAATTCACCAATTTAAACAACAAATCAATTAAACAGTGTAGCTTGTGCCGACAGTAAAACTACACTGTGGAGTGAAAAAAGAAATTATGGAGGCTTATTGATTGCCTATGCACCGAAAGCACCATGACACTAATTCTAGATAAAAGAGAAAATCACTATAGACAAGAGAAATGTAAACAAAAAAATATAAAACCCAATGTGAAACTCACGTTATGTCTCCTGCAGTGGAAGGAAATCCATATTCATCAAATAACCGCATTAAATCACCATACTGTCCATGAAGATCTCCAAACACTTTGACAGGAGCTTTTAATTGAAGAACTGTGGGCTCCTGCATAAAGATCTGTTCAGCAGTATAGCAAAGCTCACCCACTTCATAAGAATCCAAAAAAAACCTCCTGTTAGCTGGAGCTTTCCAGTTCCGAGGCCTCAGCAAAGTGGAAATAACCTGCAAAGACAAATTCTCATCAAGAATTCATAGAAACATCAATTTCCCTAAAATACACAGAAATTTCAAACACGCACCTCCCCACCCCACCCTCTGCGGATGTGGGAAGGGGCAGGAAAACTAAGGGAAAAATTACATATATGTATAATATAGGACAAGAACACCTGCAAGTTACCAAAAAACTTGCCTTCTTATGCAAGCCTTGAGGAGACCTCTGCCTGGTGATTTTTTTGGTCAAATAAGTCTGGTCATTCTGCAAAGGAACCATTCGTCTACTCTCATTTTCAAAATGATCCAAAGATAACTGTCTTACCATTAAACCCAAGCCCCCAGCTGCCTCTTGAGCAACTACAACCTGCAGAATTAGAGAAAGCCTGTTCTTAAAAATTAGAGATGAATGAGCTCTTTACTCATAAAATAATTGGAGTGTACATACCGCTCTTGGATGAAGGTGAACATCTGAGTCAGTGTCACTACACTCTGAAGTGGTTTCTGCAACTTGTGAGTTGTCATCTGAAAAAGACGTTTCTTCTGCAGGAGTGGTAGAAGCCGCCTGGGCAGCTTGCCACACAGCATTAGCTGCCTCAGCCTCAGCAGCAGAAGCCTCAACCAGTTTCTCCATAGAGTTATTATCCATGCTGCTAAGGATGGAAATGAATTACAAAATTCTTCATAGTGTTGTGGATGGACGGAAATGTGTTAATGATGTATTGTCCATTAGTGAATGAGGATCATCACTTTTTGAGGGTTGAGGAAAGATTGTTTTGTATGCAGCCTTACCCTTGTTCTGCAAAGAGGCTGTTTCCATAACTCGAAGTCATGACCTTTGAGTCATAATGGAGCAACCTTACTATTGCTACCAAGCTCACCTTCATATTACAAAATACTTTAAGGAGATGGAGAGAAAGGAGAGGGGGAAAGGGGGGAGGTTGGATTTGGAAATAAAAACCTTGCACCACTAGAGAAAGGAATCTCAGCTCTGCCGTTCAGACTTGGCGTTGCGTTGTATAAATTTAAACTGGAATTGTTTGTTCTTAAACTTGTCACAGTTGAGGCCCTCTCTGGTGTTAATATAGGAGAACCAGAAGGTGAATTTTCAGCAAGCACAAAATCTTCTAACAACATATCTGCACAAGTAAGCATTAAGAATTATTACATAAAAAGAGACTGAAAAGAGAGATGAAAAGAAGCACCAAAATTGCAAAAGGAAAATTCTTTGGTGGCATACACAGCCTAAAGCTTCACATGCATTTAGAGTTGGCTTTTAATAGCTTTATCCTTAAGGGCAACTAGTTAGACCTATTAGTGCTTTATTGCCCAACATTCTATACCATAAAACAACATAAACATGTTAGTCTTATAGCTCATCATCATCATCATTAATTGCACCTTATCCTAACTAAGTTAGGGATGGTAACACGACATTCATAATGTCGATTGACTTCTAAAAGTCATATTGCCAATATAAATTCATGCAAAAGAACAAGGTGACAAAATTTTATGCTAGATGTCCTTCCTATGAAAAATCTTCGTGAGATGGTAGTGAATGAAGAAAATTGATATAGTCATACTCCATTATATATTTGATATTGTGAAACCAACCCATACAATATGGAAACACATTGATTTAGTCTTATAGCTATCTAATAAAATTTAGCCACAAATCCATCATAACATTAATTTATGTGATTAGGATTTCGGAGTTTTCGATTTACCTTAAACATATTTAAGTTTTATTAGCTGCATCCATCATTACTCCGCCAGGAGATATTATCCACTGCCGGTCCCAAGCCCGGATAAAGGAGGAGGGTTGCGTTAGGTAGCTGACAGCCAACGTAAAACCTTGTCGGATCCAAATATGAATTCTAGACAAACTATCTGTTGGAATGTAACCCACATAGAAGTCTAGAATTCATGTAGCCAACCCCACATAGTGGGATAACGGCTGGATATGTTGTTGTTTAGCTGCATCCATCATAATATTACCATATTAGATAGGATTAATATTAAGAATTTTAGTTGTTTTGGGATTTTTATCAAGTCTATAAATATGATTTATTGATGTAACCCAAAATTAATGAGTTTCTAAGAATAAATAAAAGTTGAATATTTAGAAGAGAGACCACTCTCTCCCCCTTCTCTTCTTCTATCTTGCTCCTTATCTTGCTTTCCCCTTCTCTGCTGTTCTTTCTGCTGATTCTAGTGCTGCATCTTCTCTTCTCCTTCTTCTAGTCTACTTCTACTGCTGCTGCTTCTCTTTTTCTATTTGTTGCCATCCTTTTCTCCTCGTTTTTCTACTCCCATCCTTGTTTCTAGGCCATTCTTGTTTCTTTGTGCACACAGGATATACTTTGCATTACATTGCTACAATTATTCTTGATCTTGCATTTTTGGATCAATGCTACAAGTAATAATGATAGTTCACATTGCAGATCTCGGTTCCATATAAATGCTATATTTGATATGTTGGTCTCCAGAATAAGAAGACAAATGAAGTTCTGCATTCAGTGATTCTCTGTCTTACCTCCTCGGAGACCACCGTAAACATATATCTGAACTCCGACAGAAGCAGCTGCATGTCGGCAGCGAGTCATAAGCTCCAAAGAAGGATCATGTTCACTGTGTCTCTTGATTGTTTGTGAGGAAGTCACCAGCCCATTTCTATCCAACCAGACTCCAGCGGCAGTGTCCAGCACTTCAAGCAGAAGAATCACTTTTAAAATTTTCTTCTACTCAGTGAATTTGAGTAGTCATTCATGCCATTGAACCACAGAGACAAACCGATTACCTGCAATAGATGCATCACCTTCAACTGCCCGTCCTCTAAGAGCACCTCCAGTAACATGCAATCTAGCACCAACAAAGACCTGAAGACCAGCAATGTTAAGATCAGTAGAGATCAAAAGGATGGGAAAAAAAAAAAAGTTTAAAATATCTCAATGTTTAACAGCCAATCATCTACCAACTTAAGCTATTAATATCACAAGTTCATCTCCTCAACGAATGCATCAAAGGAAACTCTAAGACTATTATAACACTAGAAAACCTACCTAGATAGGAATGAGTTTGAAACAAGGGGCTATTTAACAATTTTTGTAGGTAAGAGATGAAGAGAAAAAAAAGCCCAAATTATCCCTTCTGAAAAACTTTTTTTCTTTAAGATCACTGGGACTGGTGGATAAACGAGTATCTCATGTCACATCCAAGTGTCAAGCAAGGCCATGGGAGAACTTTATATGAATCTTTTTTTTCAGTTCATTTGAGTTCTCAAGTCCTCATTACCAGGTTGCTCACTTCCCTCTGCCTCACCAAAAACTCCAGTAATTCATGCTAGCATGGATGTTCATCAGGAACCAACCAGGAAGCAAAGGGCAGGAAGCATGGCCAAAGGTGTCATTGCCACCAAAACATTGCCCCAGCATATGATTTCCCCCACCCTACACTGTTCTCTTTACCTCGTTCAGATTGAAATTGATCTGGTTTTGTTCTGCTGCTACTACCACCACTTCTATATCTTGATTGATTCCTTCTAGATGGACATGCTATTTTGCTCAATCCTATTTAAACTCAACACCTATCAGTTACTTTAATACTGTTCTCTGTCTTCTTCTCCAGAAGTTTTTTCCCTATACCCTCAAATATTCTCTCCACATCTCTCATCCTTTCTGTCACTTTTTTCCTTGTTTCAATAAGTATATGAACACAAGCTTTCACCTTGAGAGGGTAAACTCTGTACAGAACGAAGCCTATATGTTTAGAGGCAAACTTCGCTCATCATGAAAATCAACAGCAGAAGAAGGCATCAAGCTAGGGCATCACAGAAAGAGAGAAGAGGATAGATCATTTTAGCCCCTGAACAGAAAGCTCCACACCCTCAAGAGTTATGGTGTTCTTCACCCACCAAATCCGCTACATTACACAAAAGGCCATGGGTAGTAAATACACCTCTGTAATGAGAAGGCAACCTTGACAATAGGCAAACAAAATCTATGACAGCCGTCAGCATCACCCCATTTAGCACCAAACAAAAGAGAAAAGGAGACACCAAACAATAATCCCATGTGTTAATTATATTGAATGATTATTTACATAACCATGACAACATGGTTCCTTTGATTGCCCAATGCTTGAACCATTGCTGAAATAATCTGAGCAGTACTTCCTGCTCTAAAACCATGTTGAAAACCAATCAACTGAAAGCTAAGCCATAAAAGAAAAATGAAATTAAGTTACTGAAGTTCCACCCAAACAACAAAAGAATTGCAACATGCCATTGTAAGCCAAAGCCTGAGTAACCCTTCCAATTTAACAGGTCCTCTGAACAAAATTCAATACAAATTTCAACTCCCAGGAAATTTGAGAGATAAAGTAATGAGCAATACATTTGAAAGGGGATGTTGCTATGTGGGGTTATCACTTACGGCAGCGTGTTGATATCTTGGTGAAGGAGACACCCCAGGTGCAAGCGTCCACTCCCACTGACCATTCCTATGCATAAGCAGCCCATAAGCATCTGCTAGTGGCTGTACATGTACACAACCAATCAAGCCAAGGATACTATGCTGCAATGAATAATCCTCAATATAAAATACAAATATAGAACCAAAAAAATTAATCAAATAAAGGTTAGGAAAAGATTATGCCTTGTTCTCTTTGTTGTTTTCAAGCCATTTTCAGTTTTTCAAAATATTGAAAATATGTTAACTTTCATATTTTCAAAAATGCATTTTCGAAAATAATGAAAAATTTTGTAAAAAAAACTCAAAAACAACAAAAAGTCGTTTTGACTATTTTCATCACAAACACGCTCAAAATTTTCAAAACGCAAAGAACGTCATACAAAAAAAGAACACATTTTCAGCAATTTCAAAATAGACACTCAAAATACAAAACTAAAAATGAATTTAAACTCAAAACTTAAAACTGAAACACGAAAAGAACAACTCCTTATGTTTTGGGAAACATCAAAATGGATTTAAAAAGACTGTGTGTGTGTGTGTGTGTCTTATTGAAGAAAAGGGGCCCTAACAAGGCACACACCAAACAGGCCTAGATGAAAGAAAAGACAAGACTCCAAGAGACATCCAATTTACACAACATCCCAGCATGGACAACAAACAAATTATGCATAGAATTTAGTCATTCTACTTTTCACTTCTGTTTTTCCCTTTTACTTGGTAGCATCATTTGCAGACAAATCAGTTAATCTCTCTGCTATACATTTGAACATAGAATCCAAAAAACCTAGAATCTTTTTCCTTCCACAACAGAGGAATTAAGCTATTTATCAAACTAGATCATACCGCACCAGAGGAGTCCCTTCCTCCGCACAGCAAAAGCATGCCATCTGAGCGTGCACTGGCTGTTGCATACCTATAAGTAATGAAGAATAAGCAACATTTGGTGCTTAAGAATGGGGAAATTTGTAATTTTTCATTGAGAGGTAAAACTGCTAATCAGACACGAAAGAAGCCCCATTTCAGTACAAATAACACATCAAGCAATGTAGGCTTGATAAGATTCACAAGCCTCAACAAATAGCAGTTAAAAAACTGATGAAACTCGCACATAATTACTCAACCACATGAAGTAAGGCCCAACTAATACCACCAGGAAGAAAGGGGAAGTTGAAAGGGGACCATAATACAACAGAAGGAAAAGAAAACAGTGGAAAAGGCAGCTCTATGCAGTGCCAAGATAGTAAGAAGTTTGAAATCATACTAAAAACCCTCTTCATAACTTGCAGGCTTTGCAGAGACACCAGCATATGGATAGGATGTTGACAATTAAGAAATGTTGCAGGGTAGCGCATCCAGATATGCTACTTAGCTTAGACATAATACTTATGACAGACAGGCTCTACCATAGACAGAAAACTGGACTTGGACAAAGAAATGATGAAGAGAGTAGCTGAAGAAGGACAGGGTTTGCCATTGCCTCAAGATTGTATCTGAAAAGCAGCCATTAACTGCAAGAAAGGAAGAACGAAGAAAAACAAGAAGAAACATACAATTTTTGGTTTTTCTTTTGTCAAGATTGCACCTATAAAGCAGCAATTACCAGCAACAGAGAAAAAATGAAGACGAGAAGATACAAAGAAAGGTGCAAAGGTAAAATGGAGAGATATAGAACAGGATAATTGCAAAAAGAACACATTATTTTGGAAACCAGGTGGGGCCTATTTCAAATAACAACAATATGAAAATCATATTAGTAAGAGAGCTAATTTGACATATTTGGAGATTGATTTCTTCCCTTAATGATGCCCCAGAATAACATTCTGAACATGTTACTTTTAAAAATACCCTAACAATAATGTGGCTTCGCAAATTATCTTATTTCAGAAAACAAGATTCACTCTGGAATTCTATTTTCAACAATTCAGAACTGCATTTGTGAAAGAAGGTCAATAATTAATATAAAAGATCATTTCTGAGATGACACCGACACAAGAACTTTTAGCAATCACCAAAACATAGCTTAGAATGTAGAAAAGCGGTTAAACTCACATTCTAGCAGATGGTCTATCACCTTCTGGATTTAGCCTCTGCCACACATATGGCTTCTGAGCAGTATCCAGAACCCAAGCATCTGACAATACTCTTTTCCCTTAAAAAAAATATTAAATGTTATTTGTTATAATTAATTATGAAAAGCCACATATATGTATTTTTGGCAGCAGAAATCCTGTGCAATCACTCAAGGCAGTGGGGGGCGGAAGTGAGAAAAGAGAAAAGGCACAAGTCTAACAGACTTGAATTAAGCACTCATCCTCTAATTTCCAAACATATGGAGACATAAATGCCAGGAGAAGATTGTTTTCCATAGGGATGAAATCAATCCAAACTGAGATAAACCTGTGCCAGCTTGAGCTTGGCTAGACATACCTTCCATAGCCTTTGAGCTGTACACTAGATTCTTTTCATCAAGTTCAAGCTTAGCTCAGCTTCTGAATGAGTTGTTCATGCTTGGCTCGTTTGACTCAATCATGATATATCCCATGTTTACTGTCCTTGCATGTTTAGTTCTTCAGACTAAGTGTCACATCAGTACTACAAAGCTAATTGCTTTAAAGTTGTAACTTACAAGGTTTAAGTTAATTTTTTGTTTTATATGCATCACAAACCCAAAACATGTATGAGGTAGCTCAAGTTTGTCTTACTATCACAAGTGAGCTTAAGATCCATCTCAAGTTTGGTTTAGTCATCAGATGACTCCTAACAGTTGAATTGCAGGTTCTGACTGCTCATCATCTATGCATCCAAATAGTAAACATCGTTTCAGCAAGTTCATTGCAGAGATCCTCAATTTTGTTGTCTCAGTCAACACTCGCGCACCGAGGATAGATAAAAACATTTAGGACCTTAATGCATAGAGTTCAGTCATCAGATGACTCTTAACAGTTGAATTGCAGGTTCTGACTGCTCGTCATCTATACATCCAAATAGTAAAACATCGTTTCAGCAAGTTCATTGCAGAGAGACGTCAATGAAGCCCGCCATCTTTTTTTTTTTTTTTTTTTTTTTGGGGGGGGGGGGGGGTGTTCAAAAGGAACTTCAACTTTTGTTCAGCAGACACATTTACCCTAGGAAAAGATAATGACTTGGAAAAGATAATGGAACCAAAGCCGAAAAAAGAGGCAAATAGCAGACTTGCCCTCACCATCATTGCCGCAGACAGTAACAAGATATCGTTGGGCAACCAAGCCAGCTACATGACCATACCGCGGCCCAGGACCCTGTCCTTGGACCACAATTCTGCAGTCAGGAATACAGCCACCAAGTTATGAGTTCAAGAAAACCAATGGATGAAAACATTTCAACTCCAGCATTTAGAAGATTACTTGTGCCACTTGAATTTGTCATTGGTCAAGTCCAGTACGTAGAGATCATCTGTTGAATGCCCAGAAGGACCTATGCCGCCCTAGCAACAGAGCATCGGAAACAATCAACTGTAAATCCCGTGTTAAAAAACAAAAGGTAAAGACAAGAACCTGTAAAGAAATCACCTGAAACACAACCATGGTGCCAACTGCAGCCGCAATGTGCGCCGCCCTAGGAGAAGGCGGCTCACCGGCGGGACGGAGTCTAAGTCAAAATCAAAGCAAATTCCATCAGTATAACAAACCAAATGCATGAATTAGAAGTAATGGAATTACGAAGAGACATGCCTGGTCCACTTCCTAGTGAGAACATCAAAAGAATGAACAGAATTTGTCACACCGGCCAGCCCTACAACAGAACGGACAAACACATTCAGCGAACACAAAAGAGGCTTACAAAATGAAGGAGCGCAGAGACGAGAAGAAGGGGAAGTGTACTGATGGCGGGAGCGGAGGAAGTGCCACCCTCGATGGCGGTGGCGCCGCCGAAGAGGATCAGGCGGGGGCCTTGAGTTTTGGTGGCGGCGACGGCGGTGAGAGTGTGGCCACAGCGAGGACCGGGATTATCGTCGTCGGTGTCCCAATATGCCTCGAAGCTGCGATACGCCGGCGCCGGAGAGAAGAACGGCTTCGAACCCATGTAATTAAAGTACGACGAAATTCAAAAACAAAATTCCAATTTTGGTGCAGAAATAGAATCTCGGAAAAGTAGTAGCGTGCAATGATGGAAAGAGGAAGATAGGACGAAGAGTCAACCATCAAACGAGTTCACAAGAAGACGAGCGGATGAATGGCCATTACGCTTGCCGAGAAAGAGCTTTCATCGGCGAGGCGAGAGAGCTGCCAGCACGTGCACTGCTAGGTGCGAGCTGCACAACTGCACGAGTTTTGATTTGGGATCTCTTCTTCTCTCCTTCCTTCATTATGGGTTCGCCTTATTTTGGTTGAATACATTAATTTACTACAAACAAATTTTTTACTCAACAGAGCACCACGCGCCCATGGCCGGCGAGTCTGCGTCTGCAACTCTGTTGACTCACATAATGTCGAGTTTTTGGGGGTGCTTACACCTATATGCGCTTGCTGAAAAAAGACCTGAAGGCATATAATCATACGATCAGTCTTCTTCTGGGCCATTTTAGACTAGACTAATGAATAGCATTATTCTTTCTTTTAGAAACATCCCACAATCATCGCTCTGTCTATCTTCAAAGAACGTGTACTGATTCTACTGAATTCGGTTGGTGTATGGGGACCCGACCCTAACCCAGGTGAACCCACCAGAATCCGTACTCCAATTAATAATTGAATAAAACTGCCTCCCCCACTCCCACTTACCAAGATTTTATCACTCACCTAATTAAAGTTCAACAATCGGTACGTATCTCTTTTGTACGTTTAAGGATGCCGGAAGCTATATTCATCCAAAGATTACTCTGGAAACTTCTTCTATAACAGTGTTGGATAGGTTTTACACTCCTTTCTGAATACCTCTCCCAAGCAAGAGAAAAGAAACAGATGAAATAGATTCAACAATAGGTCGCTATAATCAAAGAAGTTGGTGATACAAACCATAAATGCATCCATACAAGCACGGACCGGTAAGCTCACCTTGTGAAAGAATTAATGGATCAGAAAGCAGCATTTAAGTTGCCCATGTATCATCCAGTTAATTAAATTAAACATATATGACCCTAGCTAATACCTACTAGAGGTAGACACATCACATGGGAGGGTAATTTGTTCTCGCAAGAAAGCAAATTGATTACAAGAACAGACGGCTTGCTCCATTGAGGGTACTCACGGGACTAAATTCAAAATGGACTCCATTGCCTAAGAAGTCCTTGCTTCAAGTCTCCAACCACCAATTGCAAAACAAGTTGATATCCCTTTCTGTTAGTTCCCCACACCACACATTATTCATACTCAGTACCAGTTCTGAAAGTAAAATCAAAGTTCCAAATTTCTTTGAAGTTCTTTTACAAAATATGCACCTAGCAAAATTGAAGTTTCATAGTGGATCAAAGGTAGTAATTATTAGCAGAAGAAAGGACCATTTCTCCCTTCATCTCAGCATTCTTATTGGTTCAATTCTCTCCCGAAATTTCTCTTTTGTTCTTCTCACTCTCTCACAAAGCCACGCCGTCAGGACCGTTGTTGAAAGTTTGAACTTCAATAATAATGTCTCCATCCAAAATGTACCAAAGTGAAAGAAGTTTGTAACACTGAAGAAGCATAGTTGATTACTACTAAAACTAATTGACCATACATAAGACGCGACAAAAAGAAAAGACCGAGTTAGTAAATTGCCGGACCCATTAGGAAGTGTAACACCACTGACTTAACCAAGCCAAGTTTAAAGAAGAATATATATATATATATATATATATATATATTTGGAGGGGGGGGTGGTTTGGAGGAACTAAACAGCAAAAAAAAGGTGTTCATGTACTAGCATGTGTCAAACTGAAAATCATAAAAAAGATATGGTTATCATAAGATAAATAAAAATATATACCTCCATGAATCCCACTAACATGGAGAGGTCAGACCAAGCTAAAATCCAACCATTTATCCTTCTGATCAATGCATCCACCTTCGGTTATCTCACTCAACTTTGACATAATATCGAGTTCATTGTTGTAATAGCACAAGTGATTAATTAAGGGACGGATCTCGAAACAGAAATATTGTGAAATGACTACCTTAAAACACAAATTTCACAGAAAAGTCTGAAATACAGACTTATGTATCACCAGCTTTATATGTATATATATATATATCAGCAGCCTAATATACCTGTGTTTTCAACTGAAAATGTTACAGCCAATCTCATAAACACAACAAAAAGATAGTGTAAAGGGTTCTAGAGGAAGTTAAACCTGCAAAAGTTAGCCTCCTTTCTGAACATATTCAGTGCTTTTCCTACTTGTCTAGACTTATTTGTAGTACACCGAAAGTCAGAAAAATCATGGTAATTTGATCAAGAATCAGGCTATCAGTATCAGCTGCTCCTAATCTAAAAATCAGGAAAACAAATACAAGACAAGGTTTAGAGAGGGTACAATTTCGTGGCGTGATATATGGTCAGTAATTATATTTTTGTTTGGTGTTGATCTAGTACAACATACCATTTTTAATTATGAGTGTCATGTACTGGCGATGCTTAAGATATAATTTTATCTACGTAATAAAATTCAAAACAGATTGGGAATAACTAATGCAGGTGTAAATTAAAAAGAAAAAGAGACGGTCTTTATTGCTTCATTCTGCAGCCATGAGGGGCCAGAGTGATCACAGCAACAGCACAAGCCCCAAAACGAAGGTTCAGTTTAACAAGGTAAGGAAGAGACATGGGAGCAGGTTCACTGCAGAGATCAGAGACCTCGGGAGTCCAAGGTGTTGAGCCAGGCACGGAACAAAATTGCACTCTCAGGCACGAGCCTTCTTCCAGGGAACTCTGATATCTGCAGTGAACATGCTCCCCTCCACTTTCATTTGGCCAAGGCCCCGTGCAATAAAAGAATAATATGTAAACTTTTATTGGTTTGTTAAGTTTATTAGTTATTTAGGTTTGATCAGTTTATTCAATTTTATATATAAGTTTAGATTTCACGAGAAAAAATGGCTAGAGATGTACAATTCACGTAGCCAATCCCACCAAATAGGTTTATAGCTTGTAACTGTTGTATACATAATTCAGCATGATTTGTACAGGTCAGATTGGGAAATTTCACACTATACATGACCACCAGGCTAAAGTTAACTCATTCACTTGGAAGTACAACTCAATATAATCAAACTTATTATCATAGTTAAAAGAAAACAAGTATCAAGAACCCCACAATTCCACAGAAAACGGAGAACTTAAAGGTGAAAGGTCACACCGATCACTAAAAGCCATAATCTTAACAGCAGATAAAAAATCACAAAAAGGTGATACAAAACATAATAAAAGGAAGCCAAATAAATGACTATAACAACATGCACACATAGCACATCAAAAGAACAATCTCAACCAATAGCATCACAACATACATTGAAAGACTACATGAAAATTACTAATTATAAGTAATACCCAAGTAAAAGGCACAGACAGGGGATCCTAGGAAATCAAAGCATTAAAATTAAAAAATATGCATATAAAACATTGATAATCACAAAAATCGTTCAATTTGATAGTTCTCACCAAAAAGTTCTGAAACTGCTTATTCATAAAATAGAGGGAGGCAATAACAAATAACTAAAAGAATCATCCAAGCAAACCACAATAAACACTTCCCAGCATGCCAGCGGCTTTGAATACAATGACCACACTCCAAAGCAACAAACAAGGCCCACAACCAAATTAGACAAAGTGCATTGATTCAGTCAAATAGCATATACAATCTTTCCAGATAATCTAACTAAAAATCAACTGAACAAAAGAACAAACGATATCAATAGTTTCTAGCAGACTGTAGGACTGAATAGAAACTTCAAAATGGAAGTACAATCAAACCTCCAACCAATGAGCAGCATTTCTATCTTCCCCACCTTGATCAATAAAAACAAAGAGTCCATTCCAACCAATGATCCAAACTCTTCCAAATAAGAGAAGAAAAAACAATGATCCAAACTCTTCCAAATAAGAAAAGAAAAAACAATACCAGGATCAACGCAATACCATAATCAAGGACTTCCCCCTCACACTATATAAGTGAGCCACAGTGCTAGCACAAACACATTATAATCCACATACAACACCAAAATTCAATCAAACAAAAACACACTTCCTATCAGCAGCTCCTAGTTGCCAGGGGACAAATAACTGAATTCATTGACAATATCAGACTGATAACAGAACAATAAATTTATCATTAAGAGGAAAATGAAGAAAATACTGAGTTACTTCAGAGTATCAGTAACCCAATCACTAGACAACCATACAACAAAATCAATCGGCAAAACAAATTGCAGATAGCACCTTAACAAAACCACAACATTTCAAACTCAAATGAAGACCCGAAAAAATACTACAGGACGAAAATAGAACAAAATAAACCGGAGACTATACTTTAAGAACTCATGGCATTTCAAATATTTTTAACCCAACAACGAATTGTAAGAGATGTTTATGATAAAACAGAAGCACTCAGATTCCAGTGGCATATAAACAGATTTCAATAAACTGAAGGAATATGTTATATAATTTATTTATAATCTGAACCAAACCATAACCAGACAGTTTATATTATGTTTCTATAATGAGAGATAATACCCAAATTGGGATTTACATGGATAAAAGACACCATAAACCAACCAATACAAAACCGGGCCTATCCATCAGACACCTTAAAAACTTCAAAGTAGAGACCCATTCAGCCACATGAAAAGCCCTAGAACTCTTGCGACGCAGATCCAATATCTTTCCCTTTGCCAATCTTCTTAGGCAACAGATTCTGGTGAATGTTCGGTAAAACACCACCATTGGCAATAGTGACCGTCCCCAGAAGCTTACTCAACTCCTCGTCGTTCCTCACAGCAAGCTGTATATGCCTTGGAACAATCCGATTCTTCTTGTTATCCCTTGCAGCATTCCCCGCAAGTTCAAGAACCTATAAAGACGAAACAACAAACACCCTCATTATCACCCAGAACATCGATCAAAACAAGATTATTAAAGACGAAACAACTTTCGACTCAGATAAGAGCTCTAGGGTTCCGTCCCGTGATAAACCTTATCAAAAGAATAGACAATTGAAATTTACGTTCACAAGAAACGCAGATCAAAAAACGGTACCTCGGCAGCGAGATATTCAAGAACGGCGGAGAGGTAAACAGGGGCACCGGCGCCAACACGATCGGCGTACTTCCCGGCCTTGAGGAATCGGGCAATTCGGCCGACGGGGAACTGAAGACCGGCCTTCTGCGATCTGGAAACCGACTTGGATGACTTGGGCTTGCCCCTGCCGCCCTTTGTGGATGCTGCAGAACTCATAGCGAGTTGGCGATCGAAAACCCTAGAGGAAGGGAGAAAGTGGGGCGGGGATGTGACGATGGTATGCGAAGGCTGGTTCTGACGCACGACGGAAAAGAGAGGAGGAGGAAGAGACGTGACGGGATGGGAATATATATAAAGGAGGGTTAGAAAGGGGTTCTTTCTTCTGATTGGTTGATGGGAAGGCTCGCGGATTGCCAGTCTGGCAAAAAAGCGAGAAGAAGTGGAGGGAAACTGGCCGGTGGTTTGGAGTTTGGGAGTGTTTGGCGTGGTAAGCAAGTTTTTGAACGTCGGCCCACGTGTGGTGTGACAAGTAATAATATTGTTATAATAATAATTGATAATAAAATTATAAATTTCATAAATTGCAAAACCATATGACCGGACGATGGTAATTGGTTTAGGGTTTTATAATTTATAAAATTATAAATTGGTCATTTATTTATATTTTTATTTTAAATTTTTTTTAATAAATTTGACTTTTAAATATTAATTTTTATAATTATTTTAATTTTAAATCAATAATTATGGACCTTCCAAGAGATTCATTGCCACTTCACTTGTAAATGCAACAATTACAACAGAATATATATTAAGATAAATATAATAAATGAATAATACTAAAATTGACATAACATGTACTTAGATAAATAGATTTTAGATAATATTATTATTTTAAATTTATCATTTAAAGTCACACCTATGTAAGGTGTTATTTCTAATTTTTCATGGGTCTAAATTTAAGTTGGGATCCTCTCAACTTTTAACAAATATATATATATATATATAACTAAACAATTAATTTTAAATTCTAAATAATAAATGATAAAGTTTAAGGTCATCTTCATTAGGATTGTCATTCTTACTTGTGAAACCAAATATAACCAGTAAAATACAAATTGATGCCTCCAACATTACTTGTCATTACCAAAATCATTTGTTAAAAAATTGGTGATGCTCAAAACGATCACCAAAATTCGCGATTGAAATCTGTCAAACTATTTTCGCCATCTCTCCCTACCACAACGATTAGCAATGCTAAAAGCAATTGTGGCAACCACCAAAGGAAGCAATTGCAACGACCACTATATTAGATTGATGACCACCAGATTTGATCTGACAGTTGCAGCAACCAACAACAACATTGTTGTCAGTGATGAGCTAAATGATCGAATACGGGTGCTTGTATGGATTGGTTAATGATGAGCATAATAATTGACTTGCAGTTTATCATCCTCTTATAGATTGGTTTGTAATTTTTTTTTTAATTTTATATTTATTTGTGTATTTGATTATTAAGTTTATGTATTTGCGTATTTAATTATTCATTTTCTATATATGTATCTAATTATAAATAAATAAAATATGAAATCAAATAGAAAAGAGAATAAAAGTAACTCCAAAAGTTTGCCATTTCCTTCACCATCGCCAAATTTAAGGAAGAAACCCCAAAACTAGAACTCTATCAGCCTTTGTCATCATCAAATTTTTAGCGAAGTTGAAAAAGATCGTCAATTGTGAGGGTCGAAATCTATTGTCACCCCCCTCTCCCCCGCCCCCAATCAATAATGGCCATCAACGTCGAAAGGCCGTATAAGAGAAGGATTGGCCAAAGAAGAGAGGTGCAAGCAGGATGACTTCAAATCAAGTAGTTTGTCACCCCCCACTCTAGGTGACTATCGACAACTCCATAATGAGCAAAAAGACTCCATGAACAAAAGTTTGTGGTTTGTGATTTTTTTCTAAATTTGTGTATTAGATAAGTGATATTGTGAATTTGTGTATTAAGTTATTGATTTGTGTATTTGATTATTGAGTTTGTGTACATGCATATTTAATTATTTTATGTATTTAATTATTAATTTTGTGTAACAATTATTTTCTAGATTTGATTATTATTAAATTATATATAAGGTAAAATAAATAAAATTGAAATTTATTAATAAATGAATTAAATAGGGAGTCAAATAAATAATAGAAAATGAAGTGTTGTTGAAGTAGATACAGTTATCAAAGCAAAATTAAAATAGTGAATGAATTGTTTATAATATAATAAAAAGTATGATAAGGAAAGTTGTTGGAATTAGTCTAGTAAACTTCAATTCTAATTATTTTAACATATACATAATCAATAATTAAATACACGCATATACAAAATTAATAATAAGATACACATATACACAAAATTAATGATCAAATATATAAAATAATTAAATACACATATACAAAATTAACAATCAAATATACAAATATATAACATCACTCACCCAATATAAAAATAAAAACTAAAAATTCCAAAATCACAAACCAAGCTGATTTGCTCATCGCCATCACCAAAGAAGATGCCATCGCCACTACTACTTGTCGTCGTCATTGCCTTTGTTGGTCATTGTCACTGCCAAATTTAGTATCTATAACTTGTTTGCCGTTGCAACTTGTCCTCCTTAGTAGACCAATTTTGCCTTCACCTACAACTCGTCTTATTTGGTTGATTTAGCCTTCTTGCATCTGGTCGGCCTCTTCTCACATTGATGGTTGTTGTAGGAAAAGAGATGACAATGAGAAATTGATCGTCATTCTTGGCAACCCTTTTTAGTTTTACCAAAAATTTGGCAATGACAAGTGTTGCAGGAGCCATGATTTTGGAGTTAGTTTGTCAAATTTGGATTTGGCAATGCATTTAGAGAACTACTGGAATCAATCTAAGAAGTGTGATTAGAGTACATGAAAAATTATTTATAATAAAATAAATTATATTATAAATAAAAAAGAATAAATTATAATATAATATAATAAAGATTGAGATGAAAAATTGTCATTGGAGATAGGGTAATGACTATATATCCAAACCCAATTTGAATAAAATTATGATATTAGTATTTCAAATAATAAAAATATTAAAAATTAGTGAAATGATAAATAATACAATATTAATAATAGCAATATTATAATTATAAAAAAATTCATAAATGAGTTAAACAATTGAAATTTACTTTCTTTCGAAGTTAGATCTATCTAAAAGTGAAGTTAATTTTATTTCTTAAAAGCAGTGATTATGTCTTTGTTCCTACTTTTGAAATCAATTTTTTTTATCACTTTTAATTAAAAGTGATATAGTTTAAGATAGAAAATTATCTCTCTAATTGCAATTTTATATTAATTTGATTTTTTATTTTTTTAACATTTTTCGTGTCAATAAATTACTTCAATTTCAAGAAGCACAAGCACACATGAATAGCACGTGCCACTCAACAAGTATTTGCCAATACAAACATAATTAATACGTAACTTTGAATTTTATAAATCAGATGCTTGAAAAGCATATATTAAAATAAAATAATTTTTCTACATTGAATCGTAAAGAACATTTTTCAAATGTCACAAAATAAAGAAAATTATTTAATAGTAAAGTAATAAATATTTTATAAAATGTTCTCCATTACAAATCTTGCAATTTTGACTCAATCGAATCGGCGTTTCGGAAACAATTAAATTTTGGACATAAATTGACCGATAAGCAACAATCCAGAAACGAAATTGAAATCAAATTGCGAGATAGCAAAAGGTTCTGGGATTGGAATTGCGGATCATCCATAATATGAACAAGATAATCAAGTTCAGTTCAGTACAAGCTTATCGACAAGAGCAATTCATCAAAAGAAGAAGGAACACAGGCAACTAACAAACCCTATTCCCCAATCCAGTTATCCATGAACTCAACTACCAAAAGTTCAACAACAAGAGCCCTAGAACTCCTGAGACGCCGATCCAACGTCGCCCTTGCCCTTGCCAGCGGCCTTCTTGGGCAGCAGATTCTGGTGAATGTTCGGAAGAACTCCTCCGTTCGCAATCGTTACCGATCCCAGCAGCCTACTCAGTTCCTCGTCGTTCCTCACGGCCAACTGAATATGCCTCGGAACGATCCTGTTCTTCTTGTTATCCCTCGCGGCATTCCCCGCAAGCTCCAGAACCTATGAATCAAAAGAATAACTCGAATCAGGTGAAAACAAAAACTCTTAACTTAAAACCATTTTCCAGTAAAACCGAACGGAAAATGAGGGATAAAGCGATTGCTAACCTCAGCGGCGAGATACTCGAGGACGGCGGAGAGGTAGACGGGAGAGCCGGAGCCGACGCGCTGGGAGTACCGGCCTTTCTTGAGGAATCGAGCGATCCTGCCAACGGGGAACTGGAGGCCGGCCTTCTCCGATCTGGAGACGGATTTCGAAGCCCTAGGCTTGCCGCGGCCGCCCAAGGTCTTGGATGCCGGCGCTGCTGGTACGGAACTCATGGCGATAGCTTAGAATTTGAAGTTTAGGAACTCGAAAGTAAGGATTGGAATTGAGAGAAGTTGCAGAAAATAAGTTTTGGCGGGTGGTGGGTTTTGGAGGAGTGGCCTGTGGGATTTATATAGGTAGTAGGGTGGCTTGTGGTTGGGTGGCCTTGGGGTCTCTCGGATCGCCAGCGTGGCATCTCAATTTCGAGTTCGAAAGGCGCGGGGTCTCCCGGGTTTATTTTCAACTTTTTGAGTTAACCGCGGCTTCCAAAATGTAGTTTTCGCCAATTGGGCCCGTACTTGGGTCTGTTGAGGATACTATTTCTTGAGCTGCCTGCTGGCCCGTCTCAAAACCCAAATTAATATATTTTATTCTCCTTTCCACTGCCTACTATAGATAGTGAGGGGGGAATGTTGTAAATTATGTATTTGGTAGAGGTGTCAAAAAAAAATATTTGAAAATCGGTGAATCGAATTGAATCGTGCCTTTTGGATTGGTTTTATGGTTCAAATGTTAGATTTTGGTTCTAAAAAATTAAGAATCGATATATTTGATTTGGTTATTATTTTTTTTTTCAAATTGTGGTTCGAATCAAATCGGAATCGATATTATACTTATATATATATTAAAATTTTTGGGTATATATATATACACATAAATAATATCACTTCCTAAAAAACTAGCGAGACTCATGAACTCTTTTATTTCTAAACTTTTATACTCTATTGCCATACTAAATAGTCGATATAATCTCATTTGATGAGGTAGTTTATGAATTATTTTGTTCTACTTTTACTTTAAGATTTGAAGCATTAATAAAGTTATGAGTTTATTTTACTTAACAAATTTGTTTTTAATTTCATATTTTGCGAAAATATTTAGAAGCTAAATGTTAATTGGATAGAACTGAAATCGGTTCGGTGTAATAGATTGGTCATGGTTTAGTTTTATATATATAATGGTTCGGTTACGATTCTTATTTTTTTGGAACCGTTAAAAATAGTTCGATTACTGAATTCTTATAGAACTAGACCAATCCGAACCGTTGACACCCCTAGTATTTGGTGATCAAATATGCAATATATAAATACATAATATCATTTTAAAAATCAAAATTAAATATTCAAATAACATTTTCCTTAATTAATCACTCTTTGCTTTTGGACCCAGACAAAGTATTATTATTTCACAGAATAATACCATTTAATTCCAACCTTGTTTCAAATGTACTGCTAATCTAGTAACAGTATGTAGTACTTTAAGCATTTGAAAAATAGAAGATCCAGTAAGTAGTAATATATACCTTTTCTGAGGCATTCCCCGTATGGACAGCTCAGTTAGTCAAGAAGGGGGCATAAAGTGCCTCTGTGGTAAATTTTGGAACAATGACTAGGGATCGAGTCCCGCAAGCGGCAGAATGGAGGTAACTCTCTCCAAAGTGAGAGGGGCTCCTTGTGTGCGGTGGGCACAGGTCTAGCTATTGCGTTCGGTTGGGTTACTATGAATTTACCTCCTCCCCGCGTACTGTCAGGCCGGTTGTGGGGGGCACTCGGGATCAGTGATTTCATCTTTTTAGAACAACAGCAACACCAAACATGAAAAATAATCAACATTAACTTCACTTTCAATGGCTAATCAATGACTAATCATGTTTTCCTTTTTAAGACAATGAATACAGCCTGGGCAAACCCAAATGTCCAGAGGCCCCTTCAAACAACAAAACAACAAATGGGAGACATATACACACAAGCGTATAAGAAGAGACCTCTAACTCTTCAGTAGACCAGGCATCTTAGAACAATTGAAAATTTTGACCTCATGTTTGGTTGGTTTGGAACGAAGATCAGTATCAAAAGAATTAATCCATGTTCTTATCATCAGACATCAGCCTTGTAAATGGGATGTATCCCAGACTTCTTCACCAACACTTTGTGTAAGGAAATCTCTACTTCATCACCCCTCTGTATGTCGATACCTTTGAGAGAAAATGAAACATAGCCCAACATTGTCATATCTCCAGAGTGGATTCCATCCACTAGTTTCACAGATACGTATTGGTCGTGACCAATTTGAATGCCTTTGGTTTTATTGTGTATTGTGCACCCAATGCCCCATAAATATTCCTCAATTGTGTAGACAGCACAAAAGATCCACCCTATTAAATTTCGATGCATGTGAGATGGCACCACGAAAGATATATGGGGTCCTGTGCTCTGGTACTCCAACCAATTCAGAAACATGTCCCCCGAAAGAGAGATGCAAAGTGAACCCGATTTCTGTTACACATACATATATATGTATTAGTACATTCCCAAGTTTCACTCAAATTAATATATAGCATGATGGTTACTAACAAGTGTGATGTTATGAGACCCTTTTTTATTATTAGAGAGAGAGAGAGAGTACCATGGACATGAGCAAACTTCTTTCAAGATCGTGGGCATAATGGGTATGAGCCAATTTAGGACAATTATAAAAGAACATGTCTGTGTCTTGCCAGTCCGATTCAAGCGAAATGCTTTCTAAAGATGTGCAGTTTTGAACTTCCAAAACCCGTATACCTGCTGAAAGCCTCGGGAGGTATCGAAGTCTTTCACAATAACTCAAGTTGAGGTGCAGTAAGTTAGCAAGGTTACTGATGCTTTCTGGCAAGCTGCAAAAGTTGTTACCCACCAGATCCAAACACTCCAAATGGATCAATTTCCCAATTTCAGCAGGTATGTATGACAAATTGCAGTTTGCTACGCGCAATAGCTTTAAGCACCTCAAGCCCTGCACAGAGTTCATTGACAGAAAAACAGAACCCATGCTCTTTGTCCGCAGTGCCAAAGATGACAGCAATGCGCACCTTGATTTTGACCTTAGTTCTTGGAATTCTGCAAAATGTTCAAGTTTGGAACAACCAGAGAGATTAAGTATTTTTGCATTCAACATCCACGACCCTGAGGGAAGCTTCCGGAGGTTTTTACAGCTTGCAAGGTTTAGAACCACAAGTTTGCGCAGATATCTGATAGACTCATCAACCCCTAACAACCTTATGCAGTTGTTGAGAAATAGTTCCTCAATATTGGAGAGAGCAGAGAAATCAGGGGTTGTGGTTAGGTAATAGCAATGGCTAAGATAAAGGAATTTCAATTTACCCAAAGTCTGTTTGAAAGCAAAGAGAAGGAAAATAATATATAATTAGTTCTTGCATGATGATATGTTTGGAAGAGAGAAAAAAGTAAGAAAAAAAAATGATTTCACCTTGGTTCCTTTCCAAACTTGTCTTATCATGCTATGACTCAAGTCAAGAGCAACCAAGTTCTCCATGCACAATTGTGGTGGCACAAATTTGAGACAAAAGCCATGCCAACGTAGCCATACTAGCCTCTTGGATAGATGCTCATAGCCTGAACTAAGGTGAACATGGTCTAGATGAAGTACTCTCAGTTTGTTCATCTTTTTAAATGTTTCTGCATTCACTTTCACATCCTTCGCCTCCGATGATGATAGTATAAGACCCTCAATTGCATCAGTTCCCTGCTAATAGAATACATACATTGGTGAGAAAACAACATAATTAAGTAATCTTTAATTTAGTCTTGATTTGGGGATTTCACCTCGCCGTGCCTCAACATTTCAAGAATATCCTCGTGATCCCATAGTCTGCTACGCCTGCTTATATCTTTAATTGACTCTTGTCGAACTATCTCTCTACCCATATTCCTAAGCAAATCATGCATCATTATACGGTACATGTATCGGGATTCACATCCATACTCCTTTCCAAACTCATATTTTATGAGACAACAGTCAGCTAAACATCGAATCCCAATTTCAGGGAAGAAGTTACAACCTTCCAATACTTTGATGGTGAAGTTTCTGCTCATGCCAGCAAAGAAACATGCTATATCTAGAAACAAATTCTTTTCCTCTTTATGAAGCGAATCAAAACTTATCTTAAGTTTTCCTACAACATCATCATGAGGAATCTTTTTTAATTTTATCATTGCACTTCTCCATTCAGATTTTGTTTTGCCACACAAGAAGGAACCCAAAACTTCAAGGGCTAATGGAACTCCTTCGGCATAATTCACTACTTCATTTGAAAGCTTCACATAGTCTTCCAAAGGATGATCCTTTTGGAAGGCATGCCAACTAAATAATTGAAGTGATTCGTGATTATTTAATAATTCTGGCGTATAGATCTCAGCTACTAATCTAAGTAAACTTAGGGAAGAAATATCTCTAGTGGTTATGATGATTCTACTCCCACTATGAAGAAATTTTGGATCTATAGCTAGTGCTTTCAACTGTTGGACATCATCTACGTCATCTAAAACAAGTAGAATTCTTCTTCCACAAAAAGCTCTCCTTTTAATGAATTCGATTCCTTCGTGGCTGTTTTGTATGTTACAATTTTCTTTCCTCAAGATGTCAGATAAAATTTGTTTTTGCAAAAGAAACAAACCATTTGGTTGTTGGGAAGTTTGCCTAACCTCTGCGACAAAGCTGCTACCTTCAAATTGGCAACAAATATTGTTATATGCAGCTTTGGCCATTGTTGTTTTGCCTAAGCCACCAATTCCCCATATTGCAACAATGCGAACATCATTTGATGACTCCATAGACAGTAATTTGTGAAGCTTTTGTAGACGAGGTATCATTCCAATTGAATGGTCTGCAACGTGTAAATGTATGGTTGGATTAAGCTGTCGCTCAACCTCTTCAACGATAAGCTCAACGAAGCTTGCCTCGTCCCTGCCAATAATTAATTCATCCAAAATTTGTAAACAGATAGAAAATGTTGAAACTGTGCTGCAAAATTTTTCATTAACACTAGGAGGAGAGACCATATATATATATATGGAAAAGAAATTAATATACCTATCTACCATGCTTTGCAAGACAAAGCCAGACAACTGGGCGACATCAGTTAGAGCTGCTCTCCATTTCTCCATCCTGGAACTCAGCACCATGTGCTTGTCCAATGCTTCCGCGATGATCCCGTTTTGACGTCGTACCTCGGATGGCTCGATCTCATAAAAGATGGGTACGACCGTATGTTGAAACTTCTTCTTCTTCTTGCACTCCATGATCTTCACCAGTTCGTCGAGGCACCAACTCGACATGGCATAGCTTTTCGACAACACAACCAGAGAAACTCTCGACTCCTCAATTGCCTTCATCAGCCCCGCGCGAATGTCCTCTCCTCTCTCCAGTTCCTTGTCGTCTCTGAACGTTCGAAAACCGTTTCGCTCCATAGAAGCTAACAGATGACTGGTAAATCTCTTGCGAGTGTCGGATCCGCTAAAACTCAAAAAGACGTCGTATTTTTGCGGCGGGGAAATGTGGTTGGGGTACAACGATGAAGACACCTCCTGTGTCGCCCCCCACGATGCAGCTGCAGCAGCCATATATGATCACTAGCCAGAAGACGAACAAAATTTCAACTGCCCTACCGTGCTTGTTACCCGGCTTGTTTAACTATATATAGAGAGTTAGGAGTGTCAATTACGTTTACCAAATTGACCCATCAACTTGTTCGTAGATGCCATTGTTTTAGATATATTTGGCTGAATACGTACGTATGCCTCTCTGTTTCTTCTTTCCACACTATAAATTAATAAGAATTAGGTGACTTTGAACTAATCCTCCGCTAACATCATGAACCTGCGCGGCCCGTCATATTAGATTTAATTTAAACCACTGTTCACATTGCAACCTCAACAACTATATATACATGTTAGGGCTGCTGCTGCTACTACGACTCATTTTAATGTGAAAGCTTATAAAGGGATTAGTGATTACAATCGAATCTTACTTTACATTCACATCATTATCAACTTTACCAGTTTGCTCTTTAAAGTTTTCATTCTAATATTTCTATATATTAGTGGCTTCACTTTTACTTAATGTTGTTATTATATATTATCTTCTAATTGTTAGTCCAATAGCTTTCGATGCTTAGTTTGTATAGTTTTTTGTCATTGAATTGAGTAGTATAAGCAATTATTTGAGGTCTTAAAGATATATTGGTTAATATCTATAAATTTGGTCATTTTACACTTAATGAATTTTGTCACATATACCATATATATAATCAACTTTGGCTTTTATTAAATATATACTTAAACTGTCATGATTATAACAATTATATGATGCTGCTAAATTTAAACTAACAAAATATAACTTTTCATCTAGAAATTATTTTTTTTTTTACAAAAAAATTACGATTAGTATAATACTTAATTATCATTTATGACACCATCTAACTAAGTTGCTTAAGTAAAAATTATGGTCTTATAAAACTAATTTATGGGATTAAGACTAATTACTCCACTTTTTATACATGGTGAAGAGCTCCATCATCAAAGCATTAACAATGAGAGTAAAAGACTCAAATGGCGGATAAATAATATAGAGTTAATTAATATAAATAGTTTGAAGTTTAAATTCAAGCGATAGCCTACAGGCGAGCAAATTAAATATTAGTAAGAAAAGGAAATATATCCCAATGGCATGACTGATGACTGTCGCCAACACATGGGTTTGTCATTGGGCAAAAAATAGTGACGTGGTAGCTGATGGATGCCATGGAAATTGATACAATAAGATAAGATGGAAATTAAATATTTAATGTTTAAAAACCTTCCCTTCAAAATATGTCACACTTATCCATTCTTTCCCTTTTCATTCCTTTTACATTCTTTTCCATTACCAACACTCTGATGGGAATGGATGACCCTTTAATATGACATCACTAATTATAACATGTAATTTAATTGAATTTTATAAATTTATTAATATTAAAAATATCTCAAAAATTTTACTTAAATTATACCGACTATCTGTATTTTTAAAAACGACATAAATCTCTCTTGGTATTCGAGAATTGATCAAGATGTCATTGTATTTAAATTATCTCTTTTCTAGTCACCTCCAATAGACGTCATTGCCGCTAGTCCAACAATGGCCAAATCCATGTTAAATCATTGGCAATCACCAGGATTTCCATTGTACTATCTTTCTTTTTCCCTTTTTCTTTCCTTTTCCTTTTCCTTTTCCTTTTCCTTTTATATAGGGTAAATTTAATATTAAACTTACTGAATTTTATGTAACTCTTACTTATTAAATTTTAAATTATTAGTTCTTACTTACTAAATTTTATTCAACATCTACCATCCATCACCTGTTACATTATCGTTTGATCTTATAAATGAAAAATGTCCACCTGACCAATAGAATCTAAAGTGACTAACGAAAAATATCTGCGTGATTAAAGAATTTAATATACATTTACTGAATTTTAAAAATATAACTATTTACTTATTGAACTTTAGGGTAAATTGAACATGCACTCATTAAACTTTAAAAATGTAACTATTTACTTAGTAAACTTTAGAAGCAAACCACATGGGAAAACCAAAATCAAGAAACAGATAAAAATGTTTGCTCAAATGATTTAATTTTGAAAGCAAATCAAAAGTATAAACTCAATCAAAAAATCACCATAAAAAGTCTTGATCAGGTGCCTCAACTCTAGAAGTAATGCATATGCAAAAACTCAACAAAGACAACAAATAAAAACATACTGCTCATATGCATTAATTCTTGAAGCAAATCATATGCGAAAACTCAAACTAATTAATCATCATCCTTTAACCAATCAACAAATGAAAAAACTGTAGATTTTTTACCTCTATTAAGAACAATAAAATCCATAAAGACGTACTCAATATGGTGCAATTTAATTTTAATCAAGAAGCTATTTGGGGTTCAATCTGTGGTTTGATTTGGCTAAAATTTGGTCAACGTGTTCATGATGAACGACTATACAATCTAAATGGTGGAAATCAGTTTGAGCTCTCTGTTAATAGGTTTCTACAGTAGTTGTTGTTGCAATCCAGTTTTGTCTAATTTTGATAAAGAGGCTGTTTGGCATTCAATATGCCATCCGATTTGACTAAAATTTGGTCAATGTTTTCAAAACACACAGGTCTATAATCTGAACGGTGGAGATCAGTTTTGGAGTCCTCTGTTATCAAGTTTCTGTAACAGTTTTTTAGTTTATACTTAGTGAGATCTTTCATATTTCTTGTTACAGTAGTTTGGTTTCAAGAGTAATTATTCTTAAAAAGATATTATTATGTGCGTCTAGTTATTGACAACTAAAGAAGACTTGTGTGTATTCTCATTATGTGTTTGATAGTGAAAGTTTTCAGTGGACTCCAATGTCATAGTTTTTACTCTTCACATTGATGGGATTTTTCACGTAAAATTTTGGTGTTCTTGTGATTTAGTGATTTCTGCACTTATTTTATATTATTCTATATCTGCTTGATTTAACTTGTACTAGATTCACACAAGAAGAGAGAAAACAAAAATACTTAGCATTCTTATAAGTTGTTGATTTGAAGTGCTTTTCTCCCAACACACCAAACATGAAAGATAATCAACATTAACTTGACTTTCAATGGCTAATCAATGAATAATCATGTTTTCCTTTCAAGACAATGAATACAACCTGGGCAAACCCAAATGTCCAGAGGCCCCTCCAAACAACAAAACAACAAATGGGAGACACATAAACACACATATAGGAAGAGACCTCTAACTCTTCACCAGACCAAGCATCTTAGACCGGTTGAAAATTTTGACCGCATTTTTGGTTCGTTTCGGACTGAAGATCAGTATCAGACATCAGCCTTGTAAATGGGATGTATCCCCAACTTCTTCACCAACACTTTGTCTAAGGAAATCTCTACTTCATCACCCCTCTGTATGTCGATACCTTTGAGAGAAAATGAAACATAGCCCAACATTGTCTTATCTCCAAAGTGGATTCCGTCCCCTAGATTCAGAGATACGTAGTGGTCGTGACCAATTTGAATGCCTTTGGTTTTATTGTGTATTGTGCACCCAATGCCCCAGAAATATTCCTCAATTGTGTAGACAGCACAAAAGATCCACCCTATTAAATTTTTATGCATGTGAGGTGGCACCACGAAAGATATATGGGGTCCTGTGTTCTGGTACTCCAACCAATTCAGAAACATGTCCCCCGAAAGAGACATGGCAAGTGAACTCGATTTCTGTTACACACATACATATGTATTAGTACATTCTCAAGTTTCACTGATCAAATTAATATATAGCACGATGGTTACTAATAAGTATGATGTCATGAGCCCCTTTTCTATTATTATTATTATTATTATATTAGAGAGAGAGAGAGAGAGAGAGAGAGAGAGAGAGAGAGAGAGAGTACATTGGACATGAGCCTTCTTTCAAGATCGTCGGCATAATGGGTCTGATCCAATTTAGGACAATTATAAAAGAACATGTCTGTGTCTTGCCAGTCCGACTCAAGCGAAATGCTTTCTAAAGATGTGCAGTTTTGAACTTCCAAAACCCGTATACCTGCTGAAAGCCTTGGGAGGGATCGAAGTCTTTCACAATAACTCAAGTTGAGGTGCACTAAGTTAGTAAGGTTACTGATACTTTCTGGCAAGCTGCAAAAGTTGTTTCCCACCAGATCCAAACACTCTAAATGGATCAATTTCCCAATTTCAGGGGGCATGTATGACAAATTGCAGTTTGCTACGCGCAATAGCTTTAAGCACGTCAAGCTTTGCACAGAGTTCATTGACAGAAAAACAGAACCCATGCTCCTTGTCCGCAGTGCCAAAGATGACAGCAATGCGCACCTTGATTTTGACCTTACTTCTTGGACTTCAGCAAAATGTTCTAGTTTGGAACAACCAGAGAGATTAAGTATTTTTGCATTCAACATCCACGACCCTGAGGGAAGCTTCCGCAGGTTTTTACAGCTTGCAAGGTTTAGAACCACAAGTTTGCGCAGATATCTAATAGAGTCATCAACCTCTAACAACCTTATGCAGTTGTTCAGAAATAGTTCCTCAATATTGGAGAGAGCAGAGAAATCAGGGGTTGTGGTTAGGTAATAGCAATGGCTAAGGTAAAGGAATTTCAATTTACCCAAAGTCTGTTTGAAAGCAAAGAGAAGGAAAATAATATATAATTAGTTCTTGCATGATGATATATTTGGAAGAGAGAAATAAGTAAGAAAAAAAAATGATTTCACCTTGGTTGCTTTCCAAACTTGTCTTATCATGCTATGACTCAAGTCAAGAGCAACCAAGTTCTCCATGCATAACTGTGATGGCACAAATTTCAGGCAAAAGCCATGCCAACGTAGCCATACTAGCCTCTTGGATAGATGCTCATAGCCTGAACCAAGGTGAACATGGTCTAGATGAAGTACTCTCAGTTTGTTCATCTTTTTAAACGCTTCTGCATTTACTTTCACATCCTTTGCCTCCGATAGTGATAGTATAAGACCCTCAATTGCTTCAGTTCCCTGCTAATAGAATACATTGGTGAGAAAACAAAATAATTAATTAATCTTAATTTAGTCTTGAGTTGTGGATCTCACCTCGCCGTGTCTCAACATTTCAAGGACATCCTCGTGATCCCACAATCTGCTACGCCTGCTTGTATCTTTAATTGACTCTTGTCGAATTATTTCTCTACCCATATCCCTAAGTAAATCATGTATCATTATCTGGAACATGTATCGGGATTCATATCCATACGTCTTTCCAAACTCATATTTTATAAGACAACGATCAACTAGGCATCGAATCCCAATTTCTGGAAAAAAGTTACAACCTTCCAATACTTTGATGGTGAATTTTCTACTCATGCCAGCAAAAAAGCTTGCTATATCTAGGAACAACTCCTTTTCCTCTTTATTAAGCGAATCAAAACTTATCTTAAGTTTTCCTACAACATCATCATGAGGAATCTTTTTTAATTTTATCATTGCACTTCTCCATTCAGATTTTGTTTTGCCAAACAAGAAGGAACCCAAAACTTCAAGAGCTAATGGAACTCCTCCGGCATAATTCACTACTTCATTTGAAAGCTTCTCATAGTCTTCCAAAGGATGAGCTTTTTGGAAGGCATGCCAACTAAACAATTGAAGTGATTCGTGCTTATTCAATAATTCTGGCGTATAAATCTCAGCTACGAATCTAAGTGAACTTAGGGAAGAAATGTCTCTAGTGGTAATGATGATTCTACTCCCACTATGAAGAAATTTTGGATTGATAGCTAGTGCTTTCAACTGGTGGACATCATCTACGTCATCTAAAATAAGTAGAATTCTTCTTCCACAAAAAGCTCTCCTTTTAATGAATTCGATTCCTTCGTGGCTGTTTTGTATGCTATAATTTTCTTTCCTCAAGATGTCAGATAAAATTTGTTTTTGTAAAAGAAACAAACCATTTGGTTGTTGGGAAGTTTGTCTAACCTCTGCGACAAAACTGCTACCTTCAAACTGACAAGAAATATGGTTATATGCAGCTTTGGCAATTGTTGTTTTGCCTAAGCCACCAATTCCCCATATTGCAACAATGCGAACGTCATTTGATGACTCCATTGACAGTAATTTGTGAAGCTTTTGTAAACGAGGTATCATTCCAACTGAGTGGTCTGCCACATGTAAACGTATGGTCGGACTAAGCTGTCGCTCAACCTCTTCAACAATAAGCTCAACAAAGCTTGCCTCGTCTCTGCTAATATTTGTTTCATCCAAAATTTGTAAACAAATAGAAAATGTTGAAACTATGCTGCAAACTTTTTCATTAACACTAGGAGGAGAGACCATATATATATATGGAAAAGAAATTAATATACCTATCTACCATGCTTTGCAAGACAAAACCAGACAACTGGGCGACATCAGTTAGAGCTGCTTTCCATTTCTCCATCCTGGAACTCAGCACCATGTGCTTGTCCAATGCTTCCGCGATGCTCCCGTTTTGATGTCGTACCTCGGATGGCTCGATCTCACAAAAGATGGGTATGACCGTATGTTGAAACTTCTTCTTCTTCTTGCACTCCATGATCTTCACCAGTTCGTCGAGGCACCACCTCGACACGGCATAGCTTTTCGACAACACATCCAGAGAAACTCTCGACTCCTCAATTGCCTTCATCAGTCCCGCGCCAATGTCCTCTCCTCTC
Organism: Diospyros kaki; assembly: GCA_036245055.1. NCBI lineage: Eukaryota > Viridiplantae > Streptophyta > Magnoliopsida > Ericales > Ebenaceae > Diospyros > Diospyros kaki. The sequence goes on from BSEG01000007.1 coordinate 38,213,017, forward strand.
TCCAGTTCCCTGTCGTCTCTGAACGTTCGAAAACCGTTTCGCTCCATAGAAGCTAACAGATGACTGGTAAATCTCTTGCGAGTGTCGGCCCCACTAAAACTCAAAAAGACGTCGTATTTTCGCGGCGGGGAAATGGGGTTGGGGTACAACGATGAAGACACCTCCTGTGTCGCCCCCCATGATGCAGCAGCAACAGCCATATATGATCACTATAGCTAGAAGACGAACAAAATTTCAACTGCTCTACCGTGCTCTTGTTACCCGGATTGTTTAGCTATATATAGAGAGTTAGGATTGTCAATTACGTTTACCAAAGTGACCCATCAACTTATTCGTAGATGCCATTGTTTTAGATATATTTGGCTGAATACGTACGTATATATGCCTCTGTGTTTCTTCTTTCCACACTATAAATTAATAAGAAATTAGGTGATTTTGACCTAATCCACTACTATCATGAACCTGTGCGGCCCGTCATATTACATTTAAACCACCATTCACGTTGCAACCCTCAACCCCCATGTTAGGGCTGCTGCTGCTACTACGATTCATTTTAATGTGAAAGCTGATAAGGGATTAGTGATTACAATCGAGGCTTATTTTACACACTGATTATCAACTTTACCAGTTTGCTCTTTAAAGTTTTCATTCTAATATTTCTATATTAGTTGCTTTACTTTTACTTAGTGCTGTTGTTATTATTACCTTCTAATTGTTAGTCCAATAGCGCTTTCCTATGCTTAGTTTGTATAGTTTATTATATAATTGTATATGGTATATATATGTGATAAAATTCATTAAGAATAAAATGACCAAATTTATAGATATTAACCAATAGATCTTTAAGACCTCAAATAATTGCTTATGCTACGTGATTATAACAATTACATAATACCGCTAAATTTAAACTAACCGAATAACTTTTCATCTAAAAATTAATTTTTTTTACAAAAAAATTATCATTAATATAATGCTAATACTTAATTATCATTTGTAACACCATGTGACACCACGTGACTACGTTGCTTAAGTAAACATTCTGGTCTTATAAATCTAATTTATGGGATTAAGACTAATTACTCCACTTTTTATATATGGTGAAGAGCTCCATCGTCGAAGCATTAACAATGAGAGTAAAAGACTCAAATTAATTAACAATGAAGTTTGAATTCAAGCGACAGCCGACAGGCAAGCAAATTAATTAGTAAGAAAAGGAAATATCCCAATGGCATGACTTATGACTGTCGCCAACGTGGTGGACATGGCATCGCCATTGGGCAAAAAATAGTGACGTAATAGCTGATGGATGCCATGGAAATTGATCCAATATAAGATAAGATGGATGAGTGAGAGGGTGAATAAATAAATAATATTTATTAATGTTTAAAATTTTTCCCTTCAAAATATGTCACACTTATCCATTCGTTCCCTTTTCATTCCTTTTAATATGATGGGAATGGATGACCCCTCAACATGACATCACTGCTTATAACATGTAATTTAATTGAATTCTATAAATTTATTTATATTAAAAGTATCTCAAAAATTTTACTTAAATTATACCGATTATCTATAAATCTCTCTTGCTATTAACAAGATATATACGAGAATTGACCAACATCTATATCATTATATTTAAATTATCTCGTTTCTAATCACCTCTTATAGACGTCATTGCCGCTAGTCCAACAATGGCCAAATCCCTGCTAAATCATTGGTGATGAGGAGAATATCCTCAGGTCTATAATTACCCTAATAAAACCATTAGTTTCGGTCCTTCTGCCCAAAAAGAAATAACTAGCTGGCGTTATCCTACCTGAATCCGAAAGGGACATGTGATAGGCTCACATCATCGCCTTAACTGGCCTGTTGCTCGGCGAGGATACTCCAAGCTTCTTGGGATTGACTGTCCCACCAAGGATCACGGAAGACAGGGGTTATCTCGAACTCTTCAAGGGCGGTTACGATTATGAAAATCCTATCAACCAGATTCCGAGAAAAATGGGATAAGGATCTTGAGGATTTCAAGAGAATCCTTATCTCAACGAAAGGATAAAAGGAAGGAGGCCAGAATGAGGTAGGGGATCAAATACCATAGTTCTGAAAAGATTAAGGGATATCCGTTCTTACGTTAATTATTAATCTGGTAATCTGACTTGATCATCGGAGATAAATCAGGGGGTGAGTCCTTGTCTCCATCGCAAGTGCTCAAGCAGAGGTAGAAGAGGGTGATCGGCCACCGCATCATCAATTGGCAATCACCAGAATCTCCATTGCACTTTTCTTTCCTTTTCATTCCTCTTCTCCTTTCTTTATCTCAACCGCCCCTTTTCTACAAGGTTGTAATTATGCAATTGAGAATGGAATATGGCAGCGTCACTTCTACTTCACAAATGTGATGGTTTCTCTTTAGGCGACTCTCTCTCTCTCTCTTTCTCTCTCGTTGTTTCACACTCCAAATGAAACTCAAATGGTTGGGTTTTTAATTTTTGTATAATTATAAAGTTTTATTACTTTCACATATAATTAAATAAACACAATGAATATGAATATTATTCCTTCTAACCCAAATGCTGATTGGACAGAGAGCTTAAGGCAATGACGATCCGTACGGCAAGGGGTGGCTCAGTACTTGCAAGTACTTTGATACTCAAGTAAGTAAGAATTCAAGGTAACAAAGTTTTTGTAGACTGAAAAAGAACATATATTGGTTGATGGCCGACTGACTTATATAAGAGAGAATAGGAAAGCCCATTGCGTGTCGTTAGTTGTTGAAGATGGGTTAGGAGTCAAGGATCTCAAAGCAGTTAAGGTATGTCGTGGGAACGAGTGATCTAGGTATGGCGTTAATGGGATGGAGGATGTTGTTGAGCTGACATTAATGGGATGGGCCCTAGGGACCGGGCCCGGAACTAAGCTATGGGCTTATTGTTGGGTCGGACCCAATAGGACTAGTACAATCCACAACCCCCCCAGGTCATATATTCACAAAGGCAAGCATTCAAACTTGTGACGCATCCAATGTGTTCTAACCGTTTTTGCTTGCCTTGACCTCGGGCAGAGCTTATTAGGGTCGAGCTTGCTAAGGGTCATTTTCGAGGTACTGACAGGTAGTACACATGGTCTCAAAACTTGAGGCACCTGTTTCGGAAGATAGGATGTCCTGGGCGAATAGGGTTGTTCCGTAGTTTCAACCCAGGGTGTTCAATGTGTGTCAGGTGGCACGATCTCTGTGTGGGATTGGCAATGCTTGATCTCTATCTGTTGGATGTATCGTGTGGTACTGTTGATTCGTCATCAAGGATGGGCCTAGATTGTAATCATTGAGCGATATCTATATAAGGACATCAGTAGTTGTTTTCCTGCTTCTCACTTTTGCGTTTGCTTCTGATTTTCGAACCTTGGTTCTCTGAGAGCTTCTGCGTCCTTTGATGTTATTAGGCTTTAATGAATTGTTGTGAAAAAATATTGGAGAAAATAGTCCCGATAGTATTTATTTGAATTTTTAGAAAGGAAAATGGAAGAAAATGCATAGAAAATGAGGAAATTGATGCTTTGAGATCATTAGTGATTAAATATGATTTATAAGATTGTTTTGCTCGAGATAAAGTGATTTGTGCAACTTTTGAGGTTTGGCACAAAAATTGAGATCGAACACACAAATCGAGGTGATTCGTATTTTTCGAGGTAGACTGAACTTCGTGCTAAAGGTGAGTGATTTTATCCCAATGACTTATATTTATGATATGATTGCTTATATATGCATGATATTTATGAATATTATAATCATTTTGTCATATTGCATGGAAGGTCGTGATGTTGCATGGCACTATATTATTGACATATTCATATTTGTACATGAAAATGAGATGTAGCCCCGATAGTGTAGCCGTAATTTTTCAAGAGCAATTGATAGAATAACGTTAGGATTATCTTGCCGGATGTGCTAAGATTTTGCCTAGGATTTCGTGTCAAGCTTGTGGGTCAGGAAAGTTACACTAGGGCAAATGGTTGTTCATGTTATTACATCATACATTTATATATATGTTTTTGAACCCTCACTAGAAGTTTCATCTTCTAATGGGTTATGTCCCTAGAACATTCAACGTTTCAATTGAGACTTGCAATTTAGGCAAGAAGCAAGTTGAGAGATGATGACACAGGGTGACGTGTCCGATGATTCAGCAAGTGGTTTCGGTAATTTGTCTATCCGGATATGTTTTAGATGAGTTGGAAAATGGCTATGTATTTGAGATATCATTTGATTGCACCTAGAGTGTTTAGATATTGTCTCGAAAATCGAGTCTCCATGAATTTATGTATTAAGATTTTTGAAGATATGATGTAATGGTACGAATTCTTTTATTGTTATAAAGTGAATTGATTATGTACCATATCAAGTTTTGATTTTAAGTTTCCGCATTTATGATGATTACCTGTCTTAACTTATTGATTATTATTTAGTATGCTGGGAAGGTAAAAAATGATTGTCAGAAAATGGTTTATATTAAAAAAATATATATTCTTGAAATTTCTAAGTTATTTAATGCTCAAAAAAGCGAGGCGTTACTATATACATATAGAGTTGTAGAAGGTGCGGTGGTATGGGTTGCTTTGGGCTAGTGTTGGTTGTTGGCTTCTTCCTCACCGTCAGCCCGCCCATTACGCTAGTTCCTCTGGTGATTGCAGGTTAGTTCAACGACTTGGTTCTCAAGCCATTGAATGGTCTAGAGAAAGATCTCCATGGTTGCAGTTTCTAGTTGATGGGGGTTGGTGTTTTGGTTCTTTCGGTTGTTGGCCATGTTGTTCTAGCTTCTGGTTCTGGTCATAGATAATTATCGACTATGGCTTGGAATGCTTTGGTGAATTTATGGGGCAGACAAGTTTTATCGAGCCCCATGGTAGGCACCAAATGTTCATTTCGGCTCAAAAGATCATCAGACGGAGGGCTTGAGGCAACGACAATCTGCATGACGAGGGGTGGCTGGCACCTGCAAGCATTTCGATGCCCAAGTAAGTAAGAGTTCAAGGCAACAGAATCATTTTAGATTGGAAAAGAACATACCTTGGTCGATGGCCGACTGGTTTATATAGGAGAGAAGGAGAGAGTTAAAATATAAGTTATTCTTATTGATTGTCATGAATTTAAATCATCAATACATATATAAATTAATGAATTGTGATGTCATATATATTAATACTACGACGAAGAGGTAATATCAATATTACATTGAATATTGTCGGTAAAAATAAGATGTATCCCCCATTTCTTGACCAATACATTGTCAAATAAGAAGAAAACCTCCACTTCATCGCCGCCTTCTATCTCCATCTCCCCGTTTTCCCGACAAAATGAAAAATAGCCGATGGCAGTGTGGATGGGGTCACCAAAGTGATCTTCTCCGAATAACTTGACACTATAGTTTCGTCCATAGTCAAAGCGAATGCCTTTAGTTTTATTGTGGATTTCGCACCAAATTCGCCAACAGTATTCTCCAATTGTGTAGACTGCACAAAATAGCCAGCCAGCTAAGTTCTGATTTACAAGAGGCGGCACCACGAAAGATATACGTGACGCTGTACTCTGATACTGTAACCAGTTGAGAAACTTGTCCCCTGAAAGAGAAATACAAAGTGCGCCTGATCCCTGAAGTTCCATACCCACCACACAAACATCATGTATTATTAGTATAAATTCCAAATTGATAGAGAGAGAGTGTGTGCGTACGTACCATGCATAGGAGCAAGCTTCTCCCAAGTTCATCAGCAGAATGCTCGATAGCTAACTTAGGACAATTGTAAAAGAACATGTCCGTGTGCTGCCAGTCTGAATCAAGTGATATGCTTTCTATGGATGAGCAGTTCTGCACTTCCACAATCTGTAAACTTGGTGAAAGCTTTGGGAGGGATTGGAGGCTTGCACAATATTAACTCAAATTGAGATGCACTAAGTTAGTGAGGCTACTCATGCTTTCTGGCAGACTACAAAAACTGTTCCCTACAAGATCCAAACATTCCAACTGCATCAATCTCCCAATTTCAGTGGGTATATGTGACAAATTACAGTTTGCCATCCGCAATAGCTTTAAGCAACTCAAGCCTTGCAGAGAGTTTAGTGATAAAGAATCCAACTTCTTCGTCCGCAATGCCCAAGATGATAGCGAAGAGTACATTGATTCAAGATTTGACCTTGCTCCTTGCAATTGGGTAAAAGTTTCTAGCTTGGAACAGCCAGAGAGATTAAGTATTTTGGCATTCAGCATCCATGATCCTGAAGGAAGCTTTCTAAGCATTTTACAGCTCTTGAGGTTTAGAACAAGAAGTTTGTGGAGATATCTAATAGAGTTATCAACCTCTAACAATCTTATGCAGTTGTCAAGAAGAAGTTCCTCAAGATTGGAGAGCCCGGAGGAGTCAGGAGTTTTGGTTAGGTAATAGCAATGACTCAGATAAAGAAATTTTAGTTTACCCAAAATCTGTTATAAACAAAGAGGAGCAAAACAATTAGCTCTCTTATGATATACAATTAATCTTTGAAACTAACAAATAAGAAAAAAAAAATGGTTTTACCTTAGTTCCCTTCCAAACTTGTTTTATCATACTGTAACTCAAGTCAAGAGCAATCAAATTCTCCATATATAATTGTGAAGGCACAAACTTCAAGTTAAAACCATGCCAGCGTAGCCATACTAGCCTTCTCGATAAATGCTCATAACCTGCACTGAGGTGAACATGATTGAGATGAAGCACTCTGAGTCTGTTCATCTTTTGAAATGCTTTTGCATTTACTTTGAAATCCTTTGTCTCAGACGAGAATAGGATGAGACCTTCAATTGCTTCACTGCCCTACTGTTAGATTATTAAGGCTAGTTGTTAAGAAAGTTTGTTATCTCTTGTTGAATAAGTCTAGCTATGGTTGTTACATAGTTAGAGATATTTTAGGGATCAGATTGGTTGTTTTTAACTTCCTATTTTTCTGCTGATTAGGAGGAAGTAGTTGTTATTTTACTATTTAAATCATTGTAGAACTTGAACTTCTGTGGAAGATTCCATATTCAAGTTGTTTTTCTTTGAAAATTTCCTTTCATGGTATCAGAGCCCTTTTTTGATCTTAAGGGTCTGTGAAAACTTCAACAAAAAAAATCTCCATTCTTCTATATTCTGCCTACCTTTTCAACCTCAGGAAAATAACCCTCAAAAGCCAACCTAAATGTCATCATTCAACAGTAGCTTCATCGTTCCATCACCACAGCTCTTCAATGGTGAAAACTACCAAATTTGGGCTGTCAAAATGAAAGTCTTTTTGCAGTCACAGGATTTATGGTCTTGTGTAGAGGAAGGCTATGTGCAGAGAGCATTACCGGCTAATCCCACCATCAACCAGCTGAGGCAACAAAGTGAAGAATCTGTCAAGCCGTATAAGGCCTTGTCAGCTATTCATGCATCAGTCTCAGAAGGAATTTTGGCTAGAATCTTAACTTGTCAAACTGGAAAAGAGGCATGGGATAGGCTCAAAGAAATGTTCCAGGGCAGTGAAGCAAACAAGAGGATGAGGCTTCTCAATCTATGGAGAGACTTCGATTTATCAAGGATGAAGGACTCTGAAAGCATCAAGGACTATGTTGATCGACTTATGAAGGTGGTCAATCAGATTAGGTTGCTTCAAGAGGATCTCCCTGATAGAAGAATAGTGGAAAAAATCCTTGTGAGTGTTCCAGAGAGATTTGAATCTAAAATCTCCTCTTTGGAGGACTCAAAGGACTTAACCACGCTCAAACTTGATGAGTTGGTGAGTTCACTCCAAGCACTGGAACAAATGAGGGCTATTAGACATGAAGTACAGGTGGAAGGTGCATTTTTCTCTAGCTTTAAAAGCAAGGGGAAGCAGAAGGAGTATACGAAAGGAGATGGAGAGAAGAAGGGCAAGTTAAAAAAGAAAAGTTACAAGCAAAAGAAGGAATATCCTCCCTGCTCTCATTGCAGTAAAAACACTCATGCAGAAGCATTTTGCTGGTTTAGGCCAGGATACAAATGTTCTCTTTGTAACCTGCCTGGACATAGTGAGAAATTCTGTAAGAGAAAGGGAGAAGCCAACCAGCAGGCTCAGGTGACTGAGGCAGATCATTGTCAAGAGGAGAGATTGTTCTCTGCCACAAAAAGTGGTACTGACTTTGAGTCAAATATTTGGCTCATTGACAGTGCTTGTTCTCAACATATGACTCCAAATGAGAAGCTTTTCACTCAGTTGGATGAGTTACATTCAACCCAAGTGAAGAGCGGAAGATTCCATATTCAAGTTGTTTTTCTTTGAAAATTTCCTTTCATTGAAAGGAAATTTTCAAAGAAAAACAACTTGAATATGGAATCTTCCGCTCTTCACTTGGGTTGAATGTAACTCATCCAACTGAGTGAAAAGCTTCTCATTTGGAGTCATATGTTGAGAACAAGCACTGTCAATGAGCCAAATATTTGACTCAAAGTCAGTACCACTTTTTGTGGCAGAGAACAATCTCTCCTCTTGACAATGATCTGCCTCAGTCACCTGAGCCTGCTGGTTGGCTTCTCCCTTTCTCTTACAGAATTTCTCACTATGTCCAGGCAGGTTACAAAGAGAACATTTGTATCCTGGCCTAAACCAGCAAAATGCTTCTGCATGAGTGTTTTTACTGCAATTTGTCAAAATCTGCTTAGTTTGGGACAATTACTTGAACAAAATTATGTTGTGCATTTTGAGAATAAGAAATGCCTAGTAAGTGATGCTGGTGGATTTTTGATTCTAGAAGTACCTATGAGAGAAAAGTGTTTTCCAATAGAGTTGAAGTCTAAACTGAGGTCTTTTGCTGCTAGTATCAATCAGTCTAACCTTTGGCATAAAAGGTTTGGACACTTCAGTTATGGCACACTCAAAAGGATGCATGAAAACTGTCTAGTTGAGGATTTCCCTATTACTGTAACAAACCCAGGTATCTGTGCTGTTTGTGAATTTGGGAAGCAAACAAGGTTGCCTTTTGGGGAAAGAAGCTGGAGGCCTACTCAGAAGTTACAGCTTGTGCACTCTGATTTATGTGGACCAATGTCCACTGAATCACTGAGTGGCAGCAAATACTTCCTGCTGTTCATAGATGACTACTCAAGATACAGCTGGATTTATTTTTTAAAGAAGTCTGAAGTGTTCGGCTCTTTTGTTAAGTTTAAGCAACCAGAAGGTTTTAGTATTCCAGGAGAAGAGGATAAAGTTTATAGATTGCATAAAGCACTCTATGGATTGAAGCAAGCACCACGTGCTTGGTATAGCAAAATAGATACTTTTCTAATGCAACAAGGATTCAAAAGGAGTGAAAATGAAGCCACACTATATGTCAAAATAGTTGATGGCAAGGTTCAACTAATTCTGTCTTTGTATGTAGATGACTTGTTGATTACAGGAGGAGATGTATGGGCTGCAAAAGAGTTCAAGCTGATGATGGCCAAGGAATTTGAAATGTCAGATTTGGGACTGATGAAATATTTCCTAGGCCTGGAAGTATATCAAGAATCAAAAGGCATCTTCTTAACACAAAAGAAGTATGCCATGGACCTATTGAAGAAGTTCAAGGTGAGTGAAGCAAAGCAAGTACCTACACCCTTAGTAGTTAATGCTAAACTATCTAAGGAGGATGAAAGTGAGGTTGTTGATGCCAAAGTTTTTAGGAGCATTGTTGGTTCTTTATTGTACTTAACAGCCTCAAGGCCAGAGATAATGTTTGCAGCTAGTTTGCTCTCGAGATTTATGCATGCTCCAAGGAAAACTCATCTTGCAGCAGCAAAAAGGGTCCTAAGGTACATTAAAGGCACTGCTAGCCTTGGTATTACATACACAAGGCTTGAAAACCCAGAGTTGGAAGGCTTCTGTGACAGTGACTGGGCTGGTAGTGTGGATGATTTCAAAAGCACCTCAGGATATGCTTTTTCTTTTGGAAATGGAGTGTTTTCTTGGAACTCAAAAAAACAAGATGTTGTAGCTCAATCTACAGCTGAAGCAGAATATATCTCAGCTGCATCAGCTAGCAATCATGCTTTATGGCTAAGGAAGATGCTTGCAGACCTTGGAATGGTTCAAAATTCTCCTACTAGGATGCATGTGGATAACAAGTCAGCTATTGCTATCACAATGAATCCAGTTCAGCATGGAAGAACCAAACACATTTCTGTCAAGTTTCATGCCATTCGAGAGGCAGTCAAGGCAGAGGAGATTGAAATGATATATTGTCCAGCAGAAGAGCAACTAGCTGATATTCTCACAAAGGCACTCTCACGTGATCAATTTGAAGATATGAGGAAAAAGCTGGGAGTGACCAACAACTATCTTAAGGAGGAGTGTTAGATTATTAAGGCTAGTTGTTAAGAAAGTTTGTTATCTCTTGTTGAATAAGTCTAGCTATGGTTGTTACATAGTTAGAGATATTTTAGGGATCAGATTGGTTGTTTTTAACTTCCTATTTTTCTGCTGATTAGGAGGAAGTAGTTGTTATTTTACTATTTAAATCATTGTAGAACTTGAACTTCTGTGGAAGATTCCATATTCAAGTTGTTTTTCTTTGAAAATTTCCTTTCACCTACAAATAAAACTCATTGCATACAAAAGAAACCATATTACATTGATGGTGGAATATAGAATTAAGAATGTCCATATGCATTTGACGTTCCTTCAACAAACAGGCGTCAAATGTTCTATTACCAACAACAAAGCAAACCTTCTTGCAGAAAATTGTTTAGATATTTAGTCTTGCTTTCTTCAATTTGCCATTCTTGTTGTTTCCTCTATTTTTTTAATCAACACTACAGAAGAATAATAAGGCATCAACTGTTTATAAGTAGTTAATAGATGTGGATCTCACCTCGTTATCTATCAACATTTGAAGGGCATCCTCCTGATCCCACAATCTACTGCGCTTACTTGGCTCTTTAACAAACTCTTGCCGAACTATCTCTCAGCCCATGTCCCTGAGCATATCATGCATTACTATGAAATGCATGTACCGAGACTCATATCCAAACTCATACCCCAATTCATATTTTATGAGGCAACGATCTGATAAGCATCGAATCCCAATTTCTAGGAAAAGGTTACAACCTTGCAATACCTGGATAGTGAAGTTTCTATCGATGCCAACAAAGAAACATGCTATATCCAAGAACAAATCCTTCTCCTCTTCATTAAGTGAATCGAAACTTATCTTGAGTTTTCCTATAACATCATTATGAGGAATCTTTTTAATTTTGCCGTTGCACTTCTCCATTCTGATTTGGTTTTGCCAAACAAAAAGGAACCTAGAACTTCAAGAGCCAATGGAATGCCTCCGGCATATTTCACTACTTCATTTGAAATCTCCATATAGTTTTCTAAGGGATGATCTTCCTTGAATGCATGCCAACTGAACAATTGAGGTGACTCATGTTTATTCAATTGCTCGGGCATATATACTTCACACATTGATCTAAGTGAGTTTAAAGATGAAATATCTCTAGTAGTTATAATGATTCTACTCCCATGATGAAGGAATTTTGGATCGATAGCTAGTGCTTTTAATTGTTGAATTTGATCCACATCATCTAAAACAAGTAGAATTTTTCGTCCACGAAGTACTCTTCTTTTTATGAATTCAATTCCTTCATCACAGCTTCGTATGTCACAATTTTTATTCCTCAAGATATCAGACAAAATATATTTTTGTAAAAGTTTCAAACCGTTTGGTCGCTTGGAAGTTTCTCTGATCTCTGGAACAAAGCTACTGCCTTCAAACTGGCGATAAATGCAATTATAGGCAGCTTTGGCAATTGTAGTCTTGCCTAGGCCGCCAATTCCCCATATTGCAACAATGCAAATACCGTCTGATGACTCCAAGGACAATAGCTTGAGAAGCTTTTGCAAACGAGGTAGTACTCCGACTGGGTGGCTCACAAGCTGTAAATTGCATATGGTTGAATTTAATTTTCTTTGAACCCCTTCAACAATATGCTCAATAAAGCTTGCCTCATCCCTGCTAATTCATTCATCCAAATTTATCGAACCCGAATCAGAAAATATTAAGATTCTGTGAACTATATAAGGAGCTAGGTTAGAAAATATACCCATCATTCAGATTTGGCAAGACGAAACTGGACAAATTGGCAACCTCAGTGAGTGCTACTTTCCATTTCTCCATCCTAGAGCTGGACACAGTATGGTGGTTGGCCAGTGCTTCTGCGACGTTCCCTGCCTGATTTCGTACATCAGACGGCTTTGTCTCGTAAAAGATTGGTAAGACAATATGTTGGGACTTCTTCTTACATTCCATGATCTTCTGGAGTTCGTCAAGACACCAACCCGACATGGCATAGCCTTTTGACAATACAGGGAGAGATATTCTCGACTCCTCAATTGCTCTATTCACTCCCCACCCAACTTCTCCTCCTTTTTGGAGCTCCCTGTCGTCTCTGAATACTTGAAAACCATTTCGCTCCAGAGCCGCTAATAGATGACTGGTAAATTTCTTTCTAGTGTCGACCCCACTAAAACTCACGAAGACATCGTATTTCCATGGTGGCGGCGGGTTGGGGAACAGGGATGAAGGCTCCTGGATCATGGATGAAGCAGCCGCCATGAGATGAACAAATACTTCTCTTCCTACGTACCCAACCCAACTTGTGTATCCAACTGTGAATAAACAGCACAGGAGAAAGAAAGATTCAACTCAACTGATAATCAATTCTATGCTTCATTGTTCTAACATTATTTTATTTGGCTGAATTAATACTCATTTTGAAACCATGTTTCCAGGTTTTTGTCCACAACACTAGTTAGACCAAAGAAAATTAATTAGACGCTTTAGACTAGCCTTTGGTCATTTCTTGTTAGGCCCATAAAATAAAATAGCAAAATGCCCTTGTTTTGATTCGATCGGCACTTTATTTTTATCAATTATGAAGTTTGTAAGTTCGAACTTCAACATTTATGGTAATTTTTCACATTTTGTATAAAATAGCTTTGTCAAAGCATCATTTATTATTTAGAGTAAATGCAAAGGCATATACCATTTAAAGGTTATTTAAGAATAAAAGGAGTAAATCTTAGAGGGACAATGCTATACGGACAAACGGACGGACGAACAGGTTGACGAACGCAGTTAAATTACAAAGTTAACCCTCCAGTTAAAATTACAAGTTAACCCCTAACTTTTCCAATGACTTTTCAGGGTTGCCAATTTCATTAGGGTTTAACAAATTCGACGCCCAGCTCTATCTAGAGAATGTCTTACTCTCCAGCTCTCTCTCTTACTCCCCTGCTCGTGAAATCTGTCTTGCTCGATCTTTCTTACTCGATTTGTCTCGCTCGATCTATCTCGTAACAATGTCACTCGATCTCTTGCTCGCTCTCTCTTACTGACTGAAACCCCATTGTTGTCGGCGTTTTTTTCAGCTCACCCACCTCTGTCAGAAGCAATAAGCACTAACAGTGTGAGAGATCGGACGCCCCCACCCCACCCCACCCCACTGACTTCATCTTCCCTCTCGCTCGTTTTCTCATACTCTCTCCGTCCTCACCGTTACCGTCTGAAACCCCATTGCTGCCGACGACGAGCTCTCTCTCTCTCTCTGTATTTTTTAACCGATTGCATCTACTCCTGCCGCCTGCGACGAGGTCTGATATCCGGCGGAAGAAAGAACCCGAGGTCTCTGTATTTTTTACATTGGTATATTTTTATGTTTCTTGGATATTTTTATGTTTCAGCCTCTAATGCCAACAGAGAGATATTTTTATGTTTTTATGTATTTTTATGATGCAAGTGATGTTATGTTTATTTTGTATGTGCATTACTGTTAATCATTCTCTGATATTTTTTATGTTTTTTGTCTGATGCATGGCACCTAAAGCACGTGCAATGTGTATCTGAAAATCTGTATATGAAAAATCCACATATGCATAAATGATTATAAAAATGATTTGATTCCAAGAATTGTTAATTTGGAAAATGAGCTCGTTTGGGTCACTGTTTATATATAGATAGATAGATAATATATATTTTATATGACTATGGTTTGATGTCTTTGAGTTCTGGTGCATTCATTATATGAGAAGGTTTGAATGGCGGTGGGATGATGATCTTACAAGATGCACTTAACATGGCATAGTCAAACTATATTTATGTGTAACTTTCATGTGATACCTAATTGATAACTGTGTTTTTTTTTTTTTTTCTATTTTCTGATTACATTTCAGATATCCGAAGTGGTCAATAGCATGAAAGATTTGATTGATTACAGCTGAGAAAATGGGGCTGGACCGATGGATAAGTTTAATAAGTTAAATCATTTTAAAATTCTTTTGTTTTTGAATTTTAAAGGTTACTAGTGGCTTGTTCAACAATTATATCAAAGATTTAGATCTTGATAATTTTTATCTATCCTGGTATTGTTTTTAGTTGAGTTAATGTTTGGTATGAAATAAATTACCTTATTCTAATCTATTATTCATAATTTTTTATGCTTTTGTTTTTTACTTGAAAACATACTTTGGTTCAAATGAGTCATGTTTGAGGATCCAGTTGGAGAGTTCTTGACAGCTTGTTGATCTTTTCTATTGCCTAGCATAATATATACCAGTGGCAACATAATGATGGCTTTTCAACTTGCTCATATGTATGAGATCATTGAGCTTGTTAGATGCAAGGCTTCTTTTATTTTGAGTTTATCCCAAAGCTAAATAATGATCATTCTTCTTCAAAACCTCAAGAGCAACCCAAAAAGTTGGCAATTTGTCCTGTTTTTTGTTTTTACCTTAGACACTGTATTTTTGGTTGAGTCCATGATGGCATGTTATGCAAATTGGCTTGAATCCTAGAAAGATGTTATTTTATTTTTTACAGTTAAATTTGCAGTGCTTTTGTATCCACATGTAGTCCTGTTTTTTTTTTTTTTTTTTCTTGAGTTTTCAAAGCACCAGAGTATAAGGTGCAATGTGAGAACTGTTTATTGATGTAAGTTTCTGTAGGATTTTTTTTTTTAAGTAACAGAACTATAATCTCTCTCTTGTGTTGCTTATATTGACCGGTTAATTTCATGGTTATGCAATGGTTTGTGCCAAAGGTATGATCTTAATCAAAATACCCTCACTAACTTCTTAATATATTCACCAGATTGCGTTGCCTCCAATGTAAGACACATGCTAACAGGTGGTGCTAATATGTGATTCTGAGAACATTAATTCTTCGTGTATGGCATAAAGTTAACGGCATATGCAATCTATTGTCCATGTTGTTTTGGTAGTTTTTGCGAGTACATATTTTTATTTCTAAAATGTTGTTTATGTTGCCAGGTTACATGCCTGCTCCAAGTATGCTGTCAATGATTATGCCATCGGGTGCTGCTCCCTTTCCTGTTCAAGTTAGTAGCCTCCCAAGGCCACCAACAATGACTGCAGGACCAGCCGCAGTTCCAGGGGCCCCTATGGCTAATTCTAGTAGTTCTACCCCTGCCATGCATTAGGCTAATTCAGCCCCAACTATCAGTGGAGGTTTTTGATAGTTCAACATGAGTGCTCAAGCTCCTAAGGCCAACCATTAGTCGTGTCAACCTTGTGTAGGTTTTTCCGTTGGATCTTGTAAAATCGTGCAACTATAGAACTATTGACATTTGTGGAATGTAAACAACTGTTTTGATCAAGATTATACTTAAAATCAATATTTAATGTTACTCTCTTATCAGGTAATTTCTTGCATTGTTGTGACTATTTGCTTGTCATGTTGGATGCTGCCAATGGCTGCACAAACCCAATGGTTGCAACCTCAAAGATCATGCCTTTCTAGTGGCTGAGCTGAGTTTGAGCAATTTGCTAAATTCCAGTTTGTACTAAAAAAAAAAAAAAAGACATACTCATGTACTAATAAGTAATCTTCCAGGACAAAAATAAAATGTAACTGAGTTGAATTCATCTGCAAGTCTAATACAAAAAGTATAAAATCTTCAAAAAAATTCAAAAAAAATTCTATCATTTCCTCATTGATGCAAAAACATACAATCACAGAAAGAAAAAGAAAATACTATAGAAATAAAAACCCAAAGAAAAATTAAAAGAAACAGCACAATACAAATAGAAACCCAATCCAATTTTGATTGAGAATTAAAAGAAACAGAAACTCAAAAGAAAAACAAATTGAAGCAATTGAAAAACAAATGGATGGCCATGGAGATAAACCCAGAATCAGCAAACGATACGCCTACACAAAAGAGTTTAAATGATAGTTTATTATTACAATTCCCCTAAAATCGAGCAAAGGAATCGAAAAAGCATGTGGATCCACTGCTTTGTCCACCATCTCCACATCATTGGTGCTGGATCTTTTTGATGGGTTCTCCAAGTCATCCTCTTTGATGGGTTCTACAAGTCATCCTCTCCAAGAACAATTACACTTGCTTGGGTATTTTCTTAATCGCTTGAGCTCAAAATAACAACAGGCAATGGCGCTGGAAAAGCAGGATCCACCAATTTGTCCACCGTTTTCACGTCATAGGTGCTAGATCTTTTGGATGGGTTCTCATCGAGAAACTACCACTCGTCCATTAATAATGGCTACCAGAAGCTACTTCTTCGCCAGCAACCCATCCCCAATCACCTCTGACACCTAGTTCGAGTTCGATGATTCCGAGGTCTGGAAATCCAACGAGTTCAAGCCTCTCGAACGAAAATATACAAGAGGTCTAGAAATCCAACGATTCTGGGGTCTAGAAAACAAACAGAGCAGTTCAAGGCTCTCGAATGAAAATATACAAGAAACGTAAAAACATACCAATGTAAAAAATACAGAGGCTGAAACCTCTTAGAAATAAGAACTCTTTGCCGGCGACAGGGAGAGATGAAGCCAGTGGGGTGGGGGCACCCAATCTCTCACTCACACTGCTAGGGTTTTTTTTCGACAGAGGCAAATGAGCTACAAGAGACACAATGGGTTCAAAAATACAGAGAGAGATAGAGAGAGAGAGAGAGAGAGAGAAACCCACCAGTAATGGGGTTTCAGTGGATGACGGTGAGGACGGAGAGAGTAAGAGAGAGCGAGCAATCAATCACTCACACCGCTAGGGTTCTTGTTTTCAACAGAGGCGGGTGAGCTGGAGGGGACGCAATGGGTTAAAAAATACAGAGAGGGAGAGGAAGAGCTCATCGCCGGTAGCAATGGGGTTTTAATCGGTAACAATGAGGACGAAGACAGAACAAGCAAGAGATCGAGTGAGACATAGTGTGTACGCTCAAATTGAGAGAGAGAGAGAGAGAGAGAGAGAGAGAGAGCAAAAGCCTAAACCAAATTGGGCAATTTTGCCGAGGGTATCCACGCTGAAAATTTAAAATTCAAACCCAAAATTCAGAGTCAAGTTATCGTGATTTTTTAGTCTCAAAATATCGTGATAAAACGCGTTCGTCAACCCGTTCATCCCCCGTCCGTCCGTATAGCATTATCAGATAGAATTCAAGCCTTATAATTCAACTGTCTTGACTAGTAGTGCCCGATGAGTGGGGTTGAATGAAAATTATTAATTAATACAATAAAAGCACATCATCATTCAACAGCAATACCAACTCAACCCAAGACTTAAAACATTGCTAACATCTCTGTCTTACAATTGAATTAAGAATGTATTGGAAAACTAATAATACTTAAATGACATGAAATATTTATCGCCAATCAGTAAAAGTGTTTAAAAATTAAAAATAAGATATAATAAATATAATATAAATTGAGAATACAATCTTTAAATTTCGAATATTTGATTATTTTTTAAATATTTTAAAATTTACCCACAACACCCCCATTCTTTACTAATAACATTAAATAAATTGACTATATATCCCTTAAACTTTGAATATTTGGCTTCGCATTGATTTAGATGATAATTTTAAATAGTAATTCTACTTTTCTTTTCTTTGAAAGTCCATACCCTCTTGTGAAAATACTTTTCCATTCTTTCTCATCAACCAAACATGGCAGTCGTGCCTGTTTGAATATGCACTTACAAACAAGCAGTGGAAAAAAAAAAACTTCAAAATGAATTAAGGCCGAAAGGTCAATATCTAAGCCCAGAAACCAAAAAAAGTAGTTCAATTCATTTCATCTGCTGGATATGCTTAATCCCGCAGAAGGCAAGTTGGAAACAGAGCAAGCCAGTGAACCAAAATCAAAAACTTCAAAAGAAATAAACATTGCAATTATACATCCTTAATTGGGCTACGATGTACAATCTTGGTAGGACGGAGAGTGCAACAACCACCCCACCCCTCTCTCTACCCGACTATGGACATGGAAAATATTTAGGTTCATCCAGTATATTGGCCCATTTATACACTGGATGATTAACAAATAATTCTCAATTTCTCGATATGGACATAGACATCCCTGTACTCTTACAGCAAAAACACCAAAAACCATGTACAAGTTTGGTTATAGATGAAAACACTGGATCAAGCTCGCTCTTTCTGTTGACACGAAGAAGTTACAAAAGGAGGATGGTTCTTGAAACAATCCAAATTGGATTCGAGACTCTTCACCTTCGAGCTTGCTTTGGCCCCATAAGCCGTCAAGCACATCGCCACCTGCACGTGCCCTGCCTCCGCCGCCAGCTGCAGCGGCGACCGTCCGCTGTCATCCAGCAGATCAACCCGAGCTCCATGCCCGAGCAAGAGCTTAACACTCTCCATCCGCCCCTTGAACGCCGCCCTGTGCAGCGGCGTCCACCCATTCTGGTCCCTCCCGTTCACCTCCGCGCCTTCGGCCAGACAGCTCTTCATGGAGTGGACGTCGTCCATTCTCGCCGCCCGGTGCAAAGCTTCGCCCAAATGCAAGCCGTTGTATAAATGGGAGTGGCCCTTCTCCACAGCCAGAGCAAAAGCCGTCTTTCCGTCTCTGTTCACAGCGTACTTAGAGAACGTCGAGCAGTCCAGCAAGAAATCCACGGCCTTTTCGTGGCCTTCATCGGCGGCGCAGTGAAGCGGCGTCCATCCATCGCGGTCGGCGATATCCGGATCGGCCCCCATGGAAACAAGAAACTGAAGTACTTCGACGTTCCCGCGGTTCGCCCCGACGTGAAGAGCGGTTTGACCGCGGGAATTGGTTGAATTCATGTCGATATCTCTGAAACCCAGACAAAGAATCTCCATTAAGTCGACTCGATCCATTTTCGCCGCTTCGTGCAAGAACCTATCGAGCGAATGGTCCATTTTGTAGCCGGCTTCGATCAGAACTTGAAGCGAATCGATCTGCTCTGATTGAATGGCCAGTGACATCACAGACTCCAAAGCCCTAACCCTGTGATTGACAGAGGCTCCGGCCTCGATCAGAGCTGACATGAAGTAAGAATTCCCGAGACTGGCGGCGGATCGGAGCAAGGAATTCAGATCAGAGGAGTCACACGCAGAAACGGCCACGGAGAAGAGAAAGGCGACTTCAAGAGTCTTGTTTCTGGGAGGAGAAAAGAGGGATTCAATGACGTGGGGGCCGACAAGGGAGATGGGTATGGCGGCGTCCTTGAAGACATGGGGGCCGGGCTTGGAGAAGAGGCGGCGGAGATCGTCGGGGTGGGCTTTGCCGGTTGGGAGCATGGAGGAGCGGACGAGGATGGTGTCGGGAGGGGAGGAGAGTGGCGGCTGGTCGGAGGGCTGGTGGAAGTGAACGGAGAATGAAGCGGTGGAGAGGGGGGCAAGGATGGAAAAAGGATGGGGGAAGGAGAAAGAAGGGTTGGTGGTGGAGAGGGAGACGGCGACGGACATGGTGTGCATCAGGTTGCTCAGGCGGAAAGTGGCGGAGCATTTCCGTCCGCGGGTGAAGGTGAGGTGAACTTCCTTGACATCGGGCTTTACCAGTCTGTCCATGGCCTTGCTGTGTGGATGGGGAGGCGTGAAGAATCTAATAGCAGGAAGGTAGGATTGATGAATGATGAGACATGAGGCGGAGGATGACGACTTGGGATGGGGATTGGCAACTACCCATGGTTGTATTCTTCCTTTTTCTATTCCCTTTTCTTTGTATAACATATAATACTGTTGTTATTTTATTAGGATTCTTCGTGCCATTACCATGGGAAATGGCCGTTCTTGTGATTTTAAAAAGGTATAATTTATTAATATTATTATTTTTATATAAGATTTGTCTGAAAATATGATAATGAATACACAATCTGAAATCCATAAATGGAATAAGATTGAATGGGGTGGGTGGTGTTGTATAGAGCAAGATTGATAGTGAATTTGGCGTGAGTTAGAGAAAAAAATGTTCTAGGGAATGTCGAAAGAATTTTGTTACACTATCTTCGAGAAGAATAATGTTACTAGTACATTTTTGTGTATATTTTGAGCTATACAAAAATATATTAATGATAAAAATATCTCTTATAAAATGCATGAAGACGAAGGATATTTTAATCATAATATCCTTATATGTAGTTCAAGATATACAAAAAAAATGTACACCTAACATGATTCCTTGGAGAATAACCCATACCTTCTTCCAAGACAAGAGTCTATTTAGACAGAACCTTGTCCACTCTCTAGAGCTGTCTCTCTTTTTGTTCCATGTCTCAAAGCAACTTCCTTTATCTTCCGTGAGAAATGAGGGAATTTAAGAAGAATTATGAGAAGAATCAGAAATGGATATGGAAAGTAAAAGTAGATGACAAAGAAACAAGATAGAGAAAAAGAGAGAGATAAATGAGAATTGTTTACTTCAAAATCATAATGATATTCGGTCATGTTATAGATTTATATATAAGTTATTCATAGATTTAAGGGATAGTTATCACTCCTCCATTATTAATAATTACTCTTAAATGACTCCATAACTTCTTAAATCAATTCCTAATTGAGAGTTATAACAATAACTAACTCCTTCTATAGACTAATACAATTTGTAGAAATAAAAATAAAAGACAACCAAGGTAAGTCGTGACATTATCTTCCCTTTAAAAGATTTATTGTCTCTAAAAAATCTTAACTTCTGATCTCACTTCTTCGTCAAATCCCTATTTTTACTATTTGATTCATCTTTCTTAGATTGTAAGGTGCAACATCCTTGTCTTTCATGTAGTAACTAGTCTGACAACCATTTGGTTTTCCATCGTTTCGTGAAACATATCAAGGTCTTTCTGTGCAATCTGCTTCAATTATTCGTTCTGCATCATCTCCGTAATTATATCATGATTTATTAGTTGTTCTTCGATTTCCTAGTAGGTACAATAGAACTCTTTACAACATTATTTTTTTTATGAATTGATTAAGCTAATTTCTCATTATGAGAGACTGAATCAATTTCAGTTCTAAAAGAATAAGTTGTCACTTCATCAATCTTAGGAATTCTCTATTAACATCTTTCAATCTTGAGGATTGATTGTTTGGATCAATCACCACATGATTAAAATTTCTGAGATAGTTATCTTGACCTTCTTCTCCCGAAACCTCTCTTTTTAAGGAGTTAAAATATTCCTTAAAAAATAAGTTAGCTAAAATACTAACTTGAAACTTTCTTAAAAACTGAATCAAAATCTTGTCCAGCTTTGGTCGATGTTAACAACACCTTCCATGAATGTTTTATCCAATGACTGTATACTTTTAAGAGCCCCTATCGAATGTTAACACCACCTTTCATGAATGTTTTATCCAATGATTGTATATTTTTAAGAGCCCCTTCAACCATTTATTCAATCAAATCCTTCTAAATTCACCCTGGACAGCCAATGTAATTGCCTCTAGATCTCAATAACTGCCTTTGAACTACTTACAGAAATAGGCTTGTCCTGCTCACCTTTAAAGCCTTAAGTGAAAACACCTAAATCTAGGCAAGAATCGAACTGCTCTGATATCAATTGTCAGAAATCTTAAAGTTCAAGTCTAGGGATTCTAATAGATAATCAGGCAAGAGAAAGAGAGAGAGAAATAAGAGAATTTAGGGAGAGTTATGAGAAGAATTAGAAATGGAGAGAGAAAGCAAAAGCAAGAGAAAAACATAATAAAGAGAAAAAAGAGTAAAAAAGGAGATCAAAGAATTGAAAAGAGAAAAATGAAAATTCTTTTACTTCAAGACCATAATGGTGTTCAGTCATGTGATTATAGCTTTATATATAAATTATTCACAAATTTAAGGGGGTAGTTACCACTCTTACACTATCAATAACTGTTTTAAAATGACTCCATAACATCCTAAATCAATCTATGATCGAGAGTTACAGCAATAACTAACTCTTTCCACAGACTAATATAATTTGTAAAACTAAAAATAAAAGACAATTAATCTAAGTTGTCACACTCTCTCTCTCTAGGACACTTTCTCTGACCAAAATAAAATCGCTCTGTACATGTATGTCGTGATCTGAAGAATTAAGAGATAAAAAAGAAGCGGTTAAAGTTTTATTTTACACTTATAATTATTAGCAAAATCTATTAACAATATAAGTAAATAACTATTATAAATATCAAAACTACAAATATCAAGTAATTATTATAAATAACTGTTGTGGATAATCATAAATAAAGTTATATCACTTAAATATGGGATTATGAAGAAATTAATTAAAGTTCTTTTATTTTCTCTCTCTACCCATTCTTTATTTTCCTTTTGTTCTTTTTCTGTTTTCTCTCTAAATTCCCTCTTTCTTTCTTCTTTCTCAATTATCAATTAAAAATCCTAAATTCGAAACCTAAAATCTTGACCATTGGTACCAAAACAGTTGATTCTTGGATTTTTATTCACAACTTACATCTATAAGTATTGGAGCTATGACAAATAATACTCAAATGAAACAACTGGAGAACTTCTACTTAAAACTGCTCAAAATCTAAAAAATGGATGGGTACTTTCAAATTTCAAAAATTGGCACCCCCATGCACACCTGCCCCCGTAGTGTTTCTTGGGCGTAGCCATATATGATTTTTGTTCATTATAAGAAGAAGAGGTATTGCTGGCGAACTTTTCCTGACAGTTTGAACAAAAATGTATGAAAAACACCACAATCCCTGACAATTTTGTAAATCGTCGGGGATTTAACACAATTTTAGGCGGTTCGAAAACCGCCGGCTATGGCTACCCATCCCCCGTGGTTTTTATAAACCGCCGGTGATGTTGACCCATCCCCGACAGTTTTTGAAATCGTCGGGAATATATTTTATATAACACATTCCCCCGCCCCTGCCCAAATCTTCCCCTCACCCCTTTCTCTTCCAAAATCTCCCTGCAAACCCTAACCCTCTCTTGCTCACTCCTCGTTGTGTCTCTTTCGCTCGCTCTCACCGCTAAGTCACTGTCTCCCTCGCCCTCACTCACTTTCATTCGCTCGCCTCGCCTTCACTCACTTTTGTTCGCTCGCCTCACCCTCGCTTAGTCCCAGTCGCCCTCATTTCTGTCACTGCCCTGCCTCTCGCTCGTCCTCGCTCTCGTCTCTTGGTCGCTCTTACTCACTCGCCGCCCTCTTACTCACTCGCCGCCCTCGCTCTCATCTCGTTCGTTGCTGCCTACTACTTCATTTGGTATGATAACTACAAATAATTTTATATAAATAATTTATGTAATTTCAAGAGTTCGTTATGGTTCTGCGATGTTGAAGTGGTTTCATGTACAAATAATTTTGTCTATGAGATGAGGATTTACAAATTTTAACACTTTTGGTGTAATTTGCAAATCATTTTCTTTTTCAAATCTAATCAACCATATTATATTATATTAATGAGACATTCTGAACATATTCAAAGTCCCATTGTAATTTTTGTTGTTCAGTTGTGATTTTCTCTTTAATCTTTTGATTTCAGTATATTATTATTGCATAATCTATATGTGTTGGTTTGGGGGACCACCCCACCTTACTTGTCTTGGGTTCGAGGCGAGGCTAGGATAGACCGTGTGAACAGAAGGAGAGAAAATACATACATAGATTGGAAAAACCTGTTATTAAAGACTAAATCATGGTGCACTTGCAACTGATGTGATAAAAATCACTCACATTGTCCTCTATTTATACACTTTGTTCCATTATTATATAATTAAATAGGAAATTTTAGTCGCTTGTGAAATAATTAAAATAAGTGTAGGGTACGTAAGGGTGGTGAGAAATATAAGTAATTCAATGGATGGGAGGACTTAGAGCATACCCAACTAAGGTTAGACAAAGGCAATAGTATCAGATACCTCAAGAGCAGTATGACTAAATTCGTGTGCAAATTACTGTCAAGCTAGAAGAAAAATTTCAAACTCAAATCTAAAATCAAGTTCAAATGCAAATTCGTGCAATACTTGAAACAATGAGACATACAACACCGACTTCAGACAATACACCACAACTGAGATAGGTATGTTGTTTCATTAGTGCATTTCGTGATTAAAAATTACATGTTTACTATATATATTAACTAAATTATTTTGAAATATAGTCATCCTCACATGCTAGTGCTTCTGCCGCACATGCAAGCACACCATCACCCGAAACTGAATGCATTGGATTATCGACACCAAAATGTGGTCATCATTTAGAAGTAATTCGCTACCAAATAGTTAATATACTGAAAATGTAAAATATAATTCAAAATCATTTATGTTTGTTTAAACACATATTGGTGAATTTGTTCACTTGATGAATGAACGAATACTTCACCACATTGTTGCTGAGACAATCATTGTGTCCATTGATCCGACCAAATCTGTAGGGGGAGTAGAGCTAAGTAATGTGTTTGTTGAAATTAGTATTCAGAAAGTGCTGAAACCTTTATATCCATTGTCTCGACAATTTTCTGGGATGCTTGTCTTGAGAAATGCTAATAATAGTAAAACTACAATACCGTAGAGAGTCTCTGATGTAAGTGTTTTTGTCTTATATGTATTTATTATGATATATAATTTCATAGTTAACGTAGATACAAATTTGAAAAAATATGAATGATCAAATGTGTTGTACTTAAATAGATCTATTGTATGCAGTTGTTATACAATTTTGAATATATTTTATGCAATTTCATAGTTAACGTACATACTTAAATAGATTTATTATTTTCCAATGCAGATCGAAAAAATATGATATGCAATTTTGGTTGGAAAATGACATGGTGGCGTAATCAAGGGTTATCTGAGGTCACTTGGACATGTTTTAGTTTAGGATTGATTTGCATGTGCTTTTGTATGATATTGTGTAATGAGACGAGACAAGATCGATCTTTTTAAATGATCAAATGTATTGTACTTAAATAGATCTATTATATACAGTTGTTATATTTATTGTGTGTAACGGGTGAATCCTTTAAAATTGTTAGTGATTTTTTGTTGCCGTGGTCATTGATTGTTATACAGGTTATTTATTGATTGTTATATAGTTTTTTAAAATTATCGGCGATTTTTTGGGTTTTGCCAGTTGCCAGTGGTATCTGAAAATTGCCGGCAAAGTTCTGCCTTTGCCGACAATTTTTATATCGTCAGTAAATACCTTTTACCGACATTTTTAAACCACTAGAAATTTTCGACGGTTTAGAAATACAGCCGGTAATGTTTATTTTTACCAGTAGTTTATGAAAACTGCCGATAAAGAGTATTTCCCAACGGTTCTCAACCACCAACAAGTTTTCCCAACGGAGGTATTTCTGATGGTTATAATTACCGTCAAAAAAACTTTTACTAGTGATTTTTTAATTTTTTCTGACGATTTTTTCACCACCGAAAAAAGCCAAAACTCTTGTAGTGGTTGTTTCTGATAATACGGGCATTTGAATGCATTTACACGCATTTACACATTCTATATGCATTTCCTGATTACATAATTCTAATTTCTAACATATATATATATATAGAGAGAGAGAGAGAGAGAGAGAGAGAGAGGAATTTTATTTTAGAGGGAGAAAGTGTTTTGGGAGGGGGGAGAGAAGGGGGGAGAATCTTTTCTAAAAAAAGCCACGGCATAAGTTTTTATAAGAGAGCTTATAAGTTGATCAAATAAAAAGCTTTTGTTAATCAAGTAAAAGACCAAAATACACTACCAAATAAGTGTTGTAAAGAGCTTAAAGCTCTTATAATTAGCTAAGCCAAGTCTTCAAAAGAAGCGTGTTTTACCTAGTCTAAACTCGAAGCTTGCTTCTCAGTCAGCAACCTAAACATTTGCCCGGTATTTAAATTTCTTTACTGCTCCTAAATTGTCTAAATCATTCTCGGCTATTTGGATGGCAACTTCGCCAATCTCATCTAATAAAGTCAAAGCTTCAACAAGAAAGGTATATAGTCAAAGAGAAAATTTAAATTATAGAATACCAATGAATAAAGAAAGCAATGGATATGAGAACATTGTTGAGCGATGGACGTACAGAGCACTATCTATATGATAAAAACTGAGAATAAATATAACAGCAGCAAGAATATTATAATTATACTGTCAATTTGAACTCTTGACGATGGCATGCATCATGAAAGCTAACAATCGGCATTATACCTGCTCTGTTGTCGTGAAGGGGCCCATGAATCATCTTCCACTACATATGAAAATGTTCAGAACAGAAGGATAACAAGAGAAACAAGTGCTTAATTGGTATCCAAAACTAAGCTTAAATCACCATATCGTTATGGCTTTCCTCCTAGAGAAACTTGGAATTAGTTGCAGGAAGATAAGTTGGAGTTTTCTTTAGTTCTCAGAAGGTTGAATTGATCAAGCAAGTACAGCTTTGGAGGACGCTTCCACAAGTCTTGATCAATTCAACCTGCTTCTCTGCAGACATCATGTAATGCCAATCGCAACTGTCCGACTTTGAACTTTTTGTCAGTGGTTAAGGTGTGAACTGCTCATTATAAAAATGTCACGGGAGTCAATATCATGTAATGCCAATCGCAACTGTTCGACTTTGAACTTTTTGTCCGTGGTTAAGGTGTGAACTGCTCATTATAAAAATGTCACGGGAGTCAATATCAAAATAACCTTTTTATAATTATAAAGATGCTCAAATTCTATAGGAAAGCAGGTCGTTTATCAAACTAAATCAAAGAATAAAAATATTAAATATGTGAAGATGTGTTTGGCTCTGATTAGATCACAGAGAATATGCTCCAGAAAATGCAGCAGATACTACAAGAAAGAAGGGTAGGCTGTTGGAAATGGCTTTAAATTTTATTGTGAACGGTCCTTGTGTAGTGTACTGAACCTAATATAGTCCATCACAAATCCCATTTTGTAATTAATTCATGATATAATTTTGCTGTAAAGTTGCAAATCAACTCAACTGATACTACTCTCTGTTCCTATCCCTTCCTCTCTTTCTGTATATGTATATTTTGGGGTGAGGCTTGATCATGTTCTTGCAACAAAATTCTGATGGTTGTCAATTTTTTTATCAGAATATTAGTATTTTCTATACATTTAATATGATCTTCTTTCACTATCATGGTGTAACCAACATCTAACAGTACAGGGCTTCACAGAACAAAATGCTTATCTGAGGCGGCCGGGCATAACAATGACCTTGTCTTTCTGTTTGTCAATCAACATTACTGCCGTGGTAAATAAATACAAAAAGGGCATGACAATATAGAACTCACCAGAGGAGAGGACTGACAAAATTCCATTGATTTGCATTGTGGTGGGCAAAGGATCAGTCCAAGTTAGCTGAAGATTATAAAACTCGATGTGTAGTGAGTGCCCAACAAAATAACAACATAAAAAACAATAACACAGATGAGGATGGGGATGAAACCATCCATCCAACAAAGTACAATGGAATTTCTTCTTCTTAGAAACAAGATGTGTTATGCGGCGAATATCGGCACATACTTGTGTATCTGGAAAACAGGATGTGCAAGCAGAACCAAGGCTATGGTGACAGAGAATGTTAGTTTGAGTTGTTTGTTCTTTTGCTGAATAGATGGTTAGTTTGAGTTATCCCAATAGAATTGGCGTTCATCATATATATGTGGACTTAAGTTTAATAGACACCAGCAGATAATTGAGACAAACAATGGAGCTTCCTCCCTTCGTAATCAAGCTAAAAAGATAAGACTTTTCTAAAGCGTAAAATTACATCTATGATAGTCTAATATGTCCCAACCTGGATTTGAAAAAAAATTAAAAAGAAATTACAAATTCTAAGCCAGGAAAAGAAATAATTAATAGTGCACATATTGCACTTCAATTATGTTTGTATGTGGACATTTGTCATCTGGCGCATAATATAAATATGAAGCATCAGGATGGGATGAGATCTTTAATAATTCAGGTAATTGGATTTACTCTGTAGATTGACCTATTGATCTCTTGGTTCTAAATCTTCAGAACCTGTATCTGAGCTTTTGCCCACTTTTGATAGAAGAATATGGCCTTCCATAATTACAAAGAGACTCCTGTCCATGGTACTCACCTGGAACACTAGATCACAAATTTAAACTGACCCCAAGTTCCAGTACCTCAATTCAATTAAATCACAATTCACGGTTGTGCGTCATCTCGATTATTTCTATTTCTGAGAACAATAACTTGCGATCCAAATTGAGGAGAAGCGCTTACAGACATTTGAAAAAAGGCTAAAAAACAAATCAAGAGATTGAAATCTTTGTACCTGCTTTCCTGAGAATTAATTTAATTCTTTCGCCAAGCTTCCATTCTCTCTTTCTAGATTGGCTCTCCCGTTATCTGCTGTAGCGCGCGGATCATTGACACCAAGGCAAAATGGAATTATCCGTGCACGAAAGAGCGATTTAGACAGAAAATCTTACTCAATGGTGGAAATACCATAGGAAGTTGCAGGAACTAGGGCTCGAGCAAGAGCTACGACCGTTGCTTGAGAAGAAGATTGATGGGATTTCAAATTGATTGCGTGCTTTCACGCTTAAAGGCCCCATGGCGGGAAAATATGGAGCGTAACCCGACAATGGCCCGAAACGACAATCTTGTGAAAGCCCATGTTATGTGGCCTTTCTATGAGTAGTTATTCGGGCCGATTTGGCCCAAATGGACAGGGACAATGTGGACCTAAGCTTTCTATATTTCATTCCTGCTTTCATGGGCCTTAGGACTGTCAAATGTCCAAACCTATTTGACAGCCCAAAACCAATAGAGGAAACTTATATTGCCAGTTAAGGGGGAAAAACCTATTTAAACTAAACTCTAATCCTGATGTAATCAAGTTAAATTTGAACCTAACTTACAGGTCCAAAACCATATGGAAACCCAAAAATTATTAAGCTCAGTTTTGAACACTTTTGTTGAAACTATTAAATGACAAAGGCACTAATAGAACACTTGTCCCCTCGTCTAATCAACACTTAGTTGTCCCCAAAAGGGGAACTAACCAACCAGCCAACCTTACACCACCATCGGTACAAGTCATTCATATTGATTGGTATAAAAATTCTTGCGTCATCGTCACGTTACCAAACTCTTCGATTCAACCTATTTACAAACCCAAAGAGATATGAAGAGAGAGAGAGAGAGAGAACTTAGGGCGCGATCTTAAAGAACAAGAAAAGCAGTTGGTGGTCCATGGCCTATGCTTCTAAATAGGAGGACTCAGACTAGGCTTCTGGTTGTGGACCAACACTCTCATAATAAAACGATCTCCACCATCTGTGCCTTCCAAGCCGGGCCACATACGCAACCTTAAATCTCACTGGCACAGCCACAGCCGCAGTCGCCGCCGCGGCCGTCCCTTTCATTGCCACCGTCACGGCGCTCGTCAGCCCCACCATTATATCATCGACTTCACACACACACCAATTCCATTAAAATGAGTATGAGCTATTAATTAATTAATTCAATCTAACCCGAGATGAGGATGAGTTGAGTTAGGAGGTGGGGGTGGGGATCATGGTGTTGAGTTTAGCGGCAAAGCATGAGCCAAGAGGGGAGGAGACGACGACGTTCGATGCAACAGCGATGTGATGACGTGAGTCACGTGAGTGGCTGTCTCCCCATCTCCAATCCAGTCGCGAGTGCGCGAATCCCAATAGCTACAAAACCCATCAAAGTCAAAGCTCAAAAGGGGATTTTAAAACAAATAAAAAAAGAAAAAGAAAAGAAAGGTGATCCCGCAATTGCCCATCTCCCATTGGCTATCCCTCTCCCAGTCCCAGTCTTTAAGTCTTAGTCGTCGTCTCAAAAAGCAAAGACGGGGGAGAGCGGGTCCGTGTTTTCCTCCATTTCCCTTCCCCCCCGCCCGTTATTTTAGTGCTTCCTTCCTTCCTTCCACACAAAGGCCAGCCACTGACTAATGAATGAATCTGCTTTCATTACATGTGATTTAATTACCAAAAGTGGTTTCTTTACTTTCTTTTTTTTATAGCGTACCACACTCCGTAATCATACAATGGACGGTCAAGATGATCATCATCATCATCATCACCAATTCATTATTTATTAGTCGTCTCCTTATTTAATAAAAAATTAAAATTTATTATTACCCCCTTTCACTAAATTAAAAAGAAATTTGGATTGGGGTGTCTTAACTTAAATCCTTGTATCTTACCCCAGAAAGGGGATTTCTCTACATTCATTATACAGAGAGGGAGGTGGCTGCCGCCAAATATAAAAGATGAAGGCGCAGGCGCAGGCGCAGGCGAAGGTGCAGGTGCATCTCCCCCCACATTCTTTACTTATTTTATTTTTAATTATTAAATTCACTTTGCCTTACTGTAATTACAGCAATAATACCATTATTGAAGACTGGTGTTTCTCATTTTTTTTATAGAAAAAGATGTTGACAAATTTAGGAAAAGGACAAAGAGAGAAGGGCGTAGAATTTTGGTCTTGCTGCGGCGGTGGGTGGTGGTGGTGGTGGTGGGATTGGGATTGGGATTCACAAATTGAACTTGGCCCCCCCGCAATCCGCAGAAGAAGCCAAACCCTGTTCCTAGTTTTTGACCTAACCCACTAGCAGCCAAACGCCCGCCCCAACCCCGGGCCCCACCCGAGTTTTTCTTTGTATTTTCAAGTTCATATACACATGCGTGTACCCCCCCCAAAAGCCAAACCCTGTTACGGTCAATGATCATCACTATTCATAGTTCACGCAGCTGTGACACTCACCCTTCATCCATCCATCCATCCATTTTTAATTAATCTACTTTACTTAAATTAAAACTGTTTGCTTATTGCTCATAATATTCAAATAATAGTAAGTGATCACGGAGAAGGGGGGATGGATGGATGGATTAGGGAAAATACAAAGGGGGGGTTGGTGTGGTGTGTGTGCGTGGCACATGCTTAGCCACCTCCACAATGCGACAAACACTACCCCCATTTCGCTCTCACTTTTCTCTCTTCACTCTTCCTCCCCTCCACGCGCATCATATTACTTCTCTCTTAATTTATTGCCTCGACCTTTGAAATTATCAAACCAAAATGTTTGAATCCATAGAATTGGTATAAGGAGTCGGTTGTTAGATGATGCATCCATTAAGAACATATATTTTGGCATATCAACTTACACGTTTGAGTCAATTTGATAGATGGATTTTCTTTATGAATAATTAAATACATGTAATTTATAATTTGGGTCAATTTCATGCGGATTAAATTAAGTCAAATTACCCTTTCACCCCTGTGTTTTTTAAATAAAAATTATAAAGTATTGATTCTTATCCTTCATTTCTGTTGACAAAAATGAAAAGGATGAAAAGAAACATAATGATAGGTTCTATCTATCTCTAGGATGTTGCAAATTTATAGGGCAACCCTAGTAATGGGTTAGCGAGATAATGATAGGTCATTAGTCGGTTACTTGTAAATTTTTTATTTATAATATTTAAATATATACTTAAAAATATTTCTATGTGACATGTCATAGCGTAAAAAGAGAAAATAAAAAAAATAATTAAATCGATTAGTCAAACGGATGAAGCAAGAAGAAGATGTGCAGAATCCTCGAAGCTCAACTGAGTCCAGAGACTGAAGCCGAAGGCAGGGCCCGCGGCTAAAGAAGCCACAAACCGCGGCCATGCGAAGGCCTTGACTTGTGGTTCCACCATCTCGTGAGGTGCACGAGAATTCTGATGTACTGTCGAAATTAGTGGTGTAATCGATTTGAATTGGTCTGATTTTATAAAAATTTAGTAATTAAATTATTTTTAATGATTTTAAAAAAATAAGAATTATAATCAAATTATTATATATGTAAAACTAAATCATGATTAATCTGTCACACTAGACCGATTTCAATTTAGTTTCGGTTCTATCCAATTAATATTTAATTTCTAAACATTTCTACAAAATATGAAATTATAAATAAATTTATTAATTAAAATAAACACATAACTTCATTAATGCTTCAAGTCTTGAAGAAAAAGTAGAACAAAATAATTATAAAATTATCTCATCAAATAAGATTACATCAACCATTTAGTATAATAATAGTACATAAAACTCTATAAATAAAAGAGTTCATGAATAACAAAAACCAACAATTAAAAAGAAATGAACAAAAACTAGTATATTAAAATTATAATATATATACAAGTATAATATCGGTTTCACTTTGGTTTGAACTACGGTTTGAAAAAAAAATCAATAATCAAACCAAATATATTGGTTCTTAATTTTTTAGAATTAGAGCCTAACATTTGAACCATAGAATAAATCCAAAAGGCACGGTTCAGTCTGATTTGATCTGATTTTCGGATATTTTTTGACAGCCTTAGTCGAAATATTTTTTCAAATACCAAAGAGGTCTCATGATGGTTGAAAATTCTTTTTAAAAAAATAAGCAGTTATTTTTTTAAAAAAATAAGATAAATATCATCTATAAGAAATAATTGTTATCCACAGCAATTTTAATTCTAACTAGATTATAAATAATTACGATAAACATTATTTACAGAATCCTAATTCTGAAACATTTTGATTTACTCTATATTTTTTTATAAATAAATAAATATTCATTCTAAAAAAAATACATCTTTAATACTAATGTAAATTCTACTCTCAGTCTTTTAATACTCTCAATCTCTTATTTAAACATTAAAGTATTTGCAACTTTCCCACGCTGCATCATTTGATTGTTTTTTTTTTTCAAACTCAATTAGTTTAACATAACATTTCTTAACAACTAAATTCATTGTTGTATGTTGACAATAACACTATAAAAAAAATTATAACATTCACTCTTTCCCTCTTGTAATCTTAGGAATTCAATATTTTTAATAATTATAATTTAACCCTTAAAAATTTTCAAAAGTCCCCTTTTACCCTTCAATATAACAACATTAATAAAAACACGAAAAATAGAATTTACCACGGAAAGTAGTCCAGACTGAACCTATAATAAAGTATAAACTTAAGATGAATAATATTTGCCTATATATTTGAATTTACTTTAAATAACAATATAAATCTATTTAAGATACAAGAAATATAATCAAATATGTAAATGAGTCTAAAACTTTAAAGAATAATTTATTATCTTCACGACTTGTTCATTAGTTAATACATTATTAGTTAATACATTCT
The DNA here is from genome assembly GCA_036245055.1 of Diospyros kaki. Classification (NCBI taxonomy): domain Eukaryota; kingdom Viridiplantae; phylum Streptophyta; class Magnoliopsida; order Ericales; family Ebenaceae; genus Diospyros; species Diospyros kaki. The sequence goes on from BSEG01000007.1 coordinate 38,246,461, forward strand.
CCTACAGAGCAACCATCACACACACATACTTGCATATATGTATATTTATTAGTTAATTTTCTTTTTTTTAAAAATTTTTATTTTTCTATATCCTTCTATTTTTTTTTCTTTCACTCCGATACACATGCTTATGTGTGCTTTACCCTTGACACACGTGATGCACACGCTTAATAGGCACATTCTTTGATAATTCTCTTGTCATTAGCCGACTTTAATATGATTGTTCTATTCCCAATTTTCTCTTTTAATTTGTTTTCCCTCTCCCTTATTCTATTTCAAACGTTGCTACAGACATCATACCATTCACTAGACTAGTTTAAATTTCAGAAACAATCAATTTTCCAATAAGCTCCTTTAATTATTCAAAATTCTACTACAACACTCATCAAAATAAACAATCCCTTCTTTTCTTCCTTTTATTTCTTCCTAAACCCTCAATTTCCAAAAAAAAAATGCACCCTAGAAAGCCTTGACTTTATTTAATGACTCAATAAGTCATGATTTTTCGACAAACTATCAAAACCACGTCTAAATGATACTAAAACACTATTTTTCCCCAATTTAACCCTCTTGAATTCAAAAAGAAAAACCTTCTATTAAATCTTCTCAAAACTAATCAAACATGGTCAATTTTGTCCTCAAACATCTTAGGTAAAACTTGTTCCTTTATAGAGCTAAATACCACATCTCAAACCACACAGATCTTCTTCGTTGTTCATTCTTCTCTTTTTCATTCTTAAGTTGATTCTCAAGATTTGTGCTTTGGCAAGTTGCACTACAAAATTTTGACAAATTATATTTCTACCCTTCAAATTTGGTTAATTCTAGTTTAACCTTTTGCTTCCAACCCTTTACTTTTGAGATGTTACACTATGATTTCTCTAAATTATATCGAGACTCATAACAATGAAGTTTAACTTAAACTTTGAAAAAAATTTAGAATTACGCAAAAGCCACAACAATCTTTAAAAAATTTCACTAAGACCCTTATACTCTGAAAAATTACATCAAATGAAACCTTTTAGCAAATTGCCAAAATACTCCTGGGTCAACACAAAGGGGTTTCAACCCCTTGCAATATTATCAAAAAGCCTTTAAATCATATGAAATTTCCATGAAACCCATTTTTGTTTATCTAAAATAATAAGCCCTAATTTTTCAAATTATCTTAAAAACAAAGGTATTACATATATACTTAAAAATATTATATACATTTTATGGAATTTTATATTTATATTTTTCAAAATATTTTAATTTATACATAAAGAGTATATACTAGTTTTTAATTAAAACATTTTACATAAAATATTTCTTAGTTTTAGTTAAAGTTCATTTAATTTATTTTATCTTAATTATAATTTAGTTAATTTAATGAAGATCTCATTAAATCATTTGTAAAATATGGGTACTAGAGGAAAAAAGATAAATTATATGAATCTTTAAAGATTTTTTTAAACCGCATGGTATAAAAGAATTATTTACTTCAATTTTATTCGTACGAATTTGATTAAAATTATAAATTTATGTATTACTTCGGATGTTTAGATTACTCATATGGTTGGCCAGATGATGTGTCGCACTAGTGTTGGGATGCCATTCGTGTTTAGTTGAATGCTGTTGAGATTGGTTGGAGGCTAGGTTTGCTTGGGGATTAGGGCGAGGTGGTGGGGGATGAAAATGAGGATCAAAGCATTTTCAACAACGGATAGCCGTGTGGTTGGTCTTTTCACACAATTGGCACCATATACTGGTATTACTATGGCCACCTCCACAGTTGTCATTGAATGAATTACGCCTCCTGCCTCGAGGAGTTGTTAAATAGCTACAACCCTGTCCACCATAAAAGGGTTGTTGTTAGGTGGCAATATTGGCCAAAGGCATGGGCAAGGATAAATTTTGATTATTATGCTAAATGCAAGTTTCACACGTCAAGAGTATAGAGTAAATTTCTTCCGAGGTGAAAGAATTATCACGATGAGATACCATAAAAACAAGAGAATCATATTCTAGACCGAGCCCAATAAGTAAATATGTGATAATATCGTCACACCTCAAGGGTTGACCAGCAATGGCCAATTCATCTGTGAGACATTTGATCGTCATGAAGTAATCAGTTGTAGATTGAGTACCTTTCCGCATAATAAAGAGTTGAGAGCAAACATTTATTGCTTTGGCACGTGACTATGATGCAAAAGCAGAGCTTAAAGTAGTCCAAACTTCAGCGGAGGTGCTGCAATGAGCAACATGGGCAAAAATCTCATCAGAAAGAGAAGAATTTATGCAGTTGAAAATAAGATTTTCCTAGGTTTCCTAAATATCATAGGTTGGGTTAGGGGTTGTAGAGCCATCAGAGGTAGTGAAGGTTTTTGCAGATTGTCGAATGGTGCCATCGAGATACCCGTAGACTTTCTGACCTTTGAGGTATGGTAACATGGTGGCTTTCCATGTTAAGTAATTCAAACGTGTGAGTTTGGTGGGGTTGATAAAGGAAGATGGGTTGAAGATGGGAATATTGGTTTCAACAACATTTGAAATTGAGGAATCTGGGGAGGCAGACATCTTGAAACATATCAGTTAGACGTGAGTCTTAGATGGTCTGATACCATGTAAGCTTTTATTGGAAGAGAAAAGATGAATATAGGATTTTCATTCTAGTAATCTAAAGTGTATACAACATATAATATTTATACACAAACTTTCCTCCTATATGTAAGCTATTTTGAAATCAAATAACTGTTGACTTTGAATATCAATTGCAATATCCTCTGTTTTGACTTAGTAATCTTGGTTCTGTGATTATAATTGTGACGTTAAAATTAGATTGGACTGTATCGCTAATACTAGCAAATACCAATACCTTTGGATTTGAATCTTCCAAATTATTTTACAGGAAATATAGACCAATTTATTTTTATCTTACGATAGAAAGATTCATTCTCTTCATAAAAAAAATAAGAGATAAAGCCAATTCAAATGTAGAATCACTTATGTTATAATCTTTTACATCCTAGGCACTCCAGTTCCATCATTTGACTTATGTTCTTCATGTAATAGTAATAGAAAAAAGCTCATGTATAAGTTTATTTATTCATATAAGTTTATAAAAACTTATTTGAAAAATTTTAAATACTTAAAATTATCTTTTATAATTGACTTTTGTATGCTTAAAATCCGTCAAATGATCTCTTTAAACTCTGCAACTTGCAAACATAAATATATATATATATATTTACTTAAAAATGTATTAAATAGTTTTGCAAAATTTTATTTTAATGGAACTCTTAGGTAAAAGTCCACTTAGGATAGAGAGGAAGGCAAAATGGCTTTTTCATTTTTTATTAGATAATATTTATTAAAAATAAAATTTTATTAATATAATTTATTTATAAAATTTAAGATAATTTATTCGATTGAAAAAAAAAATTATCTTGAAAGTTTAAAATAAAAAATTATATAATTTTTTTTAAAAAATAATAAATATAATAAAAAAATATTTTTATTCAAAATATTTTTTATATTTTATTTTTTTTATCTATATCTTGATTAATAAACACTACCTTAATAACACTACCTTAATATAAAACATAACTATAAGGTGTATAAACTATTCTCCCTACTTGAATTAAAGTAATTACCCAGCAAAAGGGAAAAAACAAAAAGAATGCGAAGTAATTGAAAGCTCGAGACGGAGGTGCGGTGCAGATGAGGTGCATGAGGATTGATGGAGGAGCGGACCACTTGGGAAAACGATCGCTCGTCTGGGAAAATCTTGGAATTACTACATTCGTCCTTTCCCTTCACTTCCCCAGCCAAGAAAACAAACACCCCAACCCAAGCTTCCCATTAGCCGAGTAACCGAAAGTACGTATAATTACCGTAGTACGCAGCAGCATTTTCTCTTTTTAACTTCAACACACACCGCCCACGCCGCTTGACCTTTAATTTTCACGAAGCCAACGGCGGGGGACTCCCCATTCGTTGTTCAGTCGACTGGAAAAATCTAATCAACCTGGCGGGGATTGGAGTCGGATCGAACACGTGTCGACCGCCCAGGATATTAGGGTCCGGTAGGCCCCACGGGGGAGCGATCGTTGTATCATCTCTTCTCTGGGGTTACCCCCCGTCCCCCGGGAAAGTGGAGTGGGGTTACAGATGAGCGACACGTGTCCGTAGTCGTCGGTCTAATAAACACACACCGTACAGATACGACAAAATCTAAAGCGAGAAAGAGAGAGGAGAGGAGATGAGATTGAGAGCTCCCCCAGCCTCAGATAAAGCCTCGAAGGGCTCTTCTCTGACAGGGGACATGCCGTCACGCGCTTTGCGCTAGCGGACAAAACACGTGTCGTCTTCGGTGGCAGGTTCGGGGTTTGGCGCGGTCCGGGAGGCCAGTTTGGTCAATGTGTCAAAAGAGGAGAGAGAGGCCGGGAACCTTTTGTCGCCACGTGCCTTGGCGTCGGCGGCACGCAGGTGCACTTATTTGTCTTCTGTCCTTTCTTTCATTCATTTCCACCCCCCTTCCCCTTCCCTGATTTGAAAATCTATCCAGGTACGGCTATCGACAGATCAGTCCTTGCTGTTTACAGAAAACATTACCCATCTGTAAAACACGGATCGTGCTGAAACATGCTTGTAACAAGCTTGGTAAAAGAAACTTGGTTTCATTACTACCCAGCGCTTATTAAACACCATATCAGTAACACAAAAACGGTGGTCTACACGTGATAATCTTTTGCTAACGCCGCTGATGCTAATGTTAGCTGTAAAGTTATAAATTCAAATTAAATGGTATTTTTAATTGTTTAAAAATGTGATTTAAATATAAATGCAGGGTGTGAACTGAAGGGACTAAAAACGAGTGTATTTGAAATAGCAAGAATTGGGATGGAAGCGGAGGCTGCTCGCGGTGGTGGACTTAGCTAAAAGGAGGCGTGGCTGTAGTTTTGTACAACTTTCCTTGGTTTTATTATAATATATATATATATATATTTTAGAGAGAGGGGAGAAGAAAAGGAAAGGAAAGGAAAGGAAAGGAGAGAAAAGTATGTGTAGACGTAAATTCATAATTAAGAATTGGAGTTTTATTATAAATGGTGGGTCCCACTCAACAGTTTTATTTCGGCCGCCCACTTTGTCGTCTCTCTCGTCTCCGTCCACCACCGTCGTTCCTTTGCGTTTGACTCCACGCCTCTCTCTCTCTCTCTCTCTCTCTCTCTTCCCCACCCCCCTCTCTCGCTCTTATCCTTCACGCCATATCCCTCGCCGCTCTTATTTTTCTTCCTCTCGGTTGATCTTCACATCTTCTTCTTCTTCTTCTTCTTCTTCCTCCTCCGCTTCCGCTTGTCCGAGCCCTCTGTTTTTATTTCTCGTCTGCCACTTGTTGTTCTGCAACTCGAAAAGAAAGCCGCGAACCAGGCAGAGGCGGCTTCGGGTTCTCTCGATCTCGAAGCGTTATGAGTATTCGAAGGCTAATCTTGCTGAGGATCACTGTTTGTTTCTGAGGTTTCGGGAAGCTTGAATCTCGTGGTGGGCGAGCGGCATGGCGGGGAGTAATGAAATCAACGTCAACGAATGCAAGGTCCTTTACCCTTCTCGTCCAGCCTTTCCCTTTCTCCTCTCAATTTCGTCAACTTCTCCCACGTTCTTGTAGTTTCCAGGGGGTTAATTAGGGCCTTTTTATGTCGATTTGGTTCTTTGTTGTGCCTGATGCTTGTTTGCTTTCTATGCTTCCTTTCTTAGGTTTCGGCTTTCTTCTGTCCTGGAAACTGATTTTCTTTTTGGTTTGGCCATCGGGAGTTTCTTTTCCTGATTAAGATTGAAACTTTACTCTGATGTGCTATTTAGGCTTGTATCTTTCTGTATTTTGGCTAATCCTCTGTTAGTATTACTTGATTGTGCTTTGATTTCAAGATTTCCTGATGACAAAATTTATTGATTTTCTTCTTGTGGATGTGATCGAGTGCTCCAGTCTTCCTTTAACTTTGGGTGATTTTCTGTTGTTACTCTAATTGATATGTTTCTCACCCTCTGAAGCTTTTTGTTCATTGCAGAAGGTGGTTCCTCTCAATACATGGATCCTCATTTCCAATTTCAAGCTGGCTTACAATATGCTCCGCCGCTCGGACGGCACGTTCAACCGTGATCTGGCGGAGTTCCTTGACCGTAAAGTCTCCGCCAACACGATACCAGTCGACGGAGTTTACTCTTTCGATGTTGTCGATCGAGCCACCAGCCTTCTCAATCGGGTTTACCGGCCGGCCCCCACAAACGAAACTCAATGGGGCATCGTGGAACTCGAAAACCCCTTGAGCACCACAGAGATTGTCCCGGTAATTTTATTCTTCCACGGCGGAAGCTTTGCCCACTCCTCCGCCAACAGCGCCATCTACGACACGTTTTGCCGCCGCCTCGTCAAAATCTGCAACGTCGTCGTGGTGTCTGTGAATTACCGCCGGGCGCCGGAGCACCGGTACCCCTGCGCGTATGACGACGGATGGGCGGCTCTGACGTGGGTTCACTCGAGGCCTTGGCTTCGCAGCGGGAAGGATTCGAAGGTCTCTGTGTACTTGGCCGGCGATAGCTCCGGCGGGAATATAGCTCACCACGTTGCAGTAAAAGCAGCTGACTCAGGAATTGAAGTATTGGGTAACATACTTCTGCATCCGATTTTTGGTGGGCAGGAGAGGAAGGAATCGGAGTTGAGATTGGATGGGAGGTACTTTGTGACGCTTCACGACCGGGATTGGTACTGGAGAGCATATCTGCCGGAAGGGGAAGACAGAGATCATCCGGCCTGCAATCCGTTCGGCCCGCGGGGTCAAAGCCTCCAAGGCCTCAAATTCCCAAAGAGCCTGGTAGTTGTGGCTGGTTTGGATCTTGTTCAAGATTGGCAATTGGATTATGTTGAAGGGCTGAGAAGATCAAGGCAAGACGTGAAGCTGCTGTTTCTGGAACGGGCAACCATCGGCTTCTACTTCTTGCCAAACAATGACCATTTCCCTTGCCTCATGGAGGAGATAAAATCCTTCCTCAATCCTAACTGTTAATACATTACTTTTAACAACAACAACAACAGCGACTACTTCTACTACTACTTCAACTTCAGCTACAGGCACCCAATACATAACAGAAGCTTGATACTATCACTTGGGTTCTTTTTTTGTCCCCCCCTCTCTCCCCCTCTGCAGTGATGGAGTGTAGTTATATATGATTGTGTACTTTTCTTCTTCTTCTTCTTCTTCTTCTTCTTATTGCCGTGAATTAGGGCGCTGGTTCTCTCCCTCTGATTCTGTGAAGATAGTTTGTTCGTTACCTCTGCCGCCTTGGTGCAAAATGGTTTTTCACTTAAGAAGGTCTGCCACTCACATTGGTTCAGCTGCAGGTTTGGTAACTCGAAAACATTCATGGGATTTAGCAGTAGAAATGCTCAAGTTCCTTGCGGGCTTTCCCCCCTTCAAAACCTTCATCCACGGAGGAGGAGGTGTTGGCAGTATCACTGGGGTGGTGAAGTGTGGTGGTGGTTCAGTTGATTTCATCAGTATATGGCTGCTGCTGGCTACTGGCTACTGCTACTGCTACTACTATAAATGCTAATTTCAGAACATGAACTGAAAAATGTTCATGCTGCTGTGAACTTCTTGTATGTTATACTGTGCTCTCGAAATATATATATAGATAGATTTTTGTTTGTTTATTTACCGAGTTTGCTGATTGGCTTGGGTTTGTTCCCTTCTTACGGAAATGATGTTCTTTCCATGTTCAACAACACTAGCTCTGAACTTGGCTAAAGTGGGACAAGGAGGAAAAAAAAAAAAGTTATTTTTCTAGAATTAACCAGCTTCCCTAAAACACGATAAACCTGTCTCTTATCTTGTAGTTATCCAAACTTTCATTGAGCATTGGAGTTGCTAAACAATCTATAAGAATGGAACGGAATAGCAATAGAATAGAGAGACGAAATCTCCAGTCTCCATTCCCAGAAGCTTTGTTCCCAGACATTCTTAATGATCAAATTCTGTCAAGGACATTGCTCTGCGTTGATTATTTTTTTAGAGTTGTTACGAGTACCCAATAGATTTTCAACTGTTGCTCACTTTTTTCAAGCCAACCAAACAGGGGGGAAGGCCATGAACAGAGACAATCAATCAGTTGCAGGGCAGAGTTACTTTTGAGCAAATAAATTAGGGAAGGGGGGGTTAAATTAATTGAAGTAAATGAAGATGGTGGAGGAGGCTTGAAAGTTTTGTGCTTCTTGTATCCCATTAAGGGGGATTTAAAACCTGAAATTCACCACTTTAAAGCCAACATAGATAGATATATGGTTGCCCTTTTATTTATTCAAAACGAGAGGGAGGGAGAGAGAGTTGGATTTCGCAGTCATCTACCTAAAATGGGCACAGAACAGAAAGAGGGGGCCGGGGCTGCTGCTGCTACCTAGTGGACCATCAAAATTTTAGTTGTCCTCCCAAAGCCACAACTCAACCCCATCCACCATATAACGAGGGAATGATTGGACAGGGGGTCCTAATCATGGATTTTCCCCATCCATCCTCGGACGTTGATTTGATTAAGTCCTCCTTGTCAGCTCTCTCTTCTCTGCAGCAGATGGGATTGTTTGTTTGGAAGCTGGGGAGATGGATAGCATTAGCAAGAAGGCAAGTTACAAATAAATAAATAAATAAATAAAAACAGGAATACAAATAAATAAATAAAAACAGGGATTCTTCTTCTTCCCTCTCTTTTCTTTTTAGCTTTGTTTTGAAGGGAGGTAGGAGACCTCATCTACTGGTGGTTGGAGTGTGGCCAGAGTGGACCACTTTGGCACTGGGGAAGCCAAGCAAAAGCAAAATGAGAGGAGGGGGCTTAATTTGCCAAAAATGCAAAAATTAAAGGGCTTCAACTTCTTAAATCTAATGCCCCCCACCACCCCCCACTAAATGGTAAAAAAGAACAGCTAAGCTTAGACAATGACATGGAACCTTGTCTGGCTTGACTTTCTAGGCCTCCTCCTCCTCCTCTTGTTGCTTAGAATAGATACCCCAGTTTGATTGTTATTATTATTATTGTTACAAGCCTGTTGTGTCGAGGAGGAGTTGTTGTTGTTGATGATGGGGGTGATTCAATTATTTTACTGTTTCTTGCGGGGCTCTCATTAGAGTTTGTCTTTATTATATAGATATATATATATATGAACAAAGTGTCGTTTACGTGATTAGCTTAGCTTAGGCTGGCTAGCTGGTTCGCTGTTGTTTTGACGATGTTGGCTACTACGACAAGATCAACAAGTCCTTTTCACCCCCTCCCCCACCCCCATTTGCTTGCCTTTAGTTTAATATCGCCCATTATATATATATGATATGCCCCTCCGGGCCCCCTGCCTTTTCGTTAACTTGTTTTGTCGTCACGTTGATGCTGGATACTGGATGGATCGCCCCTTCTTTCTTCCTTTAGTCACTCACTGTGTAGCCAACGCGTTTGTCTGTTCGGGTACTGTTCTTTTGGTGGGTGGGTCGTCCGCGGCGGCTTGCGTCCCCTTCCTTCCTTGCACTTATCTCTTTCTTACTTATTCCCAACCTTGCAGCAATCATTTGTTTTAATATCTTTTTTATCATATATATTGTATATTTGTATGTATTTTTTAATATTGTTACTAAGATTCCATTTGTTTCCAATTTTCCACGTAGAAGCCTGCGTGTAAACAGGAGCCACGTGCCCCACTCCAAATGGCCCGAGTCATGGAGGCAGCCAGCAAGCCACACCCATGCCCATACCCATACATATTCTTAAATTTCTCACATCTTATTCTGCACGTGCCAAAAATAATAACGTCTGTTAAGTGGGTTAGGTGTTTGCTTCTTTGATTGCCAATTAAAATTAAAGAAAGAGAGAAACCTCTCTCTCTCTCTCTCTCTCTCTCTTACTTGCACTCTTTCAATTTGCATCAACACCACGTAATGTCTTTTTGTGGTTTAAATGTCTCAATCTCTTCTGATTTTAACCAAATTTTAATTGAATTTATTTGATTTGATTTGATTTGTCCTTCGTATCATCACATCTCTTATGCAACAATAAGAGTGTGTTTGATTGCATATATTTTTCATAAAAAATTTGTAATCATTATATATTTTCTATGAAAAACAATCAAACACTTTTAATTTTTTTATGGAAAAATATATAAAGTACAAACATTTAAAACTTTTTTTCATGGAATTCATTTTCTAAGGGAGTGAGATGGAATTTGTTTTCTAACCAATATTATCTAGAATTTAATTCTAGATAATGCAATCAAACACACCCTAAGTTTTTTTTTTTTTTTTATTATTATTCTCATTTTTTGCCTTAGAGTTATGCATTAATTCTTATTTAGTTTTTTTACCTTCCATTAACACTAATTAATTAATGTGATCAAATATAATCATTATTGTCTTATTCATTTTGAATCACTTCATTATGTTAATATTTTTTCTTGATCGAAGATTTTGTATCAATAAAGTTTATTTCATCTGAACTACAATTGATTTACGTCTCTTTACTTTATTATCTTGAATCTTAAATTATTGTCACGTCAAGTAATATATAATCACAAAATAAAGTAAAGTGTCTGAAACACTTTCCCCAATCGACCCTCTACAGCTTAAATTGATGTACATAGTCATAGAACTCTATAATAGATAATTAGAGAATAGGGAATGTGTGTTTGTTAGCTTTCTTTACACACTTGTTTTCTAATGTTTTGCTAATGACTTGGCAAACCCACTAAGCCACCCATGATCACTTATATAATTACATAACTCAAAGAGTAAAAAATTTAGTTATTTTTGGAACGGTTCGAGTTTGTTTTGTTTGAAATTATCATTTGTATTACCAAATTAAACCATGAAATTATTAAGGGTGTCAAAAAAATATTCGAAAACCAATGAATCGGATCAAATCAGACTGAATCGTACCTTTTTTATTAGTTCTATGGTTCAATGGTTAGGTTTTGGTTTTAAAAAATTAAGAAGCGATATATTTGGTTTGGTTACTAATTTTTTTTTTTTTCAAATTGTAGATCGAATCGAATCGGAACCGATATTATATTTATATATATTATAATTTTTTAGATATATATATATATACACATACGCATAAATAGTATCACTTCTCAGGAAACAAGCGAGATTCATGAACTCTTTTATTTCTAGACTTTTATGCACTATTGCTATATTAAATGATCGATGCAATCTCATTTGATGAGGTAAACTATGAATTATTAACCCCTTGGGGTAGTTCAAGTGGTCGACCGCATGGGTTTTGGGTGTTGGGTATGCCAAGGTTGTGTATTCGAATCCTGGGTAATACGGTAGATTTCGCTTAATTACACAAGGGGCCACGGGCACAAGTCTTTGACCTGGACTTACCTTGGCTTGGCTCGATGGTCCTGTTTGAGTTAACCCGTAGGTTATAGGGTTGGCAACGCTTGCGCTAAAGGCGCCGCTATGCGAAGCTCCTCGATTCCTACGTTTAAAAAAAAATAAAAAAAATCTATGAATTATTTTGTTCTACTTTTATTTCAAGACTCGAAACATTAATAAAGTTATGGGTTTATTTTAATTAACAAATTTATTTGTAATTTCATATTTTGCGAAAATATTTAGAATCTAAATGTTAATTGGATAGAATCGAAACCGATCCAATGTGACGGATTGGTCATGGTTTGGTTTTATATTTGTAATGATTCAATTACGGTTCTTATTTTTTTAGAACTATTAAAAATTGTTCGGTTATTAGATTTTTATAAAATCGAACCAATCTAAACTATGGGCACTCCTAAAAATTATAGTTTAATTTATTTTAAATAACAAAGATAAAATAAATAAAGAAATAATATGAATTATTAATAATTAAAATAAACACTAAAACATTCAAAAAAATGTTACACCACATATAAATAATCATCACAAACTACTAACGTAGCAAATACAAAATTCATAATTAACAATAATTCATAATAGTTTATTTATAATTATGTCTAAAATTTTAGATTTATAATCGATATCATATCAATCCAAAACCCAAATAAATTAGGATTGGATCGGATTAGGTCCTAATCGCAAAATATAGAAATTTTATTAAAATTTTATAATTTAAAACTTATAAGGTATCAAAATATTAAGATTTAAAAGTTATTTTTAGCATAAATACTTAAAAAAAACAAGCAACCACATGGACAAAGAAAATAAATTTGGCTAAATAGAAGCTAAGAAAAAAAGAAAAAGAAAAAAAAAAAAAAAAGAGAACTTTTGGGAAATGGAGTTTATAATATAGTGAGGTTAGATTGAGTCCATAGACGACTCAATGGTTTAACTTTTAACTTGGACATGATTTAATGCAAATTGAGTCAAAAAATATAACCAAAATTAAATTAAGTTAAAAATAAATACAAAAATTATATTGATTCAATTCCATTATTGAGTTTAGGTCAATTCGTGATCATTCCTACACACACGCGCACACACACACACATATAAATAAAAATAAATAGAAGTATGAAATTCATGTAATGTAGGGTATGTTAAGGGCAGTGGTTAAAGAAATACAGTTATATCGATTAACAATTGTCTAAAAATAATAACTCTGTTAGCATTACTCTAAAATGAAAACCTGCGGTGAGGGTGAGGGTTCTTATGGATATGGACGGGTCCATGTGCGTCCAGAGAGCACGTGGATAGAGAGGGAAGAAGAGGACTGGTATCGTACAAAAGGGCAGCTAAAAAGGGTTGGCATGATATGCCACTCCAAGCCCCAACCCAACAAACAAGCTCCGACAAACACACCCTCTCCCTCTCTCTCTCTCTCTCTCTCTCTCTCTCTCTCTCTGTATTGGATGGATGGATGGATGGATTAGCCTTCCTTGAAAGCAATAACGGTCGTTGGGTCTTGTCCTTTCTTTCTTTCTAAAACCATGGGCTGCTACACCACTCTGCAGGCAGCCGCAGTCCGGCCACCACCACTGTCGCCCTCCTCAAATGTGTCATGTGCGCGCGTGGGTTTCTTTGGACCATTGCTTTCCGATTACTCTTTTAAGAAGAGACGTGCAAATTGCAATAGTAGCCATTAAATGAAATGAAAATTCAATAAAAAAATATATAAAAGATGATTAAGAAAATTTCATAGAAAATACTTGTAAATAAAAATAATTGAAAAAGTAAAAAAAAAAAAAATTCAGAGTGAGACAAAGTACTTTTAATTAGCATGGTTGTATTTGACTGACTCTTAAGACATCCAGCTTTTCTTTTGCTAATAATGATCATCCACAACATCACGCACAACACCCCACCCTCACCTCACCTATCCTATCCTATTTGGAATGAAAAGACTTACTACTCTCAACATCTACGTTCAAAACCACAATGATTTGGCAAATCACTACAAAAGATTAAAATTCGGAAAGAGAATGAACAGCCCTAATTATGAACGAACAATGTGACGCATCATCATGTTAGCGTATCTGCTTATTGCAAACACCAACACCAGACCCAGACCCAGACCCAGTTGAAGAAGATGGTAGAATTAGAATGGGGAATCAATCCATCATCATCCATAATTAGGGCCCATCGTAGCTTAGGGTTCGTATTATTAGGCTGTGATGGTCATGGTTCTCCAAGAGAGGAAGCTGCCGAAAAGGACACAAGAAATAATAAAGGCGCAGGACTCCCAGGAAGAGGAAAACGCACAAGCACATGTGAACTAGGAAGGGGCCAAATAAAAAGAACACGAATTTCACGTTGCGGATTCAAACTCCACTTTTCTTTTCTTTCTTTTCTTTTCTTTTCATACCCTACCCAACCAAACCGACGTGCCCATCCCATTCAAATAATGTCAACAATCATATTCGGATGTCGCTGCAGCAGCTTGCGTGCAAGAAATGAAGCAAAACCAGGCCAATCCCAAGCACATGGCCTATATACAAATGTGGAAAAAAAAGCCTTCTCAACCATTACTACACCAAGAGCCAGGTTTGGAGGAACCAGGAATCAATCCAGTCATTCAATTCCATATGAACACAGTAAAATTGGAATCAACATGTACGGAGACATAGTTCCCGACACAAGAAGCAAACCCCATTCCATATATTTGAGTACTCAGATGCAAAATGCAATAATAATTACAGGAACCTTTCCACGACTTGGATCATCCAATTCTCCACAAGTCATATATGTTTGTGGAAGGACAATAAATCAGACGAGGATTAATAAATTAAAAGTAATGGGATCCTGGGCATGCTACCGTCTCAGTAACATTGTTGGGCCACCTAAAATTCTACCTGCCATTTCTGTTGGGACAGCAGCACCCACAAAAATAGATATTAAGTGGTAACAACAGATAATTCCCTACCGACATTCTACAAAAACTAGAACACAGATCTTGCCGTTGCTGGAATTGGCATTACTATTCCAGATGATCACCTCGCAAGGCATTTTATGCCTTCATGCTGATAACTAATGTTCATTCTTCGCATTCAATCCGTGCAAACTTGCCTGCTACTTCCAAAATGGACTTTTTGTTTGATACAAGCCAGAATAATATTGGTATTGCGGCTGTTGGACGTCCTGATTCTAAAATTCCGGAAAACTTGAGCATCTATACTCCATGCAATTGTATCCTACAAAGCTGTGAACGGTATACTCAAACTCATCTGGCATTTTGTAGAAAATAAACCAACTACCTTCGCGGCAGCAATTGATTTCATTCAAGTTGTAAGCCTTCAGCACTGGCAGTCATGGCCCATGGTCCACCAGAACTCTACAGCAGCAATTTCTGCAATATGTTATATTGTAGGCAATCAGTCATCTGCATTAACTGTACCATCAACTGCATATCCATAACTAAAGTAAAAATGAAAGCTTCCTTTTTTAGGAAAAGAAAAAACATAACCACCAATTATCTTCAGTGTCAGGAAAATTAAAGAACCTAACACATCTAAAATCATTTACACCAGGCATTCACAGTACAATAAGGTTAGAGTTTCAGGCAAGGCAAGGAGTAATAACTAAGGCTGCGTTCTCTTTACTTTTCAATTTTTAGTTTTGAGTTTTGAATTCATTTTTAGTTTTTTATTTTGCTAGTCTGTTTTTAGAAAATTGAAGACACGTTCTCTTTGTCATTTTGAAAAACTATTTCTTAAAATAGAAAATTAAAAAGCACATTCTCTTTGAAATTTTGAAAATAAATTTTTAATGATATTTTATTCAATAAATTTGATTATTTAGTAAATTAGAAATATTTAATGTTAATATATTATTAAAAATATATATTGTTAGAGTTCATTTGTACTAGATTAGTGTTTTGTAATGTGAGGGAAATATTATGGTGTATTTTTTCGATTAATTTCTTCTAGAAGTTAGGTCTGACCGAGAAATTGTAACTGCCTAAAATGGGCAGTCGGTCAAGTAGCTCTCCCGCCCTCTATGGCTTATAAATAGGGGCCGAGAGTTAGGATTTTGAGTGTGCTTTCTATTGTGGGTTTACAAGCTGTCTTGGGGCAAGATTATGCAATAAGGAAGAGTGAATATCTTTCTTATATACAACTCTATATAGCTTTCAGGTTTATGGGCTAGGTGAGAGTTGGGTTTGAGTGCACTTGTAATCTTGTATTGGTATTCAAGATAGTAGAGAAAGTAGGGGCTAAAGCCAAGCTAGATGTAGGTCTTTCATTGAGACCGAACCAGGATAATTCTTGTGTGTTGTGTGTGGTTCTTGATTTGTTTCTTGATTATATTCTGATTCCTATTCATTGTAAATCAGAGAGAGTTCTTTGGGTGAGTTTGAGTGATTGAGTGATCATACATAAGGGTGAGATCTAGATTAACAACTTGGTATCAGAGGTGGTCCCCTTTGGATTTGATCAACGTCTCAAGAAACTCAAGTCGAAGAAGGCGATCTCAAGGAAATCAAGAATGACGCCGATTGCTTCGCGGTTCGATATCAACAAGTTCGATGGAAGCAATGATTTCGGCTTATGGAGAATCAAGATGGAGGCACTACTCTGCAGTCTGGGTTTGGAGGAGGTGCTAGAACAAGAAGATACAACTAAGGGAGAATTAACCGGGAAAGAACTTCAAGTTCTAACCGCAAAGCAGAATGAGATGTGGATGCAGATCAAGAATAAGGCCTATAGCCTTCTTATACTGAGTCTTGGAGATAAAGTGCTTAGGGAAGTATCAAGGCTGAAGTCTGCGGCGGAAGTTTGGAAGAAATTGAAGGACCTATATCTCAAGAAAACCCTCTCCAGTCGGTTATTTCTCAAGGCCAGGTTTTTTAATTTTAAGATGCATGAAAACTAGAAACTCCAGGATTACTTAGATGATTTTAACAAGCTATGTTTAGACCTAGAAAACATAGACGTTAAATATGAAGAAGAAGACAAAGCCTTAGTTCTCCTATACTCTTTACCTAAGTCCTATGAGAATTTTGTAGATATTCTCCAACATGGTAGGGATAAGCTATCTTTAGAAGATGTTAAAGGGGCATTAAATTCTAAAGATTTGAGGATAAAGATGGATAGTAAATCATCACCAGCAGATGCATTAACTGCAAGGTCTAGAAATTCTAAGAAAGACTCAAAGAACAAAGGTAAATCAAGATCTAAATCTAGGAATAGGAAAGGGCCGATTAAATGCTATTATTGTTAACAAGAGGGTCACATTAAGAGGCATTGTCCTAAGAGGAAGAAGGACCTCGCCGAGAAGGAAAAATCTGATGATAGGGTAAATGTGTGTGATACCAGTTATGACAGTACTGATGCACTAACTGTGAGTGACAATTGTGACGGCCAAGATTGGGTCTTGGACTCGGTCTGCTCTTTCCACATGACTCCTAGGAAGCAATGGATCCAAAATTTCAAGGAAATAAATGGGGGAAAGGTTCTGTTAGGAAATGATTTTGAATGTAAGGTCCAAGGGGTAGGAGATGTGAGATTAAAGATGCATGATGGGACTTTTAGGACTCTCACAGCAGTAAGGTATGTCCCTGAACTTAAGAGAAACTTGGTTTCCCTTGGGGAATTGAACAGATGTGGATATAAATACAAAGGTGAGGGTGGAGTAATAAAAATTCATAAAGGCTCCCTAGTATGCATGAAGGCTGTTTTAAGAAATGGAATTTATTTCCTTCAAGCATCCACCTTAAGTGGTGAAGCTGCTTAGTGTAAGTTTTAACTCCCATGATAAGGCAAAGTTGTGGCATCTAAGAATGTTACACATTAGTGAGCAAGGGCTCAAGGAACTTGCCAAACAAGGGATATTGGAGATAGGTCAGTCCCTAGACCTAGGCAAATGTGAATCCTACATTTATGGGAAGGTGGCCAAAATTAAATTTAATAAAACAGTCATCCATTCATCTAAAGCACCCTTAGATTACATCCATTTAGATCTGTGGGGCCCAGCTCAAACCATGACTCATGGGGGCTCTCGATTCTTCCTATCCATAATAGACAATTTCTCAAGAATGCTTTGGGTATATGTTCTAAAGTCTAAGGATAATACCTTTGAATCGTTTAAGACTTGGAGGAAAATGGTAAAAAATCAAGTTGGCAGAAAAGTAAAGGTTATAAGGACCTATAATGGGTTAGAGTTTTGCAATAGGGATTTTAATCAAATGTGCAATGAGGGAGGTATAGTTAAACACTTAACAGCCCCCGAAAACCCTAAGCAAAACGAGTTGGCTAAGAGAATGAACCGCACCCTGCTAGAGAGAGTTAGATGCATGCTCTTTCATGCAAATTTGCCCAAATTACTTTGGGGAGAGGCTGTGTCCACAGTAGCTCATATCATTAATAGATCACCCTCTGCAGCCATTAACTTCCAAACCCCATATGAAAGGTGGATAGGGCACAAACCGAGCCTATCACACCTTAGAATCTTTGGATGTTTAGCCTACACCCATGTGAAACAAGGGAAACTAGAGCCTAGAGTCAAGAAATGCCTATTTATAAGCTATCCCACAAGTGTTAAGGGTTATAAGCTTTGGAATCTAGAATCAGATGGTCCTAGGACTATAGTCACAAGAGATGTGATATTTGATGAGTCATCTACCATTAAACTTGACAACCTTCAAACCCAGCATAGCCTAGGAGAGAGAAAAGTTGTCCAAGTTGAAATCTTAGGTTTTGACTCAGCTGATACCCCAGAACAATCTGAAACTGCATATGAGTTTCAGGAGAGTAACCACGAAAATGATCGGGCCATTGATCAAGCCCAAGAACCTTCCCATCATGAAGCAGATGAGGAAGGCAATGATGTAGATTCCAGCTTAGGTGATAAACTAAACCGGGACAGATATAGTGTTGCTAGGGATAGACAACCTAGGGTCCAAAAACCACCTAAGAGATTCGGTTATTCTGATCTGGTACCTTATGCATTTACCAGTGCAACTGAAATAGGAGGGGAAGAACCTCTTACTTATGAAGAGGCAATGTCTTCTAAGGATGCTGGAAAATGGTAAGAAGCCATGAAGTTTGAAATAGATTCTTTAAAGAAGAATCAAACCTGGGAATTGGTTGAAGAGCCAAAGGGATAGCGCAGAGTAGGCTACAAGTGGCTGTTTAAGATCAAGGAAGGGGTAAGAATTAACCCTAAGCCTAGGTATAAGGCTAGGCTGGTTGCTAGGGGCTTTACCCAAGTACAAGGCATTGATTTTAATGAAGTATTCTCCCATGTTGTGAGACATACATCTATAAGGGTCCTTTTAGCCATAACAACCCATTTAAATCTAAAATTAGAGAAGATAGATGTTACCACTGCTTTCCTCCATGGAGACTTAGAGGAGAAGATTCTAATAGATCAACCTAAGGGTTTTGAAGCTAAAGGAGAGGTGGAGAAGGTATGCTTGCTTAAGAAGTCCCTATATGGACTTAAGCAGTCCCCAAGGCAATGGTACTGTAAATTTGACGCAGTAATGGTTAGCCAAGGGTATTTAAGAAGTTCCTATAATAGTTGTGTGTACCATAAGCATGTTACTCCTAACATTTCAATGTATTTACTCTTATATGTGGATGACATGCTCATTGCAAGTCAATCCCATCAAGAAATCTAGCTTCTAAAACAAAGTTGAAAGCTGAATTTGAAATGAAAGAGTTATGTGAAGCTAGGAAAATTCTAGGAATAGAAATTCCTAGAGACACTAAAAATAGGAAGATATACCTATCCCAAAAGTCCTATTTAGCTAAGGTTTTATCCAAGTTTAAGATGCTAAATGCAAAGGCAGTTGGAGTGCCTTTTGCACCTCATTTTAAGTTGTCTATTGTTCAATCCCCTAAAAGTAAGGAAGAAAGAAAGGAAATGAGTCATATCCCATACTCTAGTGCAGTAGGAAGCTTAATGTATAGTATGGTATGTACTCGACCAGATTTAGCTCATCCTATGTGTGTTGTGAGCCATTTTATGGCAAATCTAGGGAAAGTTCATTGGAATACAGTGAAATGGATGCTTAAATATCTAGCTGGAACCCTAAGTCATGTCCTAACATATGGTGGTGCTAAGATAGGAGCTCAACCTAGTATTCTAAGTTATTCTGATGCAGATTATACTGCTGATATAGACAAGAGGAGGTCCACATCTGGTTGGGTATTTAGATTATGGAACTCTACAATTAGTTGGAAATCAAGCCTCCAACATGTAGTAGCATTATCCACAACCAAGGCAGAATACATAGCTCTTTCGGAAGCAATTAAAGAGGCTATGTGGCTTAAGGGATTAGTAAGTGAACTCCTAGGTTTAGATGTTAAGGCAACCTTGTTATGTGATAGTCAAAGTGCCATACATTTATCTAAAAATCAGGCACATTATGAGAGGACAAAACACATAGATGTAAGACTTCATTTTATAAGGGAAATAATTGAAAATAAATCTGTTTTCTTATCCAAAGTGGCAGGTGAAAATAATGCAGCAGATATGTTCACAAAATCAGTTCCAGCAGCCAAGCTTCATCATTGTTTGAAGATACTTCAGTTGGGGCAAGCAAAAAATTGAAGAGTGTAGGAATTGGGAGAAGCCTAATCAAGTCAAATGGGTGGAGAATTTGTTAAGAGTTCATTTGTACTAGATTAGTGTTTTGTAATGTGAGGAAAATATTATGGTGTATTTTTTCGGTTAATTTCTTCTAGAGGTTAGGTCTAACTGAGAAGTTGTAACTGCCTAAAATGGGCAGTCGATCAGGTAGCTCTCCCGCCCTCTATGGCTTATAAATAGGGGCCGAGAGTTAGGATTTTGAGTGTGCTTTCTATTGTGGGTTTACAAGCTGTCTTGGGGCGAGATTGTGCAGTAAAAAAGAGTGAATATCTTTCTTGTATACAACTCTATATAGCTTTCAGGGTTATGGGCTAGGTGAGAGTTGGGTTTGAGTGCACTTGTAATCTTGTATTGGTATTCAAGATAGTAGAGAAAGCAGGGGCTAAAGCCAAGCTAGATGTAGGCCTTTCATTGAGACCGAACCAGGATAATTCTTGTGTGTTGTGTGTGGTTCTTGATTGGTTTCTTGATTATATTCTGATTCCTATTCATTGCAAATCAGAGAGAGTTCGTTGGGTGAGTTTGAGTGATTGAGTGATCATACATAAGGGTGAGATCTAGGTTAAGATATATACATTTTAAAGTTAATGAATTTTGTAATATTTTTTCCCATTACAATAATAAATTATAAATAAATAAATATGTTTTGAATTTAGAGTTTGTTTTGGATGAAAACACTCAAAACAAATTTTTGTTGTCTTGAGTTTTCTTTACAATTTTTTTTTTTTTTTTGGTTTTCAAAAATGCATTTTCAAAAACAGCAAAGAGAATGTATTTTCATTATTTTAGAAAATCGAAAACTAAAAATAACTTGAAAACAGTAAAGAGAACGCAATCTCAGATTTTAGCCATTGACAAAGGATTCCATCAATTCCAATCAACTTGCACAAAGTTCAATTATCTATAGGAATCAAAAAGTGGGAAAAGGTTTCATGTAACAGTTGCACACACAAAATGACAACACAGAGAATGGGAGCAACAGTTCATAGAATTCTAAAAAGCCATGAAAACGATACCTTCTAGAAGAAAGAGGCATGCCAGGAAAAGATCTAGGCTCTATTAAAGCCAAAAGAGAAAGTATTACACAAGGGATGTGGAAGCTAAACAACAAAAATTTGCACATCCAATACCAATGGTGACACCGCTCTCAGATCAAGAAACCGAAGTGCAGGTAAAATCTTTTGGCAATGGCACTTGTGTGGGGGTGACATGCTTCATTGCTCCATCTGACCAGTCATAATCTAGCATGATATCGTTTACCAGCCCAGTGAGCAGACATGAGTAGCTCCATGATCTTCCTATCTCCTATGATAAGCATGTCTTTGTTACTAGCAGACCATGCCTGCTTTTCTAAAGATATTTTAGGTCATGTTAGTGCATACAAGGTATTTAAGGTTTTTCTTTTAATTCTTTTAAATTATAATGCTCCTTTAAGCTATTAAAAGGTGTTTTACTTTATGTTTCATATAAGATACAACAACAACAACAACTACTACTACTACAAAAAAACTGAAGCTTAATCTCACTAGGTGGATTCAGTTAAATGAACTCAAACTTGCTAATCATCTCTATCCATGATCACGTCTTACCCATATCAAGTCTCTAACAATTTCTCACCAAGTAATTTAATTTTTTCCCTTTTGTGTATTCCTCTACCTCTTCGGTTACAAATTCCTTCCATTCCAATCACTCCTCATAGGTACATCTAATAGTCTTTTTCTCACATTCCTAAACTATCTTTAATGGAGCTAGTCTTATGGTTATTTGATAAAACTTGTTTTAGCTATAAAGATAGTTTATAATCATATAAAATACTAGAAAGACTTCTGCTGTACTTAAATTATATTGTCTTATACTGTAGGCATTGTTTGCTTGTTTAACCTCGAAGATGCTTGACAATATGCTATAATGGCTGAAAAAGGGGAGCTCGTTATGGCACTAGGTGTCCTTAATGACCCGAAGGACTGTTGTGTCAAGTCCCAAGGTTCCAGCTTCTATCCAAGACTGGAAAAGTACCCAAACAAGGAATAGTTTTGGAAGAACAGCCTCTACAGTTGTTGGGGGTTCAAGTCGCAATGAAAAAGGGAAGGAAATCATCCACTTTGGAGCTTCAAAAGGTGTTGGTAGCAACCCTAAACTATCTGCCCTCGATATTTCAATTGTCATGAGTTGGGCCATGCTTCTTATTCTTGTCCTCAACGTCAAGTTAATTTACTAGAAGCAGATGCTGAGCATGAAGAAGACATTGGTGAACCAGTCGATGATGAATATGTTGAAGACGAGGAGGAAATTGACTTGTTACCTGTACAAGGTGAAAATCTTCTTGTTTAGTGGGTTTTATCTACTCCTAAGGTGGTGGAACAAGAAGATTGGAGAAGGCACAGCATATTTTGCACCAAGGTAACTTGTGGAGGAAAGGTCTGTGATGTTAATATCGATAATGGTAGCATGGAGAATATTGTATTAAAGGAAGCAGTGGAAAAGTTAAAAACTTGACACAGAAAAGCATCCCCAACCCTACAAAATCTCATGGATTTGGAAGGATAATGAGATGCCTGTCACTTCAAGATGTTTGGTTCAATTTAACATGGGGAATATTTACAAGGAGGGGTTATGGTGTGACATCTTACCAATGGATGCTGCTTGTATTTTATTGGGTCACCCCTGTGTATTTGATCATGATATGGAACATTGCACCAAACAGAACACTTACACTTTCCGCATGGATAACAAGAAACTTACATTGCAACCTTTGAAGGATGAACCTACGAAAGCTACCAAAGGGAATAAGGTGAGTTATTTTCTCAAGCCTAATTACTTTTGAGAGGGTGACTAAGGAGTAGGAGTTCATGTGTTTGTTTGTAGAACTGTACAAAATGAAGGCATTGCTTGATGAGTTTGAAGATATTATGAGCGAAGCCTTGCCTAAAGGGTTACCATCAACGAGGGACATACAACATGCAATTGATCTAATTCTAGGGGCTGCTTTACCTAACCAAGATGCATATCACATTCCAACAAAGCATAGGGTTGAAATGTGCCACCACCAAGTAGAAGACCTAATTACTAGAAGGTTGGTGTGAGAAAGTACAAGTCCTTGTGCCGTGCCTGCATTACTTACTCCAAAGAAGGATGGGTCATGGAGAATGTGTGTGAACAACTGAACAATCAATAAAATCACAGTTAAGTACAGATTTCCAATTCCCCGATGAAATGTTGGACCAACTTTCGGGTCAATGGTGTTATCATCAAATCCGGCTTAGGAGTGGGAATGAATGGAAAACGGCTTCTAAAATTCCAGATGGCTTATTTGAATCACCAGGAATGCCTTTTGGCCTTTCCAACACCCTGAGCACTTGCATGTATGTGATGATTGAGGTATTAAGACCTTTCTTAGGTTCTTTCGTCGTCGTTCATTTTTAATGATATATAACTCTATAATCGCAACGAGTATGAGCACTTACATCATATTAGAAAGGTCATGGAGGTTCTTAGACGTGAGAAACTCCATGTTAACTTAAAAAAGTTCTCTTTTTTGCACAACCATGTGGTGTTCTTGGGTTTTATTGTTTCAGCTCAAGGTTTGAATCCAGATCCCAACAAAGTTAAAGCCATAACTAAGTGGCCTACACCTCAGTCCATTGGAGATGCTTATAGTTTTCATGGTTTGGCTTCTTTCTATCAGAGTTTATTCACAACTTCAGTGTTATCACGAGTCCTATCACAGAATGTTTGAAAGGGGAGACATTTACATGGACTAAGAAGGCAGAAGAGGCTTTCAAACATATCAAGACAGCCATAACTCAAGCATCTGTTCTAATACTGCCATATTTTGAAAAGTTCTTTGCCGTGGAGTGTGATGCATCACATGTGGGAATAGGAGTTGTTATTAGCCAAGAAGGTAGACCTGTTGCTTTCTTTAGTGAGAACTTGACTGATGTAAAGCATTGATATTCGACCTATGACTTGTAGTTCTATGCTTTGATTCATGTGCTTCATCATTGGAAACATTATTTGTTATATTGAGATTTTGTGGTGTATTCAGATCATGAGGCTCTTGGATATTTGAATTCCCAAAAGAAACTCAACCCAAAACATGCAAGGTGGAGTGCTTTTCTCCAATAATTCTCTTTCACTTTGAAGCATAAGTCTGGGGAGTCCAATAGAGTGGTCAATGCACTTAACAAATGTGGTTTCTTGTTGGCTACTTTGCATGCTCAAGTCATTGGCTTTGAGGAGATAAAAAATCAATACCAAGAAGATTCTTATGTCAGCCAAGTGAAGAGAAATGCAAGGGCCAACCATGGAATCATCCAATCCTTTTGTTGTGCATGATGGATACTTATTTCAAGGTAACCAGTTATGTATTCCAGCAGGTCCTTTATGTGAACAAATCATTCAGGAACTTCATGGAAGTGGTTTGGGAGGACATTTTGGGCAATATAGAACCTTGGCAACGGTGAGTGAACATTACTATTGGTTAAAGATGAACCGGGATGTTGAGAGATTGGTGAAGCAATGTGTCATGTAATAACTATTGTAACGGGGGTAGTAGTGCATTTAGCTATAGTTAAGGGTAGCTTTTTGATATTAGTTAGCTGGAGAATGGTACTAATTCAGTTGCTGCATTAGCAGCAGGTACATTCTCTTGCATGGGCGGTTACAGCCTCTAGTGGATAAGGTCTCCAGCTATATACATATGTAAGCTGCAACCTTTCCTACGGTTATGTACGAACATATCAGAGAATATTTGATTCCATTCTCTCTCTCTCTCTCTCGTTCTCTATCTATTCTCTCTCCCTCTCTTTCTGTGCAATTCTTGCTGTTCATCATTTACGGTGAATCGGAAATCATTGTCCGCTTCAGGGAGCTGACAATCTTGGTATCAGAGCAGCTCTTGGGTGACACCGGTACTCACAAGAAATCTTCATCATGGCCGACGGAACGAGAATGAAACAAATGGAGTTGCAGCTCCAGCAAGTGACGGCGACCATAACAGAGATGCAAAATCGAATGGGAACGCTTGAGACCTCTATTGGAGCTGGAGTGGATTCGCGGATCGACCAAGCGATGGAACGCTGGAGGATAGAAAGTCGCGAGCAGGGTAACTTGTTGCGGGATCAGTTGATGGAGCAAATACAGCTGATAGCGCGCATGTTCACAAATCAGCAACCCATAAGGCTATCACCCGAGTTTCCTCCAAGGGAAAGGGTGGAGCCCATTTTCCCAGGCGTGGGGGTAGAACCGCGACCAATCGGAACGTCGGATTTTGAGTTCGAGACGGACACGGTGGGGGAGAATGTAAGAGAAAGGAGGCAAGCAGCACCGGGTAATCGGCACAATCCGAATTACCCCATGCCGAAGCTCGAGATTCCAGTATTCGAAGGAGAGAACCCGAGGTGGTGGACACGTCGGTGTGAGCGAGTCTTCTCCCTATATCAAATTCCGGACCAACAAAAGATCACCTTGGCGGCGGCTTACTTGAATGACATGGGAGATGCTTGGTATCAAGCATGGCTCGCGGTTAAGGAGGGAAGTCCTTGGAATGTGTTTGTGGAGGACTTATGTGTGAGGTTCGGAGATAAAAGCATGAGGGATGTAGTCGAAGAATTTAATAAGTTCAAACAGGAAGGAACTGTCCAAGCCTACCAGCAGAAATTCGAGGAGTTGAGATCGATGATGATGGTGCACAACCCTCAGTTAACTGAGGAATACTATGTTTCGAGTTTTATCAGCGGGTTAGGAGAGGAGGTGCGGCCCATGGTAAAGATGTTACAACCCCAGACCGTGAAGCAAGCAGCGGAAGGTGCACGGCTCCAGGAGATGATCGTTGAAGCAATGATAAAGAAACAGAAAAATCAAATGAGGGGGGTGATAACAGGCGAATAGGATGACACCCAAAGAAGGGGGGTCCAACAGTAGAGGCGTACTGGCCCTACCTAATCCCAATCCAGTACAGTCCCTGGGAGGGAAGCTAATGGAACAAAGGAGGGTAGCGGGTTTATGCTACAAATGTGGGGATAGGTATTTTGTGGGACACAAGTGTAAGAGGCAGTTGTTGCTGTTGGAAGGGGAAGACGAAGGAATTGAGGAAGGAGAAGAACTTTCAGAAAATGAAAAAGAGGACCAAGGTGAAATATCTCTGCATGCTTTGAAGGGGGTGAACAATAGCAAGGTTATCAAGGTGGAAGGAAGAGTGAACAATCAGCCGATCATGGTTCTCATAGATAGTGGGAGTACCCACAGTTTCTTAGATGAAGTTGTGGCAAGAAGACTAGGGTGTGAAGTAAGCTTATCCCATCCCCTGTCAGTAACGGTTGCCAATGGCAACAAGGTGGTAAGTCAATCATCTTGTAGGGGATTCTACTGGGAGATGAATGGAGAAAGATTTTCAACATATCTTAGGCTGCTCAAGTTGGGAGGTTGTGATGTAGTGTTGGGGGTGGATTGGATGAAGGGAGTTAGCCCAATCAGCTTTGACTTCAATAAGATGGAGGTGACTTTTGAAAAAGATGGCAGCAAAAAGGTCCTGTCGGGCACTGTAGAAATGGGGGTGTGTAAAATCATCTCGGGCAAACGGCTGAGAAGAATGTTTAGGGGCCGAATTTCAAAGGTGGCTCAACTTTTCTCCCTTCATACGGTGGAAATTCCTGAGGAAGGCCTTAATCAAGAAGGAGAGATATGTGTGGTGGTCAGCAGCAAGACATGCAACCAGCGAAAGGTACCAGAATTGGACTCCCTTACAATACTTTTAATTGAATATAAGGACCTCTTCGTTGAGCCCCATTCCCTGCCACCCAAAAGAGTTTTTGATCATGCTATTAACTTGAAGCATCAAGCCGAACCAGTGAACCTAAGATCTTACCGCTATTCCCCTAAACAAAAGTTTGAAATTGAGCTACTGATTAAGGATATGTTAAGTAAATCTCTCATCCAACCCAGCAACAGTCATTTTGCCTCACCTGTTTTGCTTGTCAAAAAGAAGGATGGAACATGGAGATTTTGTGTTGATTATCGACAACTAAACTCCATAACCATCAAAGACAAATTTCCCATACCTATAGTAGAAGATTTACTTGATGAACTTAAGTATGCCACTGTTTTTACCAAGTTAGATCTTAGATCGGGATATCATCAAATTCGAATGAAACCTGAGGATATTCACAAAACAGCCTTCAAAACTCACCAAGGGCATTATGAATTTCTTGTAATGCCTTTTGGATTGACTAACGCCCCAGCCACCTTCCAATCTTTAATGAACCGAATCTTTGAACCCTACCTCCGCAAATTCATTTTAGTATTCTTCAATGATATCCTAATCTACAGCCCCTCTTTTGATAAACATATCTACCACTTGAGAGCCACTTTTGAGGTCCTTAGGTTCAATCAATTGTATATTAAGGAGTCCAAATGCACCTTTGCTCAAGAACAAGTGGAATACTTGGGCCACATCATCTCTAAAACTGGAGTGAGCACTGATCCCAGCAAAGTGGCAGCCATGATAGGCTGGCCGCGACCTACCAATATAAGAGGGCTGAGGGGATTTCTGGGATTGACGGGTTACTATCATCGGTTTGTTAAAAATTATGGGGTTATCAGCCGGCCCCTAACAGATTTATTGAAGAAAGATGGGTTTCATTGGAGTTCAGAGGCAGAAGGAGCATTTGTTGAGCTTAAGCAAGCTGTCAGCAAGGTTCCCACATTGGGACTGCCAGATTTCCGCAAACCTTTTGTGCTGGAAACGGATGCGTGTGCTAGTGGTATAGGTGCGGTGTTAGTTGAGGGCAAACCCCTAGCATTCTTGAGCCAAGCGTTGGCACCTAAGCATTTGGGATTAAGTATATACGAAAAAGAATTGCTGGCTGTGTTAATGGCAGTGGACAAATGGCGCCACTATTTGGAATGAGGCACCTTTGTGATCAAGACCGACCATGAGAGTTTGAAATTCCTATTGCAACAGCGATTAAATACTCATTTGCAGCAGAAAGGAATGACGAAGCTCATGGGGTTAGATTATTCTATCCAATATAGAAAAGGGAAGGAAAACAAGGCGGCTGATGCTTTGTCGAGATGTTTTGAAGAAGGTCAAATGACAGCTATCACTGTGGTGATACCAGATTGGTGTCGAGAAGTTAGTGCCAGTTATGACACTGATGTGACAACTAAACAACTGCTGCAGCAGTTGGTGATCAATCCTACGGCTCGAACAGGGTATACATTGGCAAATGGTATCATCAGGTATCAAGGAAGAATGGTTCTAGGAAATGACATGCGACTCAAAAACAAAGTAATTGCAGCTCTCCATAACTCACCCATGGGGGGACATTCGGGTATTGTCAACACTTATCACAAGGTGAGACAGCTTTTTCAGTGGCCGGGCTTAAAGAAGGACGTTATGGAATTTGTAATGGGCTGCGACACATGCAAGAGGTGCAAAACAGAGAATGTGGCTTATCCGGGTCTCTTACAGCCATTGAATATTCCAGGGGGGCCTTGGGAGAGCATCTCCATGGACTTCATTGAGGGACTTCCAAGATCAGAAGGTAAGGACTCTATCATGGTAATAGTTGATAGATTTACCAAGTACAGCCACTTTGTTGGGCTGTCTCATCCATACACTGCCAGGGAAATTGCTAAAATCTTCATGGATCAAATAGTAGCAGTGCATGGAGTTCCCAAAGCAATAATATCGGATAGGGACAAGATCTTTACTAGCTTGTTTTGGAAGGAGTTAATGCAACTATTGGGAGTAAAGTTGAACATGTCAACAGCCTATCATCCAGAATCTGATGGGCAGACTGAGAGAGTAAACCAAAGCCTAGAAATGTATTTGAGGTGCCTATGTTTTTTGCAACCAAAATCCTGGCATAAGTGGTTGGCCACTACTCAGTGGTGGTACAATTCTTGCCACCATAGTGCCATCAAAAGGTCCCCTTTTGAAGCACTTTACGGCTACAAACCACCACTACTTCCGGGGGTGGGAGAGACATCTTCAGTGGCAGCCCTCGATACCTATCTCCAACAAAGACAGCAGGCCCTACAGCTAATTAAGACCGAGCTGGCCAATTCAAGAAATCGAATGAAACAATTTGCGGATAGGAAGAGAAGTGACCGGCAGTTTCAAGAAGGGGAAAGAGTTTATTTGAAATTACATCCCAAACATCTGAAGTCCCTATACCCTGGACCTATCTCAAAGTTGCAACCCAAATACTATGGGCCCTTCCTAATAATTGCCAAGGTAGGCAGTGTGGCTTACAAACTACAGCTTCCAGAAAATTCCAACATCCATCCGGTATTTCATGTGTCACTCTTAAAGAAATCAGTGGTTGAACAACAGATCAGCCCTACACTGCCTAATTTTATACAGGAAGAAGAGCAACCCAAAGAACCTCGAGCAATCTTGGATAAAAGGGTGATCTACAAGCATGGAGCCCCCATTCCTCAAGTGTTGGTCAACTGGTTGGGCCTACACACAGATAATAACACCTGGGAATACCTCCCAGATCTACTCAACCAATTTCCCCGAGCTGCAAACCTCCTTAGTATTCTTGAGGACAAGAAAGTTTTGGTGAAGGGGGGTATTGTCATGTAATAACTATTGTAACGGGGGTAGTAGTGCATTTAGCTATAGTTAAGGGTAGCTTTTTGATATTAGTTAGCTGGAGAATGGTACTAATTCAGTTGCTGCATTAGCAGCAGGTACATTCTCTTGCATGGGCGGTTACAGCCTCTAGTGGATAAGGTCTCCAGCTATATATATATGTAAGCTGCAACCTTTCCTACGGTTATGTACGAACATATCAGAGAATATTTGATTCCATTCTCTCTCTCTCTCTCTCTCGTTCTCTATCTATTCTCTCTCCCTCTCTTTCTGTGCAATTCTTGTTGTTCATCATTTACGGTGAATCGGAAATCATTGTCCGCTTCAGGGAGCTGACACAATGCAGAGTTTGTCAACTTGCAAAAGGCCAATCCCAAAATACAGGTTTGTATACGCCCTTACCACTTGCTATTTCCCCTTGGGTTCATCTTAGCATGGACTTTGTCCTTGGGTTGCCTAAAACTGTTAAGAGGGCATGATTCTATCCTTGTGGAAGTCGATCGATTTTCCAAAATGACCCACTTCATTCCTTGTTCAAGAACTATTGATGTATCGCATATGGCTGAATTATATTTCAAAGAAATAGTGTGTTTTACATGGGATTTCCACTACTATTGTGTTGGACAAATATGTGAAATTTATGGGGCAGTTTATGCATTCAGTGTGGAGGAAGTTGGGAACTCAATTGCAATATTCAAGCACTTGCCATCCACAAACAGATGGGCAAACTGAAGTGATGAATAGGAGTCTTGGTAATTTGTTGAGATGCCTTGTCAGCGATCATGTGAAGGTTTTAGGATACAATCCTTCGTCATGCTGAATTTGCCTGTAACAATTCAGTGAACCGCACTACTAAGAAGACTCCCTTTCAAGCTACTTATGGTCACAAGCCTCAACATGTGTTAGATCTTGTGCCATTACCACAAGGAGTTCACGTTAGTGAAGATGCACAAGCTTTTGTTGATCATAGTCAGAGAATCCATGAAGAGGTATGTGCTGCAAGCTGCCCTTAAATCTAGCAATGAACTTTATAAGGAAAACGCTGATCAACGTTGAAGGTTCAAAGAATTCTTTGAAGATGATCAAGTTTTGGTGCACTTTAGAAAGGAGAGGTTTCCCAGAGGAACTTACCACAAGTTCAAGTCTAGAAAAATTGGACCATGCAAGATTTTGAAAGAGATTAGCTCCAATGCTTATATGGTAGAGCTTCCAGATGATCTTCAAATTAGTCCTATTTTTAATGTTGTTGACTCATATGATTTCCATGGATTTGATGGAGAGAATGACTAAGCTACTACCAAGGAATGGGTTAACTGTTAACCAATTGCCAAAAAAATCAAGAGAAGTTATTGAAGAAGTGCTTGACATGAAAGAGGCTCACTCTCAATGAGGCAATCTTTATTATCAATTTCTTTTAAAGTGGTTGGCCAAGCCTCCAACTGAAAGCATTTGAATATCTGAAGAAGGATTGCAGAAAATTGATCCTAGCATTTATGATCAATACATCCCAGTTTTCTCATCTGAGCTGAGTTTCTTTTCAACCCAGGGAGATTGATGCAGGAGCAGTTTTTTAGTTATTAGTGTTTCATTTAATAGTTTTAATAAATAAAACTACTTATTATGCTTAGTATTTAAGTTATTAGGTTTTAAATACTTTTTTATTTATTAGTATTAAAAGTAGTCATGTGACTAGCATGTGACTATTAAGAAAGGATAGATTCCTTAGATTAGATGGATTCCTTGTGATCAAGGACTAGAATTCCTATGTGATCAAGGATTAGTAGCCTAGTATAAATAGTCTTTTAAGACACTTTGTAGGCAGCCATTTTATTCTATTTCAACTTTGAGGATTTCTTAAACCCTAATTTTAAGATCTCCATTCCACAATTGATCTTACACTGTTTTCGCCCAATTTTGCACACCAAATGAAATAAAGCAAGTACAAAAAAAGATGAACAATAATAAAGCAGCTGGATTACAAACTATTCTGATAAAAGTATGGAAATACAAGAGGAACTGAGATTTTTTTTGGTTAAAAAATTATACAATCTGATCCTTATATCAAAAGGGATGCTGAATGAGTGGGGAAAGAGCACTACTTATTAAGACGCCTACTTATACAATGGTTCTATGCCTGGTAAGTCACCAATAAAAGCTATCTACTTATTAAGATGCCTGATAAAAAAGTTTAGAGATAAACCCCAAAAAATTGCATATAGTATTTCTAAGCTTGGAAAAAGAATCAGATAGAGCATCCAATGGAAGACTTGTGGAAGGTGTTGGAGCAGACAGGAATTTGGACTGCTTATGTGCAGGTTAGGGCATGTATCATCAAGCAGAAAACATTTGCTAGAACTTATATGTGTTGGAGCAGACAGGAATTTGGATGAACTCAGAAAACACGTTGAATAAAAATGTGCTGTGAGTATGTTTTATTGATGATATTGTCTTGGTGGATAAGACAATAGAATACGTGAATAATAAACCTTGAATTATAGAGAGGCACCTTAGAATCCAAAAGTTTTATTAGGCGGCCAATAAATCATCTTTGTTTAATGGCTTAAAGTGTTGCGTAATTAAGCACTAACATATGCATAATATGGGTGTGATTAATATGAGAATAATAAAGTAGATGTACGTCCATACAAGAGTTAACAAAATCAAAACTAAATCATACATAATAAGATTGGAATTGTGCTTATTAAAGATTAAACGGGGGATTCTCATGACAAAAATGATTTGGACATGTATACTCCAAAAAGAAAATGATTTGAGCATGTGAGAAGACGATCAATCAAAGGACCTATGAAACTATATAATTATATTAGAATTTTAAACACAAACACAAAAATCAAACAATGTTTTGTGTTTTTGTTCACAAATTTTTGACAACTAACAGCAAAAATCAAACAACAAGTCTAGTTTCGAATTTTTAATTGAAAACAGAAACTAAACACAAAAATCTAAAAACTGACACTGAAAACAAACATATAAAAACGGCAATAAAATCAAATGGACCCAAAGATGTTAAGATAAACCCACAAAAGCAATGTCTTACAAATGTTTATCCAAATATGTATTAATTTGAATTTTTAGAAGGGCAAAAATTGACTTAGTAAAGAAAGATTAATCTCCAAGAGTGCTGAAACTGAAGTCCCCTATGCGTTTAAACCAATGAACTCATTTATCTTTCTGAGGTTATGTAATTCTAAACATATACCTTATGCTTGGAAAAGTAAGCATGATGTTAAAAAGACCAGAGTACGCTTGAAGTTCTCCATGCATTGGACAGGACAATTCTCTATTTCAAGTCAGAAAATTAATCAACACAGCGAAGATCTAAATATTTGCACCTACCAACAACACCATGGCAAGCCTTAATATCGCCAATTGGAGTCGGCTGCCTGAATTAGCTAGCCAATTATTTCTATCTAAGGTCTACACAGTGTTATTAAAGGCGCGCCTAGGCAGAAGGAGCACCTAGGCACACCTTTGGTGCCTGGAATGCTCCCAAGTGGGCGCAGACCAGTCAGGCATGCCCAGGAGAACCTAGGCCCTCAGGCGCAGCATTGGGTAGGCGCACCCAAGCTTTTTTAAAACTGTTTTTAGGGTTTATATTTACTGTTTATTACTTTATTTAATTTTTTACTATTTAGGGTTTATATTTATTACTTCAACTCCAAATTTGACGAGGAGTAAAAAGACTACTATTTTAAATGCTCTAATTGTATTTAAACTTGATGAAGACGGAGATGATGTGGAAAAAGAGGATATTGAACATGACGCTTCTAATGATGAAAATATGGAAATGTTCGATCTTGATGATGAGGATGATTTTTAGATTATTTAAGATGCATAATGTTGATTCAATTCCCGCTTCACACACTCGCACTCAACCCTCAAGAAAGACACAAGACTTCTCACAAAATAGATAGAATAGGATAGAACATAAACAACACAAACATTCACAAAGGGACATCGGATTTTATCCTAGTTCGGTTCGGATCACCTTGAATAAGTAGATCCTGCGTCCACACTGTCAGGGGCTTTAATCATACACTATCTTGAAATCAAAATCATTGCAATGCACTGCACTCACAGTTCTATGGACCGAGCTATTCTCACTAAGATTACAAAGGCTAACAGCTAGTTTTTTCTCTCACATAGCGCACAACTCAAGATAGAATGAATTCAAGAGAAGAAAAAACCACCCCGGCCCTCTATTTATAGAACATAGGGGTGAGAGATATAAGGAAAAAAATAAAAACTAACTAACCAGTAGTTGACTTATGTGGCAATTATTGTTACACAATGCCTAACTGCTTCTAGAAACGGGCCTTTAATCGCTTCCTTTCTCGTATTCTTTCTATCTTCCGAGCGATAAGACTAATCTTAGGCAAACACTTTAACACATAAACAATTAATCTTAATTAAGATTTAAGACCTATAAATTGTTTAAGATTTAATTTAAATTGACTTAAAGACTTTTAAATTGTATTTTTTGGCATTTTCTATTGTTCCTTTAATATATATATATATATATACCAATAATAGATTTTAAAATTTCTTACAGAGTTTTTAACTTTTGTGATGCTAATATGCAGGTTGCTGAAATATGATGGGATGTGCTTAGCTGAAATTTACAGATATGTAACTTGTTTTAATATATTTTTTTTAGTTAGTATATGTTAAGTTTTTTAATTTTCTTGATAACATGTTTGGGAATATGTTATTAGGAGTTAGAACCTATTTTATACCTTATTCTTTGACTAGGATATATATTTTTCTTTTTTTTTTTTTTTTTAGTTAGCATGCATCTCGTCCCACCAAACGTGCACGCCTCAGGATCGAACACCTTTTTGCACCTCAATGTGCCTTGGGCCTTTAATAACACTGGGTCTACATATGTGTACCCTT
This sequence comes from Diospyros kaki, assembly GCA_036245055.1. Classification (NCBI taxonomy): domain Eukaryota; kingdom Viridiplantae; phylum Streptophyta; class Magnoliopsida; order Ericales; family Ebenaceae; genus Diospyros; species Diospyros kaki. The sequence goes on from BSEG01000007.1 coordinate 38,281,027, forward strand.
CATGAAAAAGTAAAAAAAGTATCTTTGGAAGCAGTACATAACAAATTCTGGCAAAAACATAATGCCGTAAAGCCAGGCAGAAATCAAATAATTGGCATGAATTATCAAACCAAAATATGCCTGCTACTGTAAGTACTAAAGCTAGTGACATAAGAGTGGAGAAAATTGTAAGTGTTACATTATCAATTGCTTCTTGAATAAATAGTGTTAATACGCTACAGAGAAAATGATAAAACAAAGCAGGTTATTATGCAAACAGTAGCAACAGTAGGTGTGAGAATGAGAACATGATATAAGAGTGTGAATAACAAATATTCAACAGAATTAAAGAAATTTACCAATGACCTTGAAGCATCTTATTTCCTCCTGCAGATACGGTGAACCATTTGAAGTTTTTAGCTGAATGCCTAGCAGAAAGGTGCACTATGAAGGAACTGTATCCAAAGGAATTCCATACCCATGCTTGCACATCAATCCCATCACTTGCTCAACTTTATACTTTTGACAGCATGATGTGTAGGCCTTGTACAGTATCCAAAATGTCTTTTTTGTGCGAAAAAAATTATGATCCTCCATCTCATTAAGGACATTCTCCATTTCAGCCAGGCGCTTCTGCGACGCATACATGACCATCTTACAGTGATACAGAGACCTGCAGTTTCTCCATCCGGCATACTCTGCACGCTTTACAAAATTAGCAAGTTTGTCTACTGCATTGCTTCGGAAATAACTTGCAGTTATACAACGCATTATACCAGCTGTCACTACTTGAGTATTATGCTCAAATGCCTGGCTAATAAAATTCTCCATTTCATCTAACAAATCCTCTTGTGCATAAACCCTAATCAATAACACATTCAACCAAGGCCTATACTCATTTTCTGGTATAAGGCTTAATAAAGCCTCAATTTGGTGAACTTTATTCCTCTCAGAGCTCTTACAGTATGCACAAATCATAGCTCTGATTACTGGATACTTATTATCATGAGCATGATGTTTTACCAGCTCATGCATCTCTTCCATCTTTTCCAAATTACCAGAATGTGCATATGCCCGAAGCATTAGCAAGTGGGTATTAAAATCAGGCTTGAGATTGCTAGCCTTCAGAATCCTGTAAGTCTTCTCCACACTATCCCACATCCAAGCTGTGAGGTATCCAGCAATCAAATTATTATATGTACTCACATTGGGAGACAGGTTTAAATTCTTTACCTCACGAAAAGTTGCCTCCATGTGATCTACCAGCATTAATCGACCAAATACAGAAATAAGTATGTTGTATGTTACAATTGTAGGGCAACAACTTGCGTCCCTCTTCAAATCCCAAAACAACAGCTGACATTTAGCAGGAAAACCATTAAGCATATAAGCCCCCATTAGTGCATTATAAGTAGAAGTTGATTTAATTCGCTTGTTAGCAGCCTCAGCAAAAAGCTCGTCTGCAAGATCAAGATTCTTCATTCTACCAGCAATTGTAATACCCTTGGCATATTCCTCCGATGTCATAGGGATGGTAAAATCTGTTTGGTTCCTTCTCCAATTAAACACCTATGGAAAGAAAATCACCGAGCAAATAAATAAAATTTTCAGAACTAGAGCTTGGTATAAGCAGGTGTTGCAGATCACTCTTCTCTATGAATCTGAACATAGAGCCTTAGATAAGAAATGACTACAGAAATTTGCCTGTACATCAGCAGAAGCTGAAGATACACAACAGGCATCGTAGCCAATTCCTCTGCACTGAACACCTGAGTTTATAGTGCAGTTCAGTTTGGAAACCCTCAACAAAAACTTCAGTTTGGTAATGAGTTAAACATTGCTTGCGATAAAAACTGAAGCACTAATTTAAGACTCTGGACTAGTTAATGAAATATATAGATGCATATAATTCCAAGCAAATCGGAAAATAACATCTTTGGACGCTTAAGCTAGCTGGTGGAATCAGAAATTCTTACAGTTCTGACCAATTCTCAAGTAAACAAATAAACACTCACGCCAATCATAAAAACATCATAGCATAGAGAATTATGGAAACTTTTTAAGTAACAAACTGCAAACTTTGAGATCCCCTCCAGATTCCCTTTGCACTAAACATAATCAATTTCCAAGGAACATACGTTGCAACATAAACAAAGCAAATATCTATAAAATACACAGTACGCATATAAATTATATATGAGAATCACGAAATCAAGAAGTATTTCAAAGTAACTAGTAAGCGAAGAGAACACCTCTAGGCCTAATTGAGGCCAGGGACGCAACAGCACCAGCAGCTCAAGAAAAGCAGATCCATAGGAGTGATTACTGTAAAATGAAGCACCTTTCTCTCCCAAGACCCTCGCAATCGCCTCACCGTCGTTGGCGGTCTGGAGCAATTCGTCTTTCAACCGTAAGGCCTTGGCGCGGAGCTCTTCTCTGGCTCTCGTATGCGCGTAGCTCCACTTGTCGGCGATCGAAGCGATAATGCTCCAGATCGACGGTGAAGGCGAAGGACTCTGCGTGTGGAATCGCCGGATCAATCCTTGCCGGGAGAAGGTTCTGGTGAGGGTTTTAGGTCCGGCGGAGCAGCGTCTGTGGAGGATATTGACCTCTACCAGTGCGGCGCTTGATATCCTCCCCACTTGGTTCATGCTTATGTTGCGCGCATCCTACAATGGGTTTTCCAAGAGTGTATCCACTATCCAGCTGCAGAGTCGATCGACGGGCGCCGAGAAGATGGTCAGAGAGAGAAAGAGAGAGGCTGCGTCGTTAATTTGCTGGGGCGGTGCAAATGATTGGGCCCGGTGGTTTATCAAAATTCTACAAAAGCCGATCCATCAACAGCATGGGCCTCTCGTGGGCCCAACATAACCCAGTTTTGGGCCTCTTTCTTTCATATTCATATCTGTGTTTAGAGAGAGCCAGAGGAAAAAGGAAAAGTTAATTTCATCTACGTCCCTTCCTTTCAAGTTTACGATTTATTGAATACTAAAAACTGATTTAATAAATATATTTATTTCATATATATATTTATAATATATTTTAACTTATTTATAATAATAAGTTAACATGTTGGTTACTGATTTTGGAACTCTCCATCGTCAACGTGTGCCCAAACTGCATGCTTTTCAAATCTAATCATCTCATTGGGCCCATAACGCCTGGCCCAAGAGAACCAAACGAGAAATGCCCAAGTAACTATAATGATAATAATTGACAAGAAATCAATTAATAAAGTGCTCCACCTAAGTGATAATGATCTGATAATAGATCAAAAAAGTTCAAGAGCTCAACATTAACTTTTGGGCTAAAAATGTGTAAAAAATGCTATGGTGCTTTATAAATAAATAAGCACTCATTCCAAGAAATAGAGATAAGTCTTTGATACAAGTTTTAATAAGATTTCTAAGTCTTTAATGTCATCATAGCGTTTGCACGAGACTTTTTTCACTCTTTGATCGTTCTCTTTCTTACAAAGTCCAAATAAATTGACAATGACATTTTCAATCAATATATCTATTGTTACGTTGGAACCACAAGATAACCAAACCTTTCAATTTCAAGGAAAAATAGCACCACTTGTGGTTGGGAGGTTGGTTAGGACTCATGTTAGTTTGATGTGTTTCCACGCTTCGTAATAAGTAGATGGAAAGAACTCCATTAAGCTATGGGCCATAATCAAATTATAAAAAATTGCACCAATCAAAGTGGGACCGGGGTTCTAGCCGTACCGTTTGTCTACCCGAAAAAGAAAAAATGAATGAGGCCACATGCAATTTCCTTAGAAACAATGGAAGCTGCCTAAAAGCATACCCTAATGGGGCCTGAATTAAGCAACAATCGTACATAATGCATCTTTCAGTAATCACGGCCACACATGTTCCCCATAAACTAATCACTTTCTTATACATTCCTCACTCCATTCCTTAATTATTTGTTTCCTCGCGTTAAAGACAAATAAAATTAAGTTCTTATTTTTCTTATATATAGATGAATGCACATTCACCATGATATCAGTATCTTTCTTGCTACAAAAGTAATAAATAGAGGGTCGTATATTTGTACCCAAAAAGCAAGATTCGAGGGTGACCTTGACCACGTCATGGTTGAAAGAGGGGGGGAAGGAAGAAGAGTGAAAGAAAAAGAGAGATGCTGTCTTAAGACTGAACATTGGTTTGGAAGGGAATCAAAGAGACATTGAATTGGGAGTTGCCCTACAGCCGTCCCAAGTGTTGTTGTTGTGCCATTGCGAATACGGAATGAGGAAGAAGTTTGTTGCCCTTAACTGTCCCAAAGTAAAGATGCAGTTGCATAAGACGGCAAATCAGAAGGACAAATTGGTAGGACATTTATATGGCCTGCCGTCTGCCTCCTGCCCCATAGGCGGAGCAGGTATTTGTTGCCTCACCCACGTGCATTGCCCCTAACAAACAAATAAAATAATATTTTTAAAGTTTAGGTTCTGTGGTTGTTGACAATGCACCTAGAGTCAAATGTCAACCTTCTAATGCAAGCCCTACTACAAGGTACTCAAATGTATGTCAATCGAGCAGTTGCAACTCCATATCCACACTAAGGATGGCCTAGTGTGGGCAGTAGCTACCATGCTACATTACTCTTCTTAGAGATGGCCTCAACTGATGAAGGTGTTACGTGAGTAATATTTTTTATAATTTCCTTGTTAATGTTTAGGTACCAAGACAAGATTATATGATTTTTTTTTTTTAAATTAGGACTTACAAATAAATAAATGAATTTAAGAGCTCATTTTCCCGACAAAATATATTTCACAAATATGTAAAATCGCCATAAGAACTATGGTTTTATATCTAGTCTTTCCCCTTTATGCCCCTGGCAACAGGACGAATTCTCGGATTCACCCTTTCCATTCGCTGCACTGCGACGCCGGCCTCGTCATCTGCTTCCCGGCCTTCAATGGACAAGCCGAATGAATCGGCGGCACCATGCAGTTATACTGCAAGCACAACGAGCTGCTCACTGGAATCTCAGCCGTCGGATTGATCTCTATCCCGGTCAGATAGTTGTGCTGTAGGTACAGTATTTGTATTCTGGCGGACAGCAACCGCTCTACAAAGCTGGCCGGAACCTGACCCGTGAACCGGTTGTTGTTGAGGTAGAGATTCTGAACGGTCGAGAACATCGGAGAGACCGTGCCAGATAAGCTGTTGTGGCTGAGATCGACGGTCGGGATTCTGACCTGATCCACCGGTTGAACCGGACCGAAGAATGAGTTCCTTTCCAGTTGGAGGTTTGTGATCGGGAAAGTGAATATATTGCCCGGGATCCCGCCGGAGAACTGGTTCAAGCTCAGGTCGAGATAGTTCAGGCGGTTGAGGCGAGTTAGGAGCCGGTCCACGGGTCCTCCTATCCGGTTCCAGGACAGGGAGAGGTATTGAAGAGAGGGAGGGAGAGAGGTAGGCGAGAGAGAACCGGAGAGATCGTTGTGCTTGAGGTCGAGCCGGGTTAGGGTTTGGGACTTGAAGAGCGGAACGGAACCGGAGAGATGATTGTGGCAGAGAATGACGTTGGTTAATGCCGGCAGCGCTCCGATCGACCACGGAATATTTCCGGAGAGCTGATTGTAACTAAGATCAAACGTCCGTAGCCCGCTAAGCTGACCGATCGCCGGAGGAATCTGCCCGGAGATGTAATTCCGGCTGACTCCCAAAAACCTGAGGTTCTTCAATTGCGACAATGTGGGGGGCAGAGTGCCGAATATACGGCCGGGGACGACGGTGAACTCAGCGAGAGTGGAGAGTTTCCCGATGGCAGGATCAATCCGGCCGGTGAGGCCCGGCGAGCCCGCCCTCGGATCACCGAGATTCAGCGCTATCACCTTCTCGCCGCCGCAATAAACGCCGGCGAAGTTGCAAGGGTCGGAAGTGAAATCCCAAGACGCGAAGAAATTGGAACCAGGCACGTCGTTGAGGGCTTTCCTAATGGATTGCAGGGCCAAGAAATCAATAGGGTCCAACAAAGAGAACGCCAACAACCCACATTGAAGAACACAAAACAAACGAACCACAGCCCTCAGCAACATCTTCTTCTCCCGCAACACCACGGCCAGGCAACGAAAGTCTTACAAAGACATATATAAGAGAGGAGATTCAGCCTTTGGCGGTGCTTTCCCGTGAGGCGAAAGTTAGAGAGTAGAGGGTTTCTCGTGGGGAAATGGCCGTGAAGGTTTTAATGGAGGTCACAGCAAGAAAGTCCAAGATTCATCAGAGTTCAGACAGTAAAAGAGAGAGAAAGATGAAGCTTCCGAGGAAAGGAAACGGTTGTCCGACGCTTCTTCTTCTCGACGCTTCTTTAGCTTTGCTGCTTGTTTGGCTCTTTGATTAGTACTAATGATCTGGCTTCCCAGCGAAGATGCAATGACTACTACGACATGCTCTTCTGCAAAGCCCAGCCCTTTTACTTTTTCGATGAATTATTAATATTTATTTAGGTTTACTTAAACAGTGGCTCTTTGTTTCTTTCCGGGGCTAGGTTCGTGGGCCTAAACGGTTGTCCGAGCCTGCGTGTCGGCTCAGCTCGGCTCTGAGCGACAGATCATCACACTCCCCGAGTTGCGGTGATTCGGACGCGAGGACCACTTGACTCCAAGGTTGCTGCCTAATCCGCAGGCAACAAGTTAGCCCTACACTACAGGGAAATACTTAAAATATATTCTACGTGTAATAACATGACCAACTCTTAACACATTGAGTATACTTAATTTTTTTTCCTACACTATACTTCTTTCCTTGCCATTTTTACTATTCGATTGATAAATAATTAGTCATAATGAAACCATAATCTAGTAACAACTTTCAAAATATATAATTCAAATTGTCACGTATCAGTGAACAACGTGCCACAGAGGTGGTGCGAAAACAGCTGGAGGCCCGGCAGCTTTGGTTGGGTACGGGGAGGGGAAGGCTGCAAACAACTGCGCGTGTCGTCCGATCAGGATTCCTTTTTGTTGTTTTCCGATCTAGATTTTGTTCTAATTCCAGTGGACTGCCACTGCAGGACCCAGTTCTAAGTCACCCCTAATCCGGCTCATTTCTTATCATTTCATTAAATTAAACACGTGTTAAACTGTAGGCACCTTGGTTAGACAAGCACGTGCGGAAAACACACACACACAACCCCGAAAAGGAACAGTTATTATGGGGAGTTTCAGGGGTAGGTAACAATGGTAAAAGCATTGGCGTGATAAAGCCAGATAGAGCTCATATAAAAGAGTTAGAATGGAGGGGTTGTGCCAATGATTCATGGCATGGAAATGGTTCATCCATGATGGCACATGAAGGCCTTTGATTTTTCTTTAATCAATCGAAACACAATCAAATTTTTTTTTTTTTAAACAAAATGAACTCATCGTACATGCTTCATGCTTAATAATTTACGGATCAAGCAAGCATATCAAATAAATGAATAAATGAAAATCCATGGCAACTAGTCGCATTAGTATTAGATTTGAGGTCTAATCACTCCTATAGTATCTGGCTATCGGGTCAACCTCAAGAGTTGCATTGAATATGGGAGGCATGGACAGGAGCACTGATTGATTGCACCAAACTCAACCACCCATGTCCCCACCCCGCCCCCATCATTTGCACCTCTACCGCGGCCTCCCACTCCTGAATACTGCTGCGGATTGCATCTTCTCCTTCTTCTTCTTCCTCTTCCCATCAATGGCCATCACCAGCTCAGCTCATGTGTATTTACTATTTACACGTCTCTTCGCCGCCGTGCAGTCTATCTCATCCAGCTGCTCAGCTCTGCCTGGTGAGCCCCCCCACCCACCCAATAATTCGCTTCTCAATTTTGCTTTGCACTTGCACTCATTAAACTTATTGCACATTTTCGCACGGCTTCGTCAGTTTCACTGCCGCCTTACAGCAGAATAACATTCTGGTTCTACTATCATTCTGTTCAGTTTTGTTTCAGGACTTTCATCGAACATCACAAGTACGGTCTCTTAATTTAATAAGATTGAGATACTGATGCTTTTATCCAAATGTAAACAACATAATTCACAAAATATAAAAGATACTTATGTAGCATTTCCCAATTCACGTTTATCCCGCAATGAACTTTACAATTGGCAAATCGCCCAGCTACCCAACTCACTCAGACTCCATTCTGATACACATTATATAACATAGAAGGACTTCCATAATTGATAACAAAAAAATCTTGATCTGCATGATCAAAACTGTTTAACAGTAGATGAGAGACCATACGCTTGCAATGATGAAAATGAGTTGTAGGATAGAAAATCTTATTTACCCCATCGCCAAACCTTTTAATGCAAAGGCATTAATAAACCTATATCTAACAGGATCCCAAAAGCAATTCAAAAGCAATTTGGTTGTCAACTACCTTTACTCATAAAAACTCACCAATACCAACCTTCCCAATCAATTTGTCTTCACAGGTCTTGGAGATGAATTTGTTTGTACTTATCCCATAACCGGAACTGTTCCCCCAGCTGCCACAATTTTTTGCTCCAGCTACAACAAACAAAGAAAGAATTTAGAAGAATAGAAGGTGAAAGCATAGACACGTTTATTAATGGTCCGTTAGAAAACACAGAGAACAAAAAAACAAATGATACTGATACAAGGTTAAAAAAGCCTAATAAAAGGGTGTTCCTAGTACATAACGCTTCCTGTTAGAGGGCATCCTTAGTAACCTCACTTCTCAAAGTTGTTTCCACAACTTGAAACCATAACATTCAAAACTAATGATATATTATAGTTGGATGCTTACATGGAAAGGAGTTCTCAATGCCCTTTTTTTTTTTTTGTTGTTTGTTGGGGGAGGGGAATATGGAGTTCCAACTAAACAGTGATATTTTTTTTTGGAGCAAATATTTCAACCAAGTCTATGATACAGAAATGATCCTTCTCATTAATGATCAAAGTCGTCCATCGTAAGTACCACCCACATTCAACAAGTGCTTACCCTGAACAATGTTTCAAGTTTGCTCTTCACAAGATCAAATTCATATTTCAATTGTTGTAGACACGCCATACACCTGGACCAAAAATTGCCAAGTCATCCCAACATCAGAATCTCAAAATAACAGTATAATTCCAATGAAAGCATGGCTATAAATTTTGTCCGATACCATTCAGCATACACCAACCAGTGTACAAGGGTGTTTTTATTCCTCCAAGAGTACTGATCATGTATACCGTGTGATACAGAGAAGGGTAAAGCATTCGTGTCCAACTGATTGAAGGCAAATTAGACATAGGTTTTATTTTTAACTATGTTTCAAGAAGAACTAGTCAAAACCTTTAATACCAGTCACAAACTTTAAACCTCTTGCACAATATAAGTAGGCAAAACAAAAGGAAAAGAAAAAAGAACTCATTAAATTGAAAATATATTTTTAGTGTCAACATCTTATATCAAAGTTCATGTTAATTTGCAATATATTTTTGTGTTCGTGATGTGCCCATATAAGCTCTCTACTTTGAATACATATCCCCATATCATATGATTAAAACTTCAGGACATTTTGATACCAAAACACATCAAACATGAGACCCATACTCAAGCCAACGTAGCATGCAGTAAAAACACAGCTGTCCCTCCGAATATATTAGTGCTAAGCTAATGTTTGTGCAGCCTCTGCCATTTCAGGAAAACTATTTCTGTTTGCTGTTAATGATAGGCTTCTTTTTTTTTTTTTTTTTTTATAACTCCTACAAAAACAATGTCTTTATTGCCCTCTTGAAATTGAATGCACTCTTCTTTCAGCTTTCTTCGAAGGAACAAGAACTGTTATGTTATTGGCAATCTAACTAAGAAACTTCTCCAATCTCTCTCTTCCCCCTTCTTATTTTTTAATTTTACTTCAGTCTGCCCTATATTTTGTTTATTTCCAAAAAAAAAGAGTAAGTAGGGATTTGTATGCAAGATCTGTTGAATCTAGTGAGCTGAATGCTAGCAGAAGTAGCAATAAATTCAAAATGGTCTATCCATGATCAAACCAAATTACCCACTAGTACATAGAGCGATAACTATGGACTTATGGTTGTAGATGAATAAACTCATGAACCAATCCTTATTTTGTGTCGTAATAACAAATGGGGTGATGACAAAATTGGTAAACAGCCTACAAGACCATGTTTATCTCAATGATAAATAATTACTATAAAGAGTTTAAGATTTATCTATAGATTCAAGAAAATACATGATCACCTTACAAACTTTCTTGTTAAGACAATAATAATCATATTAGATCTGGAACTTGCATTCTACAGCAGACAGAGAGTATGCTGCTGGGAAGATGAAGGCCCCCCGACCTCCCAAAATTTCAGTTTGGCATTGTGTTCTCCAGATATTTATGAGACAACATAGCATTTTGGCTCCTCATAGTTTGAATAATTTTACCTTGGCACCCCTTGACATAGTTCCTAGGTCCAGCTCTAGTTACACTCTTTTTAACTTGCATAAAGGAATAGCAACTGTCGAAGGAAAAAAGAAATGCACCATGCTACAACATCTGGGAAAAACTTGTGCTTCACTTAAATAATGTTGATAAATAAACAAGTACATAGAAATACAGACTTCCATAAGAGGGCAAAACCTATACAAAACAATAGACAGGATCCTGCTACAAGTAGAAGCAAATATTCCAAGAATTGCACAACTAAAAACAAGCAAACAGGGCTGCTCATCTTCAAACCCAAAAAAAAAAAAAAAAGAGTAGAAAGCTTTATTTACTTAGAAAAAGAAAGAAAAAAAGAAAGAAAGCTTTATTAAATATTTAAGATGGCGAGAACCAGAGATATGGGAAATGTTTACTGTATAACTGAAAGGGAAGATATAAAGTTGAGATGATATGACAAAATCTAGATACAGAGGGTACAAATTTTAGATGGTAAGAATGTAGGTTGGCTGTTTTTGATTTTGAAGAGAAATTTTCGATAAAATTCACCAAACAGTTACAGTTAAGATTTGCCGGCATATTTATTGTTGTTACTTAAAGTCATTAATAAGGGGTTTCTGTCTATCATGGGCAAGCTCTTCACACAAGGATTAAGAGTCGCAATAGAGTTCTAGCCGGTCAGTCAAGGTAAAAGCACAAATACATGTAAGAAAAGAATCAAGTTGGTCACAATTCAGGATAGTGGCCATTGCAATATAAACTCATAGATGGTATGAAATGGACCATGAATTTCAATAGACAAATAAGATTATATGATATCATTACCAGGAATTGGAAATTTGTTCAAAGATAATGTGTCTAAAGAAAAACTCACCCATTAAGGTCCTTCACTTCACAGCAGGTTTTCAAGTTGATACACACATTCCTCACCCTCTGTGCACCTACGCTGTTAACAGTAGAACACAATTTTCACCAAAATACAGAATAAAAGCATCAATTTATTAAGAATCTGAGACTGCTCTGACCCCTACAAGGTCTACGATTAATATTCACCATGGAATAAAAACGCTAATTCTTCAATAAAAAATGCCATTAAACAACATTTACAACTATTGTAGAGAACACAGATCAAATTAAAAAAAAAAAAAAGAAGAGAGAAATAGATACCTAGAGCTGCTACCCTTGAACTTGTGGACATGGGAATCAACCAGTTTGAAATCTACAATCTGTTGTTGTCTGTACAATTGAAAAGAAAACCCATTAAACCTCGTATCCACGATCAACAGAAACACTGCATACATGAAAACAAAAAAATAATTAAAAATTGAGATTCTGACAGTGCAGTGGCCAAATTATTCAGAAGCTTCTCAGAATCGTTAAAGTAGAGAGAAACCACTTGAAGCACGAAGTCAGGGTTGCTATCATCCTGCAGTTTCTTAAGCTGTGCAAACTGTTGGTCTAACAAACCCTTCTCTCCACCAAAATCAAACAACAACCCATCATCAGAAAACCCCAAATAAGCAAAATCGATACAACTCAAAAACAACGAACCCATATCAAAAATTCAAAATAATCTTCCAGAAACTCGGGTTCCTACTATTACCTCACGATACATGGCGCTAGATAAATCAATAAACTGACTCTGCAACTTAGCTACAAGGTCCATCTTTGCTTGCCCGAGCCCCTCTCGATCACCACCCAGGAGGGTTTTGAAACTTTTAGAGGTTAAAGACTTTCTGGGAGGGCTAGAAGCATTTCCTAGAGAAGGATTTATTTAGGTGAGGCAAGTGTACAATAAACTGGTGTGTTTGTAGATTATGTAAGAGTTACCGCCCGCGTGCACATCCAGTTTACTTAAATATATTTTTCAATAAAATGTAGGTGTGTTTGGAAGATACAAGAGGTGTAAAATAAACTTAGATGGAATGAACTTAAATGAGATAAACCGGTGTTTGCAATTGCATCATTTGGAATAGAATATTAATAATAATGGATATTAATGGTATAAATGAATAAATCAAAAGTTTTTGCCCAGTAGAGTCGATGGTGCCAATGTTTCGTTTACACTTTTGACTTCCCTCGTTTGGCTTCTGAGAATCACAATTGCAATTTTCCTGTCTCCACCATGTTTCCCTTTTGATATTTCTTTGCTTATTTGTGTCGCTCACACTGCAACTTCATTCTTTTTTTTCTTGTGCCGGCATGGCCATGGCATCCACCAATCGTCATCCATATAATACGGTGATGACTGATGAGACCGGAGGAGGACCACTTCCATCTTCGCACTAGTTTTGCACACAATATGGACTTGAAATCAGTAATAGTAATGTTGAGCAGTTCAATTATTTTGTTATATAAATTATTTATAAGATTTATTTAAATTACACTAATTATTTATTGAAGTATCGTAATACATGAGTAAAATAAGATTGTATCAAGATGAAGTTTGAATACTTTTCGAATTAAAATATGAGATGATTAAAATAAAGTTAAAAAAATATTTTAAGATTTTTATCAAATTATTTGTTAAATTTTTTAAAATATATTATGGAATATATAAATTATTTTTTCTTATTTGTAAAGTCAAAGATAAATTTATCTTAAGGGAAATATATAAATTTAGATAAATTCATCTGAACAATTATAAATAAAAATTCACATGACTTTTTTTAAAAAATTATCAAATAAATTTAATAAATATAATAAAAAATTCTTTTTATCTTAAATAATTTGTATATCTTATTTTTTAATTTATATATTAATTAACAAATACTACTAAGTCATTAAATAAAGAGTTAGATTGACATTTAAATCATTGAATAAAGATATGTAGTTAGAGAAGAGAAAATAAGGGATACTACATCTCGTTGGAAAAGAAAGTAGAAAGGGAAATAAGATGCCCGAGTGGTGGGAGATGAAATTGTTTTAGGAAGGCAAAATAATCATTTTTCATGTTTAATTAATTATTAGTAAAAATAAAAAACTCCATGCACTACCCATTAAAATTAACCTAATTATAAAACTGACTCTTCGTATATTGAAAAATATAATAAGAACCATTAAAGTTTAATATTATATTATAATTTTCTCTTTATAATATGTGAATATTTAAAATTGACCAAAAATACCCAACATTTACAGAAATTTTTCTCAATTTATTGTAGTTTTTTTTTTTCAAGTATCTCATTTGTTTTTCTTTCTCTTTCCCTGCAATAATCTTAATATATATTAAAGTAGCAGAGTTATTGCACAAAACTTTCTCGTCCAAAACCAACTTTTATTTTTTTTTTTAAGAAATAAATTAATATTTAAAAAGTATATGCAATTTTTTTTGTATAATCACTAATCAACCGCAATTTATATGTCATTACATTAATTATTCACTACCATTATTGATCAATTGGAATAATCAGACAATTAATATTTTAAATTTATGTTGTTATTAAAATGAGGCATCATTTAATTTTTAATGTGATCTTTACACTTCCTAACAATCACACATTTTGAAATAATCAAATAAAATTAATTTTATTGTAACTTCTATGCAATTGAATTAATTATTCACTATCATTATTAATCAAATAATTAATATTTTAAATTTATATTATTATTAAAATAAAAACATAACAAAAATACACTCCATATGAAGCTAAAGCACTAGAAAGGTAAACACAACCATAACTCTCACGTTAGTAGCTTCACGGTTTTTTTTTTTTTTTTTTGCTCTTCTTTTGTTTTTTTATTAGTTTATTTTTTTTATTTTTTAAGAAATAAATTAATTTTTAAATTTTCTACTATTATTATTTAAAATAATACTTCATTTAAGAGGTATATGCAATTTTTTTGAGATAAACACTAATCAACTGGATGCAGCTTCTATGCCATTACATTAATTATTCACTGTCATTATTAATCAGTTAGAATAATCAGACAATTAATATTTTAAATTTATACTGTTATTAAAATGAGACATCATTTAGTTTTCAATGTGACTTTCAAACTTCCTAACAATCACACATTTTGGGATAATTAACTGGACAACTTCTATGCAATTACATTAATTATTCACTATCATTATTAATCAGATAATTAATAATTAATATTTTAAATTTCTACAGTTATCTTTATATATATTAAAGTAACAGAGTTGGGTAAATTATACCAAAAGTCACAAAATTTTGACGTCCTTTTCAATTTGGTCACTAAACTTCAATTCTTTGCAAAGTAATAATAAAATTTTAAAATGTTTTGCAATATGGTCACTAAAGTGATTTTTTATGGTTCCTAACCGAAATTGCTGACGTGGCGCAATCGTGGTGATGATGTGACCATTGTCACGTCAGCAATTTGGCAATAAATTGTCCAAAAATCACTTTAGTGACCATATTGCAAAACATTTTAAAGTTTTGTTATCACTTTGTAAAGAATTAAAGTTTAGTGACCAAATTAAAAAGAACGCCAAAATTTTGTGACATTTAGTGTGATTTACCCTAACAGAGTTCCTACACACAATTTCTCTCCAAAAAGTTACCTCTAAAATTTGCATTAAATTTGCATGGGTTTTCCAATGCTATTAATTAATCAAAAACAAATATTTTATGTCATATATTCTCATCAATTAATTCCTCAATCAATCAAAAATAAATATTATTTCTAATAAATATGAATAGACAACTTAAACTATTAATTAAGTTATAAAAAATCGTCCATTTGTATAAAATTTTATCTTTTTTATATAATATATTAAATAAATTATAATAGTTTACAAATATTTTTTCCCTCCAAAAATTAATCTGCCAAACTATTTTCGTCTATAAAATTTGTATTAAATTTGTAACGGTTTTTCAATACTATTAATTAATCAAAAATAAATATTGTTTATGTAAAATATGAATAAACAACTAAACTATTAATTAAATCATAGAAAATCGTTCATTCGTATAAAATCTTATTTTTAAATCCTATATATCCTATATAATATATTAAGATAGGATAGTCAGCTAAAGTATTTTGTCAAGTGACAATCACTAGTGAATTTTTTTCCTTCAAAAACTTGCATAAAATCAAAGATAGTGATTAATTAATTATTAATTTTAATTTAATAACTATATTATAGTCTTAAAAATATGATACTTTGGGTTTTTTAATGCTAATTAATATTTAAGGTATCACGTTTTAAAGACTATACAAGAAATTAAAATCCATATATTATATTTTCAATACTAATGCATGGGTTTTACAATACTAATTAGGAAGCAATATATCACATTTTTAAGACTATGGAAGAAAATTAATACACAATAAAAGAAAAATAAATAAAAATTTATATTTTTTAAGTTTTATTATCATTGCAAAAATTAAATTTTAAGATCAAAAATTAAAATTTTTAAGAGAATTGTTAATTAGCATTGGAAAACCCATGCTTCCTCATATTTAGGAGTTTTAATTTATATTTATATTTATTATAAATTTATAAATAAATTTATAATATAATAAATAGTTTTACTTTAATAATTAATTAATCATTACCTTTAATTTAATGCAAAATTAGCATGAGTTTTTCAATATTAATTAAGATTTAAGATATCACATTTTCAAGAATAATGCATGAATTTTTAAATACTAATTAAGATTTAATATATCATATTTTCAATACCATAGAAGAAAATTAATGCATTGTGAAAGCAAAATAAGTTAAAATCTATATTTTCAATATTTTGTTATCATTGCATAAATTACAAATTTTAAGAGAATTTTTAATTAGCATTGAAAAACTCACACTTCCTTACGTTTAGGAGTTTTAATTTATATTTATAATTATAATTTATAAAAAAATATATAATATAATAAATTATTTTACTTTAGTAATTAATTAATCACTACATTTAATTTAATGTAAATATTTAATGATTTGTTGTTCAAATGTAATTATTTTTGTGTATAAATATGAAATTCATGTAAAAATTTTTCATTTTATATAATATTGTACATTTTAATAAAAGTCTTTTAAAATAACTTTTCAAAATATGAACGTTAAAGATTCAAATTGTGAGACTTTGGGAGATTTTATGTTTTGAAAATAGGTTAAGAACTTATAACATTCCCATTGAGATGATTTTCATGGATGAACATATTTTTTTTTCTTAATAAATTTATTGTTAATTATTTATATAAATTTTGCCATCAAATTTATAGGGTGAAAGGATTCATGTAACAATCAAGCGTTAATTGGTTTGATATTTCAAAATATTGATTTGTGATGGACAATTATGTTTTATGTTTAATTTTACATTTAAATACAACAATATGAAATATAAAACTATAAGTTACAAGTACAGACTAAACTTAATATTTAATACTATTGTTGTAGATGCTATAAGTGAAAGTTTTTTAATACAAAATTTTATCTTTTAAGTCATTTGCTAATATTTTGAGTGTAGTTGAACTTGACGAAGATAAATTATTTAACAAGTATAAAGTGGATTATACAATTATTTATGTCTTTATAACTGATAATTTTTTTTATTAAAGATATAATTGGAGAGATCATTGACAAAGACAATGTTAAGTGCCAAGAATTTTGTGAAATGACAAACGAGAAAATGTGATAATCTACTTAATATGTTATTTATTCTTTAGCATATTAAATGACGATATATTGATTTAAGAACGTTATTTGTTAGTACATTGAATAACGAATAATTAATTAAACTTAAATTTAGATAAAATATTGAGTATTAAAAGAAAAAAATTATATTTATCAATTTTGTTATGGTTATTGAAAATAAGGTGTTTAATTTTTTATTTTTAAATTTATAAATCTATTTTAATTATATATTCCGTGCATTGCACGGTTTAACATACAATAAAAAGGTTAATAATTTCTAATAGTACTATTCCAAATTTGGAATGATTGTGACATAAGTTTGGGTACAATAAAAACATTTGGATTTATTGCAATTTATTACGATGAACCCAAATGGGTTCATTGTACTTTAGCACTAAACTTATTGAGTTTATCATGGACACCAACGATGAATCTCGTGGATTTTTGTGCCATATGGCTTTTATTTTTTATTTACTTTATTTTCAATTATAAAAAAAGACAAGAGAAAATAAAAAGATAAATTTATTATTTCATATCTTTAGGAATAGTTATTATTATTTCTCAAATTTTAGAGGATTTCTTACAAATCACCGAACCTCAATAGTATTATTTCTAATTTATTTATTTTAAATATATAAAAATATTTAATATAATTTAAATAAATTATAGGAGTAATCTATAAGGGAGTGTTTATTAATCAAAATAAGAGGAAAAAAATTCAGATATAGAAAGCATTTCAAATTTTTTGTCTTTCTAATATATTTGTTAAATTTATATGACCATTTTCGAAAAAATCCTCACATAATCTCTTATCTCCCTCTTTGAGATAAATTTATCTAACATTCTCGCTCAGATAAATTTATCTGATATTTTGTAGATAAGATTCAATTACCTATATACATAGTTAATGCCATTTAATACATTTTAAAAATTTAAATTTATTAAAAAAAATTATTCATTTAAGTTTTATAATTAATATTATTTAATATATTTTTAAATTGTCATATACTTTGACAATTTTTAAAATTTAAATGACATTATTTCGTTTACCAATTTTTAAATTATTTTATTCAATTTTACATTTTATTATCTATTATGAAAATATATTTTGACTTTTTTTAACTATCTAGGTGAAATTATTGTAATTCCAACAATAATTATTTCTACTTTTTAACTATTTTTAAATCTATTTTTGAAGATAAATATAGAAAATAAAATATTATTTTTATTTTTTTGACAATTCATATTAATCATAAAATACTATTTTAATCATAAATTTGTGATTAATATGAATTGTCAAAAAAACTCTTATCTTGTCATATGTATTAACAAACACATAAAAAAAATATAATTATCAGTAGATTCTAAAAAATTTAACAAATATTACACTCTTATAAACATAAATTTACTTACCTCGACGTGATATTCATTTTCTGTATAGTTGTTTTGTTCTTCTTCAAACTCTTCCTAATTATTCGTCAATATTTTTGTATAGTAATCCATGATGGATCATAAAATGACTGACTCGCTGTTTCAGAGAAAATGGATTTCAGAGGATGCTGAGTGCTGATTTTCCTAAAAATATGAATTTCAAAGTATATGGTTGAGTGCTAATTTTACCAGAGAAATAGGTTTGAATGCTGATTTTCTAAGAGAAATAGATTTTTCAAGCAAAAATAAATTTGATTGAGATGTGAGTAGTTGAGTTTCGAAAGAATGGAGATTTGCCGTCAGAAAATACAGTGATATATCAGTTGAGTGGTTGAGTATTGAAAATAAGGATAATATTGAACTTTTATTCAAAGATATTTTAGGTATATAAAAAATTAATTACAAAGAATAAAATTCTCACTCTGAATAGAATTTTCCTTGCAATTTTCCTGTCTCCACCATGTTTCTCTTTTGATATTTCTTTGCTTATTTGTGTCGCTCACACTGCAACTTCATTCTTTTTTTCTTGTGCCGGCATGGCCATGGCATCCACCAATCATCATCCATATAATATGGTGATGACTGATGAGACCGGAGGAGGACCACTTCCATCTTCGCACTAGTTTTGCACACAATATGGACTTGAAATCAGTAATAGTAATGTTCAGCAGTTCAATTATTTTGTTATATAAATTATATATAAGATTTATTTAAATTACACTAATTATTTATCAAAGTAGCGCAATAAATGAGTAAAATAAAATTGTATTAAGATAAAGTTTGAATACTTTTCGAATTAAAATATGAAATGATCAAAATAAAATTAAAAAAGTATTTCAAGATTTTTATCAAATTATTTGTTAAATTTTTTTAAAATATATTATGGAATATATAAATTATTTTTTTTTATTTATAAAGTCAAAAATAAATTTATCTGAAGAGAAAGATATAAATTTAGATAAATTCATCTAAACAATTATAAATAAAAATTCACATGACTTTTTTTTAAAAAATTGTCAAATAAATTTAATAAATATCATAAAAAAATTCTTTTTATCTTAAATAATTTTTATATCTTATTTTTTTAATTTATATATTAATTAACAAATACTACTAAGAGTTAGATTGACATTTAAGTCATTGAATAAAGATATGTAGCTAGAGAAGAGAAAATAAGGGATACTACAACTCGTTGGAAAATAAAGTAGAAAGGGAAATAAGACGGACGAGAGAATGAGTGGTGGGAGATGAAATTGTTTTAGGAAGGTAAAATATTTATTTTTCATGTTTAATTAATTATTAATAAAGGTGCATGTCATTTTTAAAAATAAAAAACTCCATGCACTACCCATTAAAATTAACCTAATTATAAAACTGACTCTTCGTATACTGGAAAATATAATAAGAACCCTTCAAGTTTAATATTATATTATAATTTTCTCTTTATAACATGTGAATATTTAAAATTGACCAAAACTACCCCACATTTAAAGAATTTTTTCTCAATTTGTTGTATTTTTTTTTTCAAGTATCTCATTTATATTTCTTTCTCTTTCCTTGTAATAATCTTAATATATATTAAAGTAATAGAGTTGTTGCACAAAACTTTCCCGCCTAAAATTAGTTTCCATTTTTTTTTCTTTTTAAGAAATAAATTTGATGATGGTTTTTGGGACCGACCACCACGTGCCACCTCTGCGACTGAACCTCAGGAATGGAACCTCGGACTTGGGGATGTCGGACATCGGGTGTAGGACCTGCGAGACAATGGAGGGCCGGGACTTGGATCCCCCGGGGTGGACTCCGACACTCAAATCAGTAGAGTAAATGCAGGTAGAAGTGAATGAAAGAGCTGTAGAGCTTAGGTATACCTGGCGAGAGTCCTTGTCTTTTATAGGCGAACCCGTTTTGGGATACCCGAGATAAGTGGGCATGACTCCCGAGAATCCCAGTCAAGTTGGAACGAGTCTTGCGGTTCGGCCTGAATTTCTCGGACTCCGCTTTGGAGTGTTGACTGGCCACGTGTCGGTCTTTCAGGTGATCCACGTGGGAGGTGAGACTATCAGCGCCTAGGGGTATTCTAGTAATTTAAGTTGGTGCCACATCACTTGCCCCCCACTCCTTGAGCTGAGCTGAGAATCACACTAGGTCGAGGAGTAGCTTAATTTCTGAATCTATTCGACTGTAGATTTTCCCGGAATGCATAGGAGTATTTTCAAGTATGAGACCGCCAAACTCCCCACTTTTTGAGATTAATTTTTCCCTTCCTTCCTTTTTCTTTTTTTTCTTTTTTTTTTAATTTATTCATTTTTTTTATTTATATTATTTCTGCTTTGTTTGTTTTTTGTCTTTTAATTAATTAAATTTTTTTTTTTAAAAAAGTAATCTTCTTCCTCGGCCAGGCGGAAGTGCCTAGCCGAGGTCCAACTGGCCAGGCCGCCTCGGCCATAGCCGAGGGCGGCCTGGCCTGGCCGTGGTCGAGCCACAGCTCGGCCACGCTCGGCCATGGCCGAGCGCGGCCTGGCCTGGCCGTGGCCGAGCCACAACTTGGCCACACTCGGCCATGGCCGAGCGCTTGTCTCGGCCATGGCCGAGCTCGGCCCTGGCCGACATGGCCGAGCGAGAGCTCGGCCATGCTCGGCCTCGGCCTCGCCAGGATCTGGCGAGGCCGAGCTCGGCCCTGGCCGACATGGCCGAGCGAGAGCTCAGCCATGCTCGGCCTCGGCCTCGCCAGGATCTGGCGAGGCCGAGGTCGGCCAGGGCCGAGAGGTTCGGCCCTGGCCGACCTCTCTCCTGCTTCCCTTCTTTTTTTTTTTTAATAATATATATATACATATATACTTATACATATATACATATATACTTATAAATGGGCTCCCCTAGGTCAGCCATGGCCGACCCTTGGGCTTTTGCCCTTTTATTTATTTATTTTATTTATTTATTTTATTTATTTTTTAATAAACATATATGATATATATATATAAATATATATATATATGTGGGTGAGCATTGGGTCGGCCATGGTCGACCCTCGGGTTTTCCCGCCTCCCCATTATCATTATTATTACTATCATATATTATCATATTTTGTTAATAATAACAAAATAGGCTTTAAAATAAGGCTTAATTTGACTGACCCGTTTTTTTTTTGCTTTTCTTTGTTGCAGGCGTGGCTTGAGATTTCCCAAGGTAGGTCGCGCCTATTGAGCTTCATTTGACTTGTGCCCAGCTGTGGTTTTCCTTCCCTGACCTTCTATATTTCCTTAATTGGAGAACGGTCTAGGACTCTTGACCCTTGAATTGTCGCCACTCCCACGCGAATGAGCGTGTTGAGTTTCTTCCAGCCATTAATCCATCTTTGATTTGTGGACGACCTAAGGCACTTGACCCTTGAATTGTCGCCACTCCCACGCGAATGAGGGTGTTGAGTTTCTTCCAACTATTAATCCATCTTTGATTTATGGACAACCTAGGGCACTTGACCCTTGAATTTTCGCAACTCCCAAGCGAAAGAGGGTGTTGAGCTCTGAATTTTTCCTTAGCCCTTAGTCCATCTTCGGCTTGCGAACGGCTTAGGGCACTTGACCCTTGAATTTTCACAACTCCCACGCGAAAGAGGGTGTTGAGCTCTGAATTTTTCCTTAGCCCTTAGTCCATCTTCGGCTTGTGGACGGCTTAGGGCTCGTGACCCTTAGATTTTAGCCACTCCCACGCGAAGGAGGGTGTTGACTAGAGTTTTTTCCGTGGCCCTTAGTCCTCTTTTGAGGACAGCCTAGGGCTCGTGACCCTTGAATTTTAGCCACTCCCACGCGAAGGAGGGTGTTAGCTAGAGTTTTTCCGTGGCCCTTAGTCCTCTTTTGAGGACTGCCTAGGGCTCGTGACCCTTGGATTTTAGCCACTCCCACGCGAAGGAGGGTGTTGACTAGAGTTTTTTCCGTGGCCCTTAGTCCTCTTTTGAGGACAGCCTAGGGCTCGTGACCCTTGAATTTTAGCCACTCCCACGCGAAGGAGGGTGTTAGCTAGAGTTTTTTCGTGGACCTTAGTCCTCTTTTGAGGACGGCCTAGGGCTCGTGACCCTTGAATTTTAGCCACTCCCACGCGAAGGAGGGTGTTAGCTAGAGTTTTTTCCATGGCCCTTAGTCCTCTTTTGAGGACGGCCTAGGGCTCGTGACCCTTGAATTTTTCTCTGGCGAAATGTTGGCATTTGTGAGATTGCTGTTAGATGGAGAGAATCCGAAGTCTTGCCATTAGTCGTAAAAAAAGAGTACATAGAGGTTCGAGGAATTCCCTTCCTCATTGAAGAAACTTCCTTAAGTTTTGGACATTCCAAGTATGCTTCAAGGACTTGCCTTCCATGTCTTTTAGTCGATATGCCTCTCGGACTTAAGGATTCTAACACCCTAGCAATGCGCTGATTACACGCAGCTTTTGCGAACTTGCAACAGGTCCCAGAGCTCATCCATCCCCAGCGGGCTGTTTTCCTTCTCTCCGGGACGGTGTTCGACTTCGCTCTCGAAAGCGATCTCGAGTAGGAGACCTCCCTCGATGCTCCGGCTTAGATTCTACCCTGCCCAAGCTCGTACCTTCTTGGCCAACGAAATCTCGGAGGTAACCCCGGTTGATAAGCTCTTGAATCTCTTCTTTTAACTGGATGCAGTCCTCTGTAACATGACCATGGTCGCGGTGAAATCGGCAATACTTCCTTTTGCTTCGAGTGTTGGGTGGAGACCTCAGCAGTAGAGGACGCCGCAAATAATCCTTATCCTCTAATGCCAGTAGAATCTCGGCTCGACTGGCATTGAGGGGAGTATAACTCATCGGGCTTCCACATGCACCCCCAAAACCCAGGCGATCTGGAGCTCGGGAGAGGCGATAGTCCGTCTTCTGCTCTGCCACTGGTTTTTTCTTCTCCTTTTCCCTTTCATTCCTGTCAGGTTGTTCCGCCCGCTTCACCTTCATCACCTCTTCGGCGTTGATGTACTTGTTAGCCCGGGCTAAGGCCTATGTGAAAGTACGAGGTGGAGTCTTGGCCAAGGACTGAGCAAATGGCCCAGCTCTCAAGCCATTTTGAAGAGCCACCATTGTGATCCGCTGGTCGAACTCATCGATACTCAATGCCTCTTCGTTGAACCTCGCCACGAAATCCCTTAGGGATTCACCCTGGTTTTGCTTGATGTTTACCAGAGCCATGGAAGACTTTCGGTGGCGCTTCAAGGGAGCGTAGTGGGCTAAGAAACAGGTCTTCAGCTCTTCCCAACGATTGATGGAACGATGGGGAAGGCAGGAGTACCAGGTCCGGGCATGTCCTCCCAAAGTAGCCGAAAATGCCCGGCACCACATCGCGTCCAACCCCGATTGTACCAGCATGTGAGAAGAGAAAAGCTCGACGTGGTCATAGGGATCTGTGCTTCCATCATAGAGCTTGATGGAGGGGATACGAAACCTTTCTGGTGGAACCTCTGCCATGATGCCCCTACTCAAGGGTTGGTTAGAGCCGAGGTGGAGCAGCTCTTCCTTTCCCTTCTTGAGTTCCTGGACTTGCTTCTCTAGGAAACGCAATCGTCTCTCCTGCGAAGTCCCTCTTTCTCGTGAGGGAGCAGAAGTGGATCCTGCCGCCTCAGAGGAGTGGATTTCCTGACCCGTCTGGCGAGATTGACGAGGCTCCCGAGCTGGAGGAGGAGACTGATGCTCCGCCCGCTGAGAGGGCACATGAGAACGATGCTGCTCGGTCTGGTGTAGATAACCAGTCAACAACTCAGTTAGCTGTTGGACCTGGTTTTCCAACCTGGTGAGTCGGTCCTCCGGCATTGGATTGGCTAGAGGTGGTGGATTCTCTCCTTGTTGCGGGGCTTCTAGATTGGCTCCGACCTGGCTGTGAGTCACGTCTCTTCGGGGAGCCATGTAGTTAGTTATGACAAGGAGCGAAAGTCGTGTGACACTCGTGGAAAGACCGAGGTCCGAAGTGAGGAGTTGAAGTCCGAAGCGCGAGGTAGGGAATGAAGAGGCTAGCGAGTCTGGACGTCGGCCCCACGGTGGGCGCCAAATGATGATGGTTTTTGGGACCGACCACCACGTGCCACCTCTGCGACTGGACCTCGGGAATGGAACCTCGGACTTGGGGATGTCGGACCTCGGGTGTAGGACCTGCGAGACAATGGAGGGCCGGGGCTTGGATCCCCCGGGGTGGACTCCGACACTCAAATCAGTAGAGTAAATGCAGGTAGAAGTGAATGAAAGAGCTGTAGAGCTTAGGTATACCTGGCGAGAGTCCTTGTCTTTTATAGGCGAACCCGTTTTGGGATACCCGAGATAAGTGGGCATGACTCCCGAGAATTCCGGTCAAGTTGGAACAGGTCTTGCGATTCGGCCCGAATTTCTCGGACTCTACTTTGGAGTGTTGACTGGCCACGTGTCGGTCTCTCAGGTGATCCACGTGGGAGGTGAGACTATCAGCGCCTAGGGGTATTCTAGTAATTTAAGTTGGTGCCACATCAAAATTAATATTTAAAAAGTATACACAATTTTTTTGGGATAATCACTAATTAGCTACAATTTATATACCATTACATTAATTATTCACTACCATTATTAATCAGCTAGAATAATTAGACAATTAATATTTTTAATTTATACTGTTATTAAAATGAGACATCATTTAGTTTTCAATGTGACTTTCAGACTTCCTAATAGTCACATATTTTGGGATAATCAACTGGGCAACTTCTATACAATTACATTAATTATTCATTATCATTATTAATAAGATAATTAATAATTAATATTTTAAATTCTTACAGTTATCTTAATATATATTAAAGTAACATATTTCCTACACACAATTTCCCTCCAAAAAGTTATCTCTAAAATTTGCATTGAATTTACATGGATTTTTCAATACTATTAATTAATCAAAAACAAATATTTTATGTCTATATTCTCACCAATTAATTCCTCAATCAATCAAAAATAAATATTATTTCTGATAAATATGAATAGATAACTTAAACTATTAATTAAGTCATAAAAAATCATCCATTTGTATAAAATTTTATCTTTTTTTATATAATATATTAAATAAATTATAATAGTTTACAAATATTTTTTCCCTCCAAAAATTAATCTACCAAATTGTTTTTTGTCTCTAAAATTTGTATTAAATTTGTAAGGGTTTTTCAACACTATTAATTAATTAAAAATAAATATTTTTTGTCATATCATCTCATCAATCAATCTCTCAATCAATCAAAAATAAATATTTTTATGTGAAATATGAATAGACAACTTAAACTATTAATTAAATTATAGAAAATCGTTCATTCGTATAAAATATTATCTTTAAATCCTATATATCTTATATAATATATTAAAATAGAATAGTTTGCCAAAGTATTTTGTCAAGTGACAATTAATAGTGAATTTTTTTCCATCAAAAACTTGCATCAAATCAACAATAGTGATTAATTAATTATTAATTTTAATTTAATAACTATATTATGGTCTTAAAAATATGATACTTTGGGTTTTTCAATGCTAATTAATATTTAAGGTGTCACATTTTTACTACTAATGCATGGGTTTTTCGATACTAATTAGGACGCAAGATATCACATTTTCAAGATTATGGAAGAAAATTAATACACAATAAAATAAAAATAAATCAAAATCTATATTTTTTAAGTTTTATTATCATTGCAAAAATTAAATTTTAAGATCAAAAATTAAAATTTTTAAGAGAATTGTTAATTAGCATTGGAAAACCCATGCTTCCTCACATTTAGGAGTTTTAATTTATATTTATATTTATTATAAATTTATAAACAAATTTATAATATAATAAATAGTTTTACTTTAATAATTAATTAATCTTTACCTTTAATTTAATGCAAGATTAGCATGAGTTTTTCAATGTTAATTAAGATTTGAGATATCACATTTTTAAGAATAATGCATGAATTTTTCAATACTAATTAAGATTTAATATATCATATTTTCAATACCATGGAAGAAAATTAATGCATTGTGAAAGAAAAATAAGTTAAAATCTATATTTTCAATATTTTGTTATCATTGCATAAATTACAAGTTTTAAGAGAATTTTTAATTAGTATTGAAAAACTCACACTTCCTTATGTTTAGGAGTTTTAATTTATATTTATAATTATAATTTATAAATAAATATATAATATAATAAATTATTTTACTTTAATAATTAATTAATCACTGCATTTAATTTAATGTAAATATTTAATGATTTGTTATTCAAATGTAATAATTTTTGTGTATAAATATGAAATTTATGTAAAGATTTTTCATTTTATATAATATTGTACACTTTAATAAAAGTCCTTTTAAAATATGAACGTTAAAGATTCGAGTTGTGAGACTTTGGGAGATTTTATGCTTTGAAAATAGGTCAAAAACTTATAACATTCCCATTGGGATGATTTTTATGGATGAAGATATTTTTTTTCTCTAATAAATTTATTGTTAATTATTTATATAAATTTTGTCATCAAATTTATAGGGTGAAAGGATTTATGTAACAATCAAGCATTAATTGGTTTGATATTTCAAAATATTGATTTGTGATGGACAATTATATTTTATGTCCAATTTTATATTTAAATACAACAATATGAAATATAAAACTATAAGTTACAAGTACAGACTAAACTTAATATTTAATACTATTGTTGTAGATGCTATAAGTAAAAGTTTTTTAATACAAAATTTTATCTTTAAATCATTTGCTAATATTTTGAGTGTAGTTGAACTTGACGAAGATGAATTATTTAATAAGTATAAAGTGGATTATACAATTATTTATGTCTTTATAACTGATATTTTTTTTTTATTAAAGATATAATTGGAGAGGTTATTGACAAAGACAATGTTAAGTGCCAATAATCTTGTGAAATGACAAACGAGAAAATGTGACAATCTACTTAATATGTTATTTATTCTTTAGCACATTGAATGGCGATATATTGATTTAAGAACGTTATTTGTTAGTACATTGAATAATGAATAATAAATTAAACTTAAATTTTGATAAAATATTGAGTATTAAAAGAAAAAAAAACTATATTTATAGATTTTGTTATGGTTATTGAAAATAAGGAGTTTAATTTTTTATTTTTAAATTTATAAATCTATTTTAATTATATATTCCGTGCATTCACGGTTTAACATACAATAAAAAGGTTAATAATTTCTAATAGTACTATTCCAAATTTGTAGTGATTGTGACATAAGTTTGGGTACAATAAAAACATTTGGATTTATTGCAATTTATTACGATGAACCCAAATGGGTTCATTGTACTTTGGCACTAAACTTATTGAGTTTATCATGGACACCAACGATGAATCTCGTGGATTTTTGTGCCGTATGGGTTTTATTTTTTATTTACTTTATTTTCAATTATAAAAAAAAGACAAGAGAAAATAAAAAGATAAATTTATTATTTCATATCTTTAGGAATAATTATTATTATTTCTCAAATTTTAGAGGATTTATTACAAATCACCGAACCTCAATAGTATTATTTCTAATTTATATATTTTAAATATATAAAAATATTTAATATAATTTAAATAAATTGTAGGAGTAATCTATAAGGGGGTGTTTGTTAATCAAAATAAGAGAAAAAAAAATTCAGATATAGAAAGCATTTCAAATGTTTTGTCTTTCTAATGTATTTGTTAAATTTATATGACCATTTTCGAAAAAATCCTCACATGATCTCTTATCTCCCTCTTTGAAATAAATTTATCTAACATTATCGCTCAGATAAATTTATCTAATAGTTTGTAGATAAGATTCAATTACCTATATACCCATTGTAGAATAGTTAATGTCATTTAATATATTTTAAAAATTTAAATTTATAAAAAAACTTATTCATTTAAGTTTTATAATTAATATTATTTAATATATTTTTAAATTGTCATATACTTTGACAATTTTTAAAATTTAAATGACATTATTTCGTTTACCAATTTTTAAATTATTTTAATGAATTTTACATTTTATTATCTATTATGAAAATATATTTTGGCTTTTTTTAATTATCTAGGTGAAATTATTGTAATTCCAACAATAATTATTTCTACTTTTTAACTCTTTTTAAATCTATTTTTGAAGATAAATTTAGAAAATAAGATATTATTTTTATTTTTTTGACAATTCATATTAATCATAAAATACTATTTTAATCATAAATTTGTGATTAATGTGAATTGTCAAAAAAACTCTTATCTAATTATATGTATTAACAGACACATAAAAAAAATATAATTATTAGTAAATTTTAAAAAATTTAACAAATAGTTTGATAAAAATTTTTAAATATTTCTTAGCCTTATTTTGATAATTTCATATATTAATTTAAAAAATATTTTAATATTATATTAATATTTTTTATCTTATTTATTTTAATAAACGTTAAAAAAAAAAATGAAGTAGAGTAGCGGGTATTAAGATGCTTGTCGGATCACGTTGGGTATTGCAAAATGGGCCACCCGGCTAATTTCACTGGCTGATTTTAACGGGCTAACACCTTGATTTTTTTTATATAAATAATTTGTCAAAAAAATCACCTCATAAAGGTGAAAATATTCGTGATAACGATGATATCACGTCATTATGTTAATATAATATTATTATTTTAGAGAGCAAGTCATTTATTAATAAAAATAAATTATATTTTAAATTTTAAATCTTAAAAAATTCACCAACCACATGAGTTATGATTATTAAATTATGATATTTTCTCCCTGCCATTATGACAATTGACAGACACATGCTCTCCAAAAACTATGAAATCAAATAAGGTGTTCCCAAACAGGCCCTGCCACGCCGCCGTGGACGTCCATTTAGAAGGACAGACTTGCCACGTTGAATCTCAACTACTTTCGTCTTTTTATTTTTATTTTTTCTTAATTAAATATTTCTCTCAATTGAATTAAAATTTAAATTAAAGCTGGAAAACTCATCGTATCATCATCAGAGACGTCACGTCACGGTTGGTACTGGGCTTCGTTGTGCGTAAATAAAGCCAGGCCACAACCTCCATAAACCCGGCCCGGTCCATAAATGAACCGCCCAAAGCCCATCATAAAAACAAATAAACATCACCAATCCAAACAAGGCATAGCGATGGCCTGGGGAAAGCAGGAAGAAATAAACACAAGACATAATAGTCAGTCAGTGTAAGCTGTCGGGCATCGAAGCTCGACTCCCAAAGTGCAAGCTTTTTTACTCACTGTGACTGCGCCCAGTTTGGCCGACGCAATATTCGAACAGTAAATCACTTTCCTCGAAACCGCCTTCTCCTTTCGTGGCAACCGGTAGACAAAGTCAAACCAAATTCCCCACGCCACACGTCAATCCAAACTGCCCCTATTACCAGCCTCCAACAACGACGAGGATATCCATGAATCATCCTCTGCTCCTGGCAGACATGAACTTCAAGGCTTCGCTCGAAAACTTCGCCCAGAATCCCAGCTGCCAATCACCCGATGCTCCACTTTCTCGTCTTTTTGTTCTCTCTACAACTTGCTGCCCTCCCTCCCCCATCCTCCGCCGCCGCCGCCCGCCACCTCCTGGCGGAGAACAACGCCACCGGGTCATGCCCTCTGGATTTTAACTTGCTCCGGCGGGTCGCCAAGGGCTCCAAACGGGCCGACCTCGACGTCAAGACCGTGTGCCAGTACATCCGGCAGAGCCTCCGGCTGGTGCAGTCGGAGTACCTCCGGACCTCCGACCATTTCTTTCCGCCGCTGGCGGCGGCGGAGGCTTGCTGGGAATCGCTTCAAGCACTGGTGAAAGAGTTCGTCGGCGAGTTCGACATCCGGGAATCATGCGGGTTCAAAACCAGCTGGATCGCCGAGGGCTGCATGAACATCACGACCCGGGAAGAGTTCGAGGGCAACGTGTCGAGAGCCGCCCTGGACGATGTCGTTTCGGCCTGCAACCAGTCGCTCGAGAACAGCTCGCCCTGCGCTTCCTGCACCACCAGCCTCTCCAGCCTCCAGGCCTCCTATTTGACCGGCCGCTCCGTCGGCAACGTCTCCGATTGCACGGCCTACCCCTCGATCTACGCCGCCGCCTTCGCCAACTATTTCGGCCCCACGGACAAGGGTACCGCCAAATGCTTGTTTTCTCTCGATTTCACTTCCAACCACTCTAGTAATAATCATAAAAAGATTGTGATTTCTGTAGTTGTGATGGGTTGTATTCTTATACTGCTTGTGGGTTTGGCCGGATTTTTGGTTTTCCGGCGAAAGAAATCGAAGAAGAGTAGGAAGGCTGTTAGGGCAGAAACTAACTCGGGGTTGGATTCAATTAGTGCGAGCACTACTCTGGTTAAGTTCACGTTTGAAGAAATTAAGAAAGCCACCCAGAATTTCTCCAGAGACAACATGATTGGGAGGGGGGGATTCGGGAATGTCTACAAGGGGGTATTAGCAGATGGGTCTGAAGTTGCCATGAAGAGGTTCAAGAATTGTTCGGTGGCCGGCGACACGAGTTTCGTGCACGAGGTGGAGGTTATTGCTAGCGTCCGCCATGTAAATCTTGTGGCTTTGAGAGGCTACAGCACTGCCACTACTCCTTTGGAAGGTCACCAGAGGATAATTGTGTGTGATTTGATGAAGAATGGCAGTCTCGACGATCATCTATTCGGGTTGAGGGCGAAGAAGCTCAGTTGGCCAATTCGCCAGAAGATTGCACTTGGGACTGCTCGGGGGCTGGCCTACTTGCATTGTGGCGCGCAACCGGCCATCCTTCATAGGGATATCAAGGCCAGCAATATACTTCTGGATGAGAAGTTTGAGCCCAAGGTTGCAGATTTTGGCCTTGCTAAGTTTACCCCAGAGGGGATGACGCATTGGAGCACCAGAGTGGCTGGGACAATGGGTTATGTTGCCCCAGAGTATGCACTCTATGGGCAGCTGTCTGAGAGAAGCGATGTTTACAGCTTTGGAGTGGTGTTTCTTGAGCTTTTGAGTGGGAAGAAGGCCCTTATGGCTACTAATGAAGGCCAGCCTTATCATATCTCGGACTGGGCAGCCTCGTTGGTGAGGGGAAGGCAAGCTTTACATGTGATTAAAGATGATATGCCGGATTTGGGCCCTCCAGAAGTCATGGAGAAGTATGTAGTGGTTGCAACTCTTTGTTCCCACCCACAGATTGAATATCGGCCTACAATGGATCAGATTGTGACGATATTGGAGGACATGGACATAGCTGTTCCCTGTGTCCCTGACCGCCCTATTCCTCTCATAGCAAATAAGGATGATATTGAGAGATCTGTGAGCAGCAGTGGTTCGGGGAGTCTATCTACTTCTGCCGGCTACCAGCCATACACGTTTGAGAACAACCACTCTGCTAGCCCAAAAGAAGGGGAAAGTTCAGGCAGCAGATGAACTCTGACAGTGATCATTTGCAGTAAGCAGTTGTCATACTTCCCTTCATTCATTCGTTGATTATGATTACTTGGTTCTTAGATTGGAATCAATCACCACTCCCCTTGTAAAGTAATACGCCCATGTATATGCTAAGTTTCTCTCTCTCTCTCTCTCTCTCTTTAACGTGGAAAAAGTATGCTATAATCAAGGTTTTGTTGCCCAGAAAAGCGGCGTTTATGGTACTTGTCTTTTCTTCATCTTCTTGATTTGTGAAACTTATTGAATATTTCAATTTTTAATACCCCAGACCAGGTCTTTCTTCTGTATGGTTGCTAGAAAACATTGAATGACTAATCGACTCAATTATAACTAATGTCATATTCAGGGAAACACCAGCGAATCGAGTTTCAATAACAACTTAAAAAAGTATACAAATCTCGTCACATCAAATTTCATCCGTCCCCTTTATTCTCTTCAGAATCAGGAAGAAGACAAGATGATGCGTACAGAAGCACAGTAAAGGAACAGCAGGCTCAACAGCATGCCCTTACAACAACAACATATCCAGCCATTATCCCACTATGTGGGGTTGGCTACATGAATTCTAGACTTCTATGTGGGTTACATCCCAACAGATAGTTTGTCTAGAATTCATATTTGGATCCGACTAAGTTTTACGCTGGCTGTCGGCTACCTAACGCAACCCTCCTCCTTTATCCGGGCTTGGGACCGGCAGTGGATAATATCCCCTGGCGGAGTAATGATGAAATGAATTTGAACACCATCTTCACATGGAGAAATTTCATGAGATGGTGGTGAATGAAGATAATTGATATAGTTGTGTTCCATAACTTAATATCCCCTGGCAGTGGATAATATCCGGGCTCAACAGCATGCCCTTGTCCTACATAAATTAGATCTACGTCCAATCAAAACAATAAAAGAGAAAAACAAGAGTCGACCTACTGTTATCTCTGTGTTGGCCATATGCCCTTCGGTGAGGAAGAGTTTGTAATTTTTACAATTCTCTGTTTAGGCTGCCGGCACTTCCTACTGACGTCTGGTTGAGCGTCGGTTTCTAGTTTTACAATGTCAGCCTTCACTATATGATGATCAGAAGTCCCTTTGGAAGAGAAAACAGAGTATGATCCGGGAACAAACTTGTACGGGGAATCCGAGGATGCCAATATGTAATCCACCCGAGTTCCATACTTGCAGGTCCCCTGCACACCTGAATTGACACAGAAAGATAATCTACTAATGGGTTCTTCAAGAAAACAATGGAAGAAGAAGAAGAAGAAGAAAAATGTTTTATACTTTGGCCTTTGGCGATCATGACAACCGATTCACATTCCCCTGCAAAGTCCTTAGCATCAGAATACTGTTTACTCTTCAAGAATCTCATCACCTCAACTTTGGGTGTTGGCTTTCCCATTTCTTCATAATACTGCAGTAAATGTGTAACAGTTCGACAACATTCAATTTTGCTTGCAACCGGGTGGCTTATTTTGACAATGTAATACAGATGCATGATCTACCTTGACAATATCTGTCCATCTCTCCGGTGAGTAATCTGTCTCATCCAGAGAATTGAGGCCGCCTGCTAAAATATGTGGCCCCTCGTTGGATTGGATTATCGCGTTTATCTGCTTCATTCGCCAGTTCTCGTCTAGGTGATCGAGGTGGGTGCAGTGGAAATTCACCTCTCCTACCTGGGGAACACTTACTGTTGCCTTCAAAACATTCCTGCATCCAGATAGCAGAACACTTAGATACAGGAACATCAGAGCATGCAGTGATGGAAGAAAAAAGAGCACTTTGAATTAGGTGGAATATCCAGTTGTTGACAACTTCACAGCAGACAGGCACTCTCTGTTTGTTATGGGAATACGATTCAGAGCTCTTGCATAAAGAAATCGACTGGACAGGCTGTACGAGCCAAATCTTGCATAAAGAAATCGGCCAGACAGGCTGTACGAGAGCAAAAGTTGAGACTTTTTCAGGAAGAAGAACCTGAAATCGGTGTCGTCGAAGATCTTCTCGGCTTTCCATTTCTTGATCGGCCATTTGGACAAGATGGCGTTGCCATATTCCGGAGCCCAACTCTCGGCAAAAACGTAATTCATCCCCAAAGCTCCGGCCAAATCGGAGAGAGGCTTCATGGATTTCTCTTCCTCGGCCTTTACATCTTGCAGAGCCAGTATGTCAGCGTCCAGCTCTCTCAGAACTTCAAGAACCGATCTCCCACTACCATGCCTCTGGCTATCGACTCCATTGCCAGTTTTCAGGGCCAGAGGCATGCTTGTGGATCTCAATGGAGCCTTCCCTTTCAGAATCCTCGAGAGCTCCCTTTCGTCCTCCACAAACGCCAATTGTCCACTCCGCTTCAGCGATATCTCATTATCCGGCAAATTGATCGAAACCCTCATCTTCGACCTGGCCAACTTCTGCTGCTTGGGAAGATTCATATTCTCCTGCCCGGAGCTGGGATGCAGGGGAGACTGCTTCAGTATGCTCCTCGGCCGGTCACCGGCCGACTTCGTCCTTAAACTGAAATCAATCGGCTGCTTGGGCTTGGCACAGTCTTCATCTCCGCGGTCAAAACTCGGTGAAATCTCAGCCTTTGGAATTGCGGGTGCCATGGCGAACAGGGCAGCATTAAATGTGGCCATACGTACCACCTTTTCCGGTTTCCCAGCGTTTGGCCGGCCGTTCGGGTGAACCGCCGCCGAGCCATTAGCAACGGCGTCTGGGTTTGCTTTGGAGGTGGACTTTCCGAACTTCTTGATGACGACCTTTGGCTTGGAGCGGCGGCGGAGCGGCCACCGGAGCTTGGAGCAGAGGCGCTTGAGCTTCCTGTTGAGGATTATTCTGATCATGTCCGGCGGGAAATGGCGTCGGAATATGCGTCAATTGCATGAGCAGCTGAAGAAGATAATGGCGGTGTCAACACCCTCCCTGGCTTGGCATCAAAATTATCAAACAAGAAGAATATAGAATAAGAAAAAAGAAAGCAGTTGAAGGAGTGGTTTTGATATAGGAATTAGGAAGGAGCCTTCTGGTAAATGGGTTGCTGACACTTGGCAGTATTTTTTATTTAAACAATTTATAATGATATCACTAACATACTTTAATATGTATATGTATTGAGATGAGATTTAAGAAAAAGGGTAATTTAATCAGATAGCCAACTACCCTACTCCTAAGCACAAGAAACGCAAGTGAGATTCTTGCTGGGAACGCCACGTCACCAAAAACCCGGCGGACCCAACTCCAATGCAGGTGGAGCCCAGAGTGGAGGGTGGGCCCCATGATGTGGGCTTATCTTACTCCTATTTGTACAATAATTTAAACAAAAACCAAGGAGAAGGGGTTGGACTTGGAGGAGGCTTTTGTTTTCTTCATCCCTTCTACTGATGAGGACAGGTAGGTACCAATCGGACGGTCCTTTTTTAATCAATTTTTATGGGTCCCGCAACCAATGTTCATGACATGTGTACCTCAACATTATGAACAGTGAAATAGTGAAGTTGATGACAGTAACTAGAAGTCAATGGCCAAAAAGGAATAAGAAAAGAGAGATTTACAGTAGATGGCATGAATGATGATATTTAAGAGAGAAAAAGAGAGAAAGGCATTTGAAAAGGATTCATGAGGAAGCCAACACCATCAGATTATCGTCCATGGACCATATGATAAAAGCACACAGAAAAGGTAGGGGAAGGCTCCAAGAAGTTGACAAGAAAAATGGGCATCCTCACTATAAAACCTTTGTTGTTTCGTCAAGGGAAAAGTGGAAGCTTTTCTTCTGCTGGGATTTGCTGTCTCCAGAAGATGATTCCAAACTTAAATCCTATGAGAGATTGGTTATTCGGGTTTAAGACCAATTGGAAATAGGCATTCGGAAGGGATATCATGTGCCCCTAAAAGTGGCTAACTTTTAACTTTTGGCCGTGGAAGCAGAGCCAGTAAGACTCGTGCATAGTTGATGCATGGGCCACAACACAGCGTTACATGTTTCAACTGGACCCTGCAGGCAACTGACCTCTGTATATTGGCTTACAATAAGAATGTCTTTTCT
Organism: Diospyros kaki; assembly: GCA_036245055.1. Taxonomy (NCBI): domain Eukaryota; kingdom Viridiplantae; phylum Streptophyta; class Magnoliopsida; order Ericales; family Ebenaceae; genus Diospyros; species Diospyros kaki. The sequence goes on from BSEG01000007.1 coordinate 38,316,954, forward strand.
AGCTTTTTCAGTCTTGTTATTATTTTAAATATTTACAATTTTTTAATATTATATGAATTCTCCTTTTATTATTTTAAATATATTTTTAGGTCATTTGCAATCAAATTTGTGATTGAAGCTTATATTAGATGGATCCCAGCAATGTCAATGTCCATTGGGTTCGTCACTGATTTCTTTTTTATTTTCTTTGATTTATTCTCCGTCAACTTCTGACTTCAATAATTTATTTATTTATAATTAAAAATTAGAATGTGTTTGATTATACATATTTATCATGAAAAATATGTAATCATTACACATTTTTTATGAAAAATAATCAAACACTCTTAATTTTTCTATAAAAAAATGTGTTAGGTACAACCTTTTAAAGTTTTTTTTTACGAAATTCATTTTTTAAGGGGGTAGAATGGTTTTTGTTTTATAATCAATATTACCTAGAATTAAATTCTAGATAATACAAGCAAATACACCTTTAGTGTCAAAAGTGCTAACTCATTCTTTTTCATGCCATTTTTCACATGTCATAAAATGGTTTGAACAAATTAGTAACTATTTGTTCGAAATGTTAGCTCAAAATGATTTATCTACATGAAATTTTTCAAGATTGATTATTTTCCATTCAAGGATAGATTGTGAAATCTAATTGTACCACTGTGTTTTCAATTATACCTGTTTCAAACCATCTCTTCATTATCAACTTGAGCTTGTTTAGATCTTATTCAAGTTAAAAATAAGCTATGCGACCAACCTCTTGTGTATTTCGACTAATTTCGAGTAGTCGAAATTAGTCTACAATATTCAGTATCGGATTTGGTCCAACTTGATTTTGTTTGATCAAATTTTGCGCTCAAAATTAGTTTCTTAATTTAGCAAAATTTGTCTATTTTACAGTTTTCAACAAATTATATTTATGCTCAGTTCTTCATAAATTCACCTTTTGACTTCCCCTGATTCCTTAAGAGGACCAATTATTCAGCAAATTATCACAAAACACCCTTTCAAGTTTGTTTTTTAATTATTTCAAAATTAGTTTTTTAAATATCCAAATTTTCTAAAATTTGTGAATATTACATTCAATGCCTCTTAAAGAATGAAATTTCTTTAAACTTGACTTTTTGCCATTTCTTTAAATATTTATGATATTACAAAGACGTTATAGTAATCTTCTTCCTATAAGTTATTGCGAGTTGTTGATTGAATGATAGTTGATGTGACATTGAATGAGCTCAAAAGTGCCAAGTCTAAAAGTCCAAGAATCTGTACAAAAGCCCAAAAATAAGAAGTTTAAAAAGTGTTCAAGAATTTTTTTCGATAGAAGAGATTCTTAGGAGATCCTTTGGCGAGCTTGCTTTTAAGGTCGAAAGAAAAAACTCTTTAGCAGATTTGAAAGTCACCCAAAGATCTTTCTGTACCATAATCCCGTTAGGATTAGGTCAACTCACATATGAAGTCATTGTCTTGAATGCCAAAATAAACGATGATAACCTCAATTTGAAAGGAAATTAGGGCTTTGAGAGCCGTCAACTTTCACCCTTACAAATAGAAGATGAGTCATTCTCTTTTTATTTTCAGCTAAACTAATTTAAGTAATATAGTATCTGTGTAGGGAAAAAAACACCTTGCACCCTTTGACAAGTTTTTATCTTGTAGGTACTCAAAAACTTGAAAAGTGATTTTTTATTACAAATTTTATTATTATATCTCGATAATAATAATACTAATCGTGAGTTGTTAACCATAGAAATAAAACAAAAGAAAAAAAAAGGAAGTCATGTGAACGTAAGAATGTTGTTTAGCCAAAAAATCACAGCTTTTATGTCTAATGCCTAGCCATCCATCCTCTCACAATCAACTTTTGCTGCAACATTTCACCTTTTGCTTTACCACTCTGGCATCTAATGGAAAATCTTGGATGGATTTGAAAAGGAAGCCACTCTCTGTAAAGCGAGCCATCATTGGCCATTGCCAATTAATTTACACAAATTGGAACAGCTGGAACATATTGCCAAAGACCATCGTTACGAGGCGGTGTTCTTCTTGTCTGGATTAGGCCTAGACATAGTGTAGGGGTTGAAATGTAAGCAAAACGGGAACAAAGATAGGGTAATGATTCAGGGCAAGGAGAATCCAGCACCAGCACCAGCAGCCAGCAGGGCATGACATGGCCCTATCCCTATCCCTAGGTTCTGAAAACAGAGTTTACTAAACAGGGAACACTATGCTTTCTCGCTTGCTCCTTTGCTTTTGGGCCTCAGAGAAAAGACTAAGAGTCCATGAAGAACTGATATAAGAGAGAAAGAGAAAGAGTGATTAATTGGAGTTGAGGAGGCCTAAACATATTTCTCATTTGGAACCTTAATTTGAAACACAAAGACCCTTTTGGTCCATTCTAGTTCTAAGCACCCCACCATCTTGGGTACTACTATTGTCACTCCACTTTACCCTTAACAATATAGACAAAGCTTAGATTGTTAGCCAGATCCGGTAAAACAAAAACAAGTAATCGAGAGCAGAATCTTTTTTATTTTTGCTTAAATGGATATTAATATGGGCCATTTTGTCTGAAAACCCATTTTGTCATCAGGACTATTAATCTGGGCCATATCCAGTCCAATTAAATTACCCATATTTAAAAAAAATATATATATAATTTTCACTAGAGCATAAAATTGGAAAAACGAAAGGCGAGAAGAAAACATGAAGCGGCGGCGTCGGCAGCAGGATTCGAACCTGCGCGGGCGAAACCCAACAGATTTCAAGTCTGTCTCCTTAACCACTCGGACATACCGACCCGGCCCTGAAGGAGCCTCCATTTTGTATCTATGATGTTTCATAATTAATAATTTAATTTAAGTATTTTAAAAAATATGACTGCTGTATGTGAATGTGCAGATTTGAAATTACGGGTAAATTAGGCATATACGTCCCAAAACTTTCCTTATTTGATTTAAATATTTTAAATTAGTTGCAAAACTCCCCCAAATTATTACCCATATTAAATAAATTGGTCATATATTGTCTGAATTTTGACAGTTTATCCCAAACATTGTTTAAACTTTTATTTTTTTGTTAAATCTGTCCTTGACTTTTTTTCTCAAAAGATCAATACTAATTTGACAAAAATAAAAATTTAGGAGGTGTCATAGGCTAAAAATCCAAAGTTTAGGAGGTATCAAGCAAAAAACCCAAAATTTAAGGAATATCAGTCATTAATGTATTGTAAGTAATTCTGAAAAGTTAAAGAATTAATTAGGTTAATTTTAAAATTCAATGAGTATTTTTATTATATCTTATTTTAAGTCTTAAAGTCTATTATTAATTGATAACAAGTAGATTGGTAAATTTCTTAACCACTTTTAAAGTTTGGTCAAATTACACGAATCATTTCCGTATTTTCAAAAATATCATTTAGCACTTTTGTTGTAAAAAATACCTAAAATAACCATTTTACCCTTTTTTTTGTCCCAACCCAAACTCTTTCTTTCTTATATTTATTCTTATTCTATTTGATCTTATTTTTTTCTCTTTCATTTTGATCAATACTTATATATATATACATTACTATATTGATCCCATTTCTATAATCTAAGCTTTGATTGAAACACATACTAAATGGGTTTCCATGGCATGAGAAAGGAGTTTCTTCCTTATTGGTAAGAACAACAATAAGAAAAAAACCCTATCTATCTCTTTCCCTTTATATTTCTTCTTTGTGTGTCTTTTTTTTTTTTTTTTCTTTCTTTAAGTTGAAGATTAGAACCAATCTAGTATGGGTTTTGATTTGGAGCCTAGAGCAATCAGGTTTTTCTTTATCATTTTTTCTATCTTTGTCTCCCTTTTGTTAGCTAACCAGAAGAACACTGTCTCATAACAATTAACAATGGTCTTTGGCAATACGTTCCACCTGTTCCAATTTGTGTAAAGTAATTGGCAATCGCCATTGATGGCCTGCTTTAGAGAGAGTGGCTTCCTTTTTAGATCCTCTCAAGATTTTCCATAAGATGCTAGAATGGTAAAGCAAAAGGTGAAATGTTGCAGTAAAAGTTGATTGTGAGAGGATGGATCATGGCTTGGCATCAGACATAAAGATGTGATTTTTTAGCTAAAGAACGTCCTTTCACTCACATGACTTGCCATTTTCTCTCGTGCGTTTGATTGTATACTTTTTTTTTTTTATAAAAAATAACTAATTTTTACTTAAATTCTAACTTTTGAGGTATTTAATTGGTTAGATTTTTTAAATAATCTATTTTCTCACTTTGAGTCACGTGATACTCATTTGTCATTTTTACTGGAAAACATTTTCCTATAGGGGGCAGGAATAGATTTTCTAGAGAAATGAAAAATCTCAACTATCTTCCCCTCTATAGGTTTAGAATTCATATGAGAAAAGATGATCGAGTTGAAACGATCGATGCTGACGTTCAACCTCTACGGAGGGAAGATGGCAGAGATCTCGTCGTCTACAAAGTGGTTTCTGCACCGCACCGAAAACATCTGCAAAATTCAATACGCCACAAACTGGGATGAAGATGGCAAAGAGGCAACGAACTACCACATGAATCTGACGAGGAAGCTACACGAATATATGACTCCATTTGTGTCCAAGTTCCCGAGACAAACGTTATGGAATTACAGAAATATTGACTTGAGGATCAACCACAATGATCGGAAAAGCTTCGTCGAAGTGACTGGTTATGGGATTAAGTATTTCATGGGAAATTACAAGAGGTTGGTACAGATAAAGATGAAGGTGGATTCTGATAATTTCTTTAGAAACGAGTAAAGTATTCCAATCGCTCCACGTGCAAGGAATCTATCGAACCTATCTGGCAGAGAGGAAGACTAGCAGCGATGGCATTGGGGGAAGCTCAGTAGCGATGGCGATAGGGGAAGCTCAGCTAGTGACGACAATGGCAACAGGAGAAGCTCAGCTAATGATGGCGACGATGACCAATGACAATAGCCCTTCCATTTTGTCTTCTTCCTCATCACCTTCCCATTTGCAACTAGTTATATATATATATATGTATGTATGAAAATCAAAAAACCAAAATTGAAAAAAATTGATAATTTCTAGCTAGAAATTTATGCCAATCAAATATATTTAATTGACATTTTCTTTGAAATTTAATTTTAGGCAATTTAGTTGCCTAGAAAATATTTTCTTTCCATCCATATTTTATACTAGCAATCAAACGCACCCTTAGTTTTATTTCTATGGTTAACAACTCACCATCATCATTATTATTATTATTATTATTATTATTATTATTATTATTATTATCGTCGTCTAAATATAATAATAAAATTTATAATAAGAGATCATCTTTTAGATTTTTGAATATTTGTAAGATAGAAGCTAATCAAAGGACAGAAGGTGTTTTTTCCTCCAAGCAGACACTACATTATTTAAATTAGTTTAGTTAGAAACCAAAAAAGAACTCAAAAGAGTTGTTGTAGTATTTTTAGTATAGGTAGAGAGAATGAGTCACCTTCTATTTATAAAAAAGAAAGTTAATAGATGACAAAACCCCAACTTATTTATAGATTGAGGTTATCATCGTCTATTTCAAGATTCAAGGCAATTATTTCGGAGGTGAGTTGACCAATTCCTGGTAGGTTATGATTCGAAAGGGTTTTTAGAGAGTGCAATTTTGTTCACCCCCTTTAACGGGGGTGAACATCACCCTCACACTTTTTGTGAGGGTGAAAGACATAACGGAACGGTATAATTGTTATTATACCGTTCCGTTATGTCTTTCACCCTCACAAAAAGTGTGAGGGTGAACATCACCCCCGTTAAAGGAGGTGAACAAAATCGCACTCGTTTTTAGAAGACTTTCAAGTCTCCCAGAGAGTCCTTTCTTTTAGCCCCCCATAAGCAAGTTTGTTAGATGGTCTTATGAGAATCTCTTTCATTAAAAAAATCTCTTAAACGCTTTTAAGTTTTCTTATTTGTGGGCTTTTGTACAATTTCTTGGACTTTTAGACTTAGCTCTTTTGGGCTCATTCAATTTACCACATCAACTATCATTCAATCAACTCACAAATCACTCGTACCAAAGAAGATTACTATAACTTCTTTTTTATATCACGAATATTTAAAGAAATTGAAAAAAGTTAAGCTTAGAGAAATTTCATTCTTTAAGAGGTATTAAATGTAATTTTCACAAATTTTAGAAAATTTGGATATTTAAAAAATTAATCTTGAAATAATTAAAAATCAAACTTGAAAGAGTGTTTTGAGATAATTTGGTGAATAGTTCGTCCTTTTAAGGAATCAAGGAAAGTCAAAACATGAATTTATAAAGAATTGAGCCTAAATATAATTTGTTAAAAACTATAAAATAGACCAATTTTGCTAAATTAAGAAACTATTTTTCAACACAAAATTTGATCAAACCAAATCAAGTTGGATCAAATCCGATACTGGATATCAGATGAGATTACAATAAACTCATGAGACTAAGTTCATTGAAAGTCAATTAGCAAATTAAAAGTTATTTGAAATCGAAATTAGTTGAAATGAACAAAGAGTTGGTCGCAGAACCTATTTTCAACGTGAATAAGATATGGACAAGCTCTGGTTGAAATGAAGAAATGGTCATTGAAGTAGATATAATTGAAAAAAACACAATGGTGCAATTTGATTTTATAATCTATTGTTGAATCGGAAATAATCAACTTTGAAAAATTGTAGAATAAGTTGCATGTGGATAAACCGCTTTGAGCTAACATTTTGTAACCATTTTGAACAAATGGTTACGAATCTATTCAAACCATTTTATAACATGTGAAAACGATACAAAGGAGAACGTGTTAGTACTTCTGACACTGATTTCTAATTATAGATGAGTAAGTTATTGAAGTTAGAAGTTGATGAAATAATAAATAAATCAAAGAAAATCAAAAGAAATCATTGACGAACCCACGGGACATTGCTAGGATCAATTGACTTTGAGCTTCAATCACTCAAATTTGATAGCAAATAACCATATTTTTAGGAATAATGAAGGAATCGGTGTGAAATCTTAAAAGATCAAGTCCAAAAGAACAAAAATTGAACAAAGGTGGATGTGATCAGGGAAGTGACAATGGTATATTTGGATAACAAAAAAATTGGCTTTAAAAGTCAATCTTTTTTTCAGCCTTGATGTCTAAGTCAAAAACAAGTGAGAAAAAGAAAGAAAAATAAGATAAAATTAAGATTTTTGGCTGTCAAAAAAAATAGTTTAGCGAGTTGATAGTCAAAAAAATTGGAGTTATCCGCGTGTATATGTATAGATGTGTCGTTAGCTAACAATGTTTACGAGCTACCTTTAATTTTTGTATAATTATAATGTGTTGGGAAAGAGAAGACATTTTGAGAATTTAATAAAGTTAAATAATTATTGTTTAATAATAAAGAATTTAGTGTTACCTAATATATAAAGTCAAGGAGGTTAATTACATATTTAAAAATACACAAGTGGCTAATATAATCCGATCAAACCTCAAAGGTAATGTGTAAATTTATCTTAAATATATTGTATTTTTTCACGTCTTATGAACTAATAGAAATTTGCTTTTATTTGAAAGTTTGATGTATAACTGTATTTTGTAGCTAAGACCAAGGGCACAAGGTTCAATAAAAAAAAGGTAGGGCTACTGATGTAATTTAGCATTCATGAAAAAATCAAGTTCCTGCCCATGACCATGAGCCCGACCCGCTTTCAAGATTCGATAGATAATAAGATCAGGTCAGCTGCGCGTGAAACATCGCTAGTCTCGTACCCGCTATATATAAACGGAGCAGTTGCAGAGCATAGAGAAGCAAAACAAGCGAAATGAACATGACTATGGCTTCCCATTATTGCCTCATCGTTTTGTTCGCATTGCCTCTTCTCTTCTCTCCGACGTACGGCCGGCGATTCTCGCTGTTCAACTCACGGTCAGTTCTTCCTTACATCTCTCTCTCTCTCTTGCGGGCGCGCGCGCTATGTACAATATGTGCGTTTGTTCGCGCTTCAAAGAAAATTCACGATATATCTCTGATTTCTTGAAATTGAAAACATCCACGGATTTACCGATCACGTCATACCAATTAATCCGTAGCAGAATGTCAACGAAAGAGAGAGAGAGAGAGAGAGAGAGAGAGAGAGAGAGAGAGAGAGCGCATACATTACGATTACTATAATTTTTTTTCATGTGTGTGTTGCGGGAAAGGACGATAATTTTCTTTCAAAATGCAGAAGTAGCCTTGGTGAGGAATATCAGCGACCTTCCACAGGATAGCTATGGGATTCCTGGCTTGTCTCACATCACCGTTGCCGGATCAGTCTTGCATGAGATGAAAGAGGTGTCAAAAACACCATTTCTCTAAGTTTTCAGTCATATTAATTTTCAACTCTGAATCCAATGGTTAATTATTAATTTGTGTTTGTTCTTGGAAGGTTGAGGTATGGATTCAAACATTTGCTCCGTGATCACACACGCCTATCCACAGGCACCCCTGCGAAGAAGTTTTTGTTGTCTTGAAGGGCAGTGGCACTCTCTATCTTGCCTCCAACTCGCATCTGGAATACCCCGGAGAGCCACGAGCATTTACCATCTCAGCAAATAGCACATTTGGCGTGCGAGATGACGATGTCCACCAGGTACGTAGATCGCTTTGTGTTTGTTTTAGTTTCAGTGTATAGCGGACTCCATTATTAGAATTACAATTTTTACGTGTTAGGTCTGGAATACAAATGATAAGGAGGATATGCAAGTGATGATTGTTATATCACGTCCCCCAATCCAAGTGTAAGTAATTATTATTACTTTTTTTTTTTTCTTGATGACCCAATTCCAAGCTTGTGCCACTAGTCTGGAACCCTATTTCCTCAGTGCTTCTATCAGGTAAATCATGAGATGTGGTTAGTTGACTAGAGTTTGAGGTGAGATTTACTGATATTACTACTAAGGTTCTCTCAAAAAAAAAAAAAATCAAATATCTTTCTTCAGGAATTAAACCCACGCTGATGGCTTCCAACATGATATACAACCCTCTCCTTTACCATTCAACTGTGCTCTCGAGGGCATTCTTTTTCTTTCTTGATCATGTTTTATATATGTGTATGTTTAACTAGCTAGGACTTGCAATGGATTAACATTAATTTGTGGTTTAATTTCAGGTTCATGTATCAGGACTGGTACACGCCTCACACTGATGCCAAATTAAAATTTCCTTGTTATTGGGATGAAGAATGTTTCCAGTCACCGCCCAAGATTGAGCTTTAGCACTGTTTCGAGTATATATTGTGTAGAGTTGGCTATGCAATATATCTGCATATTGTTATTTATAAATATATTGAGACTCTTGTAATCCATCCGACTCGAGCTTTGTTAAAACTAATTAATTCCAATGTTGGTTAGTAGTTGGATGTTTTGTTATTTAGTAATTGTTTCAATTACGGTTGTTACAAATATTGTTAGCATAGTTGTTATAGTTGTTTTTCCCTTATAAATATGAAGCTATTGTGTACATATCAGTTGGAGGAATAATAAGAACGATTTCTTCTTTCTATTGTATTGTGTTGTTCTTCCCCAAATCAAAAGTCCATTGAAAATCTAGGTATTGATATTTTACTATTGTATTTGATTTTGATGATGAAAAATAATAGATTTTATACTCAAGTTATAAACATGTTTTTGGCATCACTGTCTAAAATGAAAATCAATTTCAAACTCTTTGGTAAAACCGAAAACAACTCATTTCAAATGTATTTTGATGGAGATTGGAAAAGCAAAGCATCTTGTCACAATTATAACTCCTAAAATGATTTTCAAATCAATTTTTGAAAGCTTGAGAAAATGAGAGCAAAATGTTTTAAAAATGCAAAGGGAGGCTGTCGGCTGGTTCTAAGGAATTGTTGACTGCCTTTGCCTTACTGTTGATTAGCCTGCAAAAACTGTCGACTAGTCAAATTCATAGCTTTCACTTGTTTGCCATCGACCATTCTTGCATTAGGAAGTGTTGACTATTTTTCACATAATGTTGATCGTTTATTGAATTTTTCAACTAACAATTCAATCGATTCTTTGAATTCATTGACCGTTTTTATTGTAAAAAGATCCAACGGCTTGTTCTAAAGCACATTTAATGCACCCTAACTACATCTAACGGCCAAATTTTTGGAAGCTCTCGTCTTCAACTATAAATAAAGGGCTGATGGTTCATTTAAAACTCTTAGAAAAATTTCTTACAAGAATTCATTATCCATTCTCTCACAAGCTTAATTTGAACTTAATATTTTTCTCTCTTCAAGGATTTGCTCTTAATTTGTATTTTATTATTCAAACCTTGTGTTATTTGTGCTTTGAGAGATTCTATAACTAAGGGTTTAAACTCTTGGATACTCTCATTGTAAATCATTTGTAATTCCTAGCAAATGTGCTAGATGACCTACATCTATTGTAGGATGATTGTAATTTCTAGTTGCGGGGACTACGAGACCTACTTGTGATCAAGTAAGAGGTATTAATTAGTGGGGGTTTTAAAATCTTTAGTGTGAAGCTAACCATTATAAATTCTTGTGTCCCTCTAATGTTTTAATTTTTGTTTCGTTCATTATCCCAAGCATTTTCTTAAAATTGGCATTGTTGGTTTTAAATTCTTGTTTTCATAGTCAAAAGGAAAATTCAAGTTCAATCAAAATTTTAAAATAACCCAATTTACCTCATCTCTTGGGTTGGTGCCATTGCTATACTATTATATTAATTGGTTTCAGAGCAAGGTTCTCATTGTTTTTAAGATCTAACAACCTAAGATAAAAGATCCACTACTCATGGCACACTTTGTTGGTTCATCTCAATCCAAAGGTCAAACCACCACCTATCCCTCATTCTTTGATGGTTCTAACTTTAATTATTGAAAGAAAATAATCTTTTGCAATTTGTCAAGAAGGAGATAAAGCTGTCGGATATAAAGAAAATGGAGAAATGGACAGAAGCTGACAAGAGGAATCTGAAAGCAAATGCAAGAGTCATGAATACCTTATTCTGTGCTCTTTGCCTTGAGAAGTTCAATCGAGTCTCAACATGCAAGATGACAAAAGAAATTTGAGACAAACTAGAGGTAATTCATGAAGGAGGTAAAAGAAACAAAAATTAATTTACTTATTTATGATTGTGAGTAGTTTACTATGAAAGAAAATGAATCCATTAAGGAAATGTTTAATAGATTCAATGATATTGTGATTGGTTTAAAGTCTCTAGGAAAAACGTATACAAATGGTGAGAAAGTAAGAAAAATTTTGAAAAGTCTCCTTAGGGATTGGGATCCTAAAGTCGCAGTCATAACCAAAGTTAAAGACTTATACAATCTATTTTTTCATAACTTGTTAGGTTCATTAATGACTCATGAAATTATGATGAAAAGAGATGATGTAGATGAGTCAAAGAGAAATAAAAATATAACATTTAAAGTTCAGAAAGAAGAAAAAGATTCTCAAGATAGTGAAGATGATGATTTTGCAATGTTTGCTATGAGATTTAGTAAGTTTATGAAAAATGGGAGACTAGCTAAGGAAGAAATTTTAAGAAAGATAAAGAACAAAAAAGAAGATAATGCACAGTGTAAAAAATTAAGGCATATAAGGACCAAGTGTCTATTGTTGAAAAAGAAAGGAAGGAAAAGAAAGAAAAATACTCTAACCGCATGGACTGAGGATGATCTATCCTCAAGTAATGAATCACAAGGAGATAAAATGGCCAACCTATGTCTCATGGTTAAGGAAGAAGATAAGGTAATCTCTCAATCTATCATTTCAATTTCAAATGTCACTCTTGATGAATTACATGATGCCTTTAATGATTTGATGAGTCAGTTTGAAAAAGTTAATTTGAAAAACAATGCTTTAAAGAGGAAATTAAAATCTTTAGATGAAGAAGTGATTTCATTAAAAGAAGAAAAAGAATTGGAGTAATGAGAAAAAGGTTTTGATGAATAAAAAGAAAGTCTTTCAAAACAACAAAATGAAGATTCAAAAGAATCCCTAAAAAAGGTAATAGAAGGTATTATAAGATTTTTTTATAGTGAATGAAAAACATTGTAGCAACTATCAAAAAATTAATTTGAAAATTTTGCTCCACTTCAAAATTATTTTCAAAAGTATTTTTAATCAAATACAAACATAATATTCAAAATGTCATCAAGAAATTTATTATAAGATTTTTCTTTGACATTGAATTTCACGATAAATTTAATTTTTATTTTGGTGCTTAATAGATTATATAAAAATAATTTGAGCAACAAATTAATAACCATTAATAAAATAATTTCATCATCAAAGTACAATTAATTTACATTATCAAAACCATATCAAATGCAAAATATCAATCTATTATCAACATACATTCTACCAGTTGACAATTCATAGTAGAATAATCAACAGATGCAAGACAAATTGAAAAATATCGAGAACAAGTATTCTGCCGCTCGACAATCCTAAGGCAATTAGTCGATAACCAGAAGCATAAAATCTACAACAGTAGACAGTTACTTTCAATTTGTCGACAGTTTGATCCAAAATGTCAAAACTGTCAACAGGTTCCTAGAACTGATCGACAGATAGTCTTTTGCATTTAAAAAATTTTAGATTTATTTTAACCAACAGTTCAAAACTAATTTTTAAAAATTATGTAAGGGATTTCATCATAATACTTGTTTGAGAAAATCTTCATGTATAAAAATATAGTTTGATTGATTATGATGACAAAGTTTATATGAAATTGTTTTTCCTCTTCAGTAGCCCTATTAACGTGTGTGGGGGATGGTGAAAGGTCTATCGTAGAAAAATTGAAAAAATTATCTGAAAGTGGGTCCATAGAAATTCTCCCTGAGCTAGGACCCTCTCTATTTGTTTAGCCCTTTTGTTTCTCCAGGCCAAGAAAGTTTCCTTTTCCTTAGCCTCTCCCAAGAATGAGGTTGGGGCTGCTTGCAATTGTGTCCTTTGAAGGGCTTCTTGCGTGTCGTCGTGCCGATTCATGCTACTTGGCCCGTACCGTTCTCTGAAGTCATCTTATTTCTGCACATTCAATCAAATTGTCCGTGAAACAATTGAATATCAACATTGAAAAAGTTTTAAAATGCCAAATAAAAAGATAAGGGTCAGGGTGAGCACCTCTAAGGTCTGACTCCCCTTCCATCCCTTATTCCCCATCTTTAACGACATCTGAATCCCATGCAATATCCACATCTACATTATCTCCCTCACATTCCTCCCTTCTCCATCTCTTGTTATCATCTGATGAAGAGGATGGGAAGTACACGACCATCTGAGTTTGAATAGGTTCTGAAAGACCAGCATCATCGCACCATTTAACAACCATCTATCTAGCTTCAATAAGACGTGTATCACTTATTAAATTTGATAAAACTATTGAGCCATTTTCAGCCAGTTTATTGATATCATTTTAGTGGTATTTCACCAATGAATCTACTTTCTCCCAATTATATCTTGTGTTCCTTAATCTTTTGGTGCGCCAATATTGCGACGACCTCTAATATCCTGTGGGCAATATGACCACTATCTACTTAGTCTCAAAATCATCTATTTTTTAAGTTAATCTCTAAACAGTTTAATCCTAAAATATGTCTACTTGAGGGACACGAATTCCTTTTCCCCTCAAATAGTGCGAGCGCGATTAAAGCAATGCAATAAGGACGTTGTGGGTTCCACCCCCCGCTTCTTGCACAAAACACAAAATTTCACCAACACAACCCAACAATTCGGATGGAACTGGGCTGGCACCAATATTTCATCCCTTAAAAATTGCATCCCAAATGGGTGCAAAGAAATCCTAAGTCCCTCTTGTAAGCTATCTAAATGTATCTCTACATCTCCTCCTTTGATAGTAGCAATAAGCTCTCATTTCCTAGGACCCCTTAGTTTCCATGACTCAGGGATACGAAATGATCGAGCAAGGTAATAAATGTATTTTCCTTTTACAATTGAGGGTATCATCCGTAGGGTGATGATAATGTCAATAGGAGGTTGTTCAAAATTCATTTTACCTCAGAGTTGATTTTTTTCAGCAAAAGTGAGCCTTTCGGAGAAGCATAAAACTCTCGGGGTCGAGTAAAGGTTTTCGAGATGGTAATGAGTCTTTGGGAGCTCCGAATGACTCAGGCTCTTCGAGGTTAAAGTGTTAAACAATAAAGCATGTCAAAATTTGATTACACTCTCACCCTGCAATTAAAACAAAAAATAAAACACAATAAAAATTTTATATATATTTTTTTCCTTTATATTGGTGAGAGGTTTATACTCATCAATGTACGAGTGTAGTTGTAGTCCAAATTTAAATTTATATTTTCTGAATGAGTCCAGGTCGTCAACTGAGAGATTTATTTATGGCAAAATAAAAAGAATGTCACACACAAACACATGCATTTGGATGAATTGGAAACAAGATTTTTTTATGGATTTTCAAATAACAGATATTAGGAAATAAAGTAAGACAAAAGTTAAAATAAACACTAAATGTAAAAATATAGAATTAGATAAGTCTTGAGTTAAGGCAATTTCAGCACCAACCAATTGATTCCCAATTTTTAGTAGAAAAGATTAGCAACATTAATTTAATTTCAGATATGAGGGTTTGTTATTAAATGCAATTAGAGATTATGATAGTTCTAATTTAAGTAATCCCCATACATGATATGTGAGATTCTAGTTTAAGCAACTACTATAAATCCAATTACAATTAATACACAAAACAACTAAATTAATCATCCAGATTTTGGTATGATAGCGTTTCCAGTTCTAGTAACTCTCATACGTGGCATGAAAGTTCTAAATTAGGTTTACGCTCCAATCCAAATCTAGTGATTTCTTAATTTAAAAATACACACTCATATTAAAATTTAAATTAATACCACTCATTTAAAGCGTAGCTTTCTTTCGGAATCATTGGCGTTAGACACTGTTCTTACCTTAACCCAAGATTAGGTTTAGTTACTCATCTTTATTTGTAAATTAATTAACAAGAATTTAAATGGCGTAATTTAAATGACAGGAATTAAAATAGCAGAAACTAACCGGCCATTTAGGCGGTAGATAATTAAGTAACAATAAATGACATAAGAATTCAAAAGAAGAAAGAAAAAAAGTAAGATCACATAAGAAAACAATAGAGAAAAAAAAAAGAATAAGAATAATTCTCAAAGAGAAAATATAAGAAAACAACTAAACTTAGATTTAAGAATAATAATCACACTTACAAATGCAATCAAGTAAGCTATTTATAGCCCACAAGATGCAATACAAACCACACAATTTCAATTATTCACCTAGACATAATTATATCTAATGGGCACTCACATACTTAAAGTTAAATGGATTTTAGCTATAATACACAATTAAAGTTAAATGAATTTTAGCTAAAATACATACCTAATAAAGCACTCATAAAGTTAAATGAATTTTACCTATAATACACACCTAATAGTTAAATGAATTTTAGCTAAAAAACACACCTAATAAAGCACTCATAAAATAAATATTTAAAAATAAAAAAATAAATCTCTACAATTGAGTTTTTTGATCTTCATTAGAATTAAAAATAATTCTTGTGCCTTTTCCAAATGATATTTTCCATGGGTTACTCAAGTTGGGCATTAATTCTTCATGGGTTTTAATTCTTCTTGAGCTTTAATTCTTCATAAGTTTTTATTTTTCATGGGTTTTAATCCAATTTGAGTCTCCAAACCCATCTTCTTCATACCTACAAATAAGCAATTAAGTGTTATTAATAAATCATCTATTATATGTTATATATATTTATATGATATATTATATACTTATATATTATATAGATAATCCATGCATGCATTCCATTGAGTATATATATGTATTATATTTACATGTTTATTATAATATATTATATTATATATATATAGATATATATTACACATAACTATTCAATTAAACCAATTTAAAATCAAAACGGGGGTTATAATTATAACAAAAATTTTACAAAATTAACCACTAATCATGGCCCATTTGGGACCACCACTATTTATAGTCGTGGCCTTTGAAATGAGTCCCTCGGAAACTTTCCCTTAATAAGCCATCAGGCAACCATTTCTATTCTGCTCTTCCATTCGCCTTTCAGCTTAAGGACAGAATGAAGAGCTATTGTTATGGGGTGCCCTAAAATTTTCTTAAGTTTCCAAGTAATTTTTAAATCCATTATCCCTTGGATCGTCTTTGGGATGAGAGCCTCCTGGACCCCTGATGGGTTATCCAAGACCGACCTAGCATGCATAATTTTTGCCCAAATCCAAAGACACTTTTCGGGGTCTCCTAAACTGAAGCTATCTGGTGGCCTGAAGCCTCTTCGAGACCACCCGGAGATAGCCATCGGGGAGCTTCACCCCGAAGACTTCTCTAAGCCCTCAAACCTCATCCAAATATGGGTCTCCCTAAAAGAGCCTTCCGACTCAACTGTGGGTTCCACTATTTTACTTATAAATAGACGTCTTTTCAAAGGTAAAATAACCTTTTTAGGGACTCAACCTTTTGAACCTCTAAGACTTTTTTGGGACAAAGGGATCTCATTGGACTTTCATACCTTTTCGGCAATAGCTCTTTCAAATTCTCCCTCAAACTATTGTCTCAATTCTCTCGAGCCATTCGATCGTCACTTTATAGAACCCATATGGGAAATTGAATATAACATGAATACTCCATCAGGACACTGATCATATACATACATTTGCATCATCTCTGTGACATTGAACATACATTTGGACATTTCTCTCAGACCATTGTCTGACTTAGGTATTAGAAGACTCGCGTAGAGAGTCTCTCGTGTGCCTTTTTGACTTTCATTTGTGACTACAAGCTAAGTTCCATCCTAGCTCATATGAGGGACTAGAAACCCTTTCTCTCGAAGACCCATCGGGGCCCTTTCCTTCTGACTCCTCGAAGGCTCATCCAGAAGCCCCAAAGACCCATCTGGGTCCTTACATCATCAGGTTCTAGCTTCTAGATCCATTTGACCTCACTCGTGGTATCTCGAACCCTCTGCTGTGGTGAATGACTTTGTTTTGTTTGATCCCAAAATAAATAAATTTAACTGTTGTAGTTTGACAACAACAACTATAAAAGACCTTGTGTCTCTCAAGTATTTTATTGGCCTTGAAGTGGCTTGATCTTCTACAAGCACATTTATTTCTGTAATGGCCCACCTCCTGAAGCCTCCGCTAGCATAGAGGATCCGTGAAAGGGTCATTACTAAAATGATATCAAACAATAACACAACTACAACTCATATACAACCTCCATTAAAATCATATTCCTTTATTTTTTCTTTATATAACATCTCATAATCGTCCTTACATAACCGATCACCATGTGCCCATTTGGCTTACATAATACACGAATATCTCAAACATAAAACATTAACCTTAACACAAGTACAACGACACCCAGGATCTAGTTTCAGGAGAGCTCTACACTTGCTGGCATGACTCGACGGCCTGTACCCAAACCTCGCTGAACGTACTTACTATCACAGGCGTTTCTCTTACCTTGAATGATGGAAAGCAAACGTGAGTCGAAAGACTCAGCAAGCTCTAGAAAGAAAGGCTGGAGGGTATAGACGAGACTCTTCCCGTAACACCTCATGTAATTCATGCCAGTGCAACGTCATGTCATGCCATGCTCAATATCTGTCTTATTTTCAGATGCATAACATATAATAAACTTCACATAAACGATCTTTGGGGCCCACATTAAACACACATCGGCACCTAAGTCCCATATAAATAACTATTGGATGCCTTCTATAGGCTACTATTTCCCTGTCACTAACGTCTTATCTTGTCGTTGCCATGGGAGTCTAACCCCCGGTCTTTCTGTGGACCACGCCGTCGTGGGACTCTAACCCCGGTCTTATCGTAACCACATCCACCACCCATACTCAACATTTAAAAGTGCACATTCTCACCATGCAATGTAACAATTAGGAGATGCAATGGCTTATGTAGCATAAACGTGATGGCAAGGCCCCCATAAACCAAGCATTAGGCCATGCTACGCCCACATAAGAATACACACATGCGGCATGCTCTAAATGCACATTTTCACCTAGGGTACCCAAATTGGCTCTTAGACCAACCGGGTCATGCAAATGCTCGCACACCCCGTCTCACACACAAAACATGTCCCAACAGTGAATGTAGCCCAAGCCCTATGTAGCACACACATCATGATATGCACAAGCCAAGGTGGGAATCTAACAGTACCAGCTCTTCTGGCCCATCTAGCGCTTATCGTAACAATCTATGACTGACGTCTATACATCCAGCCATCAACTGCCACGACCCACGGTTGACAGTCAGTGGATTTGTACCCCATACCCTTAGACACACTTACTGACACTATTAACTTTATATCTTCTAAACTTGACATTACACAACATTTCTCCATAACTCTTCATGTACATAATCCCATCATAATATCGTTCTCATTCTCATCTCTTATAAACATGGAAATGAACCATTTACTTTTCCAATTAAACTCTTTAACATAACCCTATAAATCATACCGACTTTTCTAAAAACCTAACCCATCGAGTTCGGCATCATTCCCAAGGAAATCAGAGCAATACGAAGCTTTGTAACGATTAAAAATGAAAGACACCAAGATATCTTTGCTTAACTTATTCCATCAATAATAACATCATTAATAAAATATAAATAATATGGTGGTTACCACGCAGAGTATGATTATTAATGCGTGAAACCGAGTCAAGGTGAGGGAGGGAATAAAATACAAGAAACTAGGGAGACTTTCACGGGAAATAAAGAACACAGGGAGAGGGTTAGGAACTTGCCTTTATTTAACTGATTCTTGCCTCTTTTGTGCTCCCGATACGAAGTAAAATGTTCTACAGAAAATAACAAGTTCACAACTCAAATTAATTAAGTTTAATCGCACAATCCACAGAATTTAACCATGAAAAATCCATAATTTAAATATATAATACTTTCAATAATTTAACTCACTTACCAAAATATTTTAAACACCAAATCTTTCTAAAATTCACTAATTTGTTTTTCATTTTCTTCCTCTTTCTTAGCTATCCGCGCCTCCCGTTGTTTCTTCTTTCTTCCCCTCGATTCTCCTCCCTAGTTGGTTGCAAAAGTGCCCCAATTGGCCACTGAAATGGCCAAAATTGGCCTTCAAATACTTGCTGCCTAAACTTATCCCCTAATATATATCAACTTAACAACTTAAGTAGCTTTTAAGCCGCGAAATGAAATGGCCAAGGATGGCCCACGTACACACACATACAAATATATATATATATATATATATATATATTAATGAATTAATTTAATTTAATTTGATTTGATTAACTATTTTATTATCATTATTATTATTATATTTTATTTTATTATTTTTATAAATACTTTCAATTAATTTTATTAATCATCTTAATTTCCTATTTCTTCAAAATAACATAATTAAACATTTTCTCTTAATTCCTCAAATATACCACAAATAAATATTTTCTCCAAAATTTTCAAATACTCCAAAATATCCTCAAAAACTAAAATTAATAATTATTTCTTATCTCTAAATTTTTTTTAGGATGTTACAATTTCTCAGCATAAGTTCATTCTTAACTTGGTGTTTGAGATAGATTTGGGTGCACCAAGTCATCTTCTTTTCCTTTACAACCCTAAGTGCATTTATTATTTATAAATAACAATAAAATATACAAAATTCTACCATATAACTAAGTACGAACAGAATAGTTTACGTAATTAATATATAAAGTTAGAACAAAGTGAAATTGGGGTATCAAATAATTGTTACATATATTTTTGATATTTAAACAAATTGATACATGCATTTGATTAGAATATTTAAATCAGTCAAAGTATACAATAATAATAATATATAATTGAAGAAGCAAAATAAATACGCTTATAACAATTTAATTAACGTAGTATTTAAGATAATGTTATATGTATTTCTTGTATGGGCCAGACTCAATCTGATGGGCTGGCCCAATCACCTGAAACCAAGAAGGCCCGAACGACCTCACTAAGGGAGGTCCAATCACTACCAAAATTCGGAACTCATAAAGCAAATACCTAGCGAACTTCCGATGAGGCTCCAACGAGCTTGAAGCCATCCACGAGCGAGCTTCAAGGAGCATCCTTCAGATCGCTGGATTATCGAGGTCGTTGGCCTAAAAGCAATCAGCTAGCATAAAGTGGTAAAAGCTACTAAGGAGTCAGAGGTAGGGACCATTCACCGCAACAGCCCATGCTCCTCGAGATGAAGATCCCACTTACGATTTTGTACAGATGATAAGGACTGTTTGTCCCCCATTATATATCATTTTTTTATTTCTATATGATATCCGAATTGTAAAAGCCCCCTCAATTATAAATAGAGGGCAGAGGTAACATAAGGGACAGAAGGAATAATCAGAAAAAAACTGTCATTCTGAAGGAATAATCAGAGTGCGGGCGTGGAGTAGGCATCGTTTTGGCCGAATCACGTAAAAAATCGTTAAGTATTCTTCATTAGCTTCCGAAAAAACCTCTCTTCTTACTTTGATCCAGAATTATTCAGTACGGTCCAAAACGAATCACACTCAACTGAAATCGAACGTCGACAGATAATGAGTAGACTTAGAATTGAGTTGGTGAGACGTCCTTGTATTTGTCCCACATCATTCCTCACATGTTACAAATAAATTATCACAAATCTCATTCTTAATCTCCAATTACCTAAATATATTAGATAATTTCGTGAACAACTAACTAGCCAGCCATGTAAATTAAGAGGGCTTCGGTCAGCCACTATATTAATTAATTAATTAATTAGCACCGCGCGTGATGTCCATTATCGAGCTAATTATTATTATTATATATAATAAAGCCCTGCAGCAGCTCTGATCGATTGCTGACGTTGATGTGGCAACATATTATTGGGGCTGGGGCCTACACTCTTATTGATCTGTTGCCACTTGTCAATAAAAAATTTTTGAGAGTCAGTTAGGATTATTGACGGGATTACTGAATGGGAATAAAAAGACAAAATTGCCCATGTTTAGCCTTTGTCTCTCTCATTTCTCCCTTCTCCCATGGTTGTGCGACCGTCGATACTACTACCTCACATCATCATCTCGCCGCCATCGTGTTGCCGCCTCGCAGCCATCGCCAACCGATGCTGCATTTGACAGTCGACGAGATAATGAGGCATTGTAAGGCTACAAGGCAATGATTGCGAGGCGCTGATGCGATGATGGCAACGCGGCGAGGCTAGGCAACAACATCGGCGACCGACAGTCATGCGGCCATAGGAGAAATGAGAGAAGAGAGAGACGAAGGCTGAGTAGTGGCATGCCTTGCAAAATTGTATTTTGGGCGAGGATATTTTGATCTTTTCGACCCTATTCTGTAAGCCTCTCGATAAGACTTTCTAGTCCTGTAGAAGAACCCCTTGCCAATCTAAGAAGCAAGCTATAGTAAACGTCAATTAAAACATATGTTAAGATGGACCCACATTTGCTTCTATCCCTTTAATTGTCCATCAATTAGAAGCTATAACATCCTCAAAATAATATACATTAACAACAATAATTATTTTAAATTAATGATGAAAAATTTAATATTTTTTAAAAAATTTATTTTATAATTTATAGAAAAAAATCTATCTCTTCTAAATAAAGAGATAAGTTTTTTTTTTTTTAAACAGAATACTTTCAGACTGGTAAAATACTTTCAAATAAAAGATATGGATTTTTTTCAAACAAAATACTTTCAGACAGATAAAATACTTTTAAATGAAAAGATCAATTTTTTCTTATAAATTATAAAATGAATTTTGAAAGAAAAATATTAAATTTTTTATCATTAATTTGAGATCATTACTATTTGATAATGTATATTATTTTAATGATGTGCCAACTTCTTATTAATGGATCTGGGCTCGTTAAGATGATGATTCAGATAGAAATTTAACTCTTGATTGGGAAGGCTAAGATTTTACATTTGAATTTATTCACTATATCAATGACTTAATATTTCTCTAGAGGCAACGTGGTTCCAAAGAAATAGTAAATAAACTTATACGGCCATGTGAGGGTAAATCACATCAAAGATTATTAAATTTTGGTGTATTTTTTATTTTGCTCATTAAACTTTAATTTTTTTCAATGTAATCATAAAAGTTTAAAAAATTTTACAATGTAGTCATATATAAGATTTTTCAGCTGATGTGACAAATAATAAAAATTATTGTGTAATTACAACCAATTAAATTGTGCCACATGTCAATATAATAATATTATATTAAAATATTATTGTACTATATTTTTATTATTGGCCACATCAACGCCACGTCACCCATTTTGGCTATAGAGTGGCTAAAAAATTTTATATGTGACAATATTACAAAATTTTTTAAACTTTTGTGATTATATTAAAAATAATTAAAGTTTAGTGATCAAAATAAAAAACCCACCAAAATTTAGTAATATTTAGTGTGATTTACCCAGCCATGCAATGAGACCTTATTGTTGGTTAAGTATCCGGAATTTATGGGAAAACTCTTGAAACAGGAAGTTAGCATAAATTTTTAAAATCAGAGGTAACATCTGAAATTTTTATATTTCGCGAGGACGATCCGTTTTGATTTGAGCTTTCCATTTTGCCCGGGACAAACGGAGGGTATTTTTGTCATCTTGCCGATACTAATCTCAGTGCTGCTTTTGCGGGCAAGTCGACGGGTCGGGGGGTCCGGTTTGTCCGGCTTGCCCACGACGCCGTTGAAGTGCTCCGGTGATACGACGTCGTCAAACGGAACCCCTCTCTCCTTATCCATGGCCTCTGGCTTCTTCTCTGCTGAATCTGCAATGAGACTGAGAACCTCAAATCCCGCTGGAAAACAATCATGAACGCCTTAGCCTCAACGTCTCTCTGCAATTTAAAGCTTCCCTCGACCTCTCTAGTTCTCAAGAACGCCTCGTTGCCGACCCAGTTTCGCTGCAAACCGTTCAAGATTTGTGCAAATTCAAACGAACTTGTAAATACCAAGACTGTCCAAGAACCTGAACAATCGGATGCAGCGGCCAAGATAGACGGAGAAGAAGAAAATCAAGAAACTCAACCTGACGGCAATGTTTCTGCCTCGAAATCATCAACTGCTCTTAGCGTCGACAAAGACCTTAAAAAGGTGGGTCTCTCAGACTCCTTCCTTACCATTTCCGACTGATTCTGGGTATTGCGTTTCTCTAGTTTGTCCATTTATGATTTATTCAATATTTTCTTTCAATTCAGGGTATGAGGAATTTTGTTATACGCAGTAATAGTTTTCGTTTTTTTGTTTGGCAAGAAGAAAGAAGAAAAGTCTGGATACTCTTTGCTATTATGCCTTTTAAGCTTATGAGGCAATTAAGCCCGGTGGTATTGCCGCTGAAGGAAAATTTTGTTTTCTTGTATCTCAAACGAATACCTGATACTTGGAGCCTTCTATTTCATTTTGTATCTCAATTTATTAGATTGGGTTGTTGAGAGGCAACTGAAAAGTGTGGTATTATTATACTACTGATTCTAGCTGACTTCAGCTAGTGTTGATACATTGAATTACAGCAGAACTTTACTTGACATTCCATATTCTAGCCGATGAACAGAATGGGGATAGCTTCAGGACTATAATGATAAGAGGGGTGGGGTGTCTTTAGAGAAATCAGTTGATCAACTGACCTTATTCTTTAGAGGAAATTGTGAGTTGGTAGTTCAGATCATATGTTGGTTGAAATTCTGAGTTTTCAGAGATTTCACTGTTTACGTGTGCATCAGTATTGGATCAATGCTGTTGTTAGAATCTGATTCCCAGAGTTCAATAGAACCCAAGGCAGATTCTTGTATTGTTCTCTTGGCAGGAAGAAAATGTTACTATGTGGAAGGAAGAAAGTTATCAATGAGATGTTTGAAATGTATTGAGCTGAAGGGGTCCAAAATTGTATGATGATGTCATGAAAATCAAACACAGTGAGTTACCGTAGAATTTAGCGGGGGCAACTGGCAGACTAGCACAAGATGGTGCCTAAGAAAAGAATGTGAAAGATAAAAAACAAGTAGATGTTTTTCTTCTTTTTATACATATTTCAAGCTAATTGAGAAAGAAATTTGACAATGAAAAGCTTGGAATTGGATTAGCAAAAAGATTAAGAAGACAAAGAAAAGAAGAGCATGCAAGTGTATGAGAATCTGAATTAAACTAGTTTGGAATTAGGACTTCTTTTCTTGTAAGAGATGGTTTCATGGTGATCTGATCCCATAATCTTTGAATTTCTTGTTCCAGAGCTGTAAGGGATATCTGCAAGCAGTCAGCGTGATTGATTATGTTTTTTTTCACTTCGTGATTCATGTTCCCCCAAAGTGACCATGTGAATGTGATTATCCATGGCTAATCACTTGCCTTTTAAATCTGTCTAAAATGCATCTTAATGATAAGTAATTAGTTGGCAGGTTTCCCCTACTTTAAAATTGAGTAATGGTTTCTCAGCTTTTTCAATGTGGCTAGTCACTTGAATTGTTTCCGTACACACAATTCATTTTCTTCGCTTCAGCCCTAGACCATAATTTTTTATTTCTTCAGTAGATGCCTAATCATGATTATATGAATACTTATTGAGCCTTATTGTGCACAGGTCGTCCAAAAGACAGCTGCAACTTTTGCACCAAGGGCTTCAACTGCTACCAAAAACCCTGCTGTCCCCGGAACTGCTTTATATTCTGTTTTTGAAATCCAAGGCTATGTCTCAATGTTACTTGGTGGAGCTCTCTCTTTCAATCTTATCTTCCCATCAAATGAACCAGATATTTGGAGACTAATGGGAATGTGGTCAATCTGGATGTTCAGTAAGTTCTGCTCCATTGATTTGAATCACGAGTTTGCTTGTGAACTGGTGTATTTGCGTGAACAATGACAATCTGGGATGGTTCACAAATCCCAGATTATCAAAATATGAACTATTAAAGAGTGTCTACTATATTCCTTTCTGGTAATGAGGCAAACAAAACTCCTCGTAATCTCAGTTAAAAGAGAGGGTAAAGTGGGCACAATTTATTGTCCTTATCTCATATAAAGATGTTTCGTTCTGATTTTTCTGAGTTCTTTACAGCATAAAGTGTCAAGAAATTAACTCATTATGTTAACTCTGTTACTAGACAATGTTCCTTTCATTCGGTTTACTAAGTTCCCATTTGTTTATCAGAAGTGATTTTTATCAGGGTGCAGATTAAGAAAGAAGTTGAATTCTTAGTTTCTTTATTGAATGAGCTTTTTTTTTTCGTTTTTTTTTGGGGGTCAGCAATTCCTTCCCTTCGCGCCCGAGATTGCTCGAAGAAGGAGAAAGAGGCCCTCAACTACCTCTTTCTCATTATCCCATTGCTGAATGTCATAATCCCATTCTTTTGGAAGTCATTTGCTGTCGTTTGGTCTGCAGACACCGTAGCCTTCTTTGCGATGTATGCATGGAAAGTAAGTAGGCTTCTTGACTCATGATTAATCTGATCTTCCCTTTCATTTCTCACCCATCTACTAAAAGCCTTTTTTTTTTTTTCTTCCCCAGTTTGGCTGGCTGCAGAAAACGGAGCAGTAGAACACCAACACCTGACTTTGATCATCCAAATCCATGGCTAATGATCCATGCATTGCCAGGCCTGAGTGCAACTCAACCCAATCAAGATGAAGCAACTTGCTCCAAACATGAAGTGTTAAGAGAAGCAGCAAATGCCCAGCCATTTGCTGGAAAGAATTGGACTTGCCTGCTCTT
The DNA here is from genome assembly GCA_036245055.1 of Diospyros kaki. NCBI lineage: Eukaryota > Viridiplantae > Streptophyta > Magnoliopsida > Ericales > Ebenaceae > Diospyros > Diospyros kaki. Next base: position 38,342,796 of record BSEG01000007.1, read on the forward strand.
CCTTCCTGTTGTTGGATGAGTTCTCATTTTCCTGGAATTGTCTGCTTGTAATTGCATATTGTCTGATTACATTCATAACACAGTTCAAATGGATGATGCAAAGTAAACAGCAAATCTATAACCAAATTCTGCATAGTTTCTTAGCAATGGGACATTCATATAATAGAAGCACATATTTAGATAAATATTTGATATGTTATTGTCGGTGTCAGGATATTTATCAAATTGGCAGAATTCTTTTAAAGTCGTCTTCAATAAGGTTTTTATTTTTTATTTTTTATAATTTTGAACATTCATACTAAAGATAAGGGGGCAACTAGGTCCGCTAATTTATTTTGCATTGTTTTTTTTTTTATTTTATCTGGTCATTAAATATATGACAATGAAATTGATGTTGATAAAAATATTTTTAAATTAAAAAATTTGTGGAGATTTATTTATTATTATTTTTTTAAATTGGCAGTTGAAGATAGTTTTGATTTTGACAATAATACGATTATTTTTTTATTTTAAAATGACTAATGTATTATCAAAATTTTTATCTTTTAGAAAACCAAAAAAGGTAATTAAATATTATTTTATTTTATTATTAAAAACGAGTCCGACCCATTTCTAGATCCGAGAGGGCAAGTAAACCCGGGTCGGATCACTGGTGAATGGTCCAGAAAGATCTTACAGCTTGTTGGGTGGAGAACGAGAGAGAGAGAGAGAGAGAGAGAGAGTAGTAGTAGTAGTAGTAGTTGCAGAGAGAAGAAAAGCTAAAGAAGGAAGGGATTCATATGGGTTTTCATTTCCTCTTTTTGCCCCTACTCTCGATTCTATTCTCTCCGGCGACAGGTGCTCCGCACTGTTCAACTCAGGGTCAGTTCTTGCCTAATTGTCGATTCTATTCATATGGGGGGAGCACCGTTTGGCTCGTTCTAGCCTCAGAGCAAATTCACGATCCTTGGATTTCTTGAAAATCCCCACATTCACGGATTTAACCATCTGTGTTAGTCCAATTTCTAACATGAACTAGATCGCCATAGACCCTTATTTATTTATTGATGTTCAGTTGTTGATTCCTGACAATATTCCACTTGAATATGATGGGATTTGACTCCTCTATATTGAAGAAATAGAATTTGTTTCATTGCTAGTTTTTTTTTTTTTCATGGCAAGCAATGGGTTGCATTCAAGGTGATTTTGGTGCGAGGTAGTGTATGTTATTGGGTTACTTAAATTATTCTTTCGACTTTTTTGGTGTAAGGGGCAAGAATTTTCTTTTGCAGGAGTGCCCTTGGTGAGGAATATCAGTGAGCTTCCGCAGGATAACTATGGGCGGCCTGGTTTGTCTCACATCACCATTGCTGGATCAGTCCTGCATGGGATGAAAGAGGTATCAAAAACACCACTTCCTCTTAAGTTTCTAATTTTCTATTGACCCTTTAAATCAGTGCTTATTCATGTTTGTTCTTGTCAAAAGAAAAGTCTGCTTAAGTTATATGATAGTTTTCTTGTTTAATTTTTTGCAACACCACTAGCTAGTACCTAGTTCTTCTTCCTTTCTCAAAAAGCCACTAATATTCATGGGCACATAGAGGATAGTTCAAAAATGAAGGTGTCTTCATAGCTGCGATCTCTTAAATATACTTACCGTAAAGATTTAGATACTGCATGATGCGAATGGCTTTATAATGTTAAAATTCCTTTGTGAAGGACTAGAGATTGTGGGTTGTATTCTTCAATCTTAGAGCAATCCTCTATGTTTTTTGGCAGGTTGAGGTATGGCTTCAAACATTTGCTCCAGGATCACACACGCCTATCCACAGGCACTCCTGTGAAGAAGTTTTCATTGTCTTAAAGGGGAGTGGCACTCTCTACCTTGCCTCGAATTCACATCAGAAATATCCAGGAGAGCCACAAGCATTTCCCATCTCCACAAATAGCACATTCCATATCCCTATTAATGATGCTCACCAGGTTGGTCATTCTTGCCCTCAGAAATTGATATTTTCTCTACTTTTCAAGATGTTTATAGTGATTCAACATTGTTGGCATAATTTTTTGTTCCTTATTGTTCTCACTGAACGATTAAAACAGGTTTTACCGAATAGTTAAAGCCAACTTGTATTTCTCCATTATTCCTACACGGGAGAGAGGATGGGAGGAATATATCAAAGAGTCTGGGCATATTAGCAATATTTTTGAGGGGCATAAGACCCATGCTCTCCACCAATGTAATGCATCTTTGCCATTTTTTGTTTGGTTTAATTTGTCAAACGTATGATTTATACTGGAGATATAGTAAGAAGGGAATAAAGACAAAGGGTTCAATTTGAATCCTTCTTTATGCAAATAGTTGAGGAGGCTGTAGAAGTCTGGATGGAAGAGGACAACAACACTAATGGGTGGAGACAATAGAAAATGAGCACAATCAAACATTGACACTCAATATTTTTGCATGAAAAACTGTCCTGAAATCCAAAGAGGAAAAACCACTGGACTTAGAAATCTACTTCAAAAGTTCCATTAATGAAAACAATTGTTGAGATCATGTATGTATGCTTCAAAAGAGGATTAAGATGGGGGATTAAGCTCAGTCCCCATATAAACTGCTTAGACAATCGCATCAATATTTCCTTTTCTAGTTTGTATGCTTATTTGTGTAGGTTTTTCTCACTAAAAATGATTGAAGGTAATGCTAAATTATATGAGCATGTACTTTTGCAGGTCTTGGTGGAGTGAAAATGATGTAGTTATTAACTAGACTGTAATTTATACTTATAGATATCTTATAAGGGATACAAAAGACTACTTTCTACATTTACAAAATATTTTCACATTAAAGAAACTTAAAACATACTTTTTTTTCAGAATTAAGAGGTGGATGGAGGAGGAAGAACTCTTCATCGATGGATTTAGAATAAGAACCCAATTGTGAGCTACATCATATTGCTTGTATGAGTCAAATGGTAGGTATTTCCAAGGATTTCTGGCCCCCGGGGTGGGAAGAAAGGATACAGCCGGTGGCTGAAGCTAATCTTATTCAAGGCAACAACATATGTGATTCTTGGGAAGCTTGTGCTTAGGGTTACAGCTGAGCCTAATTGAGCCAAATAGTTGGTTATTTAAGTTTGTCTTGACTCTTTATAACTAAATGAATCCTGGAACGCGTCTACCCTGTTTTGTTTTATCTTTGAGTTGATCACAAATGAATTTCAATCAAGATTAACTCGAGTAGACTGGGTTATTTTATATGGTTTTGAGCTTATTGAGGTGCCGCTTTGAAAATTAATACACTGAACTGAAGTAATGTGCTGACTTTGGAAGTAATGAGTTAAACAGAAGTTGAGCTCAAGTAACTTTGTTTCTCTTTGGAAGTAATGAGTTAAACAGAAGTTGAGCTCAAAACAAAGAATGAGAAGGGGGGAGAAAAGAAGAATAGATGATAACCGAAAAGAACTTCATCAAAACAGACCTATATCCATTGAATAACATAACCTGATATTCTGTCAAACAATAAAGGTTATTATTTAGGTTCAGTCTGGCTGGCATATTAATGAATTTGATCGCCCTTATATTCAGGTCTGGAATACAAATGTTAATGAGGATTTGCAAGTTCTCGCTGTCATATCACGCCCTCCAGCCAAAGTGTAAGTAACATTCTTCTTTCATCATGTTTTCTCGGTTTAATCTTCTGGGGGTGGGGGTCACTGGGAGTTCACATTAAATGTTTTAGTTAATTTGAGTCTTTTTTCTTATTTTGGAGGAATAAGATTTGCAGGAAAGAGGAAAAAAAACTTCAGCTACCATGTGTCTCCCAATTTGAAAGAATTGTGCAAATTAACTGTGATTTCAAAATTATATTGTCTGCAACAGTGTCATCGGGTTATCTGAATAACTTTTGGCTTAACGAATCATATTTTGAACCAGAATTCTCTCTTCTGATTGAATTTGTTACAAGAAGGCAAGTTACAATTCTCGATTTGGCTTTTCAGGTTCATATACGAGGACTGGTCCATGCCTCACGCTGCTGCCAGGCTCAAGTTTCCTTACTACTGGGATGAACAATGTTTTCAGGCACCACCAAAAGATGAACTTTAGCATTCATTTAATCAGCAACACAACACAATGCCCTGCCCTGCTGTGATGTGCCCAATCGAACTGACCTTTTTTTAACAGGATTCTATTTTTGTCTTCAACTCTTCCATGATTGTCACTGCCTAGGTGGCTAAGAATACAAAATGATGAATGAGGATGGTTATAAAATCCTATCAATCTACTTGCATAACAAAAAATTTTGTTCACATCTTAGTTCCCGGAATCTCCCTCAGTAACAAAAATATCAACTCCAGGCAAGGGTGGTCTACCGCTTCTTTTTAACCAAGCTCTGCCGTTTGGCCTCTGCCTCAGCCACCAGCACGCAGAATTCTGGCCCGAGCATTTGATGTATGTCGATATTCAGGGAGCTGCTCAAGTTATAAATCTCCATGATCACTTCTAAGGTGATGCTGAAGTCTAGATTCGACAAGACACGGACAGCATTTGCAATCCTGCATATGTTTTGCCTGATGTCCAGCGGCGTGTAAGTTCGTTCTTGTTCTTCGAGAGACATTGAGTTTCTGTTGGGTTTAGAATGTTGTTGCTCGGCTTTACTACTCTGATCCTCAATCATATCGTCTTTGATTTGGGTGTGTTCGCCAACCCAGATGAATCCGTTGCATCCAAGTATTAGGTCAATCCCATACTGTTCTAAGTGGTGGAAATGCTGTTTCCGCCTCTTCACTAGATACGGCGGAACGGTGAGCAATTGCCCCCTATCGAGCTGTAAATGAATGTATACAAGCAGCATTCCAACAATAGTTTAAGCACAACTAGCCACCGATTAATAATAAAGATGGAGTGAATAAATTCAAATTCTGGACATCAACAAAAATTAAACGCCGCTATCCAAGTAATGCAGAAAAATGAATTTGCGTATACAAGGACTTCAACATCCTCCTCAATGTTTGAGGATGTCATGAATAACTTTTCAGCCGTTAGAGAATGATTAAATGAAGAAAGATACGAGAAAATGATAGAAACCAGGGAAAGATCAGACTCATTGCTTGTTGCTACAACCTTACACTTTTTTTTTTACCTGAAAGGAACTGCCGTTTTAAGTCAATTTTTATTTTTGTTCATTTTCCAAAAATTCTGTTAAGAGTTTCAAAAAGAAGAAAAGAATGTTAATATATATCTCCAACAAGACACACCTTTCCATACTTCTGGCTTCTAGCTTGTAGGTGCAAACTACCATCATGCTGGAAACCACGAACTTCAGCCTGAAATAAACAGCGCATGTTACTGGTCAGGTTATATTTTCTTCGAAAGTAACCACATATAACTGAAAAATCAATACTGCAACCCAATGGTAATAGCGGAGCCACTTAATGTGCAGCCACATTATGACAATGGTAGTTCATGGCATATTCAAAAGGAACTGGCTACAGGAAATGTAGATCACAGGTGAACTTACACAAATAACGTCATTCTCTTCAAAAATGCTGCGCATGTTTAGTTCATCAACCGCTGTTCGTCGCCTCTAACAATTATAAGAATGAATATTAAATTCACTGTAAAACATTCAAAGCAAGACATGTAGGACAAGCTCAATTTCAGGACAGTAGTTGCAACAAATACGCCACAACCCATGTTGCATTCAAATAAAGACATTAGCTGGAGAATCATAAGGATTCACTAAGATGCTGCCGTGATAGTACAAACAATTGACGGCAAGTAACAACGGAATATACCCTTTGAGGGTTTTCATTCAAATAACTTTATGCTCACTTTAGCCAGCAGTACAAACTTCTTTAGCATTTAGTTTCCTCACAGTATATTGACTTTCTTAACATAAACAAGGCATTTAACAAGTATTTACACAAAATGTTTTAGCATATCTACCCAAGAGACGATTTAAAGTGTTAAGGTAATAAAAGTCTATGGTATTAGAGGAGCTATGTTGGCGAACTAATTTTGTTCTATTCACAATGATCTGAGTTGTTTTCAGTGCAAGGTTCCACTAATAGGATCTATTTGCATAAGGATAATTTCAAAGCATGTACCAGACTGGTTACCCAGTTTCCAATCTCTAAAAGGCAAGTGCACATTTATTTTGAAGATAGCTGGGTTTGATGCTTCTCTGAGAGACTATAACAGTGACCTAAGCCATGGGAGGAAAATATTTCATCAACAAAGTACACTCTTTCAAGATGTGATAAGGTGTAAATATTTTGTTCTCAATTTTTTGATACAAGAAGTAATACAACAAATCTTTTTTTTAATACATACTCAGAAAGGAAAAAAGACAAATATTTTTTATAGGATATTCACTTATCAAAATGACAATTTGCTTTAAAAAAAACAGCTTAACATTATTTAAGCCATGAGCACATAATCAGCACCCTAAATTTTCTTAGACACCATCTTGGCCATACATGTATTACAATTTTTTGACTATACAATTCCTTTTAGAATTGAGAAGTGGAAAAGGAAGAGGCAACATTTGAATTGCACTCCTAGGAGGACTTCAACTAATAATGTGGCATACCATCAATATGCCGTACTAGCTAATAGTTTTGATGGGATATTATCACCTAATAATTTTGATGCTGTACTAAGCCCATTGACATCATGATATTATCACCTTATAGTTTTGATAACTTGCCATTTTGTGAAGGCCATGCATGTACAGGTACGTAATCATAAGAACATAATTTAACCATGCCAACAAAAGGTATTTGCATTATAATTTATATATTGAAGAAGAATACAATAGGTAGAACACTTAACCTTAAACTTGCAAATGACTTAAGATCGTATTTTGTTCCATTATCTAGAATTAATATACAAGATTCTTGTCAGCTACCCAGTGAACTTCAAACGTTGGATGTAAGTGTAGGACTATTATTATTAGGTTGGCTACTGGCTAGGGGGCAAGTGGAAAGAGAAATACTTGAAAAAGAGAAAAGAAACCTCAAGAAACAGGATAAGAAAATATAAATACCTGGATGCCATCTGGTAAGTTCATTGAAGAAAGCATCAATACAGCATCTTGCCTAAAATTTATCTCTAATCTCCAGCGCTTTGGAGCAATCTAAACATGAAAATAAAACCCATTACTTCACAGGCTACCCATATTGCACTGAAAGAAGAAAAACCTTTGAATTGGGTCCATTAACTTTCACAACCTCATCAAGAAGAGTACAGACAAATTCCATTCAAATCCAATAAGAGAGACAGAACAAAGGTCGGGTTTTAGGGCTTTTACCTCGATAACACGCCCCACAATGATATCTCCAATTTCAGGCTTGTACCTAAAATTATTCCCATTCGAGCATCATCATCTTTAGCAAAATCAAAGTTCCATGATGCCAAGCGAGAAAAAGGCAAAGATAAAGACAGAAGAATCTGAGGCGCCAAGTCGCTAAATACCTGGCTCTCAAAGCACGAACATAGACGAGTTTGTTAACGCGTTCGACCACTCCACAGACCGTGGCAACCACTTCACCTTCGAGTTCTGTGGTGCCATGGCCCTTGAGCACGCCGTCTTCGAAGTTGACGGGGATGCCGTCGGCGACGTTAACGCATGCGTTAGGTTTAGCGTTGGAAGCGGATAATACCTTCAGCTTCTCTAGAGCCCTTTCCAGCCTAACCTTCTGCGTCTGATTCAAAGATACCTGCAATCCTCTCATCTCTCTGTTTCGGAGACGCACAACACGGCACAACACAACACCCCCTCCCCCCAACTGAAAAACCCTAGAAATTTGTCACGAGAAGCGCAAATTGTTGCCATAAACAAACACTGCGTTCGGGTCGAAACCCGACCCGATACAGTGGTCAACCCCGCACTTATCGCCGGATGAGTTAATTGCCATTTATTTATTAACCAAAAAAAAGATGACAATATCACTGTATTTACCTTCCGTCACGCCACAGAATGGCCTAATAAGAATCTGTGGTTTATATCAAGTGAATACATTTGGATTAATATTAATAGATCATGATTTTAATATTTAATTTAGATAAAAGTTAAAATTTGTCTATAATTTATCTTATCTGTTAAAATTAAAAATACAAATGATGAAAAATAATTTAAAAATAATAATTTTAAAAATTTATAACCATTTATCATTCAATACGAAATTTAAGATTTAAAACTTCGAATAAATATAATTGATACACAAATTTTTATTAAGATAATGTTAAATTTATAACTTGCAGTATTTTAAACTTTTTAATATATGCAACGAATTAGTTAATTAAAATTATTTTAATCTTATCATAAGATAATAATGATATGGTAGGGAAATTAAAATAAAGAGATTGCAAAAGTTGCCTTCACTTGTCACTAAAGGCATGATATTTAATCCAATTTGAGGGGTAGAAAATGACAAGAGATACCCCAAGATTATAAAAATAGGATATGATAGGAAATAAAAAAAAGAAAAGATTGAAAATCTAAGGAGACGGGAAATGCGGGAGAAGGGGAGGGAGGGCAATAATAGTAGATGGGTAAAAAGGAGGAGGGACGTTGCATGTCCGAGGATTCTTCGCTTCCTCACGTTGATGGCTGCCACAGGCGCTCTGTGGCTGTGGATTTGTCTCTCTAATATCAGTCAATTAATCTCTCTCCCCCCCCCAAGGGACCACCTCTTAACCAGCCTCCCATGGCCGCCCCCGCTTCCCCTTCCCATTAATTACTAAAACTTCTTCTTCTTCTTCTTCTTCTAGATGTGAAGACAGGATGGCCACATTTGCCAGGAGTTGTACTACTTATTTCCCCAAAGTACTCCTCCTTATTCTCGGCCTAGGCCTCTTGTCTTTCTCCTTCTCCTCCGCCTCCGCCACCGGCGGCGGAATCCGACTGGGCCTTATCAGAAAGCCCGTCCCCAATGTCCCCGCCTTCCGGGAAGCCCCCGCATTCCGGAACGGCGACGCCTGCGACGCCGACCCGATCCACATTGCTATGACATTAGATGCAAATTACCTCCGTGGCACCATGGCCGCCGTCTTGTCCATCCTCCAGCACTCCACCTGCCCGGAAAACGTGCGCTTCCATTTCCTCTGGTCTCGGTTTGACGCGGAGATCTATTCCAGCATCCGCTCCACCTTCCCTTACCTCAATTTCAAGGTCTACCGCTTCGACGCCAACCGGGTCCGAGGCAAGATTTCGAAATCTATCCGGCAGGCCCTCGATCAACCACTCAACTACGCCAGAATCTACCTCGCCGATATCATTCCCGTGAGCGTGAAGCGCGTCATCTACCTCGACTCCGACTTGGTCATGGTGGACGACATCAACAAGCTCTGGAAAGTCGACTTGGACGGCAAGGTCCTGGCCGCGCCCGAATACTGCCACGCCAATTTCACCAAGTACTTCACCGACGCCTTCTGGTCAGACCCGGCATTGTCTAAGACTTTCTGGGGAAGAAAACCCTGCTACTTCAACACGGGGGTGATGGTGGTGGACGTCGACAAATGGCGGCAAGGGAGGTACACGACGAAGGTGGAGGACTGGATGGCGGTGCAGAAGCAAAAGCGGATCTACCATCTGGGTTCCTTGCCGCCGTTCCTGCTGGTTCTGGCCGGGAACATCAAGGCCATCGATCACAGGTGGAACCAGCACGGGCTCGGCGGCGACAACCTTCTAGGAAAATGCCGGAGCTTGCATCCCGGGCCGATCAGTCTTCTTCACTGGAGCGGCAAGGGGAAGCCATGGCTGAGGCTGGATTCTAGGAAGCCCTGCACAGTAGACTATCTCTGGGCTCCTTACGATCTCTACCGTTCTTCCAAGCACACTTTTGACGAGTAGCCATGCAAGAATGGGTTCGGGGGCTGGTGACTTAATATTTTGGGACAGAAGAAAACTCATAAAAACCAAAAAAAAAAAAGGAAAAAAGAAAAATGAAGGGTAAATAGAAAAAATTGAAAAAAAAAAAAAAGGAAGAAAGAAGGAAGGGTTGAGAAAAAAGATTCAAAAAGTTGGGTTAGAATTAAGAGGGGGGAGAGGGGGCAGGAGATGTCATTTTGTTTCACTTTGATGTGTTTGAAGATCAAGTATACATGGGGCAGGAGATGTCTATATATGATTTGGTATACGATCTTGTTTAAGAACTAGCTAGTACTAGTGATTTGCCCAGTAGTACTGGCCTAGTTGAATGGCATGGGAGAGCAGCTTGTACTTGCATTGCAATGCATGGCAACAGCAAAGAATTTTTTGAGTCCTTTCTTGTTCATCATTCTTGTGTTCCTCTATCTGCTCATATCGCTTCCCACCATCATCCTCAACTTATATTATCTATCTATCTATCTATCTATCTATCTGTTGCTATATATATATATATATATATAATTGAATGATTAATTAATTGCATGCTTCTTGGTTTTGGTTCGATTTAATTTGCTTCCATTCTGGGCCAATATTTTTTGTAATGTAATTTACGTAGACGTTGCTTTGTGGGTCTGAGGATGTTAATGAGCCCAATGGGCCCCTCTGGATTTTTGGGCTTGAGGGGGACGGTTGGGGAGAGCAGTGCGCACCAAGCGTAATCCAGACTGCCGTATGTTACATTGCTTGTGATTACAATTTTGAATTATCATCTCCACGCCGAACCCCAATTCGCGCAATCCAGACGATCTCACAGAAACTCTCGAGTCTGATTGTTGGAATCATTCATGAATTTCTTCAAGTCCATTTTATCTGAGGACTCGGATCCTCCGGTACCCGAGGACCCACAAAGCCAGTCCCAACAACGCGGCGGCGGCAGCGGTGACGAGGACAGCCGCTCCAATGGGAGCTCAACCCAAGGCGAAGAAGAAGCAGAGTCAAACAGTAATCCGGGTCCCGATGCCGGTGCAGGAGCGTGGAGCATCGGAGGTCTTTGGAAGACCCTAGCGAACCGATCCGAGTCGGTTATCGAGATATACCGGCGGGATCTGAAGGAATTCGGGTCGGGCCTGCAGAAGGAAACGGTGGTGTTTCGTGAGGTCGCAAGCCGCGCCGTGAAGGATCTGCCGACGTCGATCGAGGCTGGCGCGTCGGTGGCTCACGGATCCCTGGAAACAGTGGGACACGCCATCGACGGAGTGTGGAAATCGACGGCCGAGATCATCTCACAAGGTAAGGACGCCCTTCTTCAACCTTCCGATGGCGAATCGGACTCCGATGCGCTTAACTATAGTAACCACAGCGTGAACTCGACGAGATACAGTCGGTTCGACGCGCTATTGCGCTCGATCCAGAGTGATCAGAGTACTTACTGTGACGAACCTGATGATTTGGAGGACTACAGCAAGTGGAAATTAGGGTTTTTGTTGGAGGAGAAGAGTGAGGAAATTAAGAGCCTGATTGAAGAAAATGGAACCATTGAGGAGATATACAAAAAGGTCGTGCCGAATGTGGTTGATCGCGAGACCTTCTGGTGCCGATACTTCTACAAGGTGAATAAGCTTAAGCAACGGGAGGACGTGAGGGCTAATCTCGTCAAGAGAGCAATTGTTGGCGATGATGAAGAATTGACTTGGGATGTGGACGATGATGAAGATCCGGAAGAGACCAATGGGCAATCAAAGAGCAATACATTGAAAGTGGAAAACAGGGAATTGGAAAGTAAAGAATTGGCCCAAGATGTGAAGGAGGGGAGTTCCATGGATGAACCACAAAATGGGAGTTCTAAGATTGTTGATGACAAGGAAGAGAACAAGAGCAATGTGGATAAGGGAAATGCTGGTGAAGAAGTGAAGAAACTGGAATTGGGTTCTGAACAAAGTTCTGAAGTGAAAAATGTTGTGACAGTGCTAAAATCTGATGAAAAGGAGGGTCCAGAATCCAAAAAAGCCGAGCCAGTATCAAAATCAGATGAGAAGGAAGCCTTGGATGGGAGGGTTGATAGTGGTGGATCTTGTAAAGATAGTGATGTCTCAATTGTGTCAACTCAGCCATCCCTGCCTGAGGAGGAGGACCTTGGCTGGGATGAGATTGAGGATGTTGGAAGCGGTGATGAAAAGAGGGAGACTCATTCTGGGAACTCGAACAGAGCTGATCTGCAGAAGCGGTTAAGTGCTGCTGCAGATGTCGAAGATGAGGATTTGACTTGGGATATTGAAGATGATGATGAAACTGCGGCAAAGCTTGATGCCAAGTAAATGAAATATCACTCATCAAGATATATTATATTGTGTTCTTGCCCTTCTCGTATTAATGTTTTATGCAAGTGTTCAGCTGCATAGAGTGGGGAAGACTTCCTTCCTCCATAATTGATTTATGAAGCAAATTGTTTTATTGATTGTGTAATATTTGAACGCAATTGGTTTCATAATAATATCACGCACCACCTTTTAATTTTTTTGTGATTATTGCATTATTGTTTTTAGTACTCTTATGGATGCAAATTTTCTGATTCAGTTTGTGTAATAGGTGAACTTAAGCAGTTCATTTCATAAGAGTATAACCTCTACATATACAAACTTGCTTGTGTTACTACCCATTGCTTTTTATGTCCTTATGATGTGAAGAACTTTCCTGGAACTACAGTGATAGCTGCATGGTCAGTTTGATGGTGCTGCTATCTGTCTGGCTTTGTTGTTCTTTCATTTTCTTTCATCTGTCTTTTTACATTCTGCATGCCCTATTAAAGTCCACTTACCGAGCCCTTTCTTAAACTTCTAAATATATGGCATTTTCTACTCCGGTTGGCGCTGCTGCAGTTACTTCTTTGCTCAAGCTTGGGAGTGCTATGCCCAAGGTTGGGTTACCGGAAAGATTGGATTTATTGATCGTAGACACCATATCTGTTTGCTATCAAAAGCCTTTTATTTTACTTCTAGAACTTGGGTAACTGTTCAAAAAAAAAAAAACAGTTTGGGTTATTTCACCAAGGACTCACTGATCACCACGTTATCTGCTCTTTTCAGGAAATGATCTCTTCAGTACAAAATTCATACGAACTAGGAAATGATCTCTTCAGTACAAAATTCATATGAACTTGATAAATCAATATCTTAAAGACCATCAGTGCTTCATTCCGATATATACCATCAAAACTTATGAAAGCTGGTCTTCTTATCTGAACTTCCGCCATTTCCTTCCATACTAGGATTACTTAAATTTCTTGAATGAGATTTTGTAATGGTGCATCGGCTCTTCCTGGCTTGATAGAAGCTTGTTTACCAGGCGTTTGCATAGTGGAATGAATTTGATTTTTTTTTACGTTCATTGACTGAAAATCGTGTTATCAGCAGCCTAGCGTCAATTTGAAGTTTGACTGAGGGGACAAATATTAGTTTATATCAATTAAGCAGGGAAAGAATACAAAGGATTTATTGTGGGCAACTTGTTATTTTCTTAAAAGAGAGCAGGATTGACGGCAATATAATAAATAAATTACATGAAAGGTGCTCTTAACCTTTTTTTTTTTTTTTTGTCTATTTGGATGGGAAAGAGCTATAAAGTTCACACTATTTGGGTTGAAGGAAGGAATGGACTGTCAGGCTATATGTGTATCCTGGATTAGGAGTCTCCAAATTATGTATCATAACGACTGTCCTTGAAATCTTAAACTTTCCAGAGGAATATCCAGAGCATGTCATACAAGCATCTCTTATAGTTGGCTTTTAGTTTGAATTATCGGGTTTTAGGCTCCACTTTACTGAAATTTTGCTGTTGAAATGATTACGAGGTTGACAAATGACACCAATCTTTGGGAAGGATCCCCTAATGGTAAGTGAGCCTGATAGAGTTTTGATCAGAGAGCAGAGGAACTAATAAATTGAGATGTTTCTTGGGTAGCAAATGCCTCTCAATGAGATTCCTTCTGCCCGCCCCAATAAATGGGTTCTCTGAATGGTTTCTGGTAAAAAAGTACACCTCACAATACATTTTGACACTCCACAGACCTGCCAACGACTGGTACGTCTAAAACTGTCTTCGACACCTTGGCCCGTAATGGAAGGGAAGAACTTATGCATCTGACTGACTTGAGTGATTTCTATCAAAGAGTGCCAAGTATTTAGTATTAGTTGTGAGTTGAAGTCATGAAAATAGTTCTCTTCGTACAAAGACAAGGCAGATGTGTGCGAAGATAGCTTTTCTCAACCCTCGAAAAATGAAAAGCCTCATGTTTTAGGGATTCTATCAAAACCATTAATCAAACCTGGCCAGTGCAGGAGCAAAATAATAGGAAGGTAATGAAGCAATCAGGATGAGTGTGCCATTTGCTGCAGGAAGGCTAGAGCTTATAGATCTGCAAACCCAAATCAAGACATCTGTACTTCAAAAGAGATTAATTGAAATAAAAACTTTAAATTAGTACAAATTCGACCCTCATTACGGCTAATTCACACTCAACTATCACTAGAGCCCAAATACAATTTGCATGGAGAAAAGATCGTACAAGCACCTCTAGAATCTAATTCCTTCTAACAAGTAGTTGCGCGGGAAACGGATGGAAAATAAGAAAAAAAACTCATGTATCAGCACCTGGGGAACCTTGTTTGTACAAATTAGGCCACTTGCCCCTCAGCACCAATCCCTGAATCAGAAACTGATTCTGCTAGTGCATGCTTATCAACTGGAGAAGGCAATGCAAGAAATCGAGCTCGTTGAGCACGTGGAGGAAGTTGTTTTGCCGGTTTCCTTGATCCAACAGTCCAGGGCAAGAAGACCCCAGTTCCACCTTGCGGGATCCTTCTGGGGCTAACAACCACTGGGTGCATTGGAGCCAACATGACGACAGGGGCACGAAGTACTCCCCATTTAGGGATCACATCCATTGACTCACAGCCACTCTGAGCCCCATTTGGGATTGCATATGAGCTGGGGACTCCGGGTTGCCATACGGTCATGGCACTTGTTAGGGGAAGCATTGTCGTTGAGCCGTTCTTCTCCGTGTCTGAGCGGACTCTGAAGAATGTGATGCTCACCCTTTTGTTTGGAGATGGGCACATTACATGTCTTGCCATATCAGAGCTGTTTCCCCTCATGACTAGAATTGACCTGCAAAGTACAAGAGAATCTTATCAAGTTGCCAAAAATTTGCAGTAAACCGTATAGACATAGAAAAACATGCAATTTTCACAATGATTGAATGCTAGAAAAGTGTGGTTTTCATGTGTGGGACGCATGACGTCTAGATTTCCAGACTTCAGAGCCTTGAAAGTTTTAGAGAAAAGGTGAAGGACGGTGTCTCTCTCCTGGGGAATCTTTTACGGAAAGAACCAATATTTGAAGCATACCCTTCCTTCAGTGAAAGCATGAGTGGCCCTTTGTAATTCCCGTCATTATCACTGATGAGGGTCCGTCCAAAGGCCATGGTTGATTCGGACAGGACCAGTGTAGAGATAGGCTGGTCCAAATGAGGAGGTTTCTGAAAAGGCTGTGAAAATTCCCCCTGCAGAAACAAGTGTCACGAGCTAAGTTCATAACAAAAATCAGGATGACTCTCCTTTTACCAGCCCCACTCCAAGGAGGAGGAGAAGGAACAAGAGGACGCAACAAAGTATAAGCATACCTCATCAAAGAAGTTAATGATGCAGCTGTTTGGTTTTCTATTTTCTGAGATGAGATGCCACTGGACCAAGTGGTCAATGACTCTTTGGAGTAGAGTAGGAATCGGCTCAATATGACCTGTAAGCATAGGTCTTGATTATAATAAATTGTTTGTTTTGGGGAAGATAAGTAAATGTATATCATCTGAAATACTTGGTCTTACTCATTTCATCTTCTGTTTCTGATGAGTTCTCTTTTATGTGTCCGAAAATAGGAGCACCAAGTTGAATCAACTCTCTCCTCTTTCCCTTCATCTGCTGGTTGTACAAAATAAAGGTATCGCCTATGCATAATCATTCACATCAAATCCCGTCAAATGTAGTGAAGAAAGATGAAATAATAAAGAATTGAAGTAATCATCATATTTCCGCAAGATATAATAATAATATTATATCAAAAGCCGAAGAAAAAACAGGGGCAGGAAAGAGTTGCATTAGTGGGCGCTACACTACTGCAACTAATAATAATATTAATACAGAACGGATTAGACAGTCTTAAAATTATTACATTTAAAAGAAAATTTCTTTAAAAAAATTTGGTCTGCAACTCAATCTCTTGCTTAACCGGGGGGAGTGTGTGTTCCTTGGACATCAGAGGTTTGGGTGACTAATGAAGTACTGGAAAGAACTGGTAATTAATCAGAAAGAAAAAGAAAAACATAAAAGCCAAACCTGATCAACCAAAACTACAGAGGATGTCTATCTCAAGACCTTGTTCCCAGAGGGAACACCAAGTTTAATTATAAAAACATCACGAAGCTTGGGATCCACCTGAGAGTTCTCCGTTCCAGCCTGCAAGTCGTAGTTGATTCACAAAGTCAATCAACTTAGTGAGCTCGGTATCAGTGAATACGTCTTCATATAACTTGAGACCTCTCACGACATTCACCTGTCAGTCCCAAATTTACAGTCAATCAATTGCTTGCTTGCATGCATATTCAAGAATCAAGATACACATAAAACACATGCCGCGGGGGACATCCCATCCCTTGTTCGTAAGTAATGTAACGTAACTTACCATACGCCCTTTGACTGGCTCCTTGGCTATGAAACCTTTGGTCATCTTGATCTGGGCAAGCCGAGCCTCACAGTCCTCATGATTTGAACACAAGTCCACGTTTTCTACCGTTGGCTGCAGTTCCTGGGACCCTGAAGGAATTTAATGAAATCAACACTAATATCGTAATCAACAAAAGCCCAACTTACTTAGTACACAACTGATTAACAGACGTCGAGAAATTAAAAGAGTTAAATTTTTCTTAGCCGGATGCTTAGGCGTCTGCTCAATGCAATCAATCTTGGATTTACAGCACTCAATACCCACCCCTAAATGTGCAACCAGGAACGAGTTTTAAGAAAATTCTGTCTTGTCTGTCTGTCCGTCTCTGCTCTACGCCTCTACCCACTTGTAGATCCGCTCGAATGGTATAAATTCGCATATTCAAGACAATTGTAACCGTTAATTTTGCTCCAGTTGATCAAGTTAGAATCGAAGGACCATTACATACAGTTGCCCTCGGGAAGCAGAATTGTTACCACATCCTTTTGGAAATGAGTGACTTATCAATGGGACCGCACCGCACCATTAATTAAAAACCTGTGGCTCCAACACCAAACGGTCGGGTCGGGTCGGGTTAGCCCAAACCCCAAATGGGCCTATGGCCTGGGGATCGAGGCGGGGAATATTCGAACCCAAATGCTGACCGGGTAACAGTCAAACGGATCGAAAACGGCGAGCTCCTTAAACCTCGGGACTGGGAGGCAAGAAAAATCAAATCAAATCTCTCCGCCGGACCCAACCAATTCAACAAATAAAACCAACGAGGCGCAAGCCGTGACGTAGGCTTAGGATCAAACGGTTACTAAAAGCCTGAGAGACCAGACGACACGCCGCCCAGCTATAAGCTAGCAAAGTAAATGATCTCTCCGCCTCTCGCTCTCACACATCTCAAGGGATCATCAGCTCAATTGCTTGTCGCTACTCCCCAAACTCCCTGCCTCTGCCTCCTACATTCAACAGAGAAACCCTGCGTCTCCCCGAACCCATAATAATATAACTCACCCATGAAAAATAATTTTATATATATACCACCCAGTTATTAAAATTATTATAACCCAAGGAATTATAAAATATAACCACGGATATCCTTTATCAAGGAATTTCTTTTTGTATACAAAATTGCAAATAAAAATAGAATCCCCTATATTGGGCCCATCGATTGTTTCCAACATGTTTTAGTCATTTTACAAACTGTCAGTCTCGCGTTTAAGGCCCCCCTCTCTTGAAACCAACATCACTGTCTATAGAAATATTATGATTTACTTGTCATAATTTCAAGAAGCTTAATTAGGAAAATAAATTGAAAAAGCATATTCCTCGAGATTCTTGGATCTTCCAGAAGGAAAGAAGATGGAAGGTTTGAATCTGCAATCTCGGCGTGCGAAGTTGGTTTCTTTCCATGATTCAGGAAAAGAAAACTGAGAATGAAAATTTCTAATTGTTAAGACGTGCATCTTCCTCTCAAAAAGGGTATTAATTTCGCGATTCGCGAATCGGGAAAGAACCAGAAATGTGAAACAGATAATTCAATTTAGTTTTATGTGATTCAGGGAGAGGCAGGGAGATCTCCTTCAGTTGCAGATCTCTGCTGTGTCCACAATTTGCGGCAGAGAGATCGCTGTTTCCAAGAACAGTCAGAAAAAATAACACTGCCATATCGCCTCCCTTCCCGACTTTACAAACATAGGATAAATGAAAGCGGAAAAAGATGAACGAAAACAAGGAATGGAGAAACAGGTATCGCGTTGACGAGAAACAAAAACATCGGGATTATATATGATGTGTGTGTGAGTCAGAGTATTGAGTATTGAAGATGAAAAGGTTGAGCTTACCTGAATCGGTAATCTCGCTCTCCGGCGAATCGTCTTTGTTCGAATCCGCATCGACCACCTCGCCACCGCCATTTTCATTACTTTCCGTCGACTCCTCTTCAAAAACCTGCCCGCTCTTCTCTACCTCATTCACAGAGACTTTCACTTCTTCACTTTTCTTCACATCCTCGCCTACCTCTCCGTCCCTCACCTTCTTCTCGGCGACTCGCCGAAGCTCCAGCGCGACGTCGGCGATAGAGTAGTACTTCTGCATCTGAAGAATCGGGATCCAGTTCAACCGCCTCCTGTGAATCGCCGCAAACACCGATTCGTATTCAGACCCTGGCCGGCCGCCACCCTCTAGCTGAGTCAGGTGGTTGCAGAGCGCGTCGATGATGGCGTTGGCCGCCGCAAACTCCCCCCGGAACCACGCAATGATCGCGTCCTTCGCATACCCCTCCGCCGCCGCGGCCGGCGGCATCACCACCGGCCCCGTCGGCACCCAATCAGACGGTAACCCAGCCGCCAGCGCCATCCCAATTCTCCTTCTGGAACTCTTCTCTTTCCCCCAGAAATGCCGTAACCAACCGGCCGACCGAAGCTCCCGTGATCCTAAACCGAAACAGAAAAAGTGGAGATGAAAGCGAGGGTTTGGTTGCCGAGAGAGAGAGAGAGAGAGAGGGTTTTAGTTATCGTTTGTGAGTTTGGGGCGACTTTATATTGGGGGTGGCGTATCCGTACTTTCAAAGAACAGGTTGCTGCGTGGCGAGCCAAGGAAGGTTCGCTGCCGGGCCGTCTGGTTTGGAAGGCTTAGCTGCCCGCTGCCCGGATTCCTCCGGTTCAGTTGCGTCTTTTTGAGGGGAAGGTGGAGAAATTTTTCAATATATTACGTTTTTGTCCTTGTATCGTAATTGATCAAATATTTAATATTGAGAATTTTTATGATAATATAAAAAATGCAATACAGATATAAAATATGCAATTATATAATTATTTATTACTTAAATATTATTTAAATATGTAATAATGACAACTTTTCACATTATATATGGTACCCTAAGCACATGTTTCTTCCAATATTTAAGTATATTTAAAATCTTTTTCCCCTGGAACGATGACCCCCCAATCCAAAATTACGAATATGCCCCCTGCCACTGGCCAGAATAGTTAGGTTAACCATCCACGTGGATCATCTGTTTAGGCGCAACAGAACCCTTTTTTGCTTCCCACCACGTTAAATTAAACCCAATACAAAATTAAATAATTTAACTTATTAAGGAATGAAAAAAGAAAAAAAAACGAATTTTAATTATTAATAATGAATTTTGGTGAATAGAAGTGAGCGCATGCCTTCTTGCCTCCGCGCATGATCGGACGGACAACAGCACATGATGGCCTGGAGAGCCCATCAAACAAATCGACCAACAATTCTGATGATGTTTGATCGGACGGAGGCGGCGGCGGCGGCTGAGGCTGAATTTGATAATACAGGTGGCGTAATGATAGAAGCTCTAATTCATCGATTCACCATAACATGGATCATGGATGGCTGCGGCTCGCATGTGACTGTTTGCTAGAAAATACATTTTTGAATAATATAGTATGTTTTCCCAAATTTTAGTAATTTTTGTTGGCACTGGCAGGTGTCACGTGTCAATTGTAACGTTAAATTTGTCAAATACATCATGGAGCCGGGGGTGGCCCATCCGTCACCTATTTTTCCATGGTAAATGGTAATGACAAGAGGACTTTGAAATTGTTTAACACAAAATAATGTGCACGTGGATGGCGCATGGGAGGAGGCGTTGAAGATGTGTGGGGCCCACCGGAGGCGGTGTGGGGCCGGGACAGATGTGGATGTGGCGGTGGCGGTGGCGGTGGCGGTGGCGGTTGAAGTTGCATCTTCGTGCGCACAACAACGAGCCACAACGGGACGCCGCACTTTACAACGCTGGAAGAGACGACGCGCCACCGCCTCCGATTCCGGCTTTGATGGGAATTGTAGGATTGTATGGGCGTTTAAAAGAGGTTCGTTGTCTTTATTCCTTGCATTTGGAGATAAGAAGCTAATACTAAGAGGCTTGCTCTTTAATATGCACGCATGAATGAACGAATGAATGGGTATCTGGTATCCATCTAAAGTAACAGTCGGCTGTCTCTTTATTTTGTAGAAACTAGACGACATTCTTTTGTTAATTTAATGTATTTCTTCTGTTCAATTCATCATTTAGTACTAGAAGGGGGTGTCCAGATAACAAAAACACCAAGTAAACGGGGATATAATTGAGGCAAAGATGCTTGAAAAGTTGAAAACGCACTAGCTTTGCATTGGGTGCTTCTTCTTGTGGTTTTGATAACCAAAACAAAAAAAAATTGAGGAATCTTGGGCAAGTTGGCATCTTTGATCTCTCCTTTGGGCATGCAGAATCGAATGGAAAGGGAAAGGCAAGAGGATGTAGATAATAATTGAATTAAATAAAATAAAATTGATGGGACCCAATTAGAATTGATTAAATTTTTAATAGTTATTTAGATTAAATTTCTCAAATTCAGTAAATTAGTTAGTTGGGTCACTCGCCCATGCCCCTAAACGATGGGCTCCACCTCTCAAAGGTCCTTATTCCATTCCCCTTTTTAGCCCGTAACAAGCCCTTGTTGCTTTCTCCTAAAGTGTGACTGCCCTTCCTTTTGTTTTATTTTTTTTTTTTTTTTGCACCTCTAATTGGACGGTGACCATCGCATGGCACAACACCACAAGGGAGATGACACCTTTATACACACATTATATAATATAATGTAACCCTTACCAACAGAGACACTACACTTCAGGAAAGTCAAATTACATCATATATTCTTCAATACAATTATGAACCCCCAAAAAAAATAAATACCAAAGTGTCCCCACATCCCTACCCATCTCGCGACACTCATTTTTACACGTAATCTTACTTTTATTTGGTAAAAATTTCATCCCCACAGCTCATAATTTTTTTTTTTAATTGTTAAGAAATAAAAATATATGAATGATGGTGTAAAAGGGTTTGGGCTTTGGAATTACCGCACGGTGGAGGGGTGGGTGGTGGAGAGACGTCAAAGGGTCCAACCCAAGTATAAGGAATTTTCTCTTTATGAATGTTTGGTGGTGGGAAAATATGCTCATGTTGCTTGCCTTGCATTGCACAGTATTTAATTTATTTATTTAAAGCTGTGCCATGCATTTAAGTGTTGATGGATGGACCCATCAGCTCCCACTTTCCCGAGAGTTCTGTGATGGAAAATGTTCACCGTATTGTGTGTATAGTTTGGTTCCCTCAGTGATCAATCAAAACTCTAGCCAAATATGGAGGGCGTAGCCCAAAGCTGCCCCCACTTCCCATCAAGGGAATTGGGTTCTTATAATAGGAATATTTTGGTAATTATAAACCATTTTTATGAGTGTTTTTGCACAGTGATACTGATCAAGAGGAAGAGCAATGGCTATTGGCTTCTTTAATTGTTTGTTGAAGGATTAGTGATGAAAGACACTTAACCCTTTAGGAAGCACCTAGAATGTTCGGTTGTACATTTAATTATGGTAAAATTGAGAAGTAATTAGGTAAGAGATGACATCATTTATGTGTATGGTTGGAATAGTTCTTTGTGTTCCATCCTTGGCCATTGATTGATGAAGAAGACTGCTTTGCTTTGGACTCCTTTTAAGGGTGGGGGTGGAGTTGGAAGTAATTTTCAGCAATCAATTTCAGAGGCATCTTCTTGCTTGCTGGCTGGCTGGCGAGTTTGGCTTGGACCTGCAACCTTCTTCTTCCCATGACGTCCCTTCTGCCTTCATTGAATTAAAAATCCCACTTTTTCTACCCTACTTCCAGGGTTAGAACTTAATTAGAACAGCCCAGTTGCTATCCTCCACGAGTCTCATGTTTGAAAGTCAAACTTTTCACGAATTCAAACCCCTTTGCTCGTGTCATTCAAACAAACTTTCTTTTTTTCTTTCTATAGCCTTTAAGTATTAAATTATTAAAAAATAAATGGGTAGTCAGAATTAAATTACAATTGAAATTAGAAAACTAACGTCCCCCCCCCCCCCCCAACCCACCTTAAAAGAATAAATAATTTCACAATTAATGACGGCCGTGTTAAGTTTGAACTTGGGTGGAATTAATTTCCATTATTCAATGAGCCATATAGAAGAAGAAATTAGAAGAAGTAGAAGAAGAAGAATATATGGGGGGAGGCAGACTCCATGACCGAGCCTACCTGCAAAGCACCCATCAAAAAGAAAGAGCAAAAACAGTTGAAAAGCATTGAGTCATACCTCACCCACCTCAAACTGACATCACCATCCATGCCTCTATGTGCCATGAACATGACACATTTTGCATCAACATATTGATATTTTCAAACCACAATGCCCAACAATATTATTTGTTTACTTTTTTTTGTTTTCCCATTTGTAAGTCTTAACAAGATTTCGTAATCACAGTGGATCTAAGGTTTTGGATGTGACCATTCCAATGGGTATTAATTTTTATTGTAGTATTTATATTATTTAAATAATTAAATACACAATCACTATACGTCTCATTTTAATATTTCATTTAATACATTACAAAGAACTTAGAGTCTCAAATAGATATCGGTGAGAATGAGATCTAAATAACTTGACCCTATTTCTTAGATTGTGGGTAAAACTCTATTAGATTCGAAAACTCTCTCAAAATTAAACATGACCACTCAAAAAATTCAACGATTTAATAGACTATATATCATAAAACAATAAAGAACTTCATGTATGAACTCGGATCCATGCACTTTCAACTTATAATGAGAGAAACCATTATTTGTCTTAAACTCTATTAGTTACTTTATGTTTCTATCTCAAAATTAACTTAAATATTGAAGAGTTTTTCTAAACATCTTAATCCTACTTGGCAAAAAAGCATCTCCCCATCGGACCAACTAATAAGTTTGATAAGCATGGATCTATACATCATCCGCTTGGTCTTGTGAAATGTTTACAAATTTAATAAAAGCCAAAGCATTGACTATGCATACTTTAAACCCAAAGCTTTCTTATTTTAGATGCTGTGATTGCCATCCAAGCGAGTGATTATGTTAATAAACCTTTCAGAAATAGACTATAAAATACAAATGGGCTTTGGTGAGATGGCCCCTGATGGTGATGAAGGAGCATTGACGCTCTGCACTTCAATGGAATAAAAAGTGAAAATAAACAATTCAAACTCTTAAATGCAAGATCCCAAATCAATTTTTTTAATCTTATGATTAGCGTTATGTTGTGGGTCTTTGACACAGACATTATGATGTTTATCTGTTTCGCCCTTATTGGGCTGACACTGACTGACAATGGGCCTTAAACTATCAGCCCATTGACAAGGATTGCTTCCCGGGCCACTACTGATAAATGGGCTGTAAACATACCAGCCCATTGACAAGGGTGGCTTCTTGGGCCACTACTGATAAATGGGCCGTAAACATATCAGTCCATTGATAAGGGTTGCTTTGCAGGCCACTTCTGATAAATGAGCCATAAACTAGAGGGTATGTAGTAAGGGTGTCAACAGTTCAGATTAGTTTGGTTCTATAAAAATTCAGTAACCGAACTATTTTTAATTGTTTCGAAAAAATAAGAACTATAATCGAACCATTACATATATAAAACTAAACTATGACCTATCCGTCACACCGGATCGGTTTCGGTTCTATCCAATTATCATTTAGCTTCTAAATATTTTTGTAAAATATGAAATTACAAATAAATTTGTTAATTAAAACAAACTCATAACTTCATTAATGCTTCAAGTCTTGAAGTAAAAGTAGAACAAAATAATTCATAAACTATCTTATCAAATGAGATTTATATCGACCATTTAGTATAGTAATAGTGTATAAAAATCTAGAAATAAAAGAGTTCATGAATCTCATTAGTTTTTTAAGAAATGATACTATGTGTATATATATATATTCAAAAAATTATAATATATATATAACTATAATATCGGTTTCGTTTCAATTCGAACCATGATTTGAAAAAAAAAATCAGTAACCAAACCAAATATATCAATTTTTAATTTTTTTAAAACCAGAACCTAACTATTGAACAAATCTAAAAGACACGGTTCAGTCCAGTTTAGTCCGATTCACTAATTTTTGGATATTTTTTGACACCCCTACTATGTAGGGTGAAACTAAACATTTATGAGTTTTGTATTTGTGCATACAAAATATGAGTATAATTAAAATGAGAGTATTTGGATAAATTATGAGTTGTGAGTGGCTATGTAAAATAGGATTTAGTTAAAAATAAGATTATTTATAATAAAATTAGATTGAAACTTATCGAGATATAAATGAGAAACCCATTTAAGTTATTATGAAAACGCTAAAGTATTATTTGAATTAAAATTTTCATATAAAGAAGTGTGGATTATATATACTTTTTGGGATAATGAATGGCAAGTGAGGATATGTCCTAAAAAGCCCATAGGAAGAATATCTCATGAAAATCCAACTACTGAAGAAGAAGAAGAAGAAGAAGATGAAGGAACAGGACAAGCCTCTGCATGCTGCATGATCTTTAAAAGAACCAAATGATTGTGCTTTCCTTTTATTAATTATACAAACCTGAAGAACATACAATACAATTAATTATGCATGCAAGTAAGCCACCAATCCAACACAAATCTCTTTCTCTCTCTCACACAAGAATTAATTAATAATACATATCAAACTGACAGCATCCATAGCCACCATTATTCATATGACCAAACACTTTCACCAACTCCCTTTACATATATATATCTATGTATATGCGAGCTTGCTTGCTTCGAGATCAAGCTTATTCATTATCCATTTCCATCATCTTTGGAACCGCTTCATTTCATGGAAACACTCCTCTTGCCGCCTGGTTTCAACGTCGTCGTTCTCGTAATCTTAAGCCTCGACTGAGTAATATAATCAGTAACCCTGTCATTCAAGCTATCCGCCCTCGAAACAGTACTCGTCCTCTTCTTCTCACCAACGTTAGACGGGGCTCTGATCTTAGCTTTCGAAGACTTGATGAATTCAGAGAATTCACGTTCATGATCATGACCATCGCCAACATCATTATCCGGCTGCCCCAAGGGCTTGGCGGCCTTCTCCTGCGCCGCTGCAACACCGGCCGGCGCAACTTTGACCATCTGGGTATGTCCCAATCCATTCTTTGGAGCTGAAGCATGCGTCTGGGGGGTGTCGGAGGTGATGGGAATTTCTACGGAATTCGGCTCAGTTGCCGGCTTCTTCTGGTCAGGAACGGGCAGTGGAGGAGACTGGGAATGGGAAGTGTGACGAACCTTCTTGTGAATCTTGTGGCACAGACCGTGACAGACTCCGCCGTTCTGGTTCTTCGCCATTGAAATGCAGAGAGACACACACACAGAGAGAAAGAGAGAGAGAGAGAGAGAATGCGTGTGTGTGTGTTTGTGATTCAGATTGATTACGAGGGAGATATGGAGAAGGGGGAAGCAATATATATGGGGGGGAAAGGATTGCGTGATTCTGCTTTCCAGGTGTGAAAGCTGCGAGCGCAAAGCAAAGCAATGCAAGGGGCTTGAAATTTCAGCCCCAAGATTCGTAAAAAAAAGGTTTTTATTTGAGGGATTTAATTAATTAATTAGTATGATGTACAAAAATGAGTTGTGATGATATTCCAGGCAGCTTCTTCTGCCACCTTTCTACTTTGTAATGGCCTAATGTCAAAAGATGCCTGGAGAATTGGAATACTTTTAAAGTTTTAAGCTGTTCCGCTTCCACATGTATCACAGCCTCTTGTTAGTTCTTGCTTCCGCCAAAAGGAAAGGCAAAAAGGCGATGAAGCTCCCTCCCATCCCACCCCCACCACCACGCCACCGCGGCCAAGGTGGCACCATATTGTTGATTCTAAGTCACGCAATAAAAACAAGAAATTAAAGGAAATGCGTGATTACCTGATCAAATATACCCCCACCCCCAGTGGTGATGGGGATTCAAAAGGGTGGTCAAACGTTGATACAGTATTCGTTACAAGAACCGTCAATTTACACGAGGCATCTGGATGTAAAGTTATTTACAACTTAACTTCACGGGCTTAGGTCTAGGAGGAGGAGGTTGGTCAGTAAGGTCTACCAATCATGGAGTTCTTTTAAGGGAAACATCACAGGAAGCCGAGCAGCAGCATCAATGCCGGAAAGTCCTCACCGCCTGCTCGATCCGTCGCCGGCAAAGTGGGCAGCTTGTCAAGTGCGAAGAGCACCTCATACAGCAGCACATGTGGCCGCATCTGAAAATTATAAATTCGTTACTCCATAATAACAAAAGAAAGAAAAGAAAAGAAAATTATAAATAGTGAATCAAAAGAGTTATATATATATATATATATATAATCGGGTTGTATTCCACATAATCGGGTTGTATTCCACTTTGTTCTCCCCTTTCCCCCAAGAATTTTACTAGAGATATTTCAACAGTCTTGCATACCCTTAGATTAAGAGCTTCAGCATCAGGCTAACAACCAGAGACCATAAAATGTCAATATGCCATGCTAATGCTATCCCACCTGATGAATCATTACCAAAGCATCTCATTTAACCATCTTTAATGCCAAGATTCACTTCAGGGATAGCTTATACTACTAAACTACTTAACAATTGACATCAATCCTCACAAATGCTATCCAACCAACCCATCTAAACAATCTCTCTCTCTCTCTCTCTCTCTCTCTCTCTCACGCACACACACACACTCGATATATAGCTCATTCCTCATATATGTGGGCCCGGTAACTAGACTTTCATGAACATTATTGACAGGCTTACAGTGACATATAGGACATTAAAATATTTATAAGAGCACACACATGTATAGCTAGCCCTGAATTTACAAAAGGAATCACAGGCATGGTTGACAAATATTCTACCAACCAAGTGGATAGATTATTAAACAAATTTAGCCCTAGCATCACAGGATCTCAAAATGGAAATGACACTTTTGTCCTTTGAGTTGGGTTATATTCCCATTGAACAATAAAGGAACCCAAGAATTGCTTTCTACACATTGAGACCAATGTAAATTCACATTTTTTTGTAGAATAAACAAAAATCCAGCCAGCCAACAATTACACCATCTGAGTCATACCTCACCCACCTCAAACTGACATCACCATCCATGCCTCTATGTGCCAAGAACATGACATATTTTGCATCAATATATTGATATTTTCAAACCACAATGCCCAACAATATTATTTGCTTACTTTTTTTTGTTTTTCCATTTGTAAGCCTTAACAAGATTTCGTAATCACAGTGTATCTAAGGTTTTGGATGTGACCATTCCAATGGATATTAATTTTTATTATGGTATTTATATTTTTTAAATAATTAAATACACAATCACTATATGTCTCATTTTAATATTTCATTTAATACATTATAAAGAACTTAGAATTTCAAATAGATACCGGTGAGAACGAGACCTAAATAGCTTGACCCTATTTCTTAGATTATGGGTAAAACTCTAATCGATTCGAAAACTCTCTCAAAATTAAACGTGACCCCTCAAAAAATTCAACGATTTAATAGACTATATATCATAAAACACTAAAGAACTTCATGTATGAATCCATACACCTTTAACTTATAATGGGAGAGAAACTGTTATCTATCTTAAATTCTATTAGTTACTCTTATGCTACTATCTCCAAATTAACTTAAACATTGAAGAGTTTTTCTAAACATCTTAATCCTTCTTGGCAAAAAAAGCATCTCCCCATCGGACCAACTAATAAGTTTGATGAACATGGATCTATACATCATCCGCTTGGTCTTGTGAAATGTTTACAAATTTAATAAAAGCCAAAGCATTGACTATGCATACTTTAAACCCAAAGCTTTCTTATTTCAGATGCTGTGATTGCCATCCAAGCGAGTGATTATGTTAATAAACCTTTCAGAAATAAACTAGAAAATACAAATGGGCTTTGGTGAGATGGCCCTTGATGGTGATGAAGGAGCATTGACGCCCTGCACTTCAATGGAATAAAAAGTGAAAATAAACAATTCAAACTCTTAAATGCAAGATCCCAAATCAATTTTTTTAATTTTATGATTAGCGTTATGTTGTGGGTCTTTGACACAGACATTATGATGTTTATCTGTTTCGCCCTTATTGGGCTGACATGACTGACAATGGGCCTTAAACTATCAGCCCATTGACAAGGGTTGCTTCCCACGCCACTACTGATAAACAAGG
Organism: Diospyros kaki; assembly: GCA_036245055.1. NCBI lineage: Eukaryota > Viridiplantae > Streptophyta > Magnoliopsida > Ericales > Ebenaceae > Diospyros > Diospyros kaki. The sequence continues at coordinate 38,371,521 of BSEG01000007.1, forward strand.
GTGGCTTCTTGGGCCACTACTGATAAATGGGCCATAAACTAGAGGTTATGTTGTAAGCATGTCGATAGTTTGAATTGGTCTAGTTCTATAAAAATTTAGTAACTGAACCATTTTTAATAGTTTTGAAAAAATAAGAATCATAACCGAACTATTACATATATAAAACTAAACCATGACCTATCTGTCACATCAGATCAGTTTCAGTTCTATCCAATTAATATTTAACTTCTAAACATTTTCATAAAATATGAAATTACAAATAAATTTGTTAATTAAAATAAACCCATAACTTCATTAAGACTTCAAGTCTTGAAATAAAAGTATAACAAAATAATTCATAAACTATCTCATCAAATGAGATTTACATCTACCATTTAGTATAGCAATAGCGCATAAAAGTCTAGAAAGAGTTTGTGAATCTCGCTAGTTTCTTAAGAAGTGATACTATTTATGTGTATGTATATATATATATATTCAAAAAATTATAATATATATATATAAGTATAATATCGATTTCGGTTCGGTTCAAACCATGATTTGAAAAAAAAAAATCAGTACCCAAACTAAATATATTGGTTTTTAAATTTTTTTAGAATCAAAACCTAACCATTAAAACAATCCAAAAAGCACGGTTCGATCCGATTTAGTTCGGTTCACCAGTTTTTGGATATTTTTTGACACCCCTACTATGTAGGGTGAAACTAAACATTTATGAATTTTGTATTTGTGCATATGGAATATGAGTATAATGAAAATGAGAGTATTTGGATAAATTATGAGTTGTGAGTGGCTATGTAAAATAGGATTTAGTTAAGAATAAGATTATTTATAATAAAATTAGATTGAAACTTATCGAGATATAAATGAGAAACCCATTTAAGGTATTATGAAAACGCTGAATTATTATTTGAATTAAAATTTTCATATAAAGAAGCGTGGATTATATATACTTGTTGGGATAATGAATGGCAAGTGAGGATATGTCCTAAAAAGCCCATAGGAAGAATATCTCATGAAAACCCAACTACTGAAGAAGAAAGAGGAGGAGGAGGAGGAGGAACAAGACAAGCCTCTGCATGCTGCATGATCTTTAAAAGAACCAAATGATTGTGATTTCCTTTTATTAATTATATAAAGGGAAATTATATCAGCAATTCGTAAAATTGCTCTTCACAATCTGTACTATGATAAATTCTTCATTAATTTTAAAATTTTTATTTTACCTCACAATCCACAGCTTGTTATTTCCTCTGACCACCCCCGATCGTCGTCTCACCTCTCTTTCTTTCCCATATCATATACACACATATACACACAAACAAATACGTATATATATATATACACATAGGCGACAACTATGGTTGTTGACCCATCGCCATTAACCGACTCCCTCACCATGCACACTCTCGCTCTTTATGCAATGACCGCGAGGTAGGTCGACACCACTTGCTAACCCACTAGGGGGACCCCTGCATCGCGGGGTTTAGGGGTTCCAGAAACCCCTAAACCTTGCGATGCGGGGGTCCCCCACCTTGGTAATGGTGGTAGGTCGCCGGCCCACCTCATGTCCATCACAAAGAGAGAGAGAAAGAATGGGTTGGTCGCCATGGCCGACCCATACATACATATATATATATATACACACTTACACACACATATATATATACACTCACACACCTATATAAATATATATATATACACACACAGCATGGCCGCGACTATGCAACCCAACACACACACACAAAGACACCCATATATATATATATATATACACTCACACCACACACCTGTATATATATATATATACACACACAACATATACACACACGAAGATTCCATGGCCACGACCATGGAATCCAGTAGTCGAAGAGAGAGTGGGGCGGCCACCCACCCCCACACACACACACATATATATACACACACACACGATTCCATGGAGGTTGACCTACCTAGCAGCCATCGCAGAGAGAAAGAGTGTGGGTCAGCCATGGCCAACCCCCCCACACACACATATATATATTTACACACACACAAACACACCTATATATATATACACACACATACATGGCTGCGGCCATGGAACTAGCTTCGCAGACTGCGAGCAGTCAGGGAACCAAGCTTGGTTCCTGGACTGTTGGAAGATGGTTTTATTTATTTTATTTTTTTTAAATTTGTTTTATTATAATAAAATAAAATTAAATAATAATACAAATAAATAAATTCTAAATATATTTTATGCAATTATAAATTAACTAATTTTAAATTTTAAATCATCCTAATTAAGTGTTGAATTTTTTATACTTAAAAAAATTTAAAATTAATTAATTTATCTTATTGAATTAGGTAAAGATACATATATTTAAAAAATATATTTTAAATGATGATGGGATTTTTAGATATGTGTATCTAAGTAATTCAATAAGGTAAATTAACTAATTTTAAATTTTTTTAAGTATTAAAAATTCAACACCTAAATACAATGATTTAAAATTTAAAATTAGTTAAATTATAAATAGTTAAAATAAAAATATTTAAAATTTATTTGTTTATATTATTTTTAAATTTTTACTTTATTTTATTATAATAAAAAATTTAATAAAAATAAAAAAAATTAAAGAAAACTCTCTCTGCTAACAATCGGGGCACCTAGGTTTCCCCAACTGCTGGTTCCCCGATTGTTAGCAATCGGGGAATTTATCATTCTCTGACTCGGGCTAGTCAGGGAACCTTAGGTTTCCCGACTATTGTCATGGACGCGACCATACTTTTCATGTGTGTATATATGCCTTTGCATATATATATAGAGAGAGAGTGTGTGTGTGTGTGTGGGGCTGAGTCGACCATGGCGATCGCGCGTTTGTGTATATATATATATATATACAGAACTTATGTGTTGCCCGCGTCGGGCAACCTTATGTTGCCTGACGCTGGCCCCACACCGCACCAAGTCCCTCCCCACCCTCTCGTGCAGCAGCAGACAACCCCCCTCCACCCCAGCTATAACACCCAAGAATAATTTTGAGGATAAAATGATATTTGATAAAGGGAAAAATTAGAAATTTGAGAAAAATAAGACTATAGGGCACACTAACACAGCTTTGGACGATCAAACTAGTCAATGGGAGTACCTCGAACCCTAGATAGCCCAGGAAAATGGTATAGTATCAACGAGCAATTAAAATTATGATTTTTAGTAATGAAAGAAAGAAGATCGGGAACAGTTTTCGATACAGCAAAAATACAGCTGCTGATTAGGACGTATTACCAAATTGCTGTAAACGAAGTCCAAAAAGTCAACGAAGAGTGTCAAGGAATAGTATTCGATGTGTAGGACATCCCTTAAGTGGTTTCAGGTTGAATCGATTGAATTTAAGGTCAAATAAATCAATCGGGCCTAAGTGTAATTTTCTAAAATTGGTCGAGGGAGATCTAAACGATAATTTTTCAAAAGCTTCAAGGGAGAAATGAGAATTACTAATCTTGAGGGTCTTAGTGATAGTGTTAGAAGGATCAGGGACTTGAGGAAAAGGGTCAAAATGCAAAATAAAATTTCGTAGGGGCCTAACTATAATTTTCAGAAAAATCGCACGAACATGGCAGATTGGCCGAGATTTTTGCTTGATTTTCCGGCGATTTGGACAGCCTAGGGTCGTCAGGGAGTGGCCTAAGGGGGTCTAGGAAGCGTGGGGAAGAAGGCTTGGCCGGAGATCGGCCACGTGAGGGCGAATTTTGGCTATAAATAGCCAAGGGTTTCGGCCGAAGGAGAAGCACCAAATCGAGCTCATTTTCGAATGATTTTTGGAGCTTTGATAGAGGGCTTTGGGTCTCTAGGAGTCAAGGATCATTTTGGGATCGGTTTAAGGCATTTTGGAGAAGATTTGGGGGTAGATCGAGCTTGGCCGAGGGCTTGAGGCGGTCCGCCTACCGTCGCCTGTAATCGGCCTTTTGGAGGCTTTCCCGGCATCCTTTCGGCCAGAGAGTGGTGGCATCGTGATCGACTCCTCGAAGGCTTTCGAACGGCACCAGTTTCACGGCCATCGGAGCAGTCGCCGGCGACCGGCTCGAGGTAGAAGACGACTGGCGCGTGACTGCCACGCGCCAGTTCAAGCCAGGTCATCCACTCGCCGCGCGTGAGGGCGCGTGAGACGTCAGGGTATCGTTGAGGCTCGAGGTTGAAGTACAAGAGCGTCAGGCACAAGAATCGAGGTAAGCGCATAAATCGAGGCTAACCGCGTTGTCAATTGGAAATTCGTCTAAAGGTGAGTGTTCGCCCCCAAACTTTATTTTGACTTGTGAGTGGTTCTGCCTGAAAAGATTTCAAATAACATATGAATGGTTTTACTGTGATTGTTCACCCTCAAACCTTGTTTTGTGATGGATCGTCCAAATGATTATTTACACGTGCATTAAATGTTGATTTTAAGTGTTGATTTTAAGCGATGCATGTTGTGATTTAAGTGATGCATATTATGATTTTCGACCATTGGCTTGTTTTGTGTCGTCCATGTGGGATGTGGGTTGTTAACCTGTGACGTGACCCAGAATGATAGTACTCGGGATGCGTACCTAGGATTAATGCTAGGTGACCCACTTGGGACGGGACTGAGATGGACTTCACCCTACGGGACCCAGGTGGCGGGGCTGAGAGTGGACACCACCCGGGTTGTTGGCTCAAGTGGCTGGGCTGCGAGTGGACACCACCCTAGGTTCCTTTGAGCAATAGCATTAATGCCGAGGTGACGTCGATTCCGAGGATAGTGTTGATGTGACACTCTTGGGGCTAGGGTTGTGTTTTGGAATGCTTTTGAGTGGGAGCGTAAAGCCTGACGATGACAATGGGGTGATTCCCGAGTTCATTTGTCGAGGTTGTCCCTCTTAAGCAGGATCGGGTTGCCAATGGGTCGATGTGGTCGTGTCGCCTTTAGAGAGATTGCATTTTCCCCGGTTAGGGCTAAATGCTGTGTGGGATTCTCTTAGGCAGGTGCATGTCTGGATTTATCGATTTTGAGTACATGATTTTGCAAACATTCATGAAAATGTTTTTGAACTCTCACTTAGATGATTCAGCATCTAATTTAGACTATGTTCCTGGAATATTCAAACGTTCCAGGTGAAAGCAGTGACGCCAAGGGAAAGAATGTCTTCGAAATGTAGCTGTTGTGTTTAGTCTTCGTAGGTTTTTGTCTATGATTACGATGTTCAGAGATTCTGTAATATATTTTCATGTGAAACATCGATCTGGTGATTGTAAAAGGAATTGTCAGTTACATGTAAAACATTGAGGTTCAATCTTGCTTCCGCTGATGTGATTGATAATGCATGTTTTAGTCTAATTATTAAATTTTGTTATACTAAGAAGGTACGATCGGGATTGTCGGGAAACGATTTTGATGAAAGTTTGCCTATCGAGAGATTTATGTGATGTTTGATTTAAATTTTCCCGAAATCTCGAGTTAACGCACGCTTTGGGAAAAGTGGGGCGTTACACCAGCTCCCAAACACCCCCCACCACAATAATTTTTTTAAAATATTACTATAAATTTTATTTAAATATATTATTAATTCTTTAATTAGAATTATAGTTATAATTATAATTATTTTAATAATTATAATCATAATTAATAATTTATTTATTTGTTTAATCATAATAAAATTTATATTTATTTTATATTTTTTAATTATATCTATCAATATATGTATAATTGAATCGATCATATATCTAAGTAATTTGATTGATTCAGTTATATGGGTATTTAACAGACACAATTAACAGTTCAATGTCTAGGTTATTCAGATATTAAATTATTTATTATCCGACACTGATGTAGCTCAGACAATAATAAATTTAAAATTTTCCTTCAATTAAATCCTGCATTTCACCCCCTTAATTAACTTATGTAGCTCAGACACTGATGTAATATAAATTTTATTATTATTATTGTTTGGGTTACATCAGTATCGGATAACATAAATGGTTTAATAACTGAGTAACCCAGACATTGAATCGTTAATTGTGTCTATTAAATAAACATATAACTAAATTAATCAAATTATTTAGATATTTGATCAATTCAATTATACATATATTGAAAGATATAATTAAAAAATATAAAATAAGTATAAATGTTATATGATTAAACAAATAAATAAATTATTAATTATTATTATAATTATTAAAATAATTATAATTATAACTATAATTCTAATTAAATAATTAATAATATATGTAAATAATAATTTATAGTAATATTTTAAAAAAATTATTGTTGTTTGGGGGGTGGGACTTGGGTGGGGGTGTGGGGCCTGACTTTGTGGCCTGTGGGGCTCGCGTCGGGCAACATAAGATTGCTCGACGCGGGCAACATATCAGTTCTATATATATATATATATATAAATATGTATGTGTTTGTGTGTGTGTGTGTGTGGGAGAGAAAGAGAGGCGAGACGAAGGCTGGCGATCAGGGTCGGCTGAAGGGGTAGGCTAGTGAGGCAATTGCTTAGGGTCCACCCCTTCAGCTCAATAGATAATTATTTTAATAAAATAAATTTTTTATTTTTCATTAAGAGTTGGGGCCCCTAAATTAGTGATGGCTTAGGGCCCCCAAAGCCCTTGAGCCGCTCCTGCTGGCGATCAAGGGTAGTCGAAGAAGAAAGTGAGTTGTGGGTTGTGAGAGGGATAAAATAAGAATATTAAAATTATTATGAAATTTGGCAAGGTGCGGGTACGGTGAATAGAATTTCCCTTATACAAATCTGAAGAACATACAATACAATTAATAATACATGCAAGTAAGCCACCAATCCAACACAAATCTCCCTCTCTCTCTCACACAAGAATTGATTAATAATGCATATCAAACTGACAGCATCCATAGCCACCATTATTCATATGACCAAACACTTTCACCAACTCCCTTTACATATATATATATCTGTGCATATGCGAGCTTGCTTGCTTCGAGATCAAGCTTATTCATTATCCATTTCCATCATCTTTGGAACCGTTTCATTTCATGGAAACATTCCTCTTGCCGCCTGGTTTCAACGTCGTCGTTCTCGTGATCTTAAGCCTCGCCTGAGTAATATAATCAGTAATCCTGTCATTCAAGCTGTCTGCCCTCGAAACAGTACTCGTCCTCTTCTTCTCACCAACGTTAGACGGGGCTCTGATCTTAGCTTTCGAAGACTTGATGAATTCAGAGAATTCACGTTCATGATCATGATCATCGCCAACATCATTATCCGGCTGCCCCAAGGGCTTGGCGGCCTTCTCCTGCGCCGCTGCAACACCGGCCGGCGCAACTTTGCCCATCTGGGTATGTCCCAATCCATTCTTTGGAGCTGAAGCATGCGTCTGGGGGGTGTCGGAGGTGATGGGAATTTCTACGGAATTCGGCTCAGTTGCCGGCTTCTTCTGGTCAGGAACGGGCAGTGGAGGAGACTGGGAATGGGAAGCGCGACGAACCTTCTTGTGAATCTGGTGGCACAGACCGTGACAGACTCCGCCGTTCTGGTTCTTCGCCATTGAAATGCAGAGAGACACACACACAGAGAGAAAGAGAGAGAGAGAGAGAGAATGCGTGTGTGTGTGTTTGTGATTCAGATTGATTACGAGGGAGATATGTAGAAGGGGGAATCACTATATATGAGGGGGAAAGGATTGCGTGATTCTGCTTTCCAGGTGTGAAAGCTGCGAGCGCAAAGCAAAGCAATGCAAGGGGCTTGAAATTTCAGCCCCAAGATTCGTAAAAAAAAGGTTTTTATTTTAGGGATTTAATTAATTAATTAGTATGATGTACAAAAATGAGCTGTGATGATATTCCAGGCAGCTTCTTCTGCCACCTTTCTACTTTCTAATGGCCTAATGTCAAAAGATGCCTGGAGATTGGAATACTTTTAAGCTGTTCCGCTGCCACATGTATCACAGCCTCTTGTTAGTTCTTGCATCCGCCAAAAGGAAAGGCAAAAAGGCGATGAAGCTCCCTCCCATCCCACCCCCACCACCACGCCACCGCGGCCAAGGTGGCACCATATTGTTGATTATAAGTCACACAATAAAAACAAGAAATTAAAGGAAATGCGTGATTACCTGATCAAATATACCCCCACCCCCAGTGGTGATGGGGATTCAAAAGGGTGGTCAAAAGTTGATACAGTATTCGTTACAAGAACCGCCAATTTACACGAGGCATCTGGATGTAAAGTTATTTACAACTTAACTTCACGGGCTTAGGTCTAGGAGGAGGAGGTTGGTCAGTAAGGTCTACCAATCATGGAGTTCTTTTAACGGAAACATAACAGGAAGCCGAGCAGTAGCATCAATGCCGGAAAGTCCTCACCGCCTGCTCGATCCGTCGCCGGCAAAGTGGGCAGCTTGTCAAGTGCGAAGAGCACCTCATACAGCAGCACATGTGGCCGCATCTGAAAATTATAAACTCGTTACTCCATAATAACAAAAGAAAGAAAAGAAAAGAAAATTATAAATAGTGAATCAAAAGAGTTAGATATATATAATCGGGTTATATTCCACTTTGTTCTCCCCTTTCCCCCGAGAATTTTACTGGAGATATTTCAACAGTCTTGCATACCCTTAGATTAAGAGCTTCAGCATCAGGCTAACAACCAGAGACCACAAAATGTCAATATGCCATGCTAATGCTATCCCACCTGATGAACCATTACCAAAGCATCTCATTTAACCATCTTTAATGCCAAGATTCACTTCAGGGATAGCTTATACTACTAAACTACTTAACAATTGACATCAATCCTCACAAATGCTATCCAACCAACCCATCTAAACAATCTCTCTCTCTCTCTCTCTCTCTCTCTCACGCGCACACACACACTCGATATATAACTCATTCCTCATATATGTGGGCCCGGTAACTAGACTTTCATGAACATTATTGACAGGCTTACAGTGACATATAGGACATTAAAATATTTATAAGCGCGCACACATGTATAGCTAGCCCTGAATTTACAAAAAGAATCACAGGCCTTAGAACTTATGCTGTTCCCCTGGATGGATGACAAATATGCTACCAACTAAGTGGATAGATTATTAAACAAATTTAGCCCTAGCATCACAGGATCTCAAAATGGAAATGACACTTTTGTCCTTTGAGTTGGGTTATATTCCCACTGAACAATAAAGGAACCCAAGAATTGCTTTCTACACATTGAGACCAATGTAAATTCACATTTTTTTGTAGAATAAACAAAAATCCAGCCAGCCAACAATTACACCATCTGACTTGGAATGTCTTAAATAATTAGGAGTTAAGACATCTTTGGAGGTTACAGCGAGGGAATGTTGAATTCATTGTTGTTAAAATCCCAATTCAACGTGTATGATTTTACGATTTTACACGTCGGAGACCCCCAAATGATTCAAATCGCATGCAAAATCAAAATTGGGATAAAATCGCATAAAATCGGGATTTTAATAGGTAAAATTGTAAAATTGCAGGGGTAAAATCATAAAATCACATAAAATCGGGATTTTATTTATGGTTTAAATTTTGAACACCATGTTTTGATGCAAACTAACAATTGATTTGTAATAACTTTAAAATCACATAAATTATGCAAACTAACAATTGATTTATGATAACTTTAACCATATTTTGATTATGAATGGATGAATTATGATAAATGATGGACTTAATATTTAGAAATTTCATATTATTTAGTATTTTTGAAAGTGATAGATGAAGTGATTTTGAAATAGGTACATGCATTTCATTTATAATAAGGAATAATCAGATTATTAAATAATATTAATTTATTTTTTATAAAATTATATTATTATAAACATATATTTACAAAAATTAAAGGATATTTTTAATTATTTCTAAAATCTTACGATTTTACGATTCGATTTTACGATCCAATTTTATGGACTATGTTTCGATCCCACTTAAAATCCCAATTTTAACTATCTTGGCTGAACTGAATTCAATAAATTTCCAGCTTAAACGAAGAAGGAATACTTACGGGACAAAAACAGAATTGTACTCTAGCTCTAGACATATCACACATAGATCAGGCATCGACCGGTCCTTTTTAGTAGTGTCAGACCCATTATCAGCTTTAGCATCTGAACCTGGACAAAGAAAGAGCCCCAGGAAACTTTCACTACTACAGCCAACAATTAGAGAAGAAACAAATGGATATAAGACACAAAGCAAATTACCTTTATTCTCTTGGCCTGGTCTATTAGCTGCAGCAGCAAGAACCCTGCATGGGCCAGAGCTCTGTCAGCTATCAGAGCTCCAACAAATATTTAAACAAGAGAAAAGAGACTGGAGCAAAAAGGAGGTTCAAATCAACTACATCTTCTCTCAACTGCATGGAGATGGCTAGGTAAATTTTATTCTTTTTTTCTGCTCGGCTAGGTCAATCTTATTCCACCACATGCTGAACTAAGAGACAGTACTTCAATAAACTACAATCCAAGAAGTTTCTTGTACACATAGCAGCACCAACCCCCAAGGCCATCAGAGATCATCACTGTTCGTAACCATCTTGATTAATTCTCTTTTTTGTTGATGATCAATTCTTCCTTATTTTATCTTCAAAAAATACTAGCCTCCATTGTCACACAAATTCATTCATTCTTAAAGTATCTATAAGAATTTTACCACATAGCCTTCATAGTATCTTCAACTCCGTCAGGGGATGTTATCCACTGTCGGTCCCAAGTCCGAATAAAGGAGGAGGGTTGTGTTAGGTAGCCGACAGCCAACGTAAAACTCAGTCTGATCCAAAACATGAACTCTAGACAAATTATGAAAAAACGTTTGGGCATGGGCGTAACCCTTCATAGCGGCGCGCTACACCGCCCGCGTGTAGTGTCAAGTGAGTTAGGGCCGCTGCATCGGCGTCCGGATGTAGTGACAAATGAGCAAGGGTTCCCGCATTTGCTTGGACGGATGTGGGTAAAGAAGTTAGTCCAAAATCAAAATCAAAACCAAAAACAAAATCAAAATCAAAATCAAAACCAAAACCAAAAATGAAATCAAAAACAAAATCAAATTCAAATTCAAAGTCAAAACCAAAAACAAAATCATAGATTAAGGATTGAGTCATGAAACATAGGAACATTAACAGACAAAGCTATGGAAGTGGTAGATGTGATGATTAGGAGAAAGATTAATATTATGTGCCTTCAAGAGACGAGATGGGTAGGGAAAAAAGCAAAAACTTTGTCAGAAAATGGATATAAAATATGGTACACAGGAAATGATCAAGTAAAAAATGGAGTGGGAATCATTATGGATAAAAGTTTAGTAGATGAGATAGTGGATGTAAAGAGAATAGGGGATAGGATTATTATGGTGAAAATTATTCTAGGAAGAATGACTATGAATATCTTTAGTACATATGCACCACAAGCAGGGTTAGGTGAGGAGATAAAAGCAAAATTCTGGGAAGATCTAGAGGGACTCATACAAATGATACCAAGAGAAGAGAAAGTGATTATAGGAGGGGATTTAAATGGTCACGTGGATAGAGACGAAAACGGCTATAGAGAGGTACATGGAGGGTATGGATTCGGAGAAATTAATAATGAGGGTAAGTCTATTCTAGATTTTACAATGGCATATGGGCTCATCATAACCAATACTAAGTTTAAAAAACGAGACGAACACTTAATCACATATAAAAATGTCACATCAAGCACCCAAATAGATTACTTCCTCATGAGACAAGAGGATCGGGTATGTTATAGGGATTGTAAGGTGATACCGGGAGAGTGATTGACTACTCAACATAGACTTCTAGTACTTGATGTCCAAGTAAGAAATTGGAAGAGAAAAAATCACATAAAACAAAATTCAAGAATCAGGTGGTGGGATTTAAAAGGGGAGAAACAACTAATCTTCAAAAAAAAATTAAGAGGTAGAAGAGAATGGAATGGAGAAGGACAGACAAACCAAATGTGGAGAGAAATGGCTAATGCCCTGAGAAATACAGCAAAAGGTAGTGCTTGGAGAGACAAATGGTAGAGCCCCTAACCTTAAGGAGTCTTAGTGGTGGAATGAAGAAGTACAATTGAAAATTAAAAATAAGAAAAATTGCAATAAGGCTGTATATCAATGCAACAATGAAGAAAATCAAAAAAATTATAAAGAATCAAAAAAGGCAGCAAAAAAAGCTGTTAGTGAAGTAAGGTCAAAAGCATACGAGAATCTATATAAACGACTTGATACAAAAGATGGAGAAAGGGATATATATATATAAATTAGCTAAAACAAGAGAAAGAAAAACAAGGGATTTAAATCAAGTGAAATGCATAAAAGATGAAAATCAAAATGTATTAGTGAATGAGGGAGCGATTAAGGAGAGATGAAAAGAGTATTTCACAAAATTATTCAATGATAATGGCGACACAAGAGTTAGGTTGGGACATCTTAGTAACTCCGAAGGGAACGTGAGCTATACATTTTATCGACGCATAAGTCCAACTAAAATAAAGCAAGCATTAAAAAAGATGAAAAATCATAAGGCGGTGGGACCGGATAATATACCAATAGAAGCATGGAAATGCATGGGAGAAGAGGGCATCTCCTGGCTAACGAAATTATTTAACGCGATTCTTAAATCAAAAAAGATGTCAGATGAGTGGAGGATGAATACTTTTATCCCTATATATAAGAACAAAGGAGATGTTCAAAACTGTGAAAATTACAGAGGAATTAAGTTAATGAGCCATACCATGAAACTCTGAGAGAGAGTAATAGAGCAGAGACTCAGAAAAGAAACAGAAGTCTCAGAAAATCAGTTTGGTTTCATGCCTGGTAGGTCAACAATGGAAGTTATATACCTACTGAGGCGCCTAATGGAAAGGTATCGGGATCATCAGAAGGACCTACATGTGGTGCTTATAGATCTAGAAAAGGCCTATGATAGAGTCCCTAGAGAAGTATTATGGAGGGTTTTAGAGAAGAAAGGAGTCTGAATAGCCTATATACAAACCCTTAAGGACATGTATCATGGTGCAGAGACAAGGGTCAGAACTTGCGGAGGGGATACTGAACCGTTTAAAATTACAACAGGATTGCATCAAGATTCTGCACTAAGTCCATACTTATTTCCTTTAGTAATGGATGAACTCACTAAAGATATTCAGACAGAGGTGTCATGGTGTATACTATTTGCAGACGACATAGTGTTGGTGGATGAAACGAAAGGAGAGAACGCTAAACTTGAGTTATGGAGAAACAATTTAGAATCTAAGGGATTTAAATTAAGCAGAAAGAAAACAGAATATATGAAATGTAAATTTAGTAAGAATGCAAGAGTAGAGGATGTTATAATAAAATTGGAAGACTAAATCTTACAAAGAAAATACTATTTTCGATATTTGGGATCAATAATTCAAAAAGACGGAGAAATTCACGAGGATGTCACACATAGAATTAAGACAGGTTGGCTAAAATGGAGAAATGCATCAGGGGTGTTATGTGATAGTAAAATCCCATTAAAATTGAAAGAAAAATTCTAGAGGACAGCTATAAGACCAGTTTTGTTGTACAGCTCAAAATGTTGGGCAGTCAAATACCAACATGAACAAAAGACGAGCGTAGCAAAGATGAGGATGTTAAGATGGATGTGCGGCCATACAAGAAAAGATAAAATTAGAAATGAAGTTATTCGTAATAAGATAGGAGTAATGCCAATAAAAGAGAAGATGAGAGAGACTAGACTAAGATGGTTTGGTCATGTGAGAAGGAGACCAAGAGACGCTCCTGTGAGGAGAGTTGATGAAATGGAACAATTAATCAAAAAAAGAGGTAGAGGCAGACCTAAGAAGACTTTGAGGGAGACATTAAAGTTTGATATGAAGTGTATGGACCTCAATGATGATATGACAAAAAACAGAAATACATGGAAGTCTAGAATTCATGTAGCCAACCCCACATAGTGGGATAAAGGCTGGATATGTTGTTGTTGTTGTTGTAGCCTTCATAGCATCTTCGTTTTAGGTATATTCATTATGCTTTGCTAATATTTTTCTTAATCACACTACATTATATGCCATAAAGCAGAGTTGGTCCTGCATATACACATAAATCATTGTTCAAAATAATAGGCAAGTACAGCATGTGTGCTCAACACAATATACAGTGACAGATTCCTCACCTTACAACAACAACAACATATCCAGCCGTTATCCCACTATGTGGGGTTGGCTAAATGAATTCTAGACTTCTATGTGGGTTACATCCCAACAGATAGTTTGTCTAGAATTCATATTTGGATCCGACTAGGTTTTACGCTGGCTGTCGGCTACCTAACGCAACCCTCCTCCTTTATCCGGGCTTGGGACCGGCAGTGGATAATATCCCCTGGCGGAGTAATGATGAAATGAATTTTGAACACCATCTTCACATGGAGAAATTTCATGAGATGGTGGTGAATAAGGATAATTGATATAGTTGTGTTCCATAACTTAGTTGACATGGTGAAACCAACAAGTACAATATGGAAACACAACTTAGTTAACAATTTTCAATGGAGTTAGTTAACAATTTTCAATGGAGTTAATGATTTATAAAAGCCGGAACTACTCATTAGCCACAAGACTTGCAAGTAAACATTTAACCTGCTCTTCTATGGGGAAAAGAAAAGAAACAGCCAAAAAACTCAAAATGGATCTACAACACTATTGATAAAATACCCTCGGGGAGAGAGGGAGAGAGAGAGTTGGCATCTAGAATACCGACTAATCCACTGGGATAGACTCCCAATCCACAGGAGACAGGAAAATCATGGAGTATCACTTGGGTGTCACCAAGGGGATGACTTTACCATTTTTCTAACTTGTTTTAAGCCATTCCATCTATCCCTAGTGATTATTGATAGTGCACACAGGCAACAATGTTACCACAGACCAACTATAGCCCATCCAAACATAGAATGTATGAGATACCAACTATTGACAAATTAGGACCAGGGAAATCGACGATCCAGCATGCAACAATACTCCATGCGCTGGGCTAGAGCTGTTGTCCAAGATGTGGCATGTTCAGGTAGCTAGCATCAATTGTTAAAAAAGACAGAGATTGTTGAGGATATTACTTACAAAATCAAGGCATGAAGATTAAATTGGAAAAGTGTTTTTAACATTTTATGCAATTGCAAAATCCCTTTAAAACTAAAAGGGATGCTTTATTAGACGATTATGAGAATAACTATTGTATGACACAGAATTTTTGATAGTTTAAGTATCAACATATGCAACCTAATTAAGTTAAAGTGAATGTGTGGCCATACAAGAAATCATCTTCATCACAAGTCTCAATTTCACAAGATGGGGCCATCTTGTTAGCCCTTCAATCATCTTATTTATAACCATATTTTCTACGACGACATTATATCTCAAGCATGTCTACTAAAGATAAGAAATGAGGGACACAATTAACATGGCTTATATAAGAGGAGAAGACTACTGGATGTGCTTGTTGAGAGAATGGAAGAGGAGAATTGGCGGAGTAAAACTGATAACAGAAAAGATGTAAGACCACAAAATAACTTCGTAGAGAACTTTGAAGTATGACACCGATCTACAGTCATAAATAGAGAAAATTAGCAAGCTAAAATTTATGTAGATGATTTTCCCTAGTGAGATTAAGTTTTGTGTTGTTCCTTCTTCTTGTATTTCCTTTAAAAGCCCAACAATTTTGCCAATTTACATGAAATGGGATTTAACAACAATAATCGTGACAGCAACAAACAAGGATAAAGCATACCTCTTTCTCAACTCCCAGTGGCGCCTTCTTTCCATAAAATATTGGAATGCATGCTTTGCCAGCAAATATACACCAAATATAGTAAACCCCATTGAAGCGTACTTATACCACCTGCCACAACACATCTATTAAAAACATGGAGGAGAAGAAAGCATCAAACGACCACACATTTATATGTGTGTGGGTCAAATACACAAACACAACCTTGCCCACTTTCCAAGATTTGCAATGAGCTGGTCAATGGTTTTGTGAGAAACATAAAATGGGCCTTTATGAGGTCGCTGAATTCGAATTGTTCCAATATCATCTTTGACAGCCTGGCCATAAATGGAAGATTGTTATGGTATATAAAATAATAATGGGTGGACACGTGTTAACAGATTTGATGGCCAAAGAGTAAACTCCCTATAAGCTCCCACTATACATCATTTCTACATGGCTGCAGTTGAAGAGTTGAAATTTTAAAATCAAAATGATTTGAAAAGGTGTGTCCTAGATGTATGATGATTTAAATATCTGTCTCGGTGACAATTCTCTCAACTTATCTTATCATTAGTCCTTCATGTGATCTCGCCATAATTCATTTATAAAAATTCAAATCAAAATTTTGAATCTTTCTGAGACAATATCTACTAGATAAAACTCTATCAAGCCCATATCAATTTGGATGAAATAAATTAACATAACAACTTAATTATAAGAATTTGGATCAAATAAATCAACACAGCAATTAAACCATTAGCAGAAAAAGGAAAAAATGTTCAGTAGTGCTCTGGATAGTTGAATGAACATCAACAGATAACCAGTATATCCAAGTTGAAAAATAAGAAGGCTGCAACAATATAATTATCGAGAAGTTAAAAGCATGTGCTTGTTCTAGGAGAATAATACAAAGTTGGAACATTGGTCTATATCAAAATAGGAATTATAATTAAGTATAAGAGAAATGTTTGCTCCCACCACAATGAGTATATATGACTTGACATGCTAATCAGAATACATACAAGTCATTTTAATTGTTTGTTAACATTCAACTAATTTTGCTGGTCATCAACAAATAACTTTTAATTCTATCTACTTATGTATTACAAAGCAAGTGCAACGATGTTAAAAAAGATCTTTCAACAAATAAACCAGAGAATACAGCTAATTCTGTAACCATATAGCATGATATACCTCACCAACCACAGTCAGGGGTGTACCAGTGGGAAGAACCCGTTCAGTCCTCTTGACTCCAAGCATCTTTAGCCAGTCACCACAATTAAACAAGCTTGATTAGATGCATATATAAGGGTATTTATCAAAGTAAAATAAATGAATGGGTGCAAGTAAAGGTGTGGGTGACTGATCAAAAATTTATAAACAAACCTTGAGACCTTGAAGATAATCTAATGTTCCGCGAACAATGGAACGCCCAGACTCCTCAAACACTTCACTTCCAATTGTTAACACCAATCCTGTCGCACCTCGGGCTCCTATTACATATACACGAGCAGTCCCATCATCCTGATATAGAGGAAACAATGGTTTAATGATATGCACCACTAGAAAACTCCTTAATCTTGACTGACACATTGCAAATTTTAAAACTCCATCCTTGAAATGATAGTCACTCCAGCCAACAAACAATCAAGAATCCATCTTTGAAATATTAATATTGCATACATATGTATACATATTTTGATAAATAAAAATATAATAAAAAAGAACTACCAAAAGGGAGTAAATCCTGTACAAAAAGAACTTATTTATCAATATACAAGGGCAAATCACCTATGAACTGCACAGAAGTGTTGAGGAAGAAAGAAGTGTCTGCTTTTAACCAAACAAAAATAAAGAGGCAAGAATAGATCGTTTTGCACTGTGTATTTAACTCTTGAGTTCTTGAAAAACTCTCAAATTCCATTGCACAATTGCACCACTTGACACAAAATCAGTGTTCCAAGCACACCATAAGTGCACGCGCATGCATATAGAGAGAGGAAGAGAAATGCAAGGTGACCATTTCTCACCAGGTACCAGGGAACTTCTTTACACATGGATAGCATCAACGCAGAATCCTGTATCCATGAACCAGCATCATTGTGCTTCAGAAAATGCTGCTCTGCCTGAAGAAAATATTGGAAGAATGTTTACTGATGATAGAGGAAACAAAGTCAATCTCATTACATATACTACTTGGAAATATAATTACATACTGTTTCCTCCACAATTACACCTCTTAAGCCACTGTACTCGCAACTAATTGGTGTGTCAGAACCAACTCTTCCAGTAACTGTAACAACCAGAGGTAATACTTTGCTTGCAGTATCCAGTAACTGTGCTGAAAAGGCAAATAGCAACAAATATGTCATCATAGTACAACTCATATTGAAATAGTTTCAAGCCACTGACAAGCATTGATGCAGTTTCACACAAATATTTGGAAAAAAAAAAAAAAAAAATTAAAAAAAAAAAACTCTCTTAGAGGGTATCCCCTTTGTTCATGCCTGGTGAAATCATTTATCAAATAATGAAAATTCAACAGCAACCCAATAAAAAACAATCTACCAGGTCACTGGGGTTAGCAAGTTTGTGGTTAAATCACCAATCACGACATTCAAGACTCTGATGACTATCACAGCATCATCAATTGAGAAAGCGAAAAGAGTAAAATAACCTCCTACACTGGGGCTGTTAACCAGAAAGAACAAAATAACCGTGAGAACAAGATGACTGTGTAACAATGATGCAATAATGTCCAAAATTTTCTGTTTCTCGATGTTCAAGGGTAGTTCGTGTTTTTGTTCTGTATAAAAATTTCCCATGTAATGCACGGTTCTTATTCAAGTGAATTAATTAAAAATAAATAAAGGCTTGCATTGGGTAGCTGCACCTAATGTAAGATCGTAACAATATTCAAGTTAATGCTAAGGCGTACCATTGCCCTTAATAAAGCGAAACGGACAAATACAATCCATGTACGTGACTGCAGTCATGGAAAAGGTTTACTTGTGTAGAGTATCAGCAAGAATACTAGCAATGCAAATGCAGATTACATGTCTGCTCATCATTATCAGTATCCTCTGTCCATATACCAAAATCTTCCAATAAACAAGGTTTCGAGAAAGAATCTTTTTCTTTCAAGGGATAATGACTGAATTAACCAAAGATAGAAAGGATAAACATCTTAAGAGAAATAAATAATGTTCTAAATTATTTTTGAAACCAAGCAAATATCGAACTTACCCAAATCTTTCAATTGATTAACTCGAGCAACAGATTTTAGACCCTCAGCATCCCTAACGAACAGAATAGTTCAGCATCAATCAATCGAAATCGAAGCAATAAAATGACAAAATTTTGATGAAATTTGTAAACATTAACCTTCCACTGCTCCTGCCAAGGAGATATAGAGCGGCCGCGCTCAAACAGCAACTGACTCCACCCCACGGCACCATCTTTCTAGCAGTTCAAACAAACCCTAACTTCGAACAAGCACATTCGCTAAAGCTCCTCACATAAAAGGTAGACATCACATCAACCAAATTCCAGAACTTTCTATAACGAAATCCGAGAGACAGCGTAGAAGGGCAAAACAAATCTCCAATACAAATTCGAAATCGGAATTAAATCAAAGAATTGCGATGAGGAGAAGAGAAAGTGGGTCGAAAAAGTGAAAAAATAAAGCCGACTTTTTTTCCTGGGTAAAAGGGAAAAAGAGAGAAAACGAAACTCAATGCCGGCAAACCAATTGATGCGGCAAGAAGGGTCGAAAGATTCAAGGATTTGGACGAGAAAAGTAGAGAATCTGGTGCGAGAAGTAAAGAGGAGGATGAAGAAGCCAAGCCTGGAAAGGCAGTGTGGAATCGACTGCGTGTGGAACTTGTGGAGGGCAAAGCAAGGCAGCAATAACGCATCGCAAGGACCACCGCGACGACAGCGAGCGCATGATGCACGGAAACTGTGCATCGGTGTTTCCGAAATCTTTTTTCGAAATGTCGAAATAAATTTTTAAATTATTTTTATAATTTTAAAAAATATAATTATTTTATAATATTAAAAAATATCAAAACATATTTTACAATTTAAAAACGTATTTCGAATAGAAATAAAAAAAATTGTCTTTTAATGTAATTTTTTTAATTTTTTCTAAAATTTATTTTCAGAATTTATTTAAATATATTATAAAATTTATATTTATTTTTTAATTAAATAACTATTTTTATAATTTTTTATATTAAAATTTATATTTATTAAAAAAAACCAATATATATCTTTTAATTATGCGTTTTCTTCCCACTCTTATTTTTTAAAAAAATGACATTTCTCATTTTTATTTTATATTATATCCGTTTTCAATTTCTGTTTCCATACAATGGAGGACATATGACAATTCTAGTGACTTTTAGCATTTTTGTTCAAAATTTTATGAACTCTACAATTATTTCCCGTTTAATTTATCATGTGATTTTCATCGTTATATTTTTAGATAATAAGGAATGACTTAACCATCTTTTGTAATACTTCAACAACATATTATTAGATTCATAAATAACACTTAAATAAAGTTATTTATAGCCTTATATCTAGTATATATGATTTTATTACACTCAATTCATGCGACACCCTCTTAGTAAATAAAAAATATGGCATTTAGTTATTAATGTATAAAATATTAAGATTCGGTTATTTTAACTATTAAAAATTATTGTTTTAAATCTTTACATTGATGGATTGTTAGTCCGTGTATAAACACATCTTTTTTTATGAATGACAGGTCACGCGGATAGCTAGTTGACAATATTTGAATAGTTTGACCGATTTGTTGCAATCATGCAACAATTAAAAAAGTTATTTTTGATCCTTGATGTATAAAAATGTCAAGATTATGTATCTTAACTATTAAAAATTATTGTTTTAAGTATTTATCATCATTAAAAATAAATAAAGTTATTATTTACGCCACATAGAATATACACATATAAAAGAGAAAGTGACACATTATAAAAAAGTCATGTTAACAAGATACATTAAATTAAAATTTACCTTGATGGGGAAAAACTAAATTTCTCATATTTAAAAAAAAAAATCTTAAATCCCAAATATCTAAATCTCTAAATCACTAACAAAAAAAACGCTACATTATTCTATTATCAATCACAAAATATAACGGAACTAATCTCTATCATTTATCCTTGTTAAACTCGGTTCCATCCTATCTCACTTTCTTGTTTATATCTTCTTTTGTGTCTTAGGTTAAGGGCTCAAAACAATAATTTTCAATAGTTATGATATAGAATTTTAACATTTTACACATTAAGTACTAAACGTCATATTTTTAAAATATTATTGAGAAAGCATAACAAATCAATCAATCTATTTAAATACTAACAACTAGTCATCTACATAGCGTGTTACTTGCAAACACGGGTGCACTCATACATGCACTAATGTTTTGTCACAATAAGGATTTAAAATAATAATTTTTAATAACTAATATATTGAAATTGACATTTTGTACTATATCAATTACTAAACACCGTATTTTTTAATTTTTTAGGGAGTGTCGTATGTCTTAAGCCATATTCTGGGTCAATGAGGCTTCATCAGAGGGATCTATTTCTCCCACATAGGCTTCCAAATGAAAGACATGGTCACAGACAACTTCATTCCCACTAGCCATTTGTGTTTCTCGCTTCTTTGCACAACAACCAACTTATACTTTGATACCAACTTATCACAAGACTAGCCTTCTTGGAATCCACGCGGCGAACTTGTGATGGCCCTAAGTTCTCTCCGTAGATTAGCTAACAATCCTACGGGGTTAAGCATAGTAAAATCAGAAGCACGCATAAAAGAATACTGGAAAATTCCAACTTTATATTCAACTCCGAGAATACAAAGACAATGCCTCATGCTACGCTCTCTAAACTACCAAAAATGCCTATCTAGCCACATATATATAAGTTACAAAAATGCAAGCGATTATCACGCATAACTGTCGCATCAAACTTAGTCGGACCGCATGCATCTCATGGGAAAACCATCTCTATGGGTTGCATGGCTCGCCAGGCCACCGCCTAGCCTAATCGCCTTGGTTGTGCAAGCACATCATGTGAACATGGGAGCGCTGTAACACCCCGATTTTTCTTACCGAGCGTGTTACTGTGCTGAGTCCCAATATAAATGCATAAATGCATGAATTCCTTTTTTTTTTACGATACATATCATAAACCTCTAGTACCGAATTCCAAACAAAACCTCCCAGCACATCATAAAATTTGTGAAAGCGGTAATCGAAACCTGATATGGTACATAACTGAATTCACTTTTATTATATCATGAGAATCCGTACCATAATACATCTTCAGATATCTCAATACATGGAGACTCATCATTAAGAGGTAGCAACTAAATACCTCGTTTATACATCCAGCCATACTTACATTTAACAAAACTAAACCTCAACGGAACATAGCTAAAACATGCTACATACGACAACAGATAACTTAATCTTTAGCTATCTTCTTTCCCTTAGAGCTGCTCGTCAAACCTAGAACGTTTGAATATTCTAGGAGTATAACCCAATTAGAAGATGAATCTTCTAGTGAGAAACTCCAAAACAGTTTATATCAATGCATGCACGAGTATAATACGTATGAGAAAACAACGAGAACTACTCCGAAGTGCCTCATGAACATGTCAGTCTCCTCCTTCGAGAGCTTTCTCAATGGCGCACGCATAGCGCCTCTCGGGAGGTCCTTAACCATGTCACCTTGGCCCGACCTCATAGAACTCATTCAAACACCACATCTGTTGTCCCTTAGACTCACGATCTGCCCCACGAGAGCTTTCTCGATGGCGCACGCACAACGCTTCTTGGGGGATATCTCGACTTTTGTCCTCGAACAACAACAGATAGGTACAACAGTATGGCTACACGGATTTTATAAATGCAATAGTTGAAAACCAACGACATATATTTCCAAGAAAACACATTTCGTATATGCAACATAATTTTATGTAAAAGAACAATATGATTTTACGTACAAAAACGTTACACAAAACACATTTCATGCAATAATAGTCTCACATAAGAGAACAAAAATAGGATTTGGAGTATAGGAGTCTCACGGAGTCTCACCTTGACTTAATTTCGGGATTCCTCAAAATTTGTACAAATCCTCAAGTCTTCTAACCAAACCACCTCTTCTCACGCCCTCACGCGTTGAGCAAGTGCTTCTTTTTCTCTAGGAACAAAAGTCTTCTATCCACTAAGCTCGAAGCACTCTCGTCTAGTACGAATTTATCCCAACTTAGAATGAGAAAACCCTTAGCCATGAGTATCCTATTTATAGGCTTGGAAACTTGGCCACCAAGTAAGTCATAATCATTTCAAATCTTTTCTAAATCTTTCAAGATATGCCAATCATTTCAAATCTTCTAAAATATTCTCTAATCATTCTAAATCTTCTAAGATACTCTCTAATCATTCCAAATCTTCTTAGATTTTCTGCAATCATTCTTATCTGAATCAAATCTTATCCAAATAAGATCTTATCAAATCTTATCCAAATCAAATCAAATCTTATCCTTAAAGTCATCATGAGGCTTAATTTCTATCTCTAAAGTCATCATGAACCTTTATCTTATCTCTAAAGTCATTATGAGCCTTCATCTTATCTCTAACATCATCATGAGACTTTATCCTTATCTTTAAAATCATTTATGAAGCTTTTTTCCTGAATCTCCCAAATGCCCTTAGTAAAAAGGTTTCAAGAATTACATTTTGGCCCAAACTTTTTAGGTAATTGCACTTAGACCCTTTTCAACTTGGTCCCTAGGCCAATTTTTAATTGCATTTTAGTCCCCCCAAAAAATGGACTAATTACGTTAATGCCCCTAACTTTTAGGTAAATTACACTTTTACCCCAACCTCAAAAATTACGATTTTGCCCCTGGCTCAAAAACTAAAATTCTCTTTAAAGACCTTTATAACCCTTTGAAATATCCTAAAATATTCCCTTGAAAATTTCGAAAAAACTTCGTTTCGACCTCCCTCTGTCAATTTTGAAAAATGCACTTAGGCCTGAATCTTTATTTTGACTACAAACCTTTTTGTTTCTTCTAAAAACTACTGAAGGGTTACTCTACATACCAAATATGAACTTCCTCGGGGTTCCATTGACTTCTCGATTGCCCCATACGATAATTCGATATTTCAGCCTAAATCACAACCGTCTTTTTAGCTATACCTGGAACCATTCCCGATCCAATTTTTTTCGGTGCCATAAATCATACCTCGAGATGCTTGACAATGTCACGTCATTTTCCTTAACATCTAAGCTCTAAGGCACCCCATGTGGTTGATTCAACAACTAATTGCCCTTTCAAGCCCATTTTTCAGTATTTTAAACTACCTTAAAATACGTGGCAATCTTACGAAAATATGGGGTATTACAAGCGCACCGTGCGGACATGCACCATATTATAGGAGTACACGGGTTGCTCGCGCTCGGGTGCTACAATTGTTCCCGCGCTACTACCCTTGACCCTATCAAGCCTAAGAGGATTGCCCCTGTGTCCTGCATATGTCAGCCTACTCAATTGGCCTCGCATCTCACGTTTCTTGGCCTACGCGGCCTGCCTCGTGGCTTCCGCATTCCTCGCCCATCTGTCCACACGTCATCGTGTCTGGCTACATCTATGCGCCACACCATGACTTGTCTGTAAGTGCCTTGGCCCTCGAGGCCCATTCCCTCACATTCTCCCACATATTTGTTGCCACTTTGGCACGATAACCCTGTGACATCCAACACCTAAGCCATCTGTCACTAGCATCCCACCTTGACATGCCACTCTCGTGCCAACATGCTTCATCAGCGTCGAAGGCTTGCTAGTAAGCTTGTCGGAGACATCACAACTTGTTTATTTGAATAAAGGGTATTTACCTCTTCCTGTTTCTAAACTCAAAGTATTATAAAATTCTAACCGTAAAATACTAAAATAAAAAATCCAAACCTTTCACCAATTTATAAATTTATCTAAACATTTTAATTTTTGCAATTATATCCCAATGAATAATGATATTTGTACAGATAAGTTTTTTACAGGTGAGTTTGCATAGATTTAAATGATTATTTTGTCCATTTTTCTCTTCTCACAATGGCCATTTTATCCCTTCCTCTCATCTTTCCTCTCTCTCTCCTTCCCCCAGCACCATCTCACAACCTTCATCTTGTTGGTCACCGTTGCCTTACCCTTGCCACTAACTGCTTCCTCACCCTTGCCATTAACTGCTGCATCGCACTCGCCGCTCGCATTGCATCCTTGCCTGACAGACCCCCGTCGCCTGCCTCGCCATCGTTGATCCCCTTCGGTACTTGCCGCGTACTACATCATCGCCTACCCAATCGTTGCCCATTGGCCCTCATCTTTCGCCGACCCCCGCCGCCCACTACATCCTCATCTGGTCAATTATCACCGCGAGAGGCGAGGATGCAGCAGCGGGTGGCGAGGCAAAGGCAGTGGCGAGAGAAAGGCTGTGAGAGGCGATGCTGGAGGGAAAATATGAGAAAGAGGAGATGAGAGAATATTATGAATTTATCGCCATAAATCCTTCAATTTATCACGAGAGCATGTACCTGTAAACCCTTTCGTAAAACTCCTCCTATACGAATAACATGACTCGTATCCCAATTGTCTCAATTAGGTGCAATTTTTATCGAACAACTAAAACAATTTACTGTTATTACTGATGTGACACGCTATCTGTCATAAAAAA
Organism: Diospyros kaki; assembly: GCA_036245055.1. Lineage (NCBI taxonomy): Eukaryota > Viridiplantae > Streptophyta > Magnoliopsida > Ericales > Ebenaceae > Diospyros > Diospyros kaki. The sequence continues at coordinate 38,397,051 of BSEG01000007.1, forward strand.
ATATGAGTAGTATTCATATATACACGTATAAAAAAATAAAAAATAAAATTATACATGTGAGATCTACCCACATGTGTGTCATATTTATGATAAGTGGGTTGCCATGTCAACAATGACACAATCATCTCAAAGTGATTTCAAGTATTGAAAGAAACTGCACCCATTCGAGTTAATTAAGATACAATTGTTAAATTTGAAATGTAAACTCGTGAAAATATTTGTATTTTTTTATTTTGTTATTTTCCTAAATTTTAATCATTTCCTCTAATTTGGGATAATGACCTTTGCGTGACCCAATCCTCGTGCTCTCAATTCCAGTAGAGGAGGTAAATCATAGATATGAGGTTTTATTTTATTGAGCAAAGCGATGATCGAGCTCACGACCCACCAATTTGAATCTGACATGTGGCTTACTTGACCTATGCGGTGTGCATCATCATTTCCTCCAACTTAAACCATATAAAGGTCTTCCTTTTAACTTCCTATACAATTCTAATCTAAAGTCGTCTTTAATTTACGAAATTCTACGCTTTTAAGGGAAATAAAAGGGAGTCTGTCTTGCACGTAGTTTCAATGTAAAGGATACAACTCAATACAGCATTAGCATTCCGAGTTATACAATTTGGATCTGGCTTGCCGGAAACTACTTACTCATTCGCCGCGCCGGGAGGATCGGAGAACTTGCCGGTCAGAATCTGTGCTGAAATGTGCAGATTAGCAGCTTCAGTGTAATGGTTCCCATCCCAGTTCACATATTCAGCTGTGTTATTGCATGGCTGTGCCGTCACAGTGCTGCCATCCAAGTCCTTGGTTTGGCCACAAGCAATCCTGTTGTCAAAATTCAGTGGCAAGCCACCATAGCCACAGCATGCTGCCAAAGGTTGCTTGAACCCTGCAACCCATCTTTCCCTACGTTACGAAGAGAACCGACCCATACCAAAAAGAAGATGCCCGAACGGTGGAAAGTGGAAACTTACCAAACTGAGAATAGTTTGATATTAGGTTGGATTTTATCGAAAAAATGTCCACAAAGGTCACACTGGCATCAGGGAACTGACCCTGCAGCTTGGTGCACAGATCATGCAGCTGTGTGTTGAAGAGCCTCGCCGCGCGGTTGTGCGAGGCGACGCAACCCATTTGGTCGAGCTTCGATGGGTCTTTTCCATATGTGGCGATTATTCGGGGTAAGCACCCGAGAGGGCCCGTGTTGTGGATCCAGAGTTTCCTTGCTCCTTGATAGTACAGCTCCTGCAAAAAGCAAAAGGCAAGAATTTTGAAGATAGGAGATGAATTCTGATATTTAAGGCTGATTTGGTGATCAATACCTTTAATCTAGTCTCAAACTCTGCCAAAAGAGTTGGAATGAAGCTGACAACTTGGTCCTCAGATTTCGAGTAAAATGAACCATCTAGATCATTCTGGCCAATGTCAAACACGTAGAGACCCTGCCTGAAGAACTTCTCTGCGGGAAGGAATTTCTTCAACTTCTGATCTAAAACCAATCAATCCCAAACACCCAAAAAGAAAAAACAAAAACTCAGTTAGTTTCCATGGATAATACTTCCTTATGAAGCAGAGTATTCTGCTGCCTTATTCACACCTTGCGCTAGTAATTCGAGAGCCCGGGCCTTAAACCTGACGAACTGAGCCACCTGGATTCCGAGAGAAAAAGGGCTAAAAGAATTGGCTTTGGCCGGAAGAATGGTGGATCCTCCAGTGGCGAAATTGCAGCCAGAACTGAAACTTGGCACGCCAACAGAATCCAAGTACGGATTCAGCAAAGGCATCTTCACTGCAGCCACTGCAGAAGAAGAAACAAGCACATCATGTTAAAGGTTAGCTGACAGAAAAATCAGTGTAACGTAGAATGCATGTGTCTCAAGTGTGGATCACCCAGAAAGTCAATGATCAATCGGCCGTCGCAGAACCGGCCCGCCGGCCGGAGGAAGTAGGTTTGCCCGTTGGGCGGCCCCACCGGGAAGGCAACTCCTGCGACCAGGCCGCCGGTGTCTGAATTGGAGTCGCCAAAGTTGAAGACTGCAGGGTAAGTGAAGTTGCAGGGGCTGGTGCCTGCCAAATGTGCAAAAACCAAAGCCAGTGTTGTGAAAACTATGAGTTTCAAAGCCATGGCAATTGGTAGATATGCCCAAGAAGCTGCACTCATAAGGTAATGAATAATGATGGTGTTTTCTTAAGGCTGTGGAAATGGGTTGGATTTGGAGATATATTGAGTCACGAGGGCCTTGAAAGGGTGAGAAGAAACGACAGAAAACTGGGAACCAATAAAAGTTTTCCAACTTTTGCGATAGTGTGGTAGGTGAAGATAGAAGAAGACCCCCACCCATTACTTCTTCTTTAATGGAGTCCCTTATATGGGAATTCATTTGTTCTGTGTTTGGTATTACTGGGTCTTGCTTCTTGCTATGTTTTGTTCTATTTTTGTTTTATATACTAAAGCTCCTGTCATCAGTAAAATAGAAGATTTCAAGTGATTATACAAGCCATGCAGATGTCACAAGCACAAGCAAAACCCGATTGAGATGAGCTTCACAAGGATGTGACCAACAAGATCAAATTGAACAAATTGAACTCTCTTCTCCTGCACCCCCAAAAAACTTTAATTTACTTCACGCAAGCCAATGAATTATATATATAATGAAGTCCCCAAGTCTAAATGCACTTCAACCAAGATGTGAATTTCAATTCAAATTGGAGGCACACTCTTCAATTGTTATCAAATCATAATTTGATTATTATTATTATTATTATTATTATTTATTTATTTATTTAATAGAGTTATTTCAATAGACTAAAAATAATAATAATATTGTTTTGAAAAGTGTTTTATTCCATTTCAGTTCAATTTCATGATTATTTTGTCAGGTTATTCGGGGCCAGGCCCAATGAGTTCAAGAAATCTGCAAAGCCCACGATAATCACTAACTGGGCTGCCCAAAATTAATTTGGGCCTTAACTGAAAAGCCCAAGAAAGTCACCCCTGTAACCCCGTTCTAGAATGGTAAAAGTCACGCTACAAGAGAAGCCCTAAACCCCCTAAACCCCTCTGCCTCTCTCCCCCCCCCCTCTCCCTCTCCCTCTGGTGCAGTTCATTTGGGTCCTTTCGGATCAATGGCTTCTGCGGCTATAAGGAACCCTAATTCAAAGCGGTTGTTTCGATTGTCGTCTCAAATCCACCATTCTTGTCGAGGATCGACCTCCACGTCGTGGTCAATCTCAGAGACACTCTCTGGAAATGAGAGAGCTTCCGTACTCATTCCGTGGTGGAGATCCATGGCCACTTTCACTAGAACGTGAGTTTAAACTTTCTTCTACATTCATACGCACCGACACAGACGTACACATGTTTTTTGCTCTTTTAATTTTCAGCTTTATTCATTTTCTCCATTTCAGTCGTGTTTGCATTTCTTTTTTCGTAAATTCAGTTCCATAGTTTTCCCTCCTTGCTGACATTGACGATGTGTGGGTATTTTTTGGGAAGACTTTATCGAATGGAAATTTTCTTTTGGCTTCCAAGACAAAGAATAAGGTCACGAGAGTACCAAACAAACAGTACAAGAATCAGTTTGACTCTGCTAGTAAATTTTTCTGAAACTGAAAATAAGTCGTGAAACTGCAACTTATCTAGACCTACTCATACTTATTAAACTATTCAAAAGGATTATAATTTTGCGTGTGTCATTATCACGAACTTATGCGGAAGAATGAAGTATGATTCATTGCAATTAATTTGTTCTCACCCTGAAAAACATTACAGTTTATTTTAATAACACCTAACATCTTTTTCATGTCTTCTATGCTGGTAGAAAACCTCATGTTAACGTGGGAACAATTGGCCACGTTGATCATGGCAAAACTACGCTTACTGCTGCAATTACTAAGGTGCAGTTCTCTTTTCCCCTACTTATTCATTGGTGTTGTGTTTTTAAATTTTCCTTTCAGGTACTAATTCTGAATTAGTCTAATTAGTTAGAAGTAGTAATAATGTATATCACTATGATATCTGGGTTCTGAACTGGTTATACGCCTCCCTTAGGTGCTAGCAGAAGAAGGCAAAGCTAAGGCTGTTGCTTTTGATGAAATAGACAAGGCACCTGAAGAGAAAAAGAGAGGAATTACCATTGCAACGGTGGGAAATTGTTTCTTCCCTTGGTTCTTCATGCCATTATGATTGGATAAGACCTGCAGAGTGCTTCTTGAAACCAATTTAATATTTTTGGAGCACGCTTCCATATTTATTATTTAAGATCTGGCTTGATTTTGCAGGCCCATGTGGAGTATGAGACTGCTAAGCGGCATTATGCTCATGTAGATTGCCCAGGACATGCAGACTATGTTAAAGTAAGCCCAATTGTATATAGTTTTTCTCAAGAGAATAAATGACTTTTTTTGCATCCTTGAACAATTATAGAAAAAAATTAAGTTGGTTTTCCTGTTCTTAGATATGATCATTCATAACTAATATAATTGTAGTTATAATTATCAGCAGAAATCATGAATGATGTGATTAGTGGAAGGGCTTGTAGTTATAGACTGCTATTATTATTGTTTTTGTGCTATGATGCCTGCCTGGTCAATCCGATTGCCCAGGGGCTTATTGAGGATAAAAACAAATTGAGGGGAGTTGAGATGTATGACAGATGGATCAACGTAAATGAGAATGGAGATGATGTGTTATGTTGGAGAACTTTTGTTGTATGACTCAGTATGTTGAGCAATTAAGTAACAAGACATGCAAAATATGAGCACAGTTGAAATAAAAAAAAATTTAGGAGCATAGTTATAAAAAAGAATATGGCCAGTAGGATTAAGGCCTGGGATTATTGTTGTTGTTGTCAACTAAATTTAATTTTATGGGCTTGGTTCCCCTAAAATTCTGTATGCTGTCAGCATGCATTACCTGATACACTCCTTGGCTTCCTTTTTCCTTCCTTTCTAGCCTACCTCTAGAGTTCTTTGTGTTGGCCAGCCTGGCCCAAGATACACCTCCTATCATGCACTCCCTGCTCCCTCTACAGAAGTAGACTGCTGATATTCTAAATAGCTTGAAATTTGCATTTTATTTTTGCTGCTTGTAGGATTTTATGTTTCTTGCCTAATTTAAAGGAGTATACACCAAAGTTTTGGTCATGTTGGTGGTGCCATAATTACTGGCAACTGCCATAGGTGCCTATAGACATTTCATATCATCTATGGTACAGATATTACAGTTTCTTCAAAAGTATGTATATTTGTATAGAATTTGATACATACATGTTATCCTTAAGAACAATTTATATAATCCTTGTCCAAGGCAAATGCCTATAGACATCTATGAAGCACAAATGATTAGGAAATAGTTCTAGCCAATTAGAAAAATTAATATACTCCATGCCGTCCTACATTGTCTGGCTCTGCCTAAAATTGTTTGGGAACTGACTGAATATTTTTGCCATTAACCATACTGAGTGGAACTTGACTGGAAAGGAATTTACCCTCTTCAATATGGTTTCTTGATAACTATGGTTCCCAATTCCCATCGACTGTGTATATTCCTTTTGTTTTGTAATGAATTTCGTGCATGTTTTTATTTGTTAAATTTGCTTGATTTGCAGAACATGATTACTGGAGCTGCCCAAATGGATGGGGGTATTCTGGTTGTCTCTGCTCCTGATGGGCCCATGCCCCAGACAAAAGAGCATATTCTACTTGCACGACAGGTTGACTTACACTGCTGTCAGCTTGTGAACAGCTTTTGTTTTCCTATTGATCCTTTATCCTGTGCGTAATGGTTTCTGCATAAAATATATTTTTTCCTGCAATGCAGGTTGGTGTGCCATCACTTGTATGTTTTCTGAATAAAGTAGATGCTGTTGATGATCCTGAGTTGCTAGAGCTTGTGGAATTGGAGCTACGGGGTAAGGTGCCATTATTGTTCATCATGTTTGTTTTCCTATATTGCTATATGATGCAACAGAAAAACAGTACTAGAAAAAAGGTATAATGTGAGTATGTATTTCTGCCAGAGTTGCTTAGCTTCTACAAGTTTCCTGGTAATGAGATACCTATCATCCAAGGTTCAGCACTGTCTGCCTTACAAGGTACAAATGAAGAAATAGGGAAGAAAGCCATTTTAAAACTCATGGAAGCTGTAGATGAATACATTCCTGACCCTGTTCGGCAACTTGACAAACCTTTCCTAATGCCAATCGAAGACGTTTTCTCAATTCAGGTAACTAAATCCCTAAGATCTCTGTTTATTCAAAAGATTTTTCTTGCAAAATTTTCTATCAACAAATATATCCTTCTACCTTGTGAAGGGACGTGGAACTGTTGCCACTGGTCGTGTTGAACAAGGGACAATTAAAGTTGGGGAGGATGTTGAGATTTTAGGGTTGATGCAGGTAATTTTATGAATAAAACTTGTTTTATCTGTGGAATGCTTTCACTGTACTCGAGCCATGTACAAGTACAAATTAAACTCAGTAGTGCTAAGTGCTGTGTTTTCTAATTGTAGAAACCTGAAAGTACTTGTATATTTTCTTGGTTTTGATTGACCTAAGTGTTGTCCATTCTAGGGTGCTCCCCTTAAAACTACAGTGACTGGTGTTGAAATGTTTAAGAAAATCTTGGATTTTGGACAAGTAAGTGCATTTTTGTTACAATTTTATTACAGAGCTATTGTAGATAGTTTGGTGGGTTTTGAGTTAAGGAAATTTCTATGTTTTACTAGGCTGGTGACAATGTGGGTCTTCTTTTACGTGGATTAAAACGAGAGGATGTGCAACGTGGACAGGTAAATGGCACTTAATCCAGTGGAAAAATAATTTGCTGTAGATCATTACTAAAAGCAGAATATAAATGCACTTCTACCTAGTTCAGTCAAATTTTATCTGAGTTCTCAAATTGGTAATGACCCCCACCTAGTAGTGGGATTTAAGGCATGTTGTTGTCTTCTCAAATAGCTGATTTTGGGCAAGTCAATGCATCTCATGCTGTGAAATTACCATTTTAACCTTGTTGATGTTTCAAAAGACACTCATAAATGAGGCTTGCGTGATGCATGGAAGCATCAAATAGTCTAAAAGCAATGGTGGGAATCAGAAAATGCTGTAGCTGTGAAATATATGAAACTGAGCTACAGTTTTGTAGCAAATAATGATTATGAATTTGGGATACAAATTAACTATACTCCGTTCCCTTGTTGCACAGGTGATTGCCAAGCCTGGGTCTGTGAAGACATACAAGAGGTTTGAGGCAGAGATATACGTCCTCACAAAGGATGAAGGTGGTCGCCATACTGCTTTTTTCTCAAACTACAGGCCCCAGTTCTACATGCGGACTGCTGACATTACTGGTAAAGTGGAGTTGCCAGAAAATGTTAAGATGGTTATGCCTGGGGACAATGTGACTGCTATTTTTGAGCTCATATCACCTGTCCCCCTTGAAGCAGGTATGTTTGTTTTGTCAATTTAACTATCCTTTTGGGGTGGGGGTGGCTACAGGCCTTCATGCATCTTGTCTTCACTTTTGTTTGCCTCTCGGGCAAAGAATGTGGGCTTCTTGATTTATTTTTCTTTCCTTTGTTCACGACTATATGGAGCTATGTTTATGTTTTATATCTTTTCTTATTTTCATTTATTTCCTTGTTCTCCTACAAGTCACTTTGAGAACCTATTTATCAGAAATAGAAGGAATGTAGTGACAGACTTTTAGAAGAAAATGCCTACTGTTCTGACTGAATAGCATCGTATAATCTATATCTATGTTGATGAAAGTATCAACTTTGTCAACTTATTATTAAAGAAAGTTGGGGGCTGTTATTTTTCTTCCATCATTCAGCTTATTGCCTAACTCACGAAACTTAATCATATTATTAGTCTAGTTATCGTGTCCCAATACAGCAATTAGGCCCTCACTTTTGAATTGACACACCATTATAAATAACTTTCAACAATTTGGAGTGTTTTGATCACTTCTGTGGAGGGTGCCATTTGGGTGTATTTGATTAAATACACCCAAATGGCTCGAGTACAAATTAAACTCAGTAGTGCTTTCACTGTACTCGAGCCATGTACAAGAACAATCTTTGTTTCCCCTACAACTGCTGTGCTCTGTGGAATACATGTCTTATCATGACAAGCATCATTTATTCTTTTGTCTCTACTTTTGCTTTTCTACTTTGTTTGCCAAGTACTAATCAGTTTGGAAATGCTGGGTTCTACCGTGAATTGTAATTTGTGATTCATTAATAATATTTATTCGATAAGAATTTGTGTAGAAAAGCCTTGCGGTAGCTTAAATTGTTTGTTTGTTTGTTGTTTGTTGCCCCACAGGCCAAAGATTTGCCTTGCGAGAGGGAGGTAGAACGGTTGGCGCTGGCGTTGTCTCAAAAGTAATTAGCTGAGATGTACCTACAAATGCTGGATCTTGCAAAACTGTGTGTGTAGGGTTCGCTTTTAAGTGTTGAGAAACAAAGAACTGTTCGATCCGAGGTAAGATTAATGTTGGCATTCTTGAAGGATCACCAGCCAGCCAGCCACGAGGAAATTTGGAGACCCCATCTTCCGCGCTTTTTTGGTAGTCCATGACCGGAAAACATAATGACAAATCATTTTTTCTTGTTTTGGGTTCACTTTATATATACATTTCCATGATGTGTATTGTCATTGATAATAATTTTCCTAAGCTGAATTGATGCTAGGACTTCTAATAAACTTAATTTATATTTATTTCATGTTGTTTGAAACTAAAGTATACTTATCATGACAAAAAAAAAAAAAAAAACCTTTTTTAAGAAACATTTGCCATCACCAGCCCAAACTTGTGGCATCTACAGTCTTATCTTATGGACTTGGAGCTTTCCCCTGAATGGGGTAACTTCCTTAATAGCCACGGATGGAATTGCTGTTAATGTTAGGTATTATCTCTATGATCTAATAGGTACAATTTTAAATGTTAAAATAGTAATGTCTTGTACAACTTCTCTTCAGCCCTTTATTGATAATAGCCCTTCTTTTATTATTATTATTATTAATTTTCTGTTGTTTGATTCTAAATGGGAAAAGAACAAAGAAAAAGTAATTCGTATCAGAATTCTAGACCATGTACGGACGAAATACAGAGAGGACCCAGTGACACCCACATCACATGGAAAAAGAAGATTTTAACACCCTGAATGAAGTCTCTCTCTGTCTATGGAGTCTGCACAAATAAATAAAGTAGTCAGATTAACTTGAAGGAAGTGTCTTTCCTTTTATAAGGGGCCACACCAATGTTGATCTGATATTCTTGAGACTTTCTTGAAAGATTACCTTACCAAATTTGCTTTTTTGGGTGGCCGCCTTAGTTCTCCACGCCAGAAACGGAGAGAGTTTTGTTCCAATCCGGTTATCTGCCGAGAACCAGAGAGCTCTCCTTCCCGCTATGGTTCTGCGTGCAAGAACCCGAACAGGCAAGAGAAACAATGGAGCGCAAGCGAGGAGGAAGCGAGAGAGTTCTCTCTCTCTCTCCCCCAACCATTTGCTTGTACATATTGTTATGATGTCGATTATAATTCAAAAATTCTCACCTCAAAACTGTGAATGGAGAGCTCCCCCATGATGCCGTGCTCTTGCATTATTTGAAACGGAAACAAAAGCATATAAATTGCCATAACACCCACAATGAGCAGAGAAAAACTTCGATTTTTACAACATGCAGAAGACATTATGAGGTCCTTTTGTATCACACTAGTCACTAACTAGTTAATATACATTCCAATTAACAAAACTTTACCTTCACAAAACTTACTTGATCGGTCTCATCAAATGCTCGAAGCTCAACTCAGAATCAGAAATCTGCACAAAGCCTCAACCGGTTCCTTCGAAAGCGTTTTTCAAATCTCATTAATTATTCCCCCAAGGCCCCCTCCCTATCTTACTGTGTTAAGTCAGTCAAGCAAGCCTCAGCACTGCTATTGCCATCAAAGTTGCAGCTCGGAAGAAGATTTCGTTCACGCATTTGTCCAGCTTCTTCATCATTTCCTCTTCTTTAAGCTTTAGTTTACCTGAGTTTTTACTGACGTGGACGACTGTGTCCCTCAGTCTATTTACCGCCGAAGACAACCATACCAGTCCAAACCCAATGCTGGTGCTGAGGAGTCTGGATCCACAGAAAGGTACCCTGCTATAAGCTACTTTACACATGACGGAGAAAAGAACAGCGAGCCCAGTTCCTGCAATGCTGGCTGAGAACTGCGTCAGGAGCTGCGGTACTTCAGGCCCGGATTTCTTGAGCGAAAGGAAAGCAGTTTTCTCGTTATGCCTCTTGTTAATAATTATTGACAGAAGGCTCTCGCATGCATGGAAGTAATTCTTTCTGTAAAGATCCCTCTCTTTTGCTTTCTTGTTGGTCCTCTTCTTTGGTGATGGCCTGAGCTTGATTTTATCAGGACTGGAAAGAAATTAAAAAAATAAAAAATCCATGTTTAAGTACTGTATTTTATTTATCAGATAAGAGTCTAGATTTAAACCAGTAACAGAAATTTCAGTAATCATAAGAATATACAAGTGAATTAAATCCATGAGAAATGTCACACTTGCAGAAGACAAACCATCAGCTGGGACAATACACGGGAGAGTAAAAAGAAATCCCTTAATACCCATAAAAGAAGTGCATTCCCGGCACCCTAAACTACTTTTTCCCAGAAAGAAAAGAGTTATGTATAAGCATGGCTTGAGAATGAAACTTGACATGAGAGAGTTAAATGTATCTTATATGTTCATTGTTGATTTTTAACATAACTGAGCATGTGTTAATTTGCATAAGCACAAGGTTTCTATATGAGGTGCCTGCATCACCTTTGTAACTCTCATTTCTTCCATTTCCCTCTCTTATCTCTCTCTTAAATAGCCTAATTCAGAGGATAAGAGCTTGATACCCTCTAACTAAGAACTTTCCAAATATTTCCCTCTTTTCAAGTATTGTGGCTATCACTCAGTTCCTTGAGTTTAGCATTCACTCCTTCCTTTCTTAACTTGTTTTACTAGTTAAACAAACGCAAGTAATCAAACAATTGCTCCAAAGAAAAATCTTATCTAGTGTTGACAACCCTAGACCTTAATGGGAATATCTCTATTCTTTTTCAGCTCAGACCACAATTTATCATCGTTACTCCCTTTTTCCCTTAATAATAGAACTTGCAAACATCTAGATATTCAAATGAAAGAACTTCCTTTTTAGATAAATTTTGCAACATTCATTTTAAATGATCACAATTTTATCTAATTCAAAACTGGGTACCCTTAAATGGTATATTACATATGGAATCATGTAACACAGAAGTTGGCAAAGCTTGTTATTTCCGCCACCTCATCCTGCTATGATGGAGAAATCGCATATTCATGAATAGAAGAGAAGGCAAAATCTCTTATTAGGGATGCAAAATCTTGCTCTCCACTGTTATCTCAGTGTTATTTTCAAAGACATAACTGGGGCACAATTTTCAGAAGTATTTTATGGATGAAGAAGTAAAAGAAAATACCAGCTCTATTTTTCTGGTAGTGAAGATTTAAGAAAAATGTTACATCACTTCCTCTCTGGAAAGCTGATCTTAAGTAGTAAAAAATCAAAATCACTGCCTGAACACCCCACTGGTTAAAGAAGAGTAAGAATTAGTTTGACCAAATGATTACAGTCATTTAATTTTTACTAGTTTCTTCTTTTTGTTATTTTTTTCTTTTTCTCTTGTTTAACAGCAAACTTCCAAGAGCAGCTCAAAGAAAGGGATCAATTAAAGCTAGAGCTAGATAAATAAATTCAGTGAACAACTAAGAAAGGGCAAGTTATCTAATCAAGGAAGGTACTCTGGAGGGACCCCAACCCAGAATCCCACATGATTTTTTCTTTCTTTTTTTCCCCTTTCAAATGCAATGCAAATGGTAATATTGAAAATGCTAAAAAAATTAGGGTACCAGTGAAGACAAAATTTGCACAATATCTGCAAATCCAAGCATCTAATATATTGCACTGTATCATTTCATAAATTTCTTATCAATAAGTTAACTGGCTGTTGCAAGAACCACAGCAATAGAAAGTAAAACATAAAATTTACAAAGTATATGCTACGTTAGTTACCTCTTTAAAGGAGCAAATTTCACATTTTCCAGCACTGCACTAGACTCGGGAATATTGGCCCTTACACCGCTATCTACCCTGTTACATAGAATGGCTGGAGGTGAGGTGCTATGGAAAAATATTGGAAATAATGGGAAGGCAATAAGAAATTGTCAACACTACCAAAAAAGGTGTTATAGAATTCCACATAAATAACAATGCCAAGTCAATCATGAAATAAGTTTGGCTCTTCCACCATAAACACGGCCAATAACTGATATTCTCTACAATGAATTTACAACTAAAAAGAAAAAATAAGATGAATATCAAGAAACTCTTGGAGAGCAAACTACTTGTTCTATCCACCAAATTTCTCAGCATCCATTTAATGAGTAAACACTCTTAAATATGAATAATTTGACAGAGAGATAGATACTAGAAATTTCAAACATTTTGGTGAATGCCAACTAGACAGACCAATAATAAATGCCATTCATCTCAAACAAAATTATCCATAATGGTAAACAGGGTCGATGACATACGTCTAAATGCTATGTCAGATACTCAGATTCATACACCTTCTGAATGCAAATAAACACCATTACACAACATGAGCAAAAATCTCCATAACATAAAAAAAATAGTTACAGTACCACCATCGATAGGATGAATTACTTTGTCCCATGTATAAATATTTATTTACTATTAAAGAAATCAACAAGAACAAATGAAATAATTCCAAACTAAACAATATCTAACTAGACCTAGCTTGATGTAATTAACTTACAAAGTTCTTTACACTAATAAAAAAAGAGAAATAATGATGAATATCTATACCAGTTAAAATGTGGGATAAGAACTGACTGCCGTTTCCCTTTAGTAGAGTTCTTTGACAGGTAATACTCAGCAATGATTGAAAGTATGTCCTTCAACTCATTGCTAGAGATTTGGCCATTTGGGTGAAATGAAACATCTGATCTGTGGGCCAGATCGCCAACAAGCTCCAAAAGAGGCCTCTGGGAATTAAATTCACTGCCAGGGTAAATAAGGTAAGGCCGAGCTCCAGCACTGTGAGCACAAGGTCCGGAACTAGGGGCAAATGGGTTTGGTTCAATATTATGGATTGTCCATACTTGAAGTCCCATTAAATCAGACAGCATTGACAAGTCCAGACTGCCTCCCTCTACTTCCTCTGACCCAGACATGAGGAACTTCATGATTTTATCATGCCTTGTACATTGTTCAGCAACCCCAAAGCTGAACAATATTGAGTTGGGTTGAGTGTCTGCAAACAAATGAAGGATGAAGTATAAGACTTCACAAGCATAGTACAACTGTACAACAGTTAGAAAATATAAGGAATATGAGAATAGTAAGAAACAAATGCAAGGAATTGCAGCATGAATCAGATTTCCACATATGATTCCATAACAAGTAACTGCTAGATGCTTTCTCTTTGTTATTCAGTTTTAGTTTTCGTTCATGTCGTGGCACTAATGTCAGTTCATATTTTTACAGTAAAACCATTTTCAGAGCACCCTCCTTTTTCTTTTAGTTGTTATGAGCCGAATTAGTGAAAACCTATTGCTTAAGCTGATTTATAGTGTGCTTCTCCATCTTGTCACACATATTATTTCCCAAGTAGCTTCATCATAGTATTTCTATAAGCAGGAAACTCCCTTTCCACCAGTAACTAGTTCCTATACTGAGTTCTGATACCATTTCTGCCCATACACCTAACTCACCCATTTTGCAGAAAAAGTTGGTAGCGAGTTGGTTGAATTCATGATGGCATGACTTCCCCACATGCCCAAAAAAAAAAAAAACTAATCAGGGATACCATTGACTAATTCAGGGGTTACAGTAGGATGAATAACACTAATGGGTACATGATGAAGTACAATATGGTCCATGACTTTGTCTCACATAGTTCTATAACATTCCATGCTTATGATGATTCCTATAAATTACCATAGAATAACTTGCTTTCACATATTTATCTAAACCCCTGTATTTATGGCAAATAATCGAAATATTAATTGAAATAATAGTTGACATTAAACAGAAGAGATGTAGCGACTTATGAACCTTGCACATCAACAAGTACAGGCCTTGTAATGGTTGAGTTAGCCTTGGCAAACTGTGCAGTGTTTGGAAATCCACTCGTGGATTCCCATAGCTCCTCACTTCGATTTGGCCTCACATTAAAGGTATCCAATCTTATTGTGTCATATCTTGTTCCAGGGCTATGCCATGGAACTTGAACATCCTGCAATAACAACCATGTGGAATCCATCAATGTTATGAGAGCATAATCGAGACAACCAGGATATTACCACCATTACATCAGGACCCGAAATCAATATAAATAAGACATTCACTGGCTCAAGTAGTCGAGAGAGTGTAATAGAACTAATCAAATCTCAATGTCTTGTGGTGTCATACAGTGTGATTATGGATGTTTTCTCAACAATTGCTTGTCTCAATTCTACATGTTAACCATTCAAACTGAAAATAACTTTTAGGTGGAATATTCAAATTATGTAGAAGTAGAACACTTGCATCTCAAAAATATAAAATGAACAAGGAAAAGTGGGGTATCCATAACATATATATGCCCCCAAAAAACAAATTTCATTGAATTTGCTTTAAGAGCATGTCCTTCTAAGTTAATAAAAAACATAATTATGCTAGAAGGACAACAGCAAAGAACTACTCTCTCACAGACTCGCAGAATGGTCTGGAAAAACTCAAGAGACTTATTTGAATGGAAAGAACTAGCACAGCAAGTACATAAAGATTGAATATTCCAAATATAAAGAATCAAATAAATCACTCACTTATTTCAATTTTGACAAATGAATATTCATGTGATTCAAGCAAATATACATCACACTCAAGAGGTGTACATAAAAAAAACAGACTAATTAGAGTGATAAGCCAAAAGAATAGAACTGACACCTACGACTTCAGTTAAAAAGCAAACCTAAAAATGTTTTGCATTCAAATTGAAGTGGTAAACAATTGAGAATCCACGCAATTACTGTTGATCCAAATTCAACAGGGCTATGATGTGCCAAAAGGGAATCGAGAAATCAAGAAACAAATAATAAGAACCCAAAATAGGATTGGTGTTACCAATTATCAAAGTCAAAGACCCTAATTCCAAACTCCTGAAAACAAATTGCAAACCTACCTATGGTACACCTTAAAGTACCAAAAACTTCAATGGGGGGAACATGCTTATACCGACTTAACTCAGTAAATCCAGCAGAATCATAACATAGAACAAAATCTCAGTCAATATTTGACAAGTATACCCAATAATTCAAAGACCTAACCTTGGAGACCCTGGGCGAGCCCTGATCAGGGTGAAACAGAAGACCAGGAGGGTACCCATGAGAAGCCATAAGATAGGGCTCCGCCATTTCTGAGAGATTCCCACCAGTTCAGAAACCCAGTTTCTGATCCCAAATCTCTTCGTTCCTCGCGTAAGGCTCACAACATCTTGACTTATCCACCAACCCGACGCCTCAAAACGCAGAGATTTTTGTTGCAATTTCTGGGGCCCTGATTCGCGCCCGATAAGAGGACAAAACGAAAAATGGGATTTATGTGACCTCAGTGATCCAGGGCGAGAGAACAACTGGCTTGTGATGAATGTGTGGCCTTGGAACCAGCGACGGGATTCTGAATGCGGACAAACGAGTCTGTCAACTTGTTCTTCGACTTATTCTAATCTGGGAAATGGAGTAAAATCTTCCGGTGTGGACTTGTCCACCTTAATATCGTGTCTACGCTCTTGTTAACCAATAATGATTCCGTGACGTGTTTTGGTGGCACTAAGTAACCATTACCATGGATCAACCATCAACGTGTCCTAAATCCTAATACATTATTAGTTTGAGGCCTAATGTTAAATGTTGGCTAATTTACATTTTTTTCTTATGAAATTTTAATTTTTTTTTGGGTGATTCTAAACATTTTTCTAAATAATATAAGATTACTTATTTAAATAGTTGATTAGAAAGTGATATGCACAATAACTAATATGACACTTTCCTAGTCTCTCTCTCTCTGGCATGATATCTTGAATTTTCTTTATCTCCAGTATCTCATCAATCTCTAATCTTTTTTTAATCACGTTTAATTTTTTTATCATATTTTATGTGTCTTACAATAAATTTCTATATTAGTGTCGTATTCGATCCTTCTAAATGACAAGATGATCATCGATTCAAATACTTCAATGACCCATTTAACTCAAAAGGCCTATGTAGGCCAACTAAATAAAATGTAATTATCGAAAAGAGATAGAGAGTAAATGAAAGACTAAAAAATTATTATATGAGTGTATGTACGTATCATTTATTGATCATATATTTAAATAAGTGACTTTACATGCCCATAAATACATTTGAAATTATGAAAATTTTAAGAATATAAAATATAATTTTAATCTAAGTTTAAGAGAACGTTTAAAATTACAAAAAAAAAATTAAATTTTTAAAAAGATGCAAAAGTAGTTCATAGAGATGAGCATGCTTTTGGTCGTTAGATGTTAGTGCGGTATCTTATTGTATTGGTAAAGATAGAAACGGCGTCGTAAAGCGAACATTGGTGGTGGAGAAAGAACGTTGAAGAAGGGGAAGCACAGATACGCTCACCAAGCGGATGAAAAGCGCCTGACGACAGCATGCGCTCATCACGCACAGCTGTCAGCTGGACAACTCTCCGCCAATTATTCCCTTATATATATATATATGAAAAAAGTTACAGAAGCGGTTTAAATTTTCAAACTCAGTTAGAGTATCATAATTTATTATTTTATTTTAATATGTAAATAATAATAAATAAAATTATTTTAAGTATAGACTATAAAATATTTTAAATAAATTGTTCGGATAATAATAAAAAAAAGTATAATAGGGATGAAAAATAATTAATTTTAAATAAATTAATTAATTAATGTATATTAAATCAATTAAAAAAATACGTATAATAATGACTTCCCTGAATTCGAGTCCACGTATGAATGTGATAAGGGCACTCCGTCAATGAAATGAAATTCATATATAAAACATAACATATACATATATGTCAGAGACGTTAAGAGTTGTGGGACTCTCCACGATCAATTCGCCCTCCTCTCTCTCTCTCTCTCTCTGGAAGCTTCCTTCTCTGCTCGGCCTTTATTCTCTCTCTCAACGCCAAACCCTAGAAGTTTTATCTCCCAAGAATTTCAGGATAATCATCCTAAGCCGGCTCTAATTTCCAGGTCAGAAACGGCCTATTTCGTTTCAATTTACCGTACAAACCCTAGATCTGACGCCAACCGGTTCGAATTTTGATCTGGGGAGCCATAGAGCGGTGAAATTGGGCCGTTGTGGAGGGCATGGGTAGGATTTACAAGGACAACTCGGAGCCCTCACCGTCGTCGTCGACGAGCGCTACTACTTCGACGTCGGTCACCGAGACCGTGAATGGGTCGCACCAATTCAAGATAAACGGGTATTCGCTGTCCAAGGGGATGGGCATCGGGAAGTACGTAGCGTCCGACACGTTTACGGTCGGTGGGTATGACTGGGCGATCTACTTCTACCCCGACGGGAAGAGTACCGAAGATAATGCGGTGTACGTGTCGCTCTTCATCGCTCTTGCCAGCGATGGCACGGATGTGAGGGCGCTGTTCGAATTGACGCTTTTGGATCAGAGTGGGAAGGGGAGACACAAGGTTCACAGCCATTTCGGGAGAGCGTTGGAGAGTGGACCGTACACGCTCAAATACCGCGGAAGCATGTGGTAAGCGTTACGCCTTTGAGATACGTACCACTGGATTTCCGATTTGTATTTGGGTCGTTGTTGATCCGAGGGTTCTCAAAAGTGTATCGGGAATTGATTTCAATTGTTGGCTCCTAACTGTTTATTTGTATGTTTCCCGTCATACTCTCTCTATGGATTAGAAATTTTCTTAACCAGGAGGTTGTGTTGAAGGAGAGACAGTTCAAGTCCTCTGTTCACTGCTATTCAGTTTATTTTTCGAGTGTGTGTGTTTTATACTTCTCGTTGCTTCCAACTGCTGCATATCTTTTAAAACGTTTATGCGGTATGTATACTGGGTGTCGCCTTAGAATTGAAATTGTGTTAGGATATGCACTCTGCGCCAAATTTTATGTTCAAAGATAATTTGGCACTATACCTCTGTAGTCAGGCATAAATGCATGTTTTACTTTGACATAATGCATTTAAATTTTAAACGAGTTTGCGGAGAATTAACTGATTTATCTACTTGTTTGTTTCATGAATGGGCTCAGAAAGAAATTTGTATACTCTTATGGAGATTGTTTCTGTCTGTAGACTCTGTACTTGTATCATTCTGAGCTACCAAGGGCCTTTAGTGTGGCTACCTATGCATGGCATGTGAGTGGCTCTATAACGTCTCCTTCCAGGGTTTGAATGCACCTAAATGATTATTTCTGATTGAAGGTTGTCTTCATGAATTGGCCAATGATCGTATTACACCGTGTGTTGCCGATTAGAGCAACTTTGGACCCTCGCAGGACCCCTTGACTCTACTGCAGGATTTTTCCACTGAAATATTACTCACTTGGTGTAAAGTTGTTTGTGGTGCCCGTTGACATCACCACAGGAATTGTTTGCTTGAGCACCTTATATTGCCATCTTTGAATGTGTTCTCCATGCAAGGGTTTGGGCACTCAATAGGCCACTTTGCAGATCAGCATTGCACATGCCAGTCACTCCATAGGCTGCTCTAGTCTGCCCCAGAGGCTTTATCACTAGTTGTTTTGGAAGCTACCCATAGGATGTTCCACAAATCATTTCCTACATAACATTCCTACATGCTTGTTAGGAGCAACCCAATTGGCTCCTAAAACTTCAATGATTCCAATAGCTCTAGTGGGTCTGATAACCAACGGTAAGGTAGTGCCTAAGATTCCTCCATTCAGGACCTTCAATCTCTATAACATGGAGTTTGGAATTGAGGTTCAGGATGGGTCCTTTGCCATAGAGTATCTTGAACTTAACCAATTCAGAGAGAGTCCGAATACAGAAAGAATGTGCAGCCCATGTACCTAATGTACACCTTGGGTCATAGCTCCACAATCTCCATGGTATATGTCACTTCTTATTACTGGAACAGGTCGCGTTGATGGGTGGTAACTCTCACTGCACTAATAATTTCATGCCATAACTCATTATCATGTCACTTGGAGGTCAGTTCTTTGGCCTGATCCCTTCACCATAAATTTGGGCTTCAAAGCTCCATTGATTGATGATTTTTGTCTCCCTGAACTGTTTTACTCTCTTCTTTCTCGATTTTTGGTGGTTCCTCCTGCACTAGCTCACCACCAACCATAATTCCTATGAGGCCACCAATTGAAGTCATCCTTCTCAAACAACCGCTTACTGGACATTCCTAACTAGGTGCTTGGTGCCGTAAAATTTTAGGTTTGGTGGCTGGAAACATTTTGTTTAATGCAGAATGTTTCATACTGCTAAATGATTGTTGTGTTGACAATCATGTAAAAGATGCATACTGATTGAATATATGTCTTTGCTTAGGATGATTTTATCTGTTTGTTGTTTCGTTTTCCCATGTGGTATGGACTGTTGAAGGGAATTTAATTTCTGAGGAATGGTAGGACCATGAATTATTGAGGCATTGTTGGCTGACATCATGGTATAGAGTGTGATGGTAGTATATGTTGTCTAATTCACATGTTCTACAAAAACTTCCATAGAAAATTTTGATTGAAGTCTTATATGTATCTTATATGTGAAATAGCATAAACTTCTTGTGGATTTTTTATGTTGCAGGGGTTATAAGCGGTTCTTCAAACGAACTCTTTTGGAGACGTCAGACTATCTGAAGGACGATTGCCTTTCAGTTCATTGCAGTGTGGGTGTTGTCAGGTCACAAACCGAGGGCCCAAAAACCTACTCTATTCCTGTGCCTCCATCTGACATTGGTCAGCATTTTGGAAGGCTACTGGAATGCAGCACGGGGACAGATGTAAGCTTTGAAGTCAACGGGGAAACCTTTGCGGCCCACAAGTTGGTACTTGCAGCTCGGTCACCTGTTTTCAGGGCTCAACTTTTTGGGCCAATGAAGGATCAAAATACAGAGTGCATACCAGTTGAAGACATTGAGGCTTCAGTGTTTAAGGTTCAGTAAATCTACTTCTCATTTTCCTGATACAATTTTTTCTACCTTTCAAGGTTATCTGTTGCCCTATGGCATGATTACTTAATCCATACCTAACTTGGTATGATCAATACTAAGTTGTTAACCTAAAGCTTAAAAACATTTGGGAATTTGATAGTTAGATGTTTCTGCTAGAAATTTTGGATTATTTATAGTATATTTATGGAGGTCGTTAAATCTTGAATGTGGTTAATTCTGGTTAGCCCTACTTTCACAGAAATATGTGGCTTAGGTTATTAATGAATTTTCTTCAGGAGAAAGAATGTTGACTTTTTAGTTGTTAACATAGTTGTAGTGCTCATTCTGTTTCCTTTTCATAATTGATAATTTGTTACACGTAGCTTGTAGTTAGATTTTTCTGACTTATGTTTAGTATTTTTCTGTTTCTGTTTCAGTGTGCATATAACCAATCCCTTCCCATTTGTTGATATTGTAATCCAGTGAAGATCGAACCATTTTATTTCTGAAGATCTAGTTTGATTAAGTGTGGAAATACTCAACCAAATGTAAATAATTAATTTTAGCTTGGAGTTTCTGCCACCACTAATAAACATGTTATTCATAGAACAAAAAGAAAGGTTTAAATTCTCTGTTGGCTTTTTTGGGATTTGTGTTGTACTGTGAAGACTAAGAATTTGCTTTGTTGCATCTGAAGTGTTTGGGCCAAATGGCAGTTAACACCCTTGAAACAAGGACGGAACTAGAACCTACCCCTCAGTGGGGGACAACCTTTTTAAGGATAGTATAGTTACTATGCCAAAAAAAAAAAAAAAATGCCAAGATGTGAATTTTTAGCATAATAATCATTGCTTTTCCCAAATTTAATATCATGACACATCATATATTTAATAACAAACTAAAATTTTTGTTATGCTATTCAAACTAATTATCATTAAACTAAGATGTGAATAATTTTTAATAAAATTTTCAAATGTTTCCATGAAAAATTACAGTGGTATGATTGACAAAGTCTCTTTTGCAAGGTATATTCTACTTGTATTATTTTACTTATTTGGATAACAATTAAAATTTTGATTTTTAATCAAAGATTAGTAGGAAATCTTCTAGGTTTATGTTAGCTCTCGCATATTTTTGGGAAAAAATTCATCATCTTGTTCACCAGATTTTTAAAGAGATAATTATTCATTTATCATTTCTTTTTATAAGAAACTTGTCAATAGATATAGCTTACTAAAAATAATTTTTAGATTAAAAATATGTAATTTAAGAACTATCAATTAATTAGTAGTATAACCCATATAGTCAATATTTGAATTATAATTAGTTAAAATTATCTATCTCGAAAAACTAAGTTTTAATTATAACATTTTAAAATGGTGCATAATAATTCACTATTTTCTCTTTTTAGTTGTGATTTTTTTCCTACTAATTGACTCATATATTAAATATTTAGGGAGTAATTTTTACAAATATTATACCGTATTTGCAGTTTTTTCAAACCTGGAGAAGGGATAATTTTGAGAAGTATTACAAATCTTACATCTAAAATGCATTTTTTCCAAACTAGAGAGGGGGCAATTCTGGAAAAAATTACAAACATTACACCTAAAATATGCTCTCCAAGCTTGGCCCGGGGGGGGGGGGGGGTGGAAGAGAATTGAGTACTTGAGTAGCCGCTGCCAATCTTCTTCACTAGGTATTAGTAATTGAGTTAAGACTGTCAGAGAAATAATAGCAAGATGAGGAGAAACAGAAGATATTTTAGCTTTTCTCTTTCACCAGTGTCATGGATGGTCCAAATAATGATGTGCCATTTTATAATATACAAAATGATGTCTTTGACTGTTCTCTGTTTCTCATCATTTATGCCATGGGAGAATATGTACTGAATGATGGGGTATGGATTTTTCTTTTTTCTCAGCTAGAGGAACTTTCACATTCAAATGGAAATTTAATACAAAACCACATTGATAGGAAAATAGTGGCCAAAATTGGCTTTAGACTTTACCTTATAATTAGCTGACTGAGTTTACTCTGCTGATTAAATTCAACACCACAAGTAAAGGGGTATATTTTGTACTAATGTCAGTACTAGAGCTTTACTGCCTACATATCTACAATTATTTGCACATAGAGCTTACCAAAAAATCTGCAAAAGAGGACATATAAGGGAACTTATTTTTATTTTCAGGGTTTAGGGTTGTAGCTGTAATTTTATATCTACAGTAGCAACTAAACATTCTTGCAAAAATAAAACATCCAAAAGGAAAAAGAATCTATACGTAGGGATGGGCGTGGATTGGTTAATTCTTAAAAAAAATCCATAACCATGCTGCCTGGCAGACACGGATAAAAACTGAGTAAAATGGATAAAAACTGAATAAGATTACAGTTAAAAATTTTGAAAAAATGCAATTATGGTTATTACAAAAAAAAAAATTGTAACTATAACTGTAATTGATATTGAACACCACAAACGTAACTGTAATATATATAATGACTTTTTATATATAATATAATTTTATAAATTAATAATTTAAATGTATATTCCTTTATAAAATATCCTTAAGTTGTAATTTATTTACAATAATGTTCAATTAAATAAAATTATTACCTTAAAATATATTACAGCAATATCCCAGAAAAAAGTAGCAAAATCATTTCCGAAAAAATGTGTAATCATTTTAAGATTTTAATTTCATTTGCTAGATTTCTTGAGGCTAATTCTAATCCGTGTCATTAGTTTAAGTTTAATTTAAATGTGTTTTCAATTTTGGTTGCCAATTTCATATATTTTTTATATGTTGTTTTTTATTAAAAAATTATTTAATTATGCAATTTGTTAAAATGGTTACGGATAAAAACCATGGATGCTGTTAATCCATCAGTCATGGGCATCGTTATGAAGATCCATAACCGTGCAGTTACGGTTACGGTCTGGCCTATTGAAAATAACGGTGAAAGGGAAGATCCAAATATAAATAATAAGAATATAAATAATAGCAAAAAAAAACATTCATAGTTAGGGGTATAATGACAGTTCTAGTTGTAGTAACCTTGATAATTTATTCAAGACATTCTTAATTTCATCTCTGATGACACTTTTGTAATTAGGGATAGTAATGGGGACAGTTATTCCATATATTTTGATATTGAAAATCATATTGTTGAAATTAACAATCATCATTCTTTTTTGAGTGAACTAGAAAGTTCTATTTCTTGTTATTGGAATTCGGATTATCTGAATAATGACTCTAAGAGTGACAATGCCTACCATGATCGTTATATGTGTGATACTCAATATAGTTGGAATAATCACATTAATCATTGTGTTGACAGTTATCTCAATTCTCAAATTTCTATTGATACTACATTGTACCCATGGTACTAACAATTATAGTGACAGTTACATGTATAGTTCCATTTTTGGTGAAAGTGGAAATAGTAGTGAAAGTTCCAGTATAAGAACCTGCACAAATGGGAGTGATTTAACCATAAGAAAAGAAAATTCTAATGATCTTGGTGTAACTCAAAAATCTGGTTATGGATGTAGAACCACTGTTATGGTTACAGTTATCTTAAAAAGCCTAACCAAACCAAACTGATCTGCACCCATCCCTATCTATACGGATGAATAGATTTTGAGAAGATCACTTTCACTTCATGTAGGAGAAAAGTGAGAAAAAAGGCCTCCTTTCTATTTTTAATAGCTCCATCCCCTAAAAATTAGAACTTCCAAGTTTTTGAACTCATAATGTAGGCCTAAAAGAACACAGGATGACATCTCCACACACTTATAATTTTAATCATGGTCTCTTAAAGTTATTTATACATGCCCAAAGCTCCAAGCTACAGAAGTGTCTCAAAAATGTCAAAGTTTCTCGTTGTAAATTAAGAAG
Organism: Diospyros kaki; assembly: GCA_036245055.1. Lineage (NCBI taxonomy): Eukaryota > Viridiplantae > Streptophyta > Magnoliopsida > Ericales > Ebenaceae > Diospyros > Diospyros kaki. The sequence continues at coordinate 38,421,231 of BSEG01000007.1, forward strand.
AAAAATAATAAGGCATGCGGGTGCTTGGCCAACACACTAAAGGATGTATCCAGTAGGTGTGAACACCATAGTTGAGTCTATTGGTAATGTTGTAATTTCAACATTTGGACTCATCTGACAAAACTAGGGAAATTTTTTTATCATATTTTACAGTTTGAAGCGTTGGCCATGAGGTTTTATGCTTGCTTTAAGATCTCATGTTTTGTATTTATCCAGGAGGTGCAACTAATGCTTTGGCCTAGTAGTAAGTTGGGGCTATAATGAAGTGGCTGCCACTGCAAAACTATCACTTGTAAAGAGAAATTTTCTGCTAAGTTGCTTGCATTAGCTTGGATTTGAATTTTCTGGTGTGGGCTCACTATTTACTGTACTTTTGCGCAGGCTTTACTTCACTTTATTTACTGGGATGCCTTGCCTGACATGGAAGAACTTACTGGTTTGAATTCAAAATGGGCTTCTACCTTGATGTCTCAGCATCTGCTTGCTGCTGCTGATCGTTACGGTTTAGAGAGACTCAGGTTGCTCTGTGAGGCTAATCTTTGTGAAGATGTTGCCATAAACACTGTGGCAACAACATTGGCCCTGGCAGAGCAGCATCACTGTTTCCTACTGAAATCTGTTTGTCTCAAATTTGTTGCAATGCCTGAAAATCTAAGAGGTGATCTCTCTCTTTATTACATTTTCTGCTTAGGAAAATTATATCCCCAAAGAATTTTGTGCAGAAAATGCCACTAGAATGATGTGATAATGGTATTTCATAATTGCTGGGATAAAATATATCGTGCAACCTTGAGATTCATTATGAAAACATGGAACCTCATGTTTCTGAAATTAAACTATACTCCCTTGGTTTCAAAAAGTTGTATCGGATTGCCCCTGCCATTAGATTGCTGCAAGTGACCTAAATAGAATATGTTGACCTAAGCAAAATATATGAATTCTCCAAATTTTCCTTAAAATAAGTTAATAGTCTATCATATGCTCAAGGATTCCTCAATAAAATTACCAATTAGGCATCTAGTACCAGTACATCGCCATCCCTTTCGAGCTGCCTTCAAAGAATCGAGTCCCAGATTTCCTTCCCTCAAAGTTAGCGAGTCTCACTGAAGCCTGCCATGAACTAAGTTTGGTTCAGGCTAGATGGACTTTTGTGATAAAGGATGAGAATTTGTTAGACTCATCGCCAAAACATCAACCTGATGGGTGTTTTATTACTCCTTCCTTTCCTTAGGGTTGTATGGTGTAATTTGCTTTGATTGTCACCTTGATGTGTGTTCTGATTTCTAATGTCTCCGAGCCCCACTATCATGATCCCTTATCTTTTCGTTCATATGTTCCCTTATTTGATATGTCCAAATTTTTCATGCGTTCTTTCCTAGCAAAAGATTTCTATCTGTGTCATCTAGTTACTCTTGTTATTGTCGAGAGGGAAACAGTGGTTTGTTAGCAGAAAGCATTTATCTTTTGTATCAGTAAATGTGAAATGAGATGGTGATCTAGATGATTGGCTTGATTTTAGACCTGGGACAACCTCAAAACTCGCTTGTGGGGGTGGGTGTTTACTAATCTGTTTTGTGTATTCCAGCTGTGATGCAGACTGATGGTTTCGAATACTTGAAGGAAAGTTGCCCCTCTGTGCTTTCTGAACTGCTGGAGTATGTAGCCAGAATGAACGAGCACTCTGTTGTCGGCAGCAAGCGCGGTACCGAGTCTCTCCTGGACGGAATTGATGCTAATGGTAGACGGGTGAAGCCAAGATTTGTGTAGAAAGCTGGTGGTTTTCTAAAGAAGGAAGATATAGCAGAAAAGAAAGGTTTAGGGAAACATTTATAACTTTGTCTCTAATTTAGCAAAATTGTTGGTGATGCTGTAAATTGAATGCTTTTTAAAGCCTTCGGTTAAGGTAGTGTGCAATTATCCAGTCTTTCCCTTTGGCTTCTTCGGCCAGGCTTGTGTTCTTTTTGTTCTTTTCTTTTTAGAAGCTATCTAGAGAAAAGCACATAATTTTTTGGTGGCGCTCTGTTATGTTCATGTTTATATGCTATGGAATCCTGAGTATTTGATTCATGGAATGGAAGTTTAAAGATAAATACAAGTGTGGTGTGGATACTAATGAGGATAATTTTTTTACTGAAAATCAAGATATGATGGTTATGTAAAATTCTGGAGTAGTTGTCAAACAATGATTGTTCAACTCATATTGGGCCGTTAGGCTCACTCCAACAGCCTTCCCCATTCTATTCCTCATTATATTATAAATAATTTATTTTTTATTTTAAAAATTATGTCTGTTTTAATAACACTTTCTATTCTTTTTTTTTTATATTTATTTATTTATTAATAAATTAATAAATTTTAAATCTATTTATTTTAACATACACATAATTAATAATTAAATACATAAAATAATTAAATATATACATATATAAAATTAATAATTAAATATACAAAATAATCATATACATATAAATAAAATTAATAATTAAATACATAAATAAATAAAAAAATTTAAAAAAATCACAAATCACAAATTATTCGTTCGTGGAGTCATTCTGCTTATTCTGCAAGTTGTCAGTCATCACAATCATTGGATTTGACTGTCAATTTGTCTTTCACCATACCTGCACCTCTATTCTCCAATCAATGTTGTTTTCTTCCAATGTTGATGGCCATTGTAGGGGAGAAATGGCGATGTTGTCCTTGAAGGTTTTGATCACCACAATTGACGAATGTTTTGAGTTTCGTAAAAAATTTGGCAAATCAATTTAGCGATGGTGAGGACTCTTGGAGGTGTGATTTTGGGATTGGTTTCCTAAATTTGGCGATGGTGATTGATTTAGGGATTTGTTGGAGTTAACCTTAGTAATGGTTAAATATATATTTTTTCCCTTATATTTTTATGTTTTTTTTTATGTGACCACTCGAATTTGTTGTTGTTTTAATTACACTTCTAAATCATACATTTTCGACTGAATTGCACATTTAACATGCAACACACATAGGTTGAAATGCTCAAATTATCCCTCATATGCTTGCAAGCAACTACCATTTCTACCACAACTTATTCCTTCAATGGCTGGCGATGAGATAAAAGAAATGGTCAGTGACAAGTTCAGAAGATGGAGAAAAATGTGTGGTAAAGATGGTGACAGACAATGAAGCTAGGTGGGTGGTGTGGCAAAACAAGAAGCAGCCGATGATGAGGCAAGGAAAGTGGTCAATGACAAGTACAAAGGATAGAAAAGAAGTTGCTAGGTTGACAGTTATGGTGGAAGGTATAGAGGCTATTGTTGGCCGGGAAAGGCAAAAAGGTGAAAGTATCGACAATGGAGGAAAGTGTAGAGACACTTGTTAGTAGTGCTAGAAAGTGAAGAAACGAAGGTATTGGTGGTTCATTTTTTCTGACCAACAATGGCCTTTGCACCTTTCGCCACCATTAACGTCTTCACCTCTTCGCCTTCCACCACGGCTAATGATGGCCTTTGCACCTTTTGCCACCATTGATGCCTTCAACCTTCCTTGATCAACGACAAGCTCTGCACCTTCCGCTATTGCCGTCAGATTGCACTTTCTATTCCATTCTTTGTACTTGTTGCTAGCCATGTCCCTACCTTGTTGTGGCTACTTTTTATCCTATCGCATTGCATGCCTAGTCTCTTTGCTAGCTACCATATCTACCAAACATTCTCTTCCATCCTCTATACTTGTCGCCAACCACATCCCCTTACCTCACCACTGGTCACTAAAGAAAAAAGTTGTGGCAGAGATAGTGGTTGTCCGCATGCATGTGAGGATAATTTGGGTATTTTTGCGTCTTTGTTATACGCTCTAATTGAGGTGTGTAATTAACTCAAAAATGTATATAATCTTAAAATGTAATCGAAACAATAAAAATTTCGAGTGATCACACGAGAAAAACGTGAAAGTATAAGGTTAAAAATATGTAAACGACACCAACATGTGTAAAAACTTAGTTATAACGAAAGAAATTACAAATTTGTATCAAATTTTTGGGCTTAAGATGTGGTCTTCTTAAAATATAATTTAGAAAAGTGAATAAATAAAATTTATATAACCGATTTCTTAATTCTTGCGATATTCATCATCTTTCAAAGCGGAAGTAGGAGTAACAAATCCCTCCAACCAAACACGCCCTACGCCGACTAGGGTTATTTTAGTAATAATAATGAACCCATTTGAAGCAACTCGAGACGCTCTCCCACATCAAGAAGCTCGAGGGTTGGGGACTTCGAGCGCGCCCGGACAATTTTCCCCTCAAACATGGTATTTTTTTCCTCTTACGTGGATCTTTCATCTCGAAATTTTCCGCTGAATCGTTGCTTTTGCTTTCTTTCTAATGATTCGAGCCCTGGCTATGGCTGTTGCAGTTGTTCTTCTCGTATTTCAAGGACATGGTGGGCAGGGAAGTGACAGTGGAGCTGAAGAACGATCTGGCCATCCGGGGAACCCTGCATTCGGTTGATCAGTACCTCAACATTAAGCTTGAGAACACTAGGGTTGTTGATCAAGACAAGTACCCGCACATGGTACTCTTCTTTCTTCCTCTCCTCGCTCTTTTACTTAGGGTTTCGTTTAGTTATTTTTTTTTTCTTCTCTGTGCTGCTTTTTTTATTTTTGTGTCCTGAATGTGAACGTGTTGTGTGCGCTCTCTTTTGATGAACTGTTTCATTGGCTGTAATACGTTAGTTGTTAAGTGGATGTGAATCTTCACTAGTGAGTTTAGTTGGAGTTGGAGAGGCATGATTGGCTGTAATGGTGCTCTCTTTCCAACCTGATTCGTCCTCAACCTGAATTAGTTCCCCCATACGCACCAAATGAGAATCACTTTCCTTTGTCAACACACACAGACCAAGCCGCAAGCTAAAATCACACGTGCCCTAAATGTCATAGCTCCCCCAATTCGTGTGACTATATATTCTTCACAATTTATGCATCTATCTTTTCCGAAAGTTTACTGCTTCTGTCACACTGAAACCATATATAGGGACCCATGAAGCATGACTATTTTCCGTCCAATTTAGTCAAAATTGCCATATCCATTTGCTGTTGAATCTACTCGCTTTAGGGGGGTATTGAGATTTGAAACCCGGATCGAGGTGGTGGATGACAACCACCTCTACCAAATTGAATTCATCCTGAATCAGTGCAACTTCCTGGTATTATCTCATTCAATTTTTCATTGTTGATCTAATTAATTGGCCCTGTAATTGAATTTCCAACGTTTTTTTTTTCTTTCCCTTTTCATTTCAACTTCAAAAGCTTTCTTACGTGGGCAAGGAAGTTATTTCACTTGTACTGATAAAAAAATGACTAGAATTAACCAGTAGAACAAGAAAGGTGCTTTGAACAGTGGAATCAAATGTTTGAGGAGAAAGGAGCAAAATGAGGAAGATGGAATATTTGTTGTTTTTGAAGATGGTTAAATTTTTTTGTTAATTATGTGTGGTTCAAGGAAGTGATTTAGAGGTGTTTGTGACTTGTAAGTTGTTATTAGCTTGCAGTGATGGTACACATTCAACAAAAATGTTTTGGGCAATAAAACAATTTGCACCTGAAGGGTTGATTTCTTGCTTTAATAATTGTCACAGAGACAAAGGTTTCCTTGCTGTTAGCATGCACTGATGAATGATCCGGGGGGTGGGATACAGAAAAGACATGAGGATAGCCACAACTCCATAATCTGTTCAATGTCTCAAGCATGATATGATTTACTTAGATCTATAATTGAACTCAAATATCCATTGAAGTATTTTCTATTGCATAGTTGATGAAACCATTTATCGGTTTTCCTTAGTAAAACCATTATGGATTTGTAAAGATTTCTATATGCTATGTTAGTCTCTTTTTGGATAGATTTGCTCTTGGCTTTAATATTATCTTTTGGTGTTTGAAATCTGAATTTCTGTTTTGATTTGTTTGTAAGTCATCTATGGACTTCATATATTATTACTTCTGCTCATGTCATTGTTCATAGTCATTTACTAGGATGTTTGTTAAATTTGACATATCTAGGTTGATTATATAATAGAGAGATAGTAAGCATGCCAATATGCAGTTTAAAATGCATTTCCTGATAAATTGATTGCTGATTTTTACGTATACTGGCTCAATTTAATGCGAGACTAATTCTTGAACTAATATATAACTGGGAAGGTAATTTGAGTTAACAACTCATACCCGGCTCACTGCCATACTTAATTTTGACTCTCAGCAAATGTAAAACAATGAAGACATGTATAGAGAGTTATGTGATGAATGCAATTTGTTGGATGTGTATGTTTTAACTATTGGAATGTAGACCTACCTATGCAGTTGTTCACGTTTAATTTGTTTGACCTTGCCAAGCATAAATCTAACTTAGAGTCTTCATGGTTTTTTGGCTGATATTGGTATTACCAAGCATTTCCTTGCTATTGCTACATCTTCCAATTTTTTGAAATTGTATATGATGATTTGAATTTTTTTTTTTTTTTCACCGTTTGTGACAGCTTTCTGTGAGAAACTGCTTTATCAGAGGATCAGTGGTTAGATATGTCCAGTTGCCTGCAGATGGAGTTGACATCGAATTACTTCATGATGCCACAAGAAGAGAAGCTCGCGGGGGCTGAATATCAAACTGACATAACTACATTTTACGGATATTAGATGTAATGCGTTCTGTATTTGAAGTTGCTTGCTTTTTCCGTTCCAATGACTCGGTGTTTTGGACTAGGTACTTTTGACTTGTGCATTATGAAAGATGGTTAGTATTATCTCCAAAAATTCCCATTTCCCCCTCTTAATCGGGCTACACAATAATTAATACGCTTTAAGTTGCTATTGCAGCACAAGTGTATTTTCTTCTTTTTGTTGTTGGGTAAAGTAACATACGCCAGCCTAGTCTTCCATTTGGAGTGGTTTTATTACCCGGAAAAGTTTGCTTTTGACAAGTTTATTTGCTTAAAAAGAAATTTAGATGGGCTTTTGTAATGGTTTCTTTTATTTATTTATTTTAAAATTTTGTTTTCAGTATATTATTTGGGTTTAAAAAGGGTAATTTAATATTTTATAATAAATTAAGGTTATGACAATATTGAAAGAACTGTTAAAAAGCGGGTCTTTCTTTTCTGCTGGAGTCATTACTCATAAGCAAAGGAGCTTAAAATTATATATAATGTATTGCTTTTTATCAATTTATGCTTTTAATCAAAAGGCTAATATGAAAAGAAAGGGTTTTTTTTTTATTTTTTATTTTTGGTTTTTACGCTTAAAAAAGTTACGAAGCTAATAAGAATTAAAAGGCAGAAGAGCAAAAAAAAATTTAAAAAAACAGTTTTATTAATTTACCTTGCTCAATGTTACAGTGGTGAACGAACATTTAATTAGATTCTATGCCAATATTAGTCTAGGTGAGTTATTAATTTAAGTCGTTTATTAATTCTGGGTTCATCCCCAAAACTCTCCACCTTATTTACACGTGTTTCCAAGTTAATATGGTTTTTGATCCCTATGATCTCATCCATTCAATCCAATTTCTTACCCAAGCATCCTACAAGGCCATGAATATAATAATTGAATCCAAGACACCAGCAGTAAGATCAATTCATCTTTGTAAATTTATCAAGAACCAACAAACCAAGCCCTTGGGATTCAAGGCCCTGATGCATATACATTTCATTTGAAAACCAAACTTGCAATTTTGAGTACCAAAAGGTCCAGTAACACAATAAGGTCCAGTAACATAATTAAATGAAGTTACGCAGCAACTATTGGGCTAATATCACAATAAGGTGAAACAAAGACTCTCCAAGCTTTGATCCCGTTATGTGGAATCACTGACCAACCATATATGTTGCAGTTAATTTAGTTAACAAGAAGCATGACATCACTACACAAAGTTACAGCAGTAACTAATGGGTTAATATCACAATACGGTGAAACAAAGACTCTCCAAGCTTTGATCCGGCTATGTGGGATCAATGACCATCTCTATTTATGACCATACCTGTTGCTGTTAATTTAGTTAACAAGCATGACATCAATATACAAAGTTACAACAGTAACTATTGGGTTAATATCACAATACGGGGAAAGGAGGACTCTCCAAGCTTTGATCCAGCTAAGATGTGAGATCGTCGATCATCTCGATTTATGAAAATATCTGTTGTTAATTTAATTAACAACATATAAAGAACCAGGGGCAGGATGCTTTTCTTTGCTTGACATACTTGATAAACCAGTTCAACATGTCATGATATGCTTCTTCTGCAGCTTTGATGGCCTTTACATCATCATCCTTGTACCTAATTGTCCATCCATGGCCAACACCAGGATAGACCTTCACATAACTGCTAATCTGCAGAGCCACCAAAAATTGGTATCAAAACTGGGGACTCATCCAAAGTAATTGGGCAAAGGATGGCAAAGAGCATCAAAATTTAAACGCCTTCTAAATATTTAGTCCTCCAACATTAAAAATTATTCCTGCATGAAAAGAGCACGGATTGGAGATCGCAGCTCCGGGTTAAGGAATTTAAGAAATAAATCCCAAGAATAACAGTGGTTTAACTGGTCTAGAAACCATGTACTTGGTCAGTCCCTACCTCAGGTTTGGAGGATAAAATTTCAGCAAACTGTTTGAGGAGCTGTGGTGTAGTCTCTCTGTCAAACTCTGCTCCCAAAACAGCAATAGGCACTTGTACTTCTGAAGAAAAATGACGATTTGATCCGTGAAATCAGTCATGTAAATGAAATCAGTGTTTTATGGCAAGAAATCAAACAGAATTCACTCAGGTAGCCACTGCTCTGAAGTATGTTCAACCTCAGAGTGTAAGAATGGTCCAATTTTATACAGTAAACCTAATGGAGACAAGAGGGCGGCATCACTTGTAAATCCAACTATGGCCCAATTGCATGAAACGGAACTGCCTAAGTGGATTTCATTCAATAATGTTTTGAATCAAGAACATATCAAAATCCATACCACTAGAATTTGACACAAATCCCAAATTTCCCATAGAAAGCATTCCATCTTGTAATTAAAACAGGACAAGGTATCTGAGCTTCCAGTAAAACAGTACCCTTAATATCATCCACAGTGACAAGTGAAGGGTGCAACAATACTGCAGCTTGAATGTAGTCAGTCTTTGCCAGATTGACAGCCACCTTTCCTGATAAGATATCAAGAAATCAGAAACTTAGAAAAGGATCTAAAAAAAGTGTTTTCTTGAATCAATTATTCAGCAGAATCTGTCAAGACAAAGCATTTCAAAATATTCTTACTACTAGAGAGGTGTTTCTAAAACTTACCACCCCAGCAAAATCCAGCAGCTCCAATTGCAGAAATGCCTTTTTTTTTTCAGGGCTGCAATAACTGATTTTGCATCTATAGTTGCTTTATCCTGGGAAGAAACAGCAACATGATGACCACAAATATTTTAGCATAATTGGGTAACCATGTATTGCTTAACAATAATTTGATTGTGCCAAATGCCATGATTTGGGCCACTTTTTCTTTTTTAATAAGAGCCCAAGTCATGACAATGGAATAACAAAATGAGATCTGTCAAATGCTTAGGCCACATTTGAATTTGTTTCAGTTTTTTTATGTTCTGTTTTCATTTTCAAAATTTAGGGAAAAAACAAAATGCATCCCTAAATACAAAATACAATTTGGTTAGAAGTGTTTGCTTTCAGAAATGGAAAATCACAAGCCTTAATTCCACTAGGTGGAGTGATATATTTTGCATATAAGTGAATTATTAGATATATTCAATTGACATATAAAATAAATATTCTTTTAATCAAATGGCATGTTTAGTTTTTCTTTTCAAAATTTTGAAAACAAACAGCATTGTCATGCACCATTTTCAGTTTTCATTTCTCTCATGAAAACAAAAACTGGACACAAATATCTGAAATAAAAGCTGGAAACAAACACATGAAAACTACAAGCATATTTAAATGGCCCCCCTAATAAATCTATAAAAGTCAACTTTAATTAAACAGAGTTGTAGACAAACGGTTACATGAATTTGCATCCAGATTTTAAAAGATCTCTCTTTATCAGCAGGATCCCAGGGATCTCCAGAAAAAAAATCTGGAACCACCACAAAGAATCCAGCAGCTGCAACCTTGTCCGCCATCTTCCTTCATGGTAGTCATTGACAAACATAATATGATTTTACCTCCAAAGGAAATGTAAAAAGCTTGCATGTAAAAAGTAAAAACACATCAAACAGTGCTGAGAAATAATAATCTAAAGAAGTTAGGGTGCGTTTGATAGGGGTGGAAAATGAGGATGGAATTCATTTTCCATCTAAATTCCAGAAAATTCCATCAAGCAGTTTTTCAATTTCATCGAATTTGAATTCTATCTTAGTTCAAAAAGTGAATATTTTCCTTGAAATCAAGGAATTGGAATTCCTAGGGGGTGGGGTGAGAATTGGAATTCTGCCCCACTTTCCACCCCCTAATCAAACACACCCTTAACTCTTCATTGTTAGTTCTAGGTGGGAAGCTGAGCTTAGGGGGGAAAAAATAATTATTATTAACAATGCAAGAAAATTGCCTGAAATCGTGAAGGTATAGATGGACATTTGGGTACAGTGATAGTTTGGGCTTCCTCGTAGCAATTGACAGTAACTTTTGCTACTTCTAAAAGTTATCTAAAACATTGTAGCTAAAGGAAGTGGCAAAAGGCTGAAAGATAAATTTTGAAACGGTCAAACATATTTGCAGTGAAGAGAAAAACATATAGGCCAAACCTTATTACATCAAGAACAAACCAAACAAATGGCCGTTCTTATCTTAAAGGAAAAAAAAGAAGAAGAAGTCATGATCAGTTGGAGAAATGAGGAAAAATGCTAGTTCAGGGGCTGTTTGAAAATGCTATTAGTTTTGTTATGTTCGCGTTCATATTTCTGTGTTATGTCAATTTTAGTTGGAAAAAATTAAAACTGAACCTAAACATTGATTTTGCTGTCAGTTACTAAAATAAGGAAAAATGGAACTGAAAAAAAAAGTTTGATTTTGTGCTTGTGTTCAATTTTTTAATATAATTATATTATTAATATAAAATTAATAATAATTATTAACAATATACATATATATATAGAGAGAGAAGAAATGGAATGAACTCAAGGAAAGAAGTTTGGGCATTTCTGTTTTACCATTCCTTTTACTTGGGTTTTCTCTGTTTTTTTTTAACACCAAACACAATCAAACATGGTTTTCAGTCTTCATTTTGAAAATCTCTGGAAATGGACAGAAAATTTTGGAAACTAACACAAATTCAAAATGGCAGCACCTAGTATCATTAATGAAATAACAATAATTGGTGGTAATTAAATAGGGGAGCACTAAACATACCTCAGCTTTGGTGCTTCATAACCTGCCAAGTGCAATACACAAGTCAATAACAACACGATCAAAAACAAATACCACTAAAAAGTATTATTCACTAGTCAAACTGTTTATGATACTCCATGTTTATGCATGCACAATTATTCCATGTTTCCCCTTTTTGGATTCCATATAAATTTGGCAAAAAAGAAAAAGGTTTGTCAGTAGTAAATGGGGATAAGAGATATACTTCTCATTTGGGCACACTATTTTAGTGAAAAAGAACAACAGAGATATTGGGTTCATTATGCTAATGTTCTGAATTTTTTCAGTTGAAGTACTATTTTGGCTCTGTAAAGTTCAAACCCCCTTGATGATTCCAGCATTTGTACACAACAAAAGAAGTAAATTAACAAGTTCAGACATAACACAATATCCCTCAAAAAGAGATCCATGATTTGTTCCTAGGCAGAATGACCAGGCCAGAGGTCAAATTGAACGAAGCCCTTATGTGTGACATAAAGAGAACAATCTGGGATTGAAACGCCAAAATCATAGAAGGAAAGGGGAAAAGGGGGATGCCCGATTACCCAAAATGTCCGAACCCATGATGATTCCAAGCTTGGAGTGGGATGAGCCAGCAACGTAGGCATTGAGGCCTCCAATTTCCACCAATGACCCTGATCCAGCGCTTGAGCTCAGTGTCGGTGGGTTCTTGCAACACTCAGAGTCAGAGTCTTCCATCTATTATGCTTGCTGCCGTACTCAACGCAAAACGAGCGAGGTAAAGATGGGGGACGAGAGAGCACAGAGAGTGATTTCGATAAGAACATATTATGCCAGAGTATTAATTAAAAATATTAAATTTAAGTGCCTAGACAGCAACAATCATTCTTCTAGATTTGCAGTATCAGTGAGAGATGTTACGGTATCTAAAGGCATTAGTATTTTATATAATATAAAAATATATTATGTAATAACAAAAATATAATAATAATAATAATAATAATAATAATAATAATAATATTATGTACATCATATTGTATGTCACATAATTTGTACATTATATAATATATTGGTATCTTTTAATTCCAAAATATTGGGTGTAAGAAAGTATTTTGTATTTGACCCATTTTCATACCATTCACTTACATTCATTTAATAAATCCCTCTCAAATACATCCTAATGCCACAACACCTAAAGCCCCATCCCACAACAATTGGGCTCATTTGGGATTAAGTTTAGTTAGAGAGCAAACACTAACTTATGTTTACTAATATCATAATTCTTTTTGTTAAACTAAATTGGGGTGAGTTCAAAGGGCCAATGTTAATTTCATGAATTTTGATAAATTGAGGTTAGTTTGTTTTAATGAAATATTATATTTTTTTTTAACTAAGTTATCCATTTAAGATGATGAGCGATAAATTAACTTATCTTATCATTTCAAGTAACACGATCATATTTATAATTGAACACGCTTTACATTCTCTCGACTCATCTCGCTTTATTTTAGTCCCAAATCGAAACGATAATAAATATCAACTTATCATCAACCCTATAAAAGACTCAAATATATAAGTAACACTTGTACAGGCACAAAGAGTGCAGAAACTAAACCCGCACCTCGCCCTTGCCGGTTGATACAGCATGATGGATTCCGAAGCAGAATCTCCTGAAACCCTAACAACCACGAGGTCACTTCTCCGCTCTTCTCTCTCTTCTTATACGTTGTTTTTTTGGCCTAGGTTTACGCATTGCGCTGATAACATGGTTGGTCGCCGAGGAAATTGTTGTGGAATGGCGGAAATCAGGAATTACACGATTTGTAAAAAGGACAGTACCCGGGCACGGGCAGACCATTTTGCTGACCAAACGCAAATTGAAGACTACGCTTTGCTTCTTGAGTGAGCTGGCATTGAAATGCATAGTTGCTCATTGACCTACCTGTGGTTGTGCAAATTCACAAGAACATTTCCATTTTCGGCTTTGACGATGTCTTGATTTACGCTTGGGATTTACCTTTGTCACTATTCCAATGGAATTCGGATCGCAAGTAGCTAAATAAATGCCAATTGATAGAATTAGTTGTTCATCAGTCTTTGATTCGACTTATACCTGCGGTCTATTGTCTGAACTGAAGTTCCATTGGATTGAAGTTTAGATCAAATATCAGAAGCTAATTGTTTAGTATGTATACGTCCGTTGTATATAATGGTGCGTTGAACTATATTTCGGGCTCCATCTTTGCAGCTTTCTGAAATTACTTGGATAATTTAGGGATATAAATACTAGTGTTGCCCTTTTCGTATAATATCTTCCTCACTGTGTGGTTCTTGATCTGGCACAGAGGTAAGAAGTCCATAAATCATATTGTACTCAAATATTACTGGCATTGTGATTTGACGGTTCAATTTTTGGAGCCAAGTCATTAGTTTGCTTGTTCATTTCATGTATGTCCTGACTCATCCAAGCAGGATTTTGCTTGTGAACATAAAAAAAAATGGTACAGGGTAACTTTTGGATCTGACGGACTCTAGTATTCGTATGTACATTAACATGTCCTGTTCGTTCTTGAATAATATGTTGCTTGGCTTGTGAGGGATTGTGGATGGTGAATGACTGCTCAATTTACAGGCACAAGTGCTCAGCGTGTTTCAAGCAATATAAGAAAAAAGAGCACCTTGTTGAACACATGATTGTCTCATACCACTCACGTCATCAGCCCAAGTGTGGAGTTTGTATAAAGCATTGCAAGACCTTTGAATCTTTAAGAGAGCATCTTACTGGTGAGATTTTTTTTATCATACTTAAATTAATTCATAATTTTTCGTTGGTAATCTAATTATCTTGGCTATTTTCTTTTGTTTCAATTCCTCTCTAATGGTTTAGGACCATTATCTAAAGCAACTTGTTCAAAGATCTTTGCTAGTCAAGGTTGCAGCCTTTGCATGAAAGTTTTTGACAGCCCAGCTAGTCTTAGTGAGCATAAAGAAAAGTGCCAATTTCCTGCCCCTGTTCCCCTTGTAAGTTGATCAGAGAAGTTATCAAAGATTATCATGCAAATTGAGAAATCTCCATTACCTCCAAAAGGGAAATAGGATGGGAGTTGAAAAGGACTCCTATATTGGTGAAAAACAGAAAACCAGAATTGTTTCTGTTTCTATTTGTTCCTACATGTTCTTGTTATTAAGTTGTTGTTACTTATGCAGGAAATGCCCTGTACAGAGTCCCATCTTGACACTTCATCCTCAAACATTGGAGCCCCCAGCAGCAATCCCAAAGCAGTTGCATTCTCAGCTATAAACAATGGAGACCACAGCAGCAAACCCAATCCTATTGCCATTTCAGTCTCAAACAGTGCATACCGCAGCAATGACCACAAAGCAGTTGCTATTTCAGCTCCAAACAATAGAGATCTCGACTGGGATCTAAAAGCAGTTACTGTATCAGTCCCAAACAATGTAGATGGCAGCAGCGATCTCAAAGCAGTTGCAATAGATTGTGAAATGGTTGGTGGTGGAAGTGATGGGTCACTTGATGTTTGTGCTAGGGTTTGCCTCATTGAGGAAGATGAGAATTTGATTTTTCACACTTACGTGCAACCGCAGATTTCTGTCACTAATTTCAGGTATTATATTCTTGTTTGATTGTTTATCCATCTTAGGCTATGTTATTAGGCCATTATAGAGGGGCCATCTTATATCAGTTTGATACTTGTTTCTTTTTGAGCAGATATGAAGTTACTGGTATAACAGAAGAACATCTTAGAGATGCCATGCCACTCAAGGAAGTGCAGGAAATACTATTACAGATCTTGTTTAATGGAGAATCCATTGGAAAAGTACGGTTGGATGGCGGAAAGGCTAGGCTTCTTGTAGGTCATGACCTAGAGCATGATTTGAAATGTTTGCGAATACACTATCCTGATCACTTGCTCAGGTAAGATTTTCCACACTTATTATCTGAGAAAGCTTGTTCATGTGATGCTTTATTCTTCTTAGCAAGATATATGACAAAAGCCTATCAAAGCAGCTACACCCATCATTTCTCATGCTTGGCCAACCTACACCCATCTTTTAAACATCAACTTAGTCGACTTGAAAGTTTAATCATCTATAGGAATAATCATGGGACTACTATCACACACATCTTTTACTGTAGGAATAAAGAGTTAACAATACCATAACCATTTATTTTTCATGTTGTTTGTGGTGGGCATTTGGGTGCAGCTGCTTGTATGTAAATATGTATTTTCTGCTAAACCATAGAAGTTTTTTTTTTTTTTGGGGGGGGGGGGGGGGGGGGGTGGCGCCGCGACTGGTATTAGCAACCTTGTCAAGACGTGACTATTGCTGTTTCTATCTGAACCAGAAGGAAAACATTAACTTTAAATGAGTTAGAATCATAGTTTCATCATATGTAATGGAAAACGTAAACTTTAGATCATTTGGCCAACCACTTAAATTTATTCTGTACCTTCTACTTGCCTTGACTGTACTCTTTTTTTGTTCCTTGGCTAGACATTATCTATTTGGCTTACATTGAAAAGAATATGGCACCTGGAAATCATTTTTATTTTTCACACAAATTAATGTGGACTTCAAGCACACTGTTTACTTCTTGTTGCCATACCTGCAAAGCAAATGGATTCCACCAGATCTGTCTGTAATGTACCCTCTTTGTAACTCTGGTCTTTCAGGAGTCCCTTTTCCTCCATTATCCCTTTTCAAATTGGCCTTTTGCTATGGGTTAGCCAGAACTAGAAATGATGATTATCTTATTCTTATATTGCTGTTTCCTGGCCACCGTTTAACTTTTAAGTTATTGTATTAAGAAACTACATATTTTTGTTTTGCATGGTATTGGAATAATTAATCTTAATTCTGGTTGCATTGTTGTTGAGTCAAAACTTTTATTGTGGACCATGATTTTTGGACGCCTAGGGTTAGGTGGCTTGAATTTTCAAATCTTTATTTGCTGCCTGTTGAAGAAAAGATTGGTTGTTGAATGGAACTTTCCCAGTTCTGTAGTTTGAAGCTGTTTTCCTCACCATGCAGGGATACAGCAAAATACCGTCCGTTAATGAAAACTAATCTGGTCAGCCACTCTCTAAAGTACCTAACAAGGACATATCTTGGGCAAGTTTCTTGACTTCCTCTTCGCTTTATTATTTCTTGTCTAGGATTTTTCATCTTGTTTGTGAATTCCTGTTCCTGTTCATACATTAGGTCCTTCAACGTAGTAAGGCTTAAAATTGACATCTTCATGTATTCATAATAGATTGGAACTGCATGAATTTTTGCTACATGATATGATGAAGACATGTTTGGCTTCTATTTCATAATTTTGGAGCTGTTCACCTCATACAGTTCCCATAGATTCCTTTGAGCCATCTGACTCAAGTTTATGTGAGCTAGTTCACTTGTCTTTTAGCTCTTGCAAATAGCATAGCTTAAACCTAATGGATCTTGGGAGCTCCTTAAATTGCTTATAGGATGGATTGAGTTTGAAATTGACCTACAAAGAAACTGATACGGATGTCTTTACCAAACCAAACAAAAGGGAGTAGTTGCAGCCTAGCTTTTCAACGTTTGATTCAAATGTTCCAATTTGTTTTAGTTGTCAACTGGCTTTTGTTTTCCAGCTATGATATCCAGTCAGGGGTGCACGATCCATACATAGATTGCGTATCTGTAATGAGATTATACAAGAGGATCCGCGCTCAAGATCACTGCAGCCAAGGGTTGGAAGCATCAGTTGCAGCTCAGCAGAGTCATAATTTGATGACCAATGGCAATAGCTTTGATTATTGGAAACCCAAGGAACTAGAGAGTATGACCCCGGACGAGCTTTTTCAGATCTCAAAATCCAACTACAAATGTTGGTGCTTGGATTCAAGGCCATAAACCCAGTTTTGATGGTAAATAATCTGTTATTATTTGTGAAATCTGGTCCTTTTGTCAAGCACAGGATGTTGCTTTCTTGTCTGGATTCCCTGGAACTGGATGTAAATATCTTAACAAAATTAAGGTTTATTGCAATTGCGTGGAGAGGATTCAGCCTAGTTGGAAGCTACATGAAGGTTCACTGTAGCTAATTCTTGTTGATGATGGTTCCCTATTTCTTATCCGAGCAGTGACGAAAACTCACCGGTAATCTTAAAGGCCTGTTTGGTGTTGCGTCTTTGTGCTTTTAAACCACAACAACTGCCTTTTATTAGAAGTTATGAACATCCATCATTTTGCATTGGCTAGGTCTTTGATCCTGAGAGGAGACCTGGTATAATTACATTTTAATATAAGATAATTTATTTGGCATCAACGAATTAGATTCTTTTGGACTTTATGATAATAAAAATAATCCGACGTGCAGAGTCAGCAACGAGCCCATTAACTTGGATTGTGCAATGTCAAACTCAAACTAAAACAATTAAAAATGGTGTCTTAAATTAGCCATTCTTTGCGTTGAGACCTATGTTTGGACTTGGTGTGTGATAGGCCGGGAAGTTGGTGATATTGTTTTAAATGAACGTATGTTTCTCAATTCTTAATTGCTAGAGAATTAATTTTTGTCCAATTGTTTTATTTTTACTGAGAGGATTCAAATTTTGTATAATTTTTTTTTTGTGGTTTGGTAGACAAAAAAGATAAGATATATTTTTGTAATAAAAATATTTTATACATAAAAGAATTTACCAATTCATAATTTATAAGTTATTTTTTTTTTATTTCTCAAACATACTCTCTATTATATTCTCTATTATATTATAAATAATTTATTCTTTATTCTTTTTTTATCTAAAAAAACTGTGCTTACTCCAATTACCTTCTTTATTTTACTCACTATTTTCTTTATTTATTAATAAATTTTTATTCAAATTTTTTTACCTTATTTATAATTTTCACTATTGTCAAAATATATTTTAATTTTATAATTCAATAATAAAATTATTGAATTAAAATTTAATATATTTTTAAAATCAATTTACTAATATTTTTAAATAAAATTATTTAACCAAACCTATAGAAACAAGCTAGAAATTCATCCATTTACAAATTTGGGAGCATTGCGTTTTTTATTATCTTATCACATCATATACTAGACGGGTCTTTCTATGCATATATTATTTCTCAAATTAAATTCGTTATTATTTCAAATCAAAGCCTAATTTATTATCATTCTTGCTTATCAGAAAAAAAAAATATCATGCTTAAATTTTTGAAATTTTCTTTAAATACACAAATAAATAATCAAATACACAAATATACAAAAATCAATAATTAAATATATAAATACATAATATTAATCATTAAGTACACAAATAAATACACAATATCAATAATCAAATACACAAATTAATAAATAATTATCCTAAATCAAATGCATAAGCTCTACCATTGTCATAGATGTTGTTGCTATTGTTCATCTTCTGTCACCATGTTTATTCACTGTTCGTCATATTTGTTCATCTTTAATTGCTAACTGTTTGTTTTTTATAATTACGGGACTCTTTTGATCGTTATCTCTAATTGTTTGAACTTTTCATCTCTAAATCAAATATAATTGGATCTCTTTTGATGGTAAATCAACTACAATCGATGTTGACGATAATTGTGAGAGTATCAATTATTAAGATAATTATTATTTAGGGATATGATAAAGATTGCTTGGATGAGCTGAATCATCAAATCTGACTTACAATAACGTATCACCGTCAATTTAGCAAAGAAATTTCACGATAGTCAGCAACGTTAGTCCTAGAAATTGAATTTCCTCCCCAAGGATTTGGACTTGAAAGGGAATTGGGGACCCCTTGGTGATAGCCTAAGCGAGGTGGCAAATCAACTACTCATAATTAATTAATTGACTGATGAGCGGAAATCTGATTCCGAGTTGACTAGTCAAAATTAAAGTAGTAATAGTTTGTGCGTAGGGATGGGGTGGGGCGGGAATAAGTACCCGATTGACCCCAAGGCTGACCCTGACCCGCTGGTATTTCCGATCTAGCCGGGCACCAACTGTGCCCAAAAAGTCACTAGCAAGTTCCACGAGAGAGAGAGAGAGAGAGAGAGGGAGAGAGAGAGGGACTAACACCCCACGGCTCTGCAAAGTGCAGACTGCAGACTCCGAAACTTCTCCGATCTGCGCTAATCGGGAGGCCATGGCTGCCGCCTCCGCAGAGCAGCAGCAGGGCGCCCTGTGGGACGGCGTCATCGAACTCACCAAGGCGGCTCAGGAGCGGGGCACTGAGCCCCTGATGTGGGCGATTCAGCTCTCCTCCTCCCTCAACGCCGCCGGAGTCATGCTTCCGTCTCCGGAGCTCGCCAAATTGCTCGTCTCTCACGTTTGCTGGTCCAACAACGTCCCCATCGCCTGGAAGTTCCTCGAAAAGGCCTTGACGATGAAGATCGTCCCCCCGATACTTGTTCTCGCTCTTCTCTCCGCCAGGTGCTCGTTCGCTCTTGCATGCTTCTTTTTTCCCTTCGTTTCCGTGAGATTGCGTTTGTTTAGTCTTTTTTTTTTTTTGGGGGGGGGGGTTGGGGCGCGTCTCTGTATCTTATATTATATACGTGCTTATGAATTGAGGTTCGGGTTCCTGGGTAAATGAATAGAGGGTTTTTTTTTTTTTTTCCTTTTTCTATTTTTAGGAGTAGGAAGTAAGTTGACTCCATTTATCTTCGTAATGGCTTTCACTTAGAACCCTCTGAAAATTCAAATTTAATCATCGAGAGAGAGAGAGATGTCATGACCCAAGGAACTATAGAAGGGCATCATTGTAATAGGGTTGCAATGGTTTGTTAGGATATTTTTACAAGTTGTTAGAAACACATGGCAACAGCTAGCTAAGGCCTATATAAAGGCTACTTGTAAGAGATTGGACCATGCTTGAATTGATAATGAATATTCTCATTTCTCTCTAAAATCTATCTCTCAATCTTCCTCAGGTTTCTCTCTTGTTCCCCCCCCCCTCCCCCTCTCTCAATGTCTCTCCCTCAATTCTATATGATATCTTTCCCTATTTCTGTCCAAATTCCCCCATAAACATTATGTTCTTAATCCTAAGCCTCTCGGATCCTTCCGATTGCCAATTCCAGTCCTGTTATGAACCCTTGGTTCATGACAAAAGAGAGAGAGAGTGGGGGGGGGGGGGTGGTGTAGTCAGCAAATTATTCGAATGTTTAGTTTTATTTGGTTTGTTCTGTTCAATGTCTGGATATTTGTCTACATGCATTGGCAAAGAAATGAATGATGCTTTGATGCATGCGGAGGGGTAGAAGTTTATGAGATGGACAAGAAGAGAACAGACGATAAAAAGAAAAACTAAAGCAAAGAAGGAAGGGAAGAGAGAATCTAATGATCCGTGAATCTAATCCAAGAAATAGGAATTACACCACTGCACCATTGCATCTTTTTCTTTTTGATCAGTAACTATAACTTGTGTTGACTCAATCTTTCTTGCTCAGTGTAATTCCAAGTCGACGGTTCTATCCTGCAGCTTACAGGATTTATCTGGAGCTCCTTAAAAGACACACGTTTTCATTTGCATCTCAGATCAATAGTCCAAGTTATAAAAAGTAAGTCTAGTTTGAGTTTTAATTATGCTCTACCTGTTTCAGCTATCATTTATGCTTAATAGATGTTCCTCATTTTCTTTCTATTGATTTTAATCTTTGCCTAGAATTTGTTGATGACCTAATCACATAACACTTACAAATTCAATCTTTTACATTGTATTGCATCCATCATAACCATCATGTAAATAATTGTGTTATGTTTGACATTTAAATACGAGGATTTTCTAGTTACAATTAAATTACATCAAATATGTGCATTGAATTTGAATTTGTTTGCTCTAATGATAGGTGAACTCACTAAACACATTAAAAAAGATGGGGATTTTTACCTAGCTTAATGGGTATCCAATAAAAGTTCAGTTCATTTGGGGTAGGTATGGACTTCAAATTTTGTCTTACAAGACGGGTATGGATTGGGGGAAAAAAAATACCTGCACAGATATGGTAAGAGGACGTGTACAAGGCCCCAACCCATATCAGACTTGCATGTGTAATGTATTAATCAATAAATATATATTATTTTGTTTAACATGGTGCTAGTCCATTATGCATGCAAGGCTAGGCCCCCAGACAACCTATCTAAGCCAGCTAATTGTTGGCTATTGACTGGGTCATATTTCTAACTTAGCAAAATAAATAATCAACATTCAACAACAACTCTGACCTAAAAATGTAGTAACCCCTATTGATTGAGAATTTGAGGTTAGAATGAATAAACAGTTCTTTAATTTAAATTAAATGGATATTGGTATCTAATGGATATTCGCTACCTGATGGGAATGGAGGCTAAAGTATATTACTTGATGTGTATGGATATTAGGAAGGGGATATGCATATGGTAATGGGGAATAATTGGTCCATGTTTGGTCCATTTACATTTCTACAAAAAGTGATGATTTGATTTATGCTAGTTTTAAATGACAAAATTTGGTGGATGAGCCAAAATTAGGCATGAATACTAGCTAGAGATATTTGTAATGCCCTTGAATTAGGGTTGGCAATTCAATAATTCAGAATGCAAGAATGATAGGAATTTAGAAGAACATAATGGGGAAGGAAACAAAATAGAAAAAGGGAGAACGAGAGAAAGAGAGATATAGGGAGAGAGAACGAGAGGGAGGGAAGTGATGATCATTTATTATTCATTCCATAATCCTTCCCATAGCGCTGAAGGTCCTTATATAGAGAACTCCTAGCCAATTCAACAGTTATTCCCCTTCTAACTACTCAACAACCCAACAACTAATTGTTACAACAGATTCTCGCCTACTAACCACCCGCCCTATTCAGTTAGACCCCCAATGGCTTACAAGGTTAGTTCCCCAATTATAGTACTGCCACTAGGGTCGTGACAGTCCCCACCCCTTCAAACAATTATTGTCCCCAACTACCTTTAATACTTGCTGCCTCCTTCTCTTCTTCTTACTATTTTGCTTTTCCCCTTTGAGTAGTAGGTGTAGCAGCATTCGCCTCTGGCTATTCCACTGTAGCTTCATCCTTTTTTTCAAACACTTCAGTCTGTATAGAATGCAGTTGTGATTCCTCTATGATGATCACCTTGCACTTACCTATTTCCTCATGGGAAACATCTTCTTCTCAGTGTTCTAAAACGCGCTAAGCGCTAGTCAGACGCCAGACTTGGGCCTAGCGCCTAGGACGCCTAGGCGGACTGCTATTCTTTTTTTTAAAGTTTTTAATGTAATTTCATGTTATTTTTAGATAAATTAAAGTTAAAAGACAAATGAAATTTATATATATATATATATATATGAATTGGGGGTGATGGCTAGGGCGGGGAAGAATAGCGGAGATGGAGCTTAAGTCAATGAGGATGCGTCGACGAGGATGGAGCTTGACGGCAGCGATGGCGTAGAGGCGGTGGGGAGGTTGCGATGTAGCTAGAGGTACTGGTGGCATTGAGGTGGTGTCATTTAGGCAGTGGCGGCCTTGGGCTAGAGAAGGGGGAGACGACTGAGAGAGGAGGGGTTTCAGAAATGAAGAAACCCTAAAACAGGCGTCCCAAGTAGCGATGTGCTGCTTGGGCTGCCTAGGTGCCGCCGCCGACTGATTAATCGGGCCTGCGCCTAGGGGGGCCAACTAGGCCAAAGTCGCGGCGGCTAGCGCCGCCTAGTGCCTCGCCAGCACTTAGGCGGCCACTTAAGCCGATTTTTAGAACACTGCTTCTTCTTCTTCTTCTTCCCCATCATAACCCTACATATTCATCAGTTGTCTCTTACATTGATGGTCAGGGCTATATTTGTCTCCACACCTAAAGCATAACCCTAGTTGTCTCCTTTGCTTTATAGATTACCCTTAGTGCCATTATTATAGGAATGTGCTTTAGCTGCCTCTTGATTAGGCCCTGTAAGCAAAAGCCTAGAGTTATCACCCCCGTATTGCCCAACCAATAAACTCGGCTCGTAGGGAACATTATACTTCTTAAAAATGATCTCTAAGGTCATTTCTTGCAGCCTGCCTCATCATCGTGGGTGTCATCATCTAAACCATGGGCCACAATTCCTCTTTCAACTCGCTGATAAAGCTGGATACCAAGTACTGTTCAGTAAGTCTTGGTTGCACAGTGCACACCATGGATCTCAATTCCTCAAATCAGGCTTGGTATTCCACTACGGTCCCTTCTTGCTTCAATTTACTAAATTCCTCCACTACGTTTGCCATGCTCTTCTCCCCAAAACACTCACATAACCCCTCCGCAAAATCTGCCCAACTTTCTTGCATATCTTCTAATGTGTGATTTATGCACAATTAATTCAGGCAAGTGTACCCTAGTCAAGTATGCATATAACGATGAAAAGAATGTTGATCTCACAAGGACTAGATTACAATACCAAAACAATTTTAACTTAACCTAAGTTGAACTAATTAATTAATCAGATGAATAAAAATAAAACTAAATGGAGAACTAAATTATTTGTAAGAAAAACTAATAAATGAATGCAACTAGGGTTTAGATTTCATTTAATCTAGGTTATGTAATTATCTATTCAACCTGATTCAAAACCAAAATACCTGTACAATATTTTATAATTATTTGCATGTGATGGTGGATTTCCCTCAATTAATTATTAAGTTTTCTCAAGTCATATTAATCCTTTATTAATTCAATTTCATCATCAAATTTCTGAGCGGATGTTAAAAAGAATAAATAAGCATTAATGTAACGATCCGCTCCCACCTACGGGCGCTACCAGTGAATAATCAACCGAATTACTCACACAACAAACCAACAATTGAATGGTTGGAGTATGTTTATCGAGAAACGTCCTAGGTGGGGACTAGGTTTCGTCCTTCCCTTCGCTCAACTCGAGGAGTCGGTCCCAAAACATAAAAAAGAAGCATAGCAGATAGGACTCGAAACCCGAGTGAGCTTTACCTTTCTTCAGCTCGCCTCATAATAAGTTAAAGGCGACCCAGGCACAAAACTAGCACATTAAATATCTACTGAGTATTGGGAATTTATGGGAAATACCTCTTTAATCCTTATCTGTTTCTAAAACTTGGCTCCACCAAACAAGCCACTAACAACCAGAAGTTTACACAATCATATACTACATTATACTAATTACAACAAACTGGATACCGTCCAACGCCCAACAACATACACATTCACGCACAAGGATATATACATACTCTCACATGAATACATATAAGAGATAATACAATTCACAACACGGGTAATAACGTTAGTCGCCACTTCAACCTCCCGACATCATCCTTGCTTGCATCTGGACTCACAACATCTACAACACGAGGTAAAATCTCATGAGTCATAAAGACTCAGTAAGGGTGCAAATGAATGTAAACAAGATAATATATGCAATGCAATGACAAGTAAATATGCATGAATGGCGTGGCATCACTGCCTTCTGAACCCACTTGTTCGAGGCACTTTCCTCCCATATTACCCCTAGCACGCATCTAATCTACCCCGTGGTCATGTAACTCTACTAGACTACCTATAGAACATGCACAACCAATATTGCAAATGACATATATTTAACCACATTACCAATCATTTGCAAGGCCACCACCCTTGGGGCTGTCTCTTACCTGGCTCGAAGCCTTATTTCTGCCAAACCATGAACTCTAGCACGAACTCCGAACTCTTCTAGGATCACTGCCTTCTCGGTCGATCCTAGATGCAATCACAAAACCCAACAACAAAATTAAACTAGAGTCTATGTTTTTACTATTCACCGCAAAGACCCACTCATCAACCACTTCCAACAACCCCAACCGAGAGTCTAATCCAACCAACAATTCACATTACATCATCTCACATAATGCAAATAACTAGAAAGAATTAATTATTTTATCTCATCAAATTTGGAGGAAAAAACCGGCCAAACGCTCACACCGGCGTCGCCTCATGGGAGGCCACCTTGCTCTTAAAACCCCATTTTCGAGCCTCTGGCATGTTCCTTGAGCCCCAAAATAATATCCAGAATTTTCTCCATTTTTTTTTGGAATTTTTGGCAAATTTTTCATATTTTTCTCTATTTCCAGATTTTCTTTTTATTTTATTTTCTTATTTTTTTTATTTTTCTCTTTGTTCTCCATTTCTTCTTCTTCCTCTCTTCTCTCGCGCGCGACCTGCAACTTCTTCTTCCTCAGCGCCGACCTACGCAACAGCCACCAGCCTCCGCTTGATCTCTGCCTGCATCGCCGCTGCCTTCAGCCAGCATCGCCTTCGATGGCAGCCACCAGCTGCCGTGCCACCACCGCCATCGGTTGCCTCCGCCGCAAGTAGCCATGGCCGATCTCTTCTGCACGCAGCAGCTGCACGTTGCACGCCTCCGCTATCGTCACTGGCCATCGATGCCCTTAGCCTCTTCTTCCCTACCACCGCAAGCCACCGTCGCTTCCCGCACATCCAGCCCGTGCGCCTCCACCCTACATCGCCTTCGGCCACCGCAGCCATGGCCATCTGCCTCGCTGCTACTCGCCGATCGATCACCACCGCCATTCCATGATCGATCCTCTCTCTCGATCCCTGATCTTTCTCTTGCGATCTCAGCTTCTCTCATCTCTCATGGCCAAAAGCTCTGCCCGAGCTCTCTCTTTCTCTGTCTCAGATTCCATTGTTTTTGAGAGAATAGGGCAATGCTGGAAGCTTGCCCAGTGCATCCAATGTGTGTATATATATATCACATTTAATTCCCCCCAAAAATCATTAATTCCACTAGAGAAATTATTATAATTGGACTTGGACCCTTTAAGGCTTTAATTTGAATACCATCAAACCACATAAATTATTGATTTATCAAAAATAAATAATCGGTTTTACTCGATAAAGTCGATTTCGTCCCTGCGCCTGCACGGGACCTTTATTCTACCCGAAAATACTTCAGAGTTACCTTACTCGCAAAACCGGACCACCCTTGCGGTCCCCTTAGCTTCTTGGAGGTTCCTTATGACTATTCGATACTGACACCCATTCGGGCTTATACAGAAATTATTCCGCCAACTATTACCAGTTTGACTACTTCCAGTGTTATTAACCTCACTTCGAGACGCTTACTAATCTCATGCCTTCTTCCCTGGACATCAAAGTCCCAGGACATTCCCTGTCGTCGATTCGATAAATTTATTAATTAATTCCTCGAAATCGACTTCCAGATTTCTTCGACCACCCGAGGTCCTTTTAAAATAATTGAAAATTATATCTTTTCCATCACCTGTAATACCGGGTGTTACAATTAAGTTTTTTGAAAACCTCTAATCTCGGAAGGGTATTTAACTTACTAAGGTTCATCGATTCTCACACATGAGATAATCATCTCTCGATATCATAGTCAAGCATATGATTTATATTGTCTATGGATCTAATTTATAATAATCCTTTAGTCAGTCATGCATAAATCATTAAATTATTAAAATGTGACCAATCTCTTAAAGCATTAAGCATAATAATATAAATTTCTCATACAAATAATAATCGAGTTTTGAATCAAACTAAACAAATAATCACATAATCCCAAAATTAAAATCCATCCAAACCCTAGCTAGACAATTTAGCTAGACATTATTTAGCTAAACAATAGATTTGGGTCGCCCGGATTTGGATCACGTTCTCTTGCCTGTGTCTGCCGCGATTCCTTGTTGTTGCGTGGCTGCTCCTCTTCAATCTCCTTGCTTTAATCTTCAATTCCTCAATTTTCTACCTCCTTCTGTGCACCACACTGCTTCTCCCCTTGGACTTGCTTTTATATTATTAAATATATATGAAACATGCATGCCCTAGCCTTCCAAATCTCCTTTAATTGGCCTTCAATTAGACTTCCAATTATATTCGACCGCTCCTCCTCGGTCAATTCAATCAAATCTCTTGTAATATTATTATTATATATATATGTATTTATAAATAGCATGGCAAGCCACCCTAGACTCCAAATCTCCAATTGAACATCGAATTGCAATTGTCCTCCAAAACCATCTCTTATAATATTATAAATATGCACGACAGTTGATTATTAATTCTTTAAATTTTATTATAATATTAATATTATAAATTAATTTATAATATCTTTTTTTTTTCTTTTTATGCCCAAATCTTCAAATTAATATCATTTGCTGGGTTTTTACAAAAAATGATTAAAATTATGTAAAATCTATATAAACACATATTTTAAGTAGGGAAAAATAACACAAGGTTAAGATAAAAATTAGATAAAAATATATATACAATTAAGCCCTTTCACTTTCATCTTGAACCCACCCTTAATACCAAGAGTCCGCTACATCGTTCAAATAGGTTGCCGCTAGGTTGATCTTCTATAATCTGGTAGAATTGAAAAAACCACTCGCGTCTCCTTATCCACCATTGCGACTTCTTCCCCTCAGATGCTAGAATTTCCAATCTTGGCATAAGGGCATGGTTGTGAGTCATTGGTTGTTGATTCCTCACCTGTGTTTCTTGGATTGTAGGCTGCTCCACCTCTTCAAGAATTCCTTGCGTCCTCGACCGATTGCCTTGATATAGCAAAATCGGATCAGATGGTTGTCTTGGTGGGAATTCCGGTGACAACTAGAATTGGGGTAGAGAAGATAATAGGGTAAGCATACTGTCAATCCTTTGCCCCTCCTGCGCCACCATTTCTTGACACCTTTCAGTAGCTTCTCATTGCTTCTCTATAGCTTCTTGTTGCTTCTCCATTGCATCCTGCATGACTTCTTTCCCTTCTGCCAACTCCTTCCGAGTTTGGCGCATGGTATCGTGGGTGTTGGTCATACCGAATTCCATGGCCTCCAACTTGATCTCCAATTGCCTTAATCTTGTACCTTCTGCCATTCCGCCTTGTTCCTCAGTCGCGTTGTCACCCACAATTGGTTGTTCTTCCCAGTCCGCGTTGGAACATGCGTTCCCAGCTCCTTCCGAACCCTTCCTTGTTGCTTCTGACGCCTTCTTCACCGTTATGGTCCCGCCAAGAATTCCCACTGTTGGATTGTTCGGCTATGCTTCCACTTCCCTTACTTGCTGGGATCACAGTTATGGGCCGAAAATTTCAAAATTCACCATCGTGAGACTACCTCCAGCTTTGCCTTCTACTTCTGACCCCCAAGATCGTCCGACTTTGCTTGGGTCTTCTTACCCAATCACTAACCGTCTTGAAATCGACATAATCTTGAATTTGTCGGCTCTGTAATTTCTATAATCACTAGAATTCACTGCTTCTTGAGTCGCCACCTGTGACTCGTTCAATTTTGCACCCAAGAACGTCCGACTTTGCTCGTCACACGCTTTGTTGCGACTTCAATTCTGAGTTGTCGTCTGCAGAATTTGCTTTGTTGGCCTGCTTCTTGTGGCTTGGTCACTTCCAACATTGCTAGTTTTGTGACTGATCAAACCCTCAATTCACTGCTCAAGGTTTCTACCCAAATTGAAAAATTCACAGCCAAGGATTGCCTGGCTCTGATACCACTTGTCACGCCCTTGAATTAGGGATGACAATTCGGTAATTTTGAATGCAAGAATGATAGGAATTGAGAAGAACATAATGGGGAAAGAAATATAACAGAAAGAGGGAGAACGAGAGAAAGAGATATATAGGGAGAGAGAACGAGAGGGAGGGAGGGAGGGAAGTTATGATCAAATATTATTCATTCCATAATCCTTCTTCTTTCTGTTGTAGTGCACATGGCTATTATTTCTAGATTTTTCTTTCAGTTGAATAGCCTATAAATAGGCTCTAGTATGTAGAGAAGAGTATGTTGGAATGATATAGTGAATTCATATTTTCCTCCTTACTTTCTCTCTCTCTCTCGTTCTCCCTTGTTTTCCCTCATTTCTCTTAATTTCTGCTCTGTCCCTCCCTCCAATTCTTCTTTGTTTCTCTCTCGATTTTTTCTAATTTCCTTCCTAGACCCTAGCTAAACCCTAGGGTCGTGACATTTGGTATCAGAGCTATGCATTCCTCGACAGTTCTCTCTATCAAGTAATTTCGACGGTTCTTGGTCGTGATCCAGAAGTTCTTAGCAGTTAGCCAAGGCGATTCAATGCATTTAATTCTGACAAGCCAGACGATTTTCGGTGCTTCATGCGAGTAAAATTTGACTGATAGTTGAAGTAAATTCAAGTGATCGAAGCGAGAAGGAACAATGCCAACGATTTTTGGCAAATTGTAAGCAAGGCAGATTTCGTAATTCGATTCTACTTGAATTTTTTAAGGTGATTTCAGGAAGTCGCAATAGATCCAATAGATTCTCAAGGCTATTAAATTGTGTATTCGGTGAAGTTTGGCGGTGATTGGGTGAGAAGGAGGAGTTGGCTGGGAGGTGATCGTTGATTTCGCAGTGATCGCGAGCAGAGCCAATTCCAGCCATCCAGTCGAACTCAAGGAGTGCAGTTGTCCTCCAGTCAGTGGTCGGTGATTGGGCGAGAAGGAAGACGCGATTTAGGAAGTGGAGCATAGGCGAATTCAGAGTTGGCAGTCCTTGGGCTACTGAATTGCGATTGAGGCGAGTGAAGATTCGAGTAATGGAAGGAAATGGTTAGTTCTGATGTGACTCTGAAGATATCAAAGATTGAATCGCGAATTAGTTAACTTGGGATAGGCGATTGCAAAGTAGGGCTATTCTTAAAAGCTGGTTGCAAGCGATTTTCAAAAATTTGCAACATATCCAATTGATCCAGATCCATCACTAATTTAGTTAATTGGAATTGAATCGGATTTGAAAGGCGAAGCTAAGCATAACCAACTTCGGCTTGGGAGTGAAGATGACGTAGGTTGAAAGAGTTCCGATAGGATACCAAGTTGAATTCGAAGGCAAATCAGAGGGCGCAACATGACGCTGATATTGAACAACCACTGAACAACCGACAGTGCAATCTAGGAAGAGGACTTGGATCAGGGGCGCTGAAATTCAAATCTAGGTCGCTGTAGATGACTAAGGTGATTCAGTGGAGCTCATTCCGGCAATCCTCGTTTCCGGAATTGGATTGAGGGCTTGTTGATTCAGGCCATGGTAGAGGGAATGAGGATGGAACGACTGGAAACCAGGACGAACAATTTGGTAATTGGTGTCAAATAGCTCCAAGTGGAGGCAAGTTGCTATCGAGCGGAGTATTCGGCCAATTTGGATCGAGCTAAGTCGGGCTCCGAGAGGAAATTGCTAGATTCTGCCAGCAAATCAGCCAATAGTTGAATGTTGCCTTGAGCATGTTAGCTCGACAGTCTAATGTCTGCCTTCTGACAAATTTCATTCCCGGAGCTTCATCGATGCTAATTCTAACGACGCCAAGATCTAGGGAGAGGCTGATAGGACACTGATAATCGAAAGAAACTACAAGCTGAAAATTAACAAAATGAAAGAAAAGTTGACTTTCGAGAGGTCCACGCTCTCCCTCTATATTCACTAGAAAAATTCCTTTTCTTCTACTCTATTTGCTTCTCTATTTAAAGGAATAGATTGCCCTCATATGCCTCCCCCTCTTTGCTCTTCCCATTCTACCCCTTAACTGAATTTGTTGGCTGCATTTGCACCACTTGCCTTCTCCATTTCAATATCTCTATTCTGCCCTTATTTCTTAGGCCTTTGGTAGGGAAATATTATGGGCTGCCTATCAATACTCCCCCCACGGAACTCACCTTGTCCTCAAGGTGAAGAACATGGAACTCTTGTAGGGTTCACAGGTGGTTCAGGACCAACTTGGGCTTGGAGTATGTGAATTTTTTCTTCAATACGTTGGGCTGTCTCTATGATTTGCAATAGACCCAATGGCCGTAACAACCTAACTTATGCCCTGATTTTTGGCTTCAACCTGTTAACAAATGTGCCATCTAGTATGGCCATTGAAACTTCTCCCACCCAGGCCACCGAAGTCTCAAAGAGGAGGCGGTATTCCTGCATGGAGTCACCCTGCCTGAGGGCCAAAAACCTCTCCTCCATTGATCCCTCTTGTGAAGATCGAAATCGTTTACTTAGGTGGATCTTCAGATCCTCCCAATTTCGAACTCCCTTCCGTCGAGTCTCCCATTGAAACCACGCCAAAGCCCCTGCTTCGAAACACAGAGCAACCGACTCGATGGCCGACTTGATTTTCTCCTCCTCAGACAGCCGATTGATAGAGAAATATCTTTTGGCTTGGAAAATCCATTCATCCAGATTTTCCCCTTCAAAATTTAGCATCTCCAGCCTTCTTCCCTGCAGTTTTAGTCGCCAATTCCCTCCAATTCTACCCTCGAACTCCCTGCCCATTTTGATTCCAGGTGATCCCTCGGAATTTTGGGTAAATTCCGAAGGTTTATCTCCCTCATTCGCTTTGCTCTTCTTCTCCCGTTCTGGATCCTCCCACTTCGTCCTCAAGTATGCAAGCTGGTCCAGCATGACTACTACCTTCTTTTCCATCGATTGCACCTCCCCTTTTCTGGCGTCGACTCCCTTCTACATCCCCTCCACCTTCTCCTCGATCATCTGCTCTAGCCCGATCAGCATCGTCACCCTCATCTCGGCTCGGATGACCGGCTTTAATCTGCTGATAAAGTGGCCCTTGACGGACCCCCACTGTCGAAGCGCAAGGAACCTCTCTTCCACTGTGCCTTCCTGCGCGATCCTGAACCTATCCCTCGACATCGCCTTGAGCTCCTTCCAGCTCCTCACCCATCGTCGTCCTTGCTCCCACTGGAACCACGATAGAGTCGCTCCTTCAAAGCTTAAGGCCGCTGACTCCAACTTCTCCGCATCGGACAGCTGGTTCACAATGAAGTAGCGCTCAGCCCTAAAGACCCAGCCATCTGGATCATCTCCCTCGAAGATGGGTATTTCCAAGTGTCTCCCACGATACTGCTGCCTTCCAACACCGTCGACCTAGTCGCCCCCTTCGCCACTTCTCTCTCCAACTACCGACGTTTCCTCCCTTGACGAGGGCGAACCTGTAGGTTGGTCTTCCTCATCTCACTTCTCCTTTCTTTCTCTCTCTTGCTCCTCCCGTCTCTCCTCGTTCTTCCTCTCCCGTTCCAGCCTTTGACCGCGGACCTCCTGTTGCCAGCTTCCACCCAATCCTCCATCGACTCCAAGCGTCACCCCTCGGCCCACTCCAACTCCAGGTGTCACCTCAGAATCCTGGGTGAATTTCGATGGTTGATCTCCGTCCTTCCCCTTGCTCTTGCTCGCTCGCTCCTGTTCTTCCCATCTCGCTCCCATTCTCGCGAACTACTCTAGTAGGTTCGCTAGGTGTCTCTCCATCGTTTGAAACGCACTCCTCATGGCATCATCTCCTAGTTGAATGCCTTCCACCCTCATCTCCAAATCACCGACTGGATCAGTCAAGTTCGCCATTAGGATCGAAATGCTCTGATACCAATTGATAGGACACTGATAATTGAAAGGAACTACAAGCTGAAAATTAACAAAATGAAAGAAAAGTTGACTTTCGAGAGGTCCACGCTCTCCCTCTATATTTACCAGAAAAATTCCTTTTCTTTTACTCTATTTGCTTCTCTATTTAAAGGAATAGATTGCCCTCATATGCCTCCCCCTCTTTGCTCTTCCCATTCTACCCCTTAACTGAATTTATTGGCTGTACATGCACCATTTGCCTTCTCCATTTCAATATCTCTATTCTGCCCTTATTTCTTAGGCCTTTGGTAGGGAAATATTATGGGTTGCCTATTAGAGGCTTAACAATCCTATGGAAGCAAGGGAGAGGTTGGAGGCAGAGGAAGGAGATGTGGTCAGAGGAGTTGGAGGAAACATTTCCACATCCCTAGTACTGCAGATGGCTATTCCGGCGTTTGAAAGAGATAGGCCGAAATGGTGGATTAGGAGGTGCGAGTAGGTGTTCTATCAATACCAAGTAGCTGAAAGGGAGAAAGTGAACATGTCTGCAGCTCATTTGGCTGGCGTTACAGACGCTTGGTTTCAAAATTGGAGCCTAGGGTGGAATGGAAATGGCTAGAGTTCATAAATGATCTCTGCAATAGGTTCAGGGAGAAGACGAGGACGGATGCCATTAAGGGATTTAATAAGCTGAAACAGAAGAGAATGATGGAGGAATATCAGGGAAACGAGGCATTGAAAAACAACTTTTCAACTCCTGATTTCATGGCAGCTACAGGGATTGAGAAAGTCAGACAGGCTTATATTGAAAAAGAGGATAGTAAGAAACTTCAACAGAAACAACGAGAGAAGATGCAACCAAATATGGGAAAGATGGATATTGATTATCAAGTTTCCCATGATGCGTTTTTCAAATATCAAACTAAGTCTAAGCTGACAACACACGGTGATTTGTATTTTGAAGGAAAATATTTGGAGGAAAAGCTAAGGGAGATGAAGCCTAAAATCAGTGTTCTAAAAATCGGCCTAGGTGTTGCCAAGGCACTAGGCGGCCCCTGGTCGCCGTGAGTTTGGCCTAATCGGCCCCCTTAGGCGCCAGCCCAGCTAATTGGTGCCGAGCGGCGCCTAATCGGTCACGGCGGCCGCCTAGCCGCATGGGCCACCTAGCCCCATGAACCGCCTCGGCCGCTTGCTCTCTCTGTTGCGGCGCCTAAGAAGATTTAGGGTTTTTTCCCCCTTACCTATTCTCTTTCTCGTCTCGTCGTCGCCGCTTGCTCTCTTTGTTGTCGTCGTCGCCGACGTCTTTCGTCACTTTCTCTTTGTGCCTCAGTCCGTCTTTCGCACGTCGCCGCCGCCACCGTCGCCGCTTGCTCCCTCTAGTTGCAGTTGCAGTCGCCATCGCCGCTTGCTCTCTCTCTCTCTCTCGAGTCTCAACTTTGCTCTCTCTGTTGCGAACTTGCGACGTTGCCATCACCTCTTGTGGCCTAATCCCATATGCACAATATTATATATATAATATAATAATTTTATTAATATATGTGTTTATAACTTTATACATATATAAATAGGGATAAATTTATATATATAATCTCTATATATATAATTTATTTATATATATGAATATATATGTATGTATGTGTATTTAGAATAATATAAATTTTATTTAAATAATTTTTTATATACCGCCTAGGCCCCGGTCTGGCGCCCAACTAGCGCCTAGCGCTTTTTAGAACACTGCCTAGAATGTTGTCACATGAACTAGAAGAAGCTCTTGGGATGCCTAAAAGTGCTCCTTCCCCATGGCTCATCAACATGCAGAGATATGGTCCACCCCCCTCTTATCCGCATTTGAAAATTCCGGGGCTGAATGCTCCTATTTCTCCTAGAGCTAGTTTTGGTTATCATCTTGGTGGTTGGGGTAAACCTCTTGTTGATGAATATGACTGTCCGCTCTATGGTGATGTTTTTGGGGTCTTGCAACAAGATCAACCCAACTATGAGGAAGAACCAGTTAAAAAGACCAAACATTGGGATGATTTGGAGGAGGAAGAAGAGATCGAGGAAGAGGAATTGGAGGATGACATTCAAACAGTTGACAGCCTCTCAAGCACTCCCACTGGTGTTGAGATTCCTGATGCTATTGATCTTTGGAAGCAGCAGAGGATGGAGGCTGAAAAACCTCTTTACCAAGTACTTGAGGAGAAGGAAGTAAGGATTGCACTGGGCACCTTGCTCGGAACATCTCATACCTACGTCATGGGCATGGGCACACAAGACAAGACTGTAGCTGCCAAAAGGGTTGATTTGCTTAAAGATCAGAAATTAGATAGAGTTGATGTGACATTGCAGCCAGAGGAGTTGGAAGTAATGGACAATGTTTGGCCTGCGGAGAAGTTTGAATTTCTTTCTATGATTGGAAATGATATGGTTACAGGAATGATAGTTCAATTGGAACAATTTTCAATGGCAATAGGGAAGAGGTGGATGGCTAGTCTTGGTGTTGCAGCAAGTTATAATATTGTTACGGTTGAGGAAAAAGAAAGGAGACAACAAAAGAAAAGGGACATACGAGAAAGAATAAGAAAAGGCAAAGAAGAAATCACATTGTAAGGCTAGAACGTGATGAAGAACAGGGTCAACAACTATAAATTTCTTGGGGACAAGAAACCTTTCAAGGAGAGGGGATTGTCACGACCCAAGGAGAATTAGAGGGTCAATATAATTAGTTACCATTGTTTGTTAGGAGATGCCGTTAGTTTTGTTGTAGTGCGCATGGCTGTTGTTTCTAGATTTTTCTTTTAGTTGAATAGCCTATAAATAGGCTCTACTATGTAGATAAGAGTGTTGTGTTATCCACTGCCGGTCCCAAGCCCGGATAAAGGAGGAGGGTTGTGTTAGGTAGCCGACAGCCAACGTAAAACTTAGTCGGATCCAAAACATGAATTCTAGACAAATTATGAAAAATCGTTTGGGCGTGGGCGTAACCCTTCATAGCGACGTGCTACACTGCCCCCGTGTAGTGACAAGTGAGCTAGGGCCGCTGCATCGGCGCCCGGATGTAGTGATAAATGAGCAAGGGTTCCCGCATTTGCTTGGACGGATGTGGGTAAAGAAGTTAGTCCAAAATCAAAATCAGAACCAAAATCAAAATCAAAAACAAAAGCAAATTCAAAGTCAAGGCCAAAAACAAAATCAAATCCAAAGTCAAGGACAAAAACAAAATCATAGATTAAGGATTGGGTCATGGAACATAGGAACATTAACAGGCAAAGCTATGGAAGTGGTGGATGTGATGATTAGGAGAAAAATTAATATTATGTGCCTTCAAGAGACGAGATGGGTAGGGAAAAAAGCAAAAACTTTATCAGAAGCTGGATATAAACTATGGTACACAGGAACTGATCGAGCGAAAAATGGAGTGGGGATTATTATGGATAAAAGCTTAATAGATGAGATAGTGGATGTAAAGAGAATAGGGGATAGGATTATTATGGTGAAGATTAGTCTAGGAAGAATAACTATGAATATCTTTAGTACATATGCACCACAAGTGGGGTTAGGTGATGAGATAAAAGCAAAATTCTGGGAGGACCTAGAGGGACTCATACAAATGATACCAAGAGGAGAGAAAGTGATTATAGGAGGTGACTTAAATGGGCACGTGGGTAGAGACGGAAACGGATATAGAGAGGTACGTGGAGGGTATGGATTCGGGGAAATTAATAATGAGGGTAAATCTATCCTAGATTTTGCTATGGCATATGGGCTCATTATAACCAATACGAGGTTCAAAAAACGGGAAGAACACTTAATCACATATAAAAATATCACCTCAAGCACCCAAATAGATTACTTCCTCATGAGACAAGAGGATCGGTTATGTTGTAAGGATTGTAAGGTAATACCGGGAGAGTGTTTGACTACTCAACATAGACTTCTAGTACTTGACATCCAAGTAAGAAATTGGAAGAGAAAAAATCACATAAAACAAAATCCAAGAATCAGGTGGTGGAATTTAAAATGGGAGAAACAATTAATCTTCAAAGAAAAATTAAAGGGTAGAAGGGAATGGAATGGAGAAAGACAGACAAACCAAATGTGGAAAGAAATGGCTAATGCTCTGAGAAGCACGGCAAAGGTAGTCCTTGGAGAGACAAATGGTAGAGCCCCTAACCTTAAGGAGTCTTGGTGGTGGAATGAAGATGTACAATTGAAAATTAAAAATAAGAAAACTTGCTATAAGGCGGTATATCAATGCAACAATGAAGAAAATCAAAAAAATTATAAAGAAGCAAAAAAGGTAGCAAAAAGGGCTGTTAGTGAAGCAAGGTCAAAAGCATATGAGAATCTATATAAACAACTTGATACAAAAGATGGAGAAAGGGATATATATAAATTAGCTAAAGCAAGAGAAAGAAAAACACGGGATTTAAATCAAGTGAAATGCATAAAAGATGACAATCAAAATGTTTTAGTAAATGAGGGAGCGATTAAGGAGAGATGGAAGGAGTATTTCACAAAATTATTCAATGATGGTGGTGACACAAGAGTTAGGTTGGGACATCTTAGTAACTCCGAAAGGAATGTGAGCTACACATTCTATCGACGCATAAGTTCAAATGAAATAAGGCAAGCTTTAAAAAAGATGAAAAATCATAAGGCAGTGGGACCAGATAATATACCAATAGAAGCATGGAAATGCATGGGAGAAGAGGGCATCTCCTGGCTAACGCAACTATTTAACGCGATCCTTAAATCAAAAAAGATGCCAGATGAGTGGAGGAAGAGTACTTTGGTTCCTATATACAAGAACAAAGGAGATGTTCAAAACTGTGAAAATTATAGAGGAATTAAGTTAATGAGTCATACCATGAAACTCTGGGAGAGAGTAATAGAGCAGAGGCTTAGAAAAGAAACAAATGTGTCAGAAAATCAGTTTGGTTTCATGCCTGGCAGGTCAACAATGGAAGCTATATATTTACTGAGGCGTCTAATGGAAAGGTATCGAGATCATCAGAAGGACCTACATATGGTGTTTATAGATCTAGAAAAGGCCTATGATAGAGTCCCTAGAGAAGTATTATGGAGGGTTTTAGAGAAGAAAGGAGTCAAAATAGCCTATATACAAGCCCTTAAGGACATGTATCAGGGTGTAGAGACAAGGGTCAGAACATGCGGAGGGGATACTGAACCATTTACAACTACAATAGGACTGCATCAAGGTTCTGCCCTAAGTCCATACTTATTTGCCTTAGTAATGGATGAACTCACTAAAGATATTCAAACAGATGTGCCATGGTGTATGCTATTTGCAGACGACATAGTGTTGGTGGATGAAACAAAAGAAGGAGTGAACACTAAGCTTGAGTTGTGGAGAAACAATTTAGAATCTAAGGGATTTAAATTAAGTAGAAAGAAAACAAAATATATGGAATGCAA
Organism: Diospyros kaki; assembly: GCA_036245055.1. Lineage (NCBI taxonomy): Eukaryota > Viridiplantae > Streptophyta > Magnoliopsida > Ericales > Ebenaceae > Diospyros > Diospyros kaki. The sequence continues at coordinate 38,459,391 of BSEG01000007.1, forward strand.
ATTTAGTAAAAATGCAAGAGTGGATGATGTTATAATAAAATTAGAAGACCAAATCTTACAAAGAAAAGACCATTTTCGATATTTGGGATCAGTGATTCAAAAAGATGGAGAAATTCACGAGGATGTCGCACATAGAATTAAGGCAGGTTGGCTAAAATGGAGAAATGCATCGGGAGTGTTATGTGATGGTAAAATCCCATTAAAATTGAAAGGAAAATTTTATAGGAGAGCTATAAGACCAGTCTTGCTGTATGGTTCAGAATGTTGGGCAGTCAAATACCAGCATGAGCAAAAGACGAGTGTAGCGGAGATGAGGATGTTAAGATGGATGTGTGGACATACAAGAAAGGATAAAATTAGAAATGAAGTTATTCGTAATAAGGTAGGAGTAGTGCCAATCGAGGAGAAGATGAGAGAGACTAGACTAAGATGGTTTGGTCATGTGAGAAGGAGACTAAGAGACGCTCCTGTGAGGAGAGTTGATGAAATGGAACAATTAGTCACAAAAAGAGGTAGAGGTAGACCCAAAAAGACTTTGGGAGAGACATTAAAGTTCGATATGAAATATATGGATCTAAATGAAGATATGACAAACGATAGAAATACATGGAAGTCTAGAATTCATGTAGCCGACCCCACATAGTGGGATAAAGGCTGGATATGTTGTTGTTGTTTATGTAGATAAGAGTGTGTTGGAATGATATAGTGAATTCATATTTCCCTCCTCTCTCTCTCTCTCTCTCTCTCTCTCTCTCTCGTTCTCCCTTGTTTTCCTTCATTTCTCTTGATTTCTGCTCTGTCTCTCCCTCCAATTCTTCTCTGTTTCTCTCTCGAATTCTTCCAATTTCCTTCCTAGAACCTAGCTAAACCTTAGGGTCGTGACACCTACTAATCATCTGCCATATTTAGTTAGACTCCCATCGGTTTACAAGGTTAATTCCCCAATTATAGTACTACCACTAGGGTTGTGACAACATCGAAAGACATCATAGAATTCAAAGACTTCAAGTTTAGAGATCAGAAATTGAATATATAGAAAGGTGAATAATGTCATAGTCTGACTTGAAGATCAAGTAATTCCATGAAAATATTAGTTTAGATCTCTAGGATCAGTTGTCTAAAAAGGTTGGGAGATCATTGAGGATGTTACTCACAAAATTAAAGTAGGATAATTAAAACTGGGAAATGCATAATGTTTTATGTAATAGTAAGAATCTCATAAAATAAAAATTTATTAGTAGGTTATAAGACCAGCTCTTTAATATAACGGATATTAGAATGTTAAAGTAGATGTGTGACAAAATGATAGAAGTAAAAATGAGGTTGTGCTATAGGGTCAGAGTGACTCCTTTTAACGCTAGAGACGTGACTAAGATGATTTGAGCATGTAATAGGAAGACCAATAGATGCTTTTGTAAGGAGGTAGATGGAATGGAATTTTTTTTTAACAAAAGAGGTAGAGGAAGAATAAGAAAAACTTGGTAGAAAACTTTTAACATGATGTGTTGTGAAGCCTTACAGAAGATATGATTGTAGCTAGAGTTAATTGGCAGTTGAACATATTTAAGTATTGTTTTGCAGGATCATGAAATCAATCGATGAAGTTCTTCATATTTCCAAGATATTTGCCCTTCCTTCGTCTGAACCTGGGCTACTTATGGTTGGATTTGTCTTTTCAATTGTATGGCATTTACTTGATGCATCATTAGATGATGAAGGACTGCTGGAACTTACGCCAGAAAAAAAGTCTAGGTGGACAACTGGTACACAAGATATGGAAATAGACAGTCATGGTAGCATTGATGAGAAGAGAATAGAACGCCATGAGGCAATGCTCAAAATAAATACTATTATGGCTGTTGAGATAATTGGGGAACTCTTCAAAAATAAGGTGACTTCCAAGATTTTATGCTTGGCACGCCGAAATTTGTAAGTGTTTTTATATCCATGCTTGTGTTTTTTATGCTTCTTTTTCTTTTGAACTTTGAAAATTTCTTCGTGGGAATAGAAACAAGCAATTCTCTGAGTGTCTTTTTGATAACAGTTTGGTTCATCTTAATTTTGATTAGATCAGAAGTAGCTATTGGATTACTATATTGGATGGAATCTAATACTGACTCTCTTTTTCATCCTAGGTCCTTACACTGGGGATGTTTCATCCAGCATTTGCGATTGCTTGCTGCAAACTCATCAGCACTGAGAAATTCAAAAAATATTTCCCCTGAGGCTCTTCTTCGGTTGACATCTGATATGCGTAATGTCCTGTCTCATGAATGCAAAACAAGTTTACAGAAAAGATTTCATTCAATAATAGCTTCTGGGTCACTTACATCTTCCGGTCAAGTTCACGGCACTAGTTGTTCTGCACTTTGGGTTCCTTTTGACCTGTTTCTGGAAGATTCTATGGATGGATCACAAGTGAATGCGACAAGTGCTGTGAAAGTTCTTACTGGTACAAAAATTTGTCTGAATTGAGTTCTCAAGTTTATGTTTTATTTTTCTATTATCCTTGTGTTTTTTTGCATATTGACTTCTCCTAGTCCTCAGCCCAAGCTGTTTGAGGAGAAATTCATCTCACTTGTGCTCCCTTCCCTCTCACTAACCCCCCAAAGAAAAAGGGTTTCTTGCTCTTCCTTTCCCTTTTGCATCACTTAAAAAAAGTGATGAAACTGTATTCTTATGGACTACAATTGAAGTAGAAAAGCATTGCAGGTTTGTTGAAGTCTCTTCAGGCTGTCAATCAAGCTACGTGGCAGGATACGTTTCTTGGCCTATGGATTGCTGCCTTACGGGTTGTTCAGAGGGTAAGTGTTCTTATAAATTGTGTTTAACTAGTCATTTTAATTTAGGTAAAGTATTTGTGGAAGGAATATGCAAAACTTACTTGGAATATTGGTGGCAAGTTTTTCTTCCACTTTATGTATGCAAAGCATTCCCAGTGCACAAGGTGCCCTGCATGATGGAGGTTGGAAGAGGGTCGTTTTTATACCCAACCTTACCCCCATTTTGCAATGAAGTTGTTTCCATAGCTTGAATATGTGACCTTCTAGTCAAAAAGGAGAAACCTTATCGTTGCTATCAAGGCTCGCCCTGTCCCACTTTATATATAAATCTGGAGAAATTTTCAAGTTTAAGCAAAATTGAGAAATTTGATTTAATAATGAGTTATTATAAACTAATCTTCATTTTATAAGAAAAAAAGGAGGAAAATGGACCTTTCAGTTTAATTTGACTTGTCTTGCTACTTCCATTTTGATTTTGACTAGGATTGAGAAATATGAATCAAGATTTGGTGGATTTGTGCGGAAGAATGTCTATCTTGTGGTATGAGGAAAGCCTGCAACTGTAGAATTCTAAGTGCCATATGCTAGAGGATCTTGATTTATAATGTAAACTTGGATAATATGTGGAAATCATAAATTAAAATCTCTATCAAGGAAAAAATTTATGGTATGGTTGGCTAGATATGGTTCTGTTCCAATTTTTTTATTTGTGTTTTTCTACAAGATTCCATTCACATATTTCCTGGTTTTGATTTTTGATGTCTTCATAATGTCTTATGAAATCAAGTATTTAGATATTTATTATGTTCCTCTTTACTTTTTGTTCTTTTTAGGAAAGGGATCCAGGTGATGGTCCCATACCTCGTCTAGATACTTGCATGTGCCTGCTATTGTCTGTTACAACACTTGCAATTCTTAATACTATTGAGGAGGAGGAAACTGCTCTTAAAGATGGAGCTCAATACACCAGCACCTCTCAAATGAAAGAGAAACTTGTTCCAGGAAAATGCCGTAGGGATCTGGTTGCCAGCCTGCAGCAGTTGGGTGATTATGAAGCCTTGTTGGCTCCACCTTTATCTATAACTTCAATAGTCAATCAGGCTGCTGCCAAAGCAATGCTGTTTCTTTCTGGAATTGCAGTTGGGAGTGGGTGCCTTGATGGCATAAGCTTGAATGACATGCCGGTGAATTGTTGTGAGTATCAACTACCATTCAGCATGTTTACTGTGTTAGATTATCTAAAATTTTTGCTGTTAGGGAAGGAATTGAACTGAACAAGTGGCTTAATTACACAAAAACAGGGTATACATGAACATGATTAATGTGGGAATTATAAAGGGTGATGATATTCTTAAAAAATTGTATTGTAGATAATATTTCTAATACCCTTAAGTGTATTTGTGTCTTTTTGCTTATATTTAGTGTGTAAGCAACACTTTTAGGTGTGTCAATATCACCACCACCCAATGATAAAATGCCTGACATTTTAAGTAACAACAATTCCAAAGCCAAAGTTGTTTGTAAATAGGTCTTATGGTAGATATTAAGCTTTTGCAAACTAACTTCATGAATGCTTCTGTGACAGAAAGTCCTACATCGGTGCTCCAGAAAGGCCTTCCTTGCATGTTGATCATTGAGATTTCATAAAAGTCGCCTTGGTTTAGAGTCTTTAGACTATCTAAAACTTGTCTCCTGCAATTTTTCTGGCCATCTAGAAGGAATTGATTGTGCAATCGTTTTCCTATGATCTTGATGCTGTTGGTTTTCTACAGTAGAGTTGCTTTGGAGTACTTGAGTGCTTCCAGCTTCATAATTTGTCCCAGCAGCTAGCACAATGTTTTGTTCATTATTTTTTCCTGCTTGCTTCAATTGTTTTTTTGGGTTATTCTCAGCATACGTGGGGCTGGCTCAAGCTGTGCTAAAATATGTCTTCCATTTTGTTTTGGGCATGGTTAATTCATCCTTAGTGTACATATGGGAAGTTCTAATCAAATTAAATTTGCTTGCAGCTGGAAACTTGAGGCATCTGATTGTTGAGGCTTGTATTGCTAGAAATCTTCTGGACACGTCAGCATATTTCTGGCCTGACTATGTGAAAGGCCACAGCAGCCAAATACCTCGGAGTATTTCTGGCCAAATGCTAGGGTGGTCATCGTTGATGAAGGGGTCCCCTCTAACACCTCCCATGGTAAATACCTTGGTTTCAACTCCAGCTTCAAGGTATAACACAACCTCTTTTTCTGGCTTTGGTCCATTTTCCCATCATAATTCCTCTGGTGCTAGTGTTATAATTTGGAATGGAGACAACAGGCTATGTATAAATTATCTTTTTACTGCAACCCTATCCTTCCACCAGGAGGGTTTTCCTGCAACTTCTGGGTCTGCTGGTCTTGCCTTGAGGAAGTTCATGAAGTTAGTTATTTGCTTGATCGTTTGATTGATGAAATTTTAGTTCGAGGATGTTCATCATGCATTTGATCTAATTTATGTCAACTGGTCCAACCTTTACCATAATTATTTTGTAACAGGATTGGTTGGGAAAGATATTATCTGGTAAGTGTTTTAGTAGCAGGAGATGTAGGTTTAGTTACATGCCCTCATTCATTCTGCATTCATTATGTTACTGAGAATAGCATAACACTAAGTTTATAATGTATACATATTGTTTCTAGGCCCCTTCTTTTCTCTAATTTATATGAAATTGGTTTGGTGTAAGAACAATTCTCTACTAGGGAAGTGACTTTGCAAATGAAAATATTATAGTTATTGAATTGAAATGTGGATCCTTGTAACTTGAGGTTGGGATAATTTTTTTTTTCTTTTAAAATTTCTCTCTTTCCTGGTTGGTGGTGGAGGGTAAGAATTAGATTTTGACTGGATTGTTGTTGTAGCCATAGTTCTTTTGGTGAATTATTCATTGAGTTGTATCAGTTAGCTAGTAATAATTGGACTCTCTGAAATATGATTTCTCTCTCTTATTTTTTTGTCCTCTCTTTTATGGTTTTTGTTCCCTGATTGGGAGTTTGATTGCACTTTGTAGTTTGAACTTCTCCTTGCTCATTCCAAGGTAGGGCTGAAGGATAAATGGTTACCTAGCTTGGATAGATTCATTCTGTTTATGAGGTTTTTTTTGGCAAGAAACTTAATCTGAATTTATCGTGGAAAATTTTAAGGACATTGAAAGCTATGGGTGGCATTTGATTTGATTTCATTTCTTTTCACTGTCTCACTTTCCTCACAATTGGTAATCTATCTAATAACGTGATGTCTTTTTATGAGAAATTGGTTGTATATGTATCTAAGGATGGGGAACCAGCTGATCATTTTACATCTTAATTTTGGGTAACAAATGTGATATTTGGATTCCATTTACTGTTTTTTCTTTTTGCGGGCTACAGCAGATAAAGCAAGCTGAAGTTTAGATGTTTTGCATTCTTGGGTCCAGTTTGTCCAAGTAGGAGAGTGTTGGAGTCTTGGCTTATCTTGTGTCTTGTGTGGCAATATATGGAGAGAAAAATATGGAACTTTTGAAAATCTTGAAAGCTCTACCTTTTTGTCTTAAGGGAACCATTCTCATTTTCTTTTTCTTTTTGGTTGGTGGGGTTTTCTTTTTTGAGTGGGTTTGAGGCCATTTCTGTTAAGTTCACCTCTTTAAGGTGTCAAGAGTAAATAATTATATAAAATATATGCTTATCCTCTAGCTACCAACTTAAGATTTTAGATGAGATAGTGGTTGACAATATAGCATAAGGCAGTCCTTTTTATTCATGTTCTTATATTTAGAAACAAGTTTATATGAAAGTATGGTATTTTTAACCGCAGCCTGGTCTTCAGTTAAATCCTGTTCTTTCCTGAAGCCAGGTATATCAGATGCTCTTTTTTGTAAATTTACCAGTGTTTGGCAACTGAAATTAAGCTCATGGATTTGATGGAAGCTTAGCAGAAATAGAGAAAATATATGAGATTGCTGTCAGTGGTTCAGATGATGAGAAGATATCTGCTGCAACAATTCTATGTGGAGCGTCTCTAGTGCGTGGTTGGAATATACAGGTAGGATGATTTATATATTTAGTGTAAATTGTCATTTTACTCCATATTGCTCTTATCTTGTTGTGCTTTGAATGAGTAGCCACTTATCTCTTCCCCCTGCCCCTTTCTCTTGATAATTTTGGCCTATTCTTGCAGGAGCACACTGCTCTTTTGATTACTAGACTGCTGTCACCTCCAGTTCCTGCAGATTGTTCTGGGAGTGAGAGCCATTTAATAGGTTTTGCTCCATTTCTGAATGTTGTCCTTGTTGGAATATCATTGGTTGATTGTGTTCATATTTTCTCCTTACATGGAATGGTAGGTTTTACTTCTGCAACCATTATTTTCTCTTGAATTTATTCAGAGTCAAATATGTTTTAAGACATTCTAAGATTCATGAAAAGTGCATGCGAAAGTGTTCTTTTGTTTTTGTTTCTTTCCACGGTCAAGTTATGTGAAGAATTAATAAAGGCTTTTTTTCTTCACCTTGCTAATAATATAGCATGCTTGGATTAGTGTTGAAGAATTCACAGAATTGTTTGACAGCGTAAACCTAATAAAACAAAAGGAAGCTAAATAATAAATGAGCTTCTCCTCATTTATGGACTGGAAAGTGTTTTCTTTTGATGTCATTTCATGATGCATTTGATTGTGTAGACTAAGAACAGTTAGACACAGATGATGTTTGCGTTGTATGACCAATTGATGGTGTAAAATGTAGATGGTGGACCAGATTTTTTATTTGGGGAATAGAGGGGACTTAGTGTTGAAAGAGTAAAATCAAATTAGCAATGCACGCTAGATGGAAAAATCCCAACACCTCCACATTTGCCATTGATCTCATGTCTTATGTTCATCCAGGTTCCACAGCTTGCTGGTGCATTGATGCCCATCTGTGAAGTCTTTGGCTCACGTGCACCAATGGTCTCCTGGACTCTGACGACAGGGGAAAAAATTTCTTCCCATGCTGTATTCTCCAATGCATTCACTCTTTTGCTAAAGCTATGGAGGTTTGATCGTCCACCTCTTGAACATGTTATGGGAGATGTGACTCCAGTGGGATCCCAAATGACGCCAGAGTACCTCTTGTTGGTGCACAATAATGAGTTAGCATCATATGCAAAGATCCCGAGAGATCAACATAAAATCAAGAGATTGTCAAAATTTTCAAGTCCAGCGTCAACAGAACCAATATTCATGGATTCTTTTCCAAGGTTAAAGTCCTGGTACCGGCAGAATCAAGAATGTATTGCTTCAACACTTTCTGGTCTCATAAATGGGAGTCCTGTTCATCAGATTGTCGATGGGCTCTTGAACATGATGTTCAGGAAAGTAAATAGAGGTGGTCAGCCTACAACTTCTGGAAGTAGTAATTCATCTGGGTCAGCAATGGAGGATAACTCCCTCCAACTTAAACTTCCAGCATGGGACATTCTTGAAGCTATTCCTTTTGTGCTTGACGCTGCTCTGACAGCCTGTGCCCATGGAAGATTGTCACCTCGTGATCTGGCTACAGGTTAGTCCAATCTGCTTGGTATTGTCTACTTTCTTTCAGCCTTTTATGCATGGAAACCACAAACCATAGTCTTAATTCCTTGTTTGGAATAAAAAAAAATTAGAATTCAATTCCTAGAATTGATGGAATTCAACTACACTAAACCAAATTCCACCAAAATAGGTGGAATTTGGAAATGAATTCCACAACTTGAGGATAAAATTTGTTTGTGGACAAAAATACCTCCCCTCCATCCCCGCCATTGATCTTTGTCTCCGTTGCCGGCGATGGCCCTCACCAATTTGACGTTGCTATCGGGGATTGCAAGCCAAGTCCTTTTAGGTATAATTTTATTCTAACTCTTTATTTTATTTGTATTTAGTTTTATTTAAATTATTGAATATAATATATTTAGTTAATTTGTAATTCCAAAATTAATTTTGAAATTTAATATTATGGAAAATAATACTTTTCTATATTGTATTGTAGAATGGTATATTAGGTATTTATTATAAGTGTGGCTCCTGATTTAGGCAACCAATCTCAAATAATTAGGGGTTAGTCAACTCAATCAAGGAACAAAAATAAGGGAAACAGTACCAATAAGGAAACATAATCTTCCTATTAAAAAAGGAAACTCTTGAAATAAGGAAATAGAGATATTCTATGAAGGAAACAATTATAGGAGAGATTTTTGAATTTCTAACACTCTCTTTCAAGTTGGTAAGTGGATATCATCCATCCCCAACTTGTTGATGATCTCTTGAAATCTTGACGCTGGTAGTCCTTTGGAGTGTAAGAAGTACTAATCAATTCACAATTAAGCTTTTTCTTTATGAAGTGCCTATCTACTTCAATATGTTTGGTTCAATCATGTTGAACTAGATTGTGAGCAATATTGATGGCTGACTTCTTATCACAATAAAGTCTCCTAGTCCCTTCTTGCTTAACTTTTAGATCTTCGACAATGATCTTGAGCCATAGAAGTTTGCACTCTGTTTTCCATTGCTTTAATTTTCAGCTTCCACACTAAATCTAGCAACCACACTTTGTTTCTTACTTCTCCAAGTTACTAAGTTCCCTCCCAAAAAAGTTCAATAACCCGATGTGGACCTTCTATCCGTGAGAAACCCAACATAATTAGCATTGGTATAGGCTTCAATAGTCAACTTGGTACCTTTCTTAAATAGGATACCTTTCCCTGGAGATACCTTAAGATAATGGAGGATTCTGAAGACCATTTACATATGCTTTTCTCTAGGTCATGCATGAATTGACTTATCACTCCTACTGCATAAGCTATGTTCGACCTTGTATCAGATAAATATATAAGTCTACACACTAGGTTCTAATATCTTCCTTTATTGATCACACTACTCTCTCCCTTTCCAATTATTTAGTAGTTTGGATCAATAGGAGTACTCCTGCCTTTGTTAGGCATTTCATCTGTATGTTTTGATAGTGGTCAATTTCTAGCCAAAGTTCCTTCATGACATTGTAGTACTTGGTGACTAAAAGAGTATCTTGTTTTGTCATTGAAATATTTGTCTTTGAGTTTGAATATGACCTCTTGAGCTTTGTAGTACGATTGACGAACAGTTTCCCAAATCTTGGAAGAAACATACAGTTTGTGCTGATTTCAGGTTTAATCAAGCTCCATAACCATGACATTATCATGGAATCTTCTTCATCCTAGGCTTGAAACTTGGAATCCTTTTTGCTAGGTCTGGTTCCTTCCAGGCGGCTAAGCTTTCCTCTCCCTTTGTCTTCACAATTTGTGACCACTGAATGTAATTCCTTCCATCAAGTTGGGGTTCTCTCATATTCGGAAGTTCTCTATTCAATGAAGTAGTTGAAGGCTGCAAAACAAGATCAATCATTGTTGGAATAATTGTAGAAGATTATGGCTGTTTAGGAAGAATGGAGAAGAAAGGTGCTGGGCAGGCTGAAAAACAAAAATGGCAAGGGCTCAGATGGCATGGCTGATTATCTGCAAGTTGCAGAAGGCGCAGAGAAAGAAAAAAAAAAATGAAAAAAGGGCAGTAAGGCCAATTATCAGTAGTGAAGGCTGATTGAGAGAGAGCCCAAGGATGGTGGCTTCAATACCATGTGGAAAAGAATACTTTTCTATATTGTATTGTTGGAACTGTATACTTGGTATTTATTACAAGTGTAGATCCCGATTTAGGTAACCAATCCCAAATGATTAGGGATTAGTCAACTCAATCAAGGAAGAAAAATAAGGAAAACAATATCAATAAGGAAACATAATCTTATCCTAATAAAAAAGAGGAACTCTAGAAATAAGTAAATAGAGATATTCACAGAAGGAAACAATTATAGGAGAGATTTCTGGATTTCTAACAAATATATATTTATATATTGCTGAATATAAAAATCTGTATATATGTTTTTTTCTCTTTTTTTTTCTGTACTTTAACAAAGTCATTATATCAAGGGTATTTTGGGAAGTAAGAGCAAATGAAACTTCAGTTTTGGATTCATTACCAAACATAAGTTTATGGAATTCAATTAAATTCCATATTTTAAGTTGTCATTGCAAACATGATAATTCATTCACAAATGAATTCCAAATTTTGAGGTTCAGTCATTCAAAATGGAGCCGCACCTCTGCTGAATATTCATTCCAACATTGACATTTTTATGCATGTAAAACAAAATAACCAACTCTTAGGGGCATGTTTGCAAAAAAGTCAAAAATCTTGAAAACTGTTGGATTTCACAATATCCATTTTGTTTTTAGTTTGCTCCTCTCCCTTCGCCAGGATGTTCTTTTCAGATATACATCTTAGGGTGGCTTTATGAAAGGGCAGAAAATACCCTTGACTTATTGGAAATGGCAAGGTCCTCCTTTAACTTTAACTTTATTAAACTTATTCCACTTTCCCCCTTGCCATTACTTGATTGTCACTGAAATTTTGAAAATGACCAAAATACCCTCAAATATTAGCCCACCCCCAATCTATCTTTCTCTCGTCCTTCTCTCTCAGCCAAAACCCTTTCTCCATTGCTCTGGAAATGGTGACAGCAATGTGTTTCCACCCCTCCCCCCCTCTCCCTCCCTCCCTTTCTTTGTTGTCTCTGATTATATTTCTTCAGGAATGATCGACAGATGCCCATGAATGTTCTCTTACAAGCTTCTTTCAGAATCGTACTTCCTCATAGTCATACCTGCATATATATCTGCTCAAACTCCTCCACTTAATTCTCACTACCACTCATTAACATTAGATTCTATCATTGGAAATCTGTATAACATAGAGCTACGATTGATTTGCTTGATTTGTGAAGAAATCTGAACCAATGGCAGATGAGCAGAAAGCAGGCTATCCTTGGCGCTGGCTGCCAATGCTATGAGCAATGCAGAGGCCAGGAGAGCACTGACTGATGAGGAGCTTTGGCTCCAAAAGTACAAGAAATTGTTGCTGATATCATGGTTTTCATCATCTTTCAGACTGCTGTCATAGTGTTCTCAATGACTGATGAAATTCAGAACACCCAAGTTTGAGTCTGCTTCACCACATCCAATGATTTCCAAACTTCTAATTTTTTCTTCAATCGAGAATGGATTCCAGAGTTGGGGTACACCAACTTTGGCCACTACAAATTCAATAACACCACCATGTTTATCTACTACAGGGTGTTCAATTTGGTAGCATTGCCGTTTGGAAGTCAAAAGCCAATTTCCGGTCAACCATGAAGCCCAACCAAAGTTGCAGTCATACTTTATAGATTTTTAGTTTGTAGTTATATATATTTTTAGTTTTTTAAGATATATTTTCTGTAATTTTTAAATTTTCATATATATATATATGTATATTATGTCATTGTATATTTTTTTTAACTTTAGTTTTTATATATTTTGTGTGTGTGAGAGAGTAAAAAATCCAGGGCAAATTGGTCAATTACATGATCTTTAAATGGTTCCCCGTTGGGGGGGGGGGGGGGTCCTTCTCATTTTCAAAAAGTCAAGGGTATTTTCTGCCTTTTGCCAAACCTTAGGGGTGTTAGGTGAATTTACCCTATATTTTATCATTAGTTTAGATTAGATATTTCAGCGTCAAATTTTAAATTCGATTATTTGGCTAATCTGTTTTCTTATATGATTTATCACTTCCTAAGCTTACATGATACTTCTATGACTTAGTGAGCATGTTAATATTTATGTGCCAATAACCTGTCTTGTAAATTTCTTTAACTAAAAATTTTATACTTCTTTGAACATTGAGATATGGTTAGTACCACACTGCTGTTACCAATTACTTCAAATTTTTTTTGCCTCCCTGATGTAAGACTTTACATATTCTGCTCACTGAAAGAATTTAAAGACAATGAAAGCATGGTTGCTTTAATTGTGTTCATCCTCCTTTTAAAGTTCTTATAGACTGTTCTAACCTCTTCAACCTTGTTTGTGTCGAGGGTGTGGTGTTGTTGCTAAAACTCCCTTGCCTCTTTTGTCTCAGGTCTCAAAGATCTAGCTGATTTTCTTCCTGCATCTTTGGCTACTATTATAAGTTACTTTTCAGCTGAAGTAACTCGGGGAATTTGGAAGGCTGTTCCTATGAATGGTACTGATTGGCCAAGCCCTGCTGCAAATTTAGCCACTGTTGAGCAACAGATAAAGAAAATTTTGGCTGTGACTGGTGTTGATGTCCCAAGCCTTGCTGCTGCAGGTTTGTTCTTAACATTGTTTCTATTGTTTACTTCTGATCCATTATGGATATTTGTGAATTGGAAAACAATGAACCAGTTGTTAATGGGGAAGAGTATGTTACTTATAGAAAAAATCACTTTTAGTTAAGGCTCGCTTTATTTGCAGGGGGGAGCTCTCCAGCGACACTGCCTTTGCCATTGGCTGCACTAGTGAGCTTCACTATAACCTATAAATTTGACAAGGCTGCTGAAAGTTTGCTCTATCTGATCGGTCCAGCTTTGATTACCCTGGCAGCCGGTTGCCCGTGGCCGTGCTTGCCCATCATAGCCTCCTTATGGGCTCAGAAAGTGAAGCGTTGGAGTGACTTTCTTATTTTTAATGCATCTCGTTCTGTCTTCCATCACAGTAGTGATGCTGTAGATCAACTCCTAAGAATATGCTTCAGATCCACACTCGGGTTAAGTTCCTCGCCCATCTCAAGCAATGGTGGTGTGGGTGCTCTTCTTGGCCATGGGTTCAGGTCCCACCTTTCTGGTAGGATTTCTCCAGTAGCCCCTGGAATACTATACTTAAGAGTGCATAGGTCTGTCAGAAACGTCATGTTCATGACAGAGGTAATTGTGGTGCTTCTAATGCATTCTGTTAAAGATATTGCAAGTTGTGGGGTACAGACTGAGAAGATGGACCAGTTGAAGAAGACGAAGCATGGGATGAGATATGGCCAGCTTTCTCTTGCTGCTGCAATGACACGTGTCAAGGCTGCAGCTAGCCTAGGGGCTTCGTTAGTATGGATAACTGGTGGAATAAATTTGGTTCAGTCTCTAATTAAAGAAACCTTACCTTCTTGGTTTTTATCAGATCACAAGTCAGAGCTGGATGCAGGGGAATCTGGAGGTGCGGTTGCTATGCTGAGGGGCTATGCTCTTGCATACTTTGCAGTGATTTCTGGGACATTTGCTTGGGGAGTGGACTATTCCTCACCGGCCTCTATCCGGCGGCGTAATATTCTTGGGTCCCATTTAGAATTTTTAGCAAGCGCGCTTGATGGGAAAATATCACTCGGTTGTGATCACTCGACATGGCGGGCTTATGTATCAGGGTTTGTGAGCTTGATGATAGGATGTACACCATTGTGGATGCAGGAGATGGATGTGGGGGTGCTGAAGAGAGTGAGCAATGGATTGAGACAGTGGAATGAGGATGAACTGGCCCTGGCTCTGCTTGGCATCAGTGGCGTCGGCGCAATGGGTGCTGCCGCTGAAATGATCATGGATAGCGAGTTCTGAACTGGAATAATATTGGGCATACCATTGAGTTAGATAACTTAGAGTTTCAGAGACATTGATGGTATCTTTATAAAAATTACCGTACAAAAATCAATCTTGTTGCTTCAGTAGACTTAGTAGGTATGTCGTTATCAGTTGCGTACAGTAGAGTAGTAAACTTTTAATGCCAATTGGAGAACACCTAATGCAAGGTTGGTAGGTTTTGGAGCCTTGTTCCATCCATGTGTATTATGAAACGCTAGTGAAATGGAAATATGCTTTGCTCGCAATGCAATCTTTAGCTAGGAGGAACTATTTGATTATTATATATCCAATTTAACTATTGCTTGCTCCACAATGGGGAAATTAATCTAAGGAGTAATGCTATTTGTACAGGTGGGGTTTATAGGTCAGTTGAATAACCATTTTGCCCCTTTCTCTCTTCTCCCCTCTCCCTTCCCTTCTCTTTCAGCAACTATCTCTTACTGTCTTTTTCTCGTGACTGCCGTCTAGCCGATCGCCGTGGAGAGAGGATGCAACGGCGAGGCAACCCCCCTTACAAATAGCATTACTCTTAATCAAGTACCTTCCTTTCCCTTTAACTTGGATGTTGATACATTTTTGTCGGCTGATTTGGTTGCAAACACTGCAAAATATAAACTGTTACTATAATAACTAGTTATTTTTATCATTCATTGGATCAGGTTGGCTGGCTATTTGATTTTACTTTTGTAATAATTTATTATGTATGTTCATATGTTTTGCAAGACTATGATTTTTAATTAATCAAAACATACTGTCTTTCAAGATAAACTGAAACAGAGACATGGGAATTGTGCTATAAATTATAAATTCTTTTCATTAGAAGGGTCTCAACTTGTTACTTCACCCATAAAATAAATTAGGATTACGTGGCTAATAAACATAGATATAAGTGTATGTTACACTAACAAAATTTGATAAAAAAGTAAAAGAAAGGCTAAACTATAATAAAAATTAAAAATTTAATAATTATGATAATAAAAATTGAAGCATATTAACTTGTTAACAAATAAAAATAAAAAAGTTCATTGGTTCACTGCGACTGTGGTTCTAAAAAAAGATAAGAGGCAAGGCCGTTTTAGGTAACTTTTTTGCCATTTCCTCAACTGCCTGCTTCCCAAACCCTATCAAGAAATTCAATAAATCTAAGTTTCCTCCCTCTCAGGGTTAGGTCTGCGAACTTCAGGTTTATCCTTACTCATCTACAACTCCATGTGACGAAGGTATATAATTTTGTTGCTTGGAAAGATTTAGGATATCTCTGTTTCTTTATTACTTACCAGTTTTGCATAGGATCAATACATTTTTGAAACATTTCATGTACTAAAACTTGGAGAAACACAAAAAAACCGTTTTCAAGCCCTTTTTATAATTTTGAAAACGTTTTGAGGTCATTTCAAAATATTGGAAAAAATAATCGAAAGAGATTAGAGATGAAATTTTTTTTTTATCTCTAACCAGCATATTATTGACAGTTACCCTAGTGTCTCCATCTCTTTGACTGTCCCTTTACCATCGTCATCCTTTCTGCCTAGTTGTTCGGTGTGCTCGGTGCCGCCGTCGATTCACAAATACAAACTAGGCTAAGCCACCAATGATTCACAAACTCGAATCGACAGTTCTATGCTTGGTGTCGTTGTTTCTGTGAACACGAATCGATTCACAACTTCAATTGCTCGGTGTCGCCGTTTTCGTGCAACATGAATTGTCGATTAAGCTTAAAAGGGTGTGATTTCTTTTGTTTTTCTTCTTTTGTCTACTTCTTGGTCTTATTTCTAGTATTTGCTTCATTTTGACTTGAAAGTGTTTGATTCCTGTTCGTAAGCTAATCATTTTGCTTTTATTGTGATAATTTGATTGTGTCAGTATAATCTTTCAGAGTGATGGAAACCTTTTCTTGCTAGGGTTGTTGATTCTTGTCACTCTAATTTTGAGTCTTCCCACATTCCCCCCCTATAGGTCATATACTATCATGGCTCATTCAACTTCAAGTTTAAGATATAGTAAGCAATATAATTAGGGATGAGGAAACTAGTCCCTTGAGGAAATATGTGACTAGAATCAAGAAAATGGGGAAATGAGGGGTAGTTAAAAGTGGACATGCAACTTTTGTGGTTTATAAAAATTTGGGACATATGCAATAGTTAGGGCTCACCTATTAAAGATTAGTGGAAAGGGATTACTTTTTGTAAAATAGTGAATCGTGACACTATGTTTGAAATAAAAAAATAAAAAGAAAAGCCGAAGGAGAAGTTGTAATCAGAATTTCAAATTTACAACCTAAGTAAATACTTTTACCAACTAGTAGTGTTTCTTTGGGACTTTCTTTGTCTTTACATGAACCAAGTGTTTTAGAACATTTAAAGAAGAGAAAAACCAATTATTCACCTATTGCTAGAGCTTTTGACATGCAAACTAGAGCACAATTAGATGTTGAGATTGCTAAAATGTTCTCTATTGGGGGTTTGCCTTTTAATATTGCAAGAAACCCATATTGTTGAGTTCTTATTCATTTGTTGCCAGTGTTCTAAAACACATTAGGCACTAGTTGGATTGCAAGGAGGAAGATGGCTCAACAAGCAGCTAGTAGCACGAAGCAAGGAGGAAACGACAAGATCGGTGGCCACAGAGAGAGAAACGACGAGATCGGCGACTAGAGAGAGAGAAACAACGAAATCGGCAACTAGAAAGAGAGAAACAACGAGATCAGCAACTAGAAAGAGAGAAACAACGAGATCGCCGGCGGCGACAAGTCTAGGACAGACGACCTAGGAGGTGCACGACAAGAGAGAGAGAGAGAGAGAGCGGCGACCGACGAGAGAGAGTAATGATGAGAGAAAGAAATAGACAACTGACCGCCTAGGATGAGAGAGAGAGAATGGAAAAGCGATGACTAATCGCTTATGGTGTCGATTTGGCCTTAATCGCAGCAGCCAAGAGCCACATTTTTTAACATTGTTTGTTACTGCTCATCCATTTGGTAATTATGTGGTTTCATGTTATAATAAATTGATTATCACATTACTTCAACAAAAAATTCATATTATTTGATTATTAAGTGATTTTTGAATTGATATGAATGTAAATTACATTAACAAAATTTGATGAAAGATTAAAAGAAAGACTAAAGTATAATAAAAATAAAAAATTTAATAATTATGATAATAAAAATTAAGGTATATTAATTTGTTAAGAAATAAAAACCCTCGCTATGCAGAAAAAATAAAAATAAAAAGCTTCACTGGTTCATTGCAACTGTGGTTCCAGAAAAAGATGGAGGCGAGGCCGCTTCAGGTAACTCCTCTGCCACCAACTCCAGCGCTTGCTTCCCAAACCCTGTCAAGAAATTCAATAAATCTAAGATTCCCTCCTCGCAGGGCTAGGTCTCCACGAACTTCAGGTTTGTACTCACTCATCTACAGTTCCATTTGACAATGGTATCTAATTTTGCTGCTCGGAAAGATTTAAGATATCTCCGTTTCTCTATCACTTACCAGTTCTGCGTAGGACCAAGAAGATAGAAGAGCGAGACTTGTATGGGCTCCCAAAAGAGTACTACGACGATGTACGTAATTTACATATATAATTTGCTTACAAGGTCTTTTTGCTTTGAGTTTTTTGTTTTTTGTATTCTTTGTGATTGTGGTTCTTGTTGTCTATTATTGGGATTACTTGCTTCAGCGGGCTTTTGGCTAAAAAGTTACTTGAATTCTTTGATTGCTGAGATGGTTACCACTCTATAGGTTATCTCTCATATGATATCCATATTGATGGGATCTTTTCTTGCTCGGCCTCCTAGACCATGGCCCATGGGATATTATCAGAAATGGTTGAATTGTTTGAGCCATGGCAATTTTCAGTACTTTCTTATACTGGGATTTCATTGTCTTTCCAAATTTTATTTTCTTAGTTTAGTTCCTTTCTTTAAATTTTACTTTAATTTCAAGTTACCACGTACCTTCTGTTTTAAATTCTTTTACCTTAGCTGATGCCTTGTTTTTCCCTTTTTGGTCTTTGATAAGTTTCTTGCAAGGTGATGAAAGTCAAAAATGTGTTCAGACCAGGAACCATTAGAAACTGTCAAGAAGAGGCTTGTTGGCCCACTACTTTATCAAGTATAGCATCTGAACGCAAGTTGTGACCTAGAAATGAATTCAAAATTTCATAGAAACTAACCTACCAAGTTTGATGTCTTTTTTGCACATGAGGATAAAATTCTATGGCTATTGAAGTTTTCTTTCAGATTATTAGTAAATTTTTTGGGACTCTTTAACACTGGAATTTGGATTTATATGAAGCGACATGGAAGATAAACCGTAGGATGAAATAGTAATTTCACGTATAAAATTGAGTTTGGTATTCAACATCACTCAATCTTGTTAATGGCTATTAGGATATTGCTAGCAACCCAATTTTTTTAACTTGGAAGGACATACAGGTTTCCGTCTCTTATATATCATAACTGCTGCATCATCTTGTCACTTGTATCTCGTTATATCTAGTATTCACTTTCTCCTATTTGTTTTTCACGTTCATTATCCTGTACTTCCTATTTCATCATCATTGAAAGGAGCCAAGGACAAAGTGAACCTTGGTTCATGAAAAGTGGGATAATTCTCTCTAATAGAAGACATTCATTATTATTTGCTGAAACTTAGGGTTAATTTTGGCACTTAAGAATTCCGGAGTAAGATTTTTGTAATGTATATTTTGAAAGCTGGCACTAATCACTTTAGGTTAGGAATGGCAAGCCCAACAACGGGAAAAGACAAAGGAATTGCATCGAAAGCGTCAAGAGGAAGATGAACAGGAGGAGAGAAAGGTTGATGAATATCGTGAAATAGTCACAAGGTTGAAAGACTATCCTCAAGAGGAAGTTCAAAAAGCAAGGCAGCTGGTTTCAAGCTTTATTAGATCTGCTGAAGAAGTGGAAGAGGTAATTGTTGGGTAGAATAACAGTTAACCCCTCTGTGTGACCTCATCTCATCTTCCAACCACCATAGCATTTGAGGTGTCTTACTCTCTCAGTTTCTGCGGGCACTAATCTTTTATGGTGGCATTTATATCCTATTGGCTATTAACCAGTTAATTATTTTTCCCCCCATCAAATTTCCTTTAGTTGGTTTTCTCTTTCTTGTTAAATGTTAAAAACTTTGCATTTCAGTAAGGTTACACAGTTGTTTGTTTGCGAGTTCTGGCACCCACATTGATATAGACACCTGTGCAAGGTATATTGAGTTTGGTATTAATGGTTCAGCAAGTGTTTGGCTCTAAAAAAGTTGAATGAGATGAGTAATGCTGTGTCACCTCATACCATGGTAAATACTCACATATTAACTGAATCAGTCTTTCTCTGAAGGGGGAAAAAAGCAATTATTCAAAGAAATCTTCTTGATGTGCTCTAGATACCTTTTCTTATGATTTCTGAAGCTTTTTTTTGTTCACAAGAAAAGTCATTCCTAATTTTTCTCTACAATACATATATACATATTTGGTAAATGCTAATTCTTTTGTATATAAGAGCTCCAATCACAAGCCACTGTTGGTCAATGGGATCCATAATGCCTGGTCAAACTTCAATGCTCATGATGGTTCTTTCACTTGTCTACAGAAAATTGAAGAAGCTGCTGATAGGGGTGAGCTTACTGCACTTGTTCTGATGGTCATATGGAATCGCCTTGATCTTGCTCGACATGATGTATGTTACTATTTTACCTGCTTAATATATTTGGCTTATTTACTTTTTCTCTGTGGTGATTTATGTGCAATACAAATTTACCAAGTTATAGTGCCCAATAGGGATTGCTACTTTGCGCCACGTTTTGTAAACATTCAGAAGTCATGGTCTGGGCAACCATTGCAAGATATTGATTAAGTTCCTTTGGCGAGTGTAGTAATTATAAATTTGTTAAAAGAATTTGATTTCCCTAAGAAGCCTTAAATTGATGTATTCTTCTGACTTGATCTGTATTTTTGGTGATGTTTGTGTATTAAAAGTATTTCGTTTCATCATTGTGTGAATTTTCCATCAAGAGTTAAATACTTCTGAGCCTTGTTTTTGCCACGATGGTGATGATGATGAAAGGTTGTGGCACAATGGATGACTGTATTGCGAACATTATGATTATTAATGGCATGGCATACTCTATTGTAGCTAGTTTTATTTGAATGATTTATCAACCATATTGCAGTTGGGCCATGATGCTAGTTATATCCTTGAATCTTATGTGAAGCATACTCTTAGGGGTTAGTCTTCACTGATTCAACCCAATTAGCATATGTATTAAATGTGCATGTCTTTGCAAGATTAGAACATATTATCATGGCCTCACGTCACAAATGCAATTGTTATTAGGTGTGTCTGACTCAATATCTTATATGCTCATGTGGCACTCCATACCCAATCAATATGGGATTGATATTCTCCTTCACCCAATCATCTAATGCCTTTGTCAGGCCAACTCTCACTTCTCCTTGGACTAGAGGGGCTCAGCTTGGCCCAAGTCTATTTCAACTTTCATATCTTCAATAAGGCCCACAATAATAGTAGAGGTGATGGGAAAGTAGGACTAGGCTGTTAAGCCACAGGCAACGAAATAGCACTTTCCCTGGTTCTTTTGAGCAAATTTAATAGCCAATCAACACTGTCAATAGATATAACCAACCAAGAGTAAATCACATGCACATGAGACACTGAATTTTATGTGGAAAACCCTTCAGTGTGAAGGGAAAAACCATGGGCCAAGCTAGCAAATATTCTTCCACTATATAAAATAATGGGATTACACGATTATCCTTCTAGCTCAAGCTAGAGATCACCACAAAAGTATCAACAGCAGAAATTCTTCACCTATGGAGAATTTCTACACCAAAATAGCCAAGAAAAATGCATAGATCTCACAAGGTGGTGTTACCGAACCAGCCAGCGAATATGGAGCACAGCGATCAGCACTTACACCACGTGAAAAACCCCTTCTTCTTCTTCTTCCTGCTGCACTGCCTTCTTACTGATTTCTGTGTTCAATTTCTGCTCTCTTCACTCTCAGCCGTCTCTCCTCTCTTGATTCTCGTTCTTCCAAGAAAATGGGCCATGGCCCCATTTATATATTGGAAGAGGAAGGGGCAGCTTCTTCAGGAAGCTGCCCACGCCTGGCCTCCTGTGAGGAAGCCAACTCGATTTTTGTCTTTTCCTTTTCTTTTTTTTTTCTTTTATTTTGTGGGTCCCAGCCACATGGGCGGGACAACCCAACTAGGGGAATGACACACCTGGGTCTTGCTTTAATACCAATTTGTCATGGGCTCAAAATTTTGAGAATAATTACTATTTAGGTGTGATTGACCTATGTGACACTCCATACCCATTCAATGTGGGACATGATGGTACGCTGCCTCAATGCAGTAAATGTTTGGAGGAATCTAGTGTTGTTGATGGTAATAATCAACTAACTAATCCTCTATCTCACAAATGCAACTAAAAGAAACTCATTTTGGCATGTGAAGTCACCACATGTTCAGATTAGTCCAAACACTTCACTTTTCCCCTGGCACAACTGTCCCAGCACCCCTGAATCTATGCCTGGAAACTGCATTAGCTATGACAAAACCAGTGCAACAACAGAATTCAATTGTATGTTGGTGCTGGTGCTTTTGTTCCTGGACCCTTGTGGGTAAAATGTTTTTCTTTCTTTGTTGACGAGTCCCATTGTCAATATTATGTCTTGACAGAGAAAAAGTGAGAGAGCAAGGGGAAGGGCACATTATGTTTATATATAAAGTTGTGGAAAGTATTATAACAAAACATTATACAATTTATATAGATCAGGGTGGGTAAGGTGTGAAAGGCTAATATTCCCAAGCCTGGATGGGTTTTCATTTCTTATTTCCTGTACCTGATTAACTTATTCTCGTACCTGCCCAACAGAGGTGTGAACCCTACCTTTCTGGCTTCATGTAATAGCATGTCCTTTTTGTATGGATGGCTTATAATTTGCATATTCTGATGGTTTTTCTCTGCTTGATTTGGATGAATTCAAATTCCTGGGATCATAATCCAAAATGAAGAAGTGAAATGACACACAAACTATTTTGCTTCATTACTTCTCATTTATCTGTGTGTTGCTACAATAATAAGTAGATGAAACAGTAATAGTGACGGATGCTAGCTAGCTCTCTCTCTCTCTCTCTCTCAGCTATATATTTATTTTACTCTTTCAGGATGAGAAGGATGCTGTTAGAAGTCTCGATCTCTTATACAGGCGGGTTGAGGTGTACACTTCTCCCTATTTCACTTTTCCCCTGTTTCAAATTAGCACATCAATTTATCATCCTTACGTGTACCTGAGATCCATAATCTGTCTCTTAAGGTTTTACATTTGGAATTAGAAATGTGAAGAAAAGCAAAGGAAAATGATAAGAAAAGAAATAAAGAAAATGAAACTCAGTTTATTTAGTTTTTGCTTGATGTAGAAGAAGCAAAGATCGTGTGTAGATATATATAGAAATCCATCTTGCAGTATGGTTAATGTTTATTTTCCTTTCCCGGAAAATTTCTAGTTCAAAAAATAGAATGAGGTCCATTACTTTCCTAAGAGGTTTGAGATCCTTGTGAAAAAATTTCTTTTTCTGAATTACTTTTTTTGACCTCAAATTTGACCTTCTTGTCTCTCAAATCCCAAAAGATTCCTGTCCATAACAAATCCCAGCCTAGATCTTCTTGTATAACATGATTAGCCTCTCTTCCTAATTTAAGTCTCCTAGCTTCTTTATGTCTTATTTTTATTGTAAATCCTAATTTTATATAACAATGTAGACTGAGATTTTGAAACGGGAAGCTACTCCTGCTCTTAGACTTCTCGACGATCTTTTGAATTTGCACGATGGATCTGACGGTGAAGGGTGGCTGAAGGAATGCAAAAAACGAATGATTGACACCTTTCCGCGGGAGGATCCATTCAGTATTCTTGTCCCTGAAGGATTTGACATTGATAAGGTATACC
The DNA here is from genome assembly GCA_036245055.1 of Diospyros kaki. NCBI lineage: Eukaryota > Viridiplantae > Streptophyta > Magnoliopsida > Ericales > Ebenaceae > Diospyros > Diospyros kaki. Next base: position 38,482,676 of record BSEG01000007.1, read on the forward strand.
ACAAATCTCCAATTATATGGTATTGGCAAATTTTAATTGAATAATATTGATGGTCAACCAAGAATAATTGTTAGATCACTTGGTGCCCAAATTCAAGGTCTGACACAGTGGCATGCAAATTTCCATGGTAGATCTGTCCCTTCTTTTCTCTTAGGAAAGGGTCTGTCGCCAGGTTTATCAAGTTATCTATCACGCAGATGGTTTTGGGCTTTGATATCTCTGCTGAATTGCCTGATATTTGCCAGTTTAGGAAGAAAACTTTCTGGGTTCTTTAGTTCAGAGTGGGCTGCCCATGGAGAAAAGGAAAGTATTCGTTTCTTTTTCTTTTCTTTTTTTTTTTTTTTTTTTTTTTTTTTGGGGGGGGGGGGGGGGTGGTGTTAAATCTTGCGGAACTCTTTGTATAACAAGCCATCTTTAAGATGCCATAACGTTTTAATTTCACTCACATGAAATGGATAGCTAATTTTTCCTCCCCATCAGCATGAAGGCCCACTTAGACCACCGCTGGAGGATGATAATGTTCTTTTGAGGGTAGATTTTGTCAGAGAGGTTGACGCATTGCTGCAAGAAGTTCGTTTTGAAGAAAGCGAGGAACAAGATGCACGAGCTCTTGATCCTGAATCTGTTGCCGGTATGCTGAAGCAACAGGAAAGGCAGCGAACTATTCGCCTAGTAGAGGTTCTCTTGGATCTAGCTGTTAACTTGAAATGGTAGTTGTACTCTTCTTTTGAACCCCATTTCTGGGATGTTCTTATGTAGAGAACAACCTAATTTTATGTTGTAATGTGTTGACGATTGAAATGCATGGAAGTATCATAATTACACATCCTAATTTTATGTTGTAATGTGTTCACAATCTAATTTTATGTGGTCATAATTACATTTAATAGTCCAACACCTAACCTAAGGGAAGTCTACTCATATCCTAGGCCATCCAAACATTTTCAAATGGAAGTCGGAACAAAAACGTCATGAGAATTCCAATCCGATGGCCATGAAACAGCACCCCAAAAAGTTGTTTCATTGTGCAGGCAGTTGTTTGTCTTTCATGGACGTACGTCCATCAAGCTCATACCTTAAAATGTGGGTGGGTGGAAGGCTGCAACTTTCTTACATGACTATATTTTTAACTAAACCTGGATTCCTGGATATACACGTGCCTTTAAACTATATATGAAAACAAACAATCACATCTAAAACAAATCAGATCATCTTACAATATCTATTTACCTCACAACATTTGAGTACCCATTTTGGTGCTACAATCAGAACCATAGTTACTCTACAATACCGTTTTCTGAACCCTCATCAGAACCATATTTACTCTCCCTTTGAGACACTCTCTTTGTCGGAACAAGGGGACTGTTCTCTTCCTCATCTATTGCTGCTGGCCTCTGAAACTCCCCATCTTTGAAGACTGGGTGCACATAAGCATCCTGGAGATAGGCTTTCAGGTTTAAGTTCGGTTCTGTAGCCCGTTCTAAGGTATCCTTCACCATTGCATCCTGTGTTCAAATGCTCACATTCTTACACAATAGTAGCACTGTTGCTCAGAACTTATTTATCATAAGAAGAAAGAACATCAACAATACTCCAAGAATTTTTGAATAGTTGGCATCCAAAAATTTCAAAACAGGCATGTTCGAGTGTATTTTTTTACACCTGTAATGCACCTCAAGACCTATGAACTTTGCTCTACCTAGCAGTATACTGAGTGTACATAAATGTTGATTGCAAACAATTTAAATACAATGAAATCACTAGCCCAAATTTCCAAAAATTATTCCACATTCCACACTACAAGTTTGATGTTAGATACAAAAACGAGAACAAATAGGCATTCCCTAATAGGCTAACTTGGTAATATTAGGAGAAGAAATATACCAAGTCTTTATCCCCCAATTATGTGTAACCCGCTGCATTTCATTATTTATAGGTTGTTTATTATTTTTAGAATGTCATTTTTGGGGGGAAGATGGGTTGTAGCCTTTGCATTGCCCCCATAATCCCAGTTTAATTAGCTTTATCTTTTAAGAAAATTCTCAGGAATTGTTTCTTCTCCTAGTGAAGCCAGACACTTAATATTGACATATCTGTAAATTGAAAACATCGTCCGTCAATTCTCATAAGGGTGCTTGAATCTCTTGACACACATATGATCATTTCTTTGGAAGGATAAGATAAATCATGCTGACTCAAGCTGTCTAATGTCAATGAAAAGTTCAACAAAAAAAGCTCTACATGCAAGTGTTTGCACTCACCTGTATCGGAAATATTTTGAATACTGACTCAAACCGTCCCTTGCAAAATAAATGGAACCAAATGGTCAAGATAGGAAGTGCAATGAGGAAGGGAGTCAAGTGTTCAGCTTTTTTCGTGCTCATCAATCCCATTAACAGAAGCTGGGATATTATCAAGCCGATAATTATACGCCGATGAACATCTGGCCAGAATGATGCCGCACTCTCATACTTTTGGTCGTAGACATTAATGATCTTGCAACAAGAAAAAGTCTTACAATTCCGATTATTTATCGAAAACATAAAATTAAGAATATAGCTAGACATCAGTAACGTGCCACTAGAAAGTCCTCTAGATCCTTAGCATCCAAACTAAAGAAGATTAAGCAACATCGTGAAATCATAATCCTACAGTTGATTTTACGTTCTTTTTTTCGCTTGTGTGACAAACAGTGCACCAGCACTCTTCTCTGAAGTTAGGGCTTCTTTTTACTTCTGCTTACTCAAATGGCTACCAACTGTAAGTCTGTAACCACTGTATCACTTAACATTCATATATCTCTTATTAACTGGAAGGCCTCAACTAATTGGTCATTCTGTTGACAAGTATTGCTTACATTTTAAGACGATTGAAATTCCTTTAATTTTCAGAATAAATATTCTAACTAATGTGGCATCTAGATCATGGGGGCTCCATGTATTCTTTTGCAGATTTGTACCGGTTTGTGCAATGCGCTTGTTTTTCACATACTAGCAAATAATTTGTATCACTTGTACCATATACATGTTCTGCTGGAGATGTATTGTAATAAATCATTAAATCAGGCCTGGTCCCAACCCCATAAATAGACTTAACCTTCCCCTCCTTTGTGGTCGAACTGAATAGTAACCACAAAGAGAGAACCAGGGCTTGTTTCATTTTGAGGAACTGATAAAGGTGAAGCCTCTCATGTCTTTTATTATTCTGTATTTTCCGCATCTCCATTTCCATATTATATGAATGTATGCTCTTACTCTGAAGTCCTAAATCATGACAATCAAAGACTGTTGCAACATACCTGATGGCGGAAAACCATGAAGGCAAAGGCAAAGAAAACAATGACGAAAGGAAGGAGAATTGGGGTGACCACCGAATACACAAGTCCCAGCAAGAAATAAAGCTGTATGCGAGGTTCATAGGTAGCGAAGTCCAAGGAACCAGGATCTGTTGCCTGCTCTCTATCTTTTTCTGTCTTAACTAAGAACGTATTCTTTAGGTGGAACACAACCAAAGGAACCAATCGAACAATCTCTGCAGCTATGCCGGCCCATCCATCAACCATTATGTAAGTAATAAAGAAAGTGGCTTTCATTGGAATTGACACGCCAACAGTTTTTGGGATCCTACAAGGAGAGAATAATGCAAAATATTATGATACTCTTACAATATGAAAAATTGCTAACTACAAATGAATAATATGAAGATTAAATATATTAAATCTAGAAACTTTACACCCCAAAGCTAAGATAAGTTGGAAAATCATACCAAAAAAAGAAAGAGATAAGTCAGGAAATCAAATTGTAAAGTAATATATGGCTCTGAGATGCATGTTGATGCACAGCTGAAAATTTCTATGATTGGCATGTATATATCACAATGTAAATAACTAACACAATGCAAGAAAGCGGAGGACTGAAAACCATAAAAGTATTCATGAAATTGTTAGCCGAAATATATTCCTAACTTTGGGGTCACTCCTACTTGAAATGGAAAATAATATGGGACATTCAGAAATTAATGATGATTATTTTTATACAATAACCATATGTATTTATGACACAATTTAATTCCCTTCAGCAAGTTGCTCATATAAAAATTGAGCTCTAGGCGTTCTCAGTAGCTAAAATAATCAACCGTATCCACTAGCATCTGAATCATCTTAATTTAGACATCAACATTCCTATCCCCCCCACCCCCCAAAAGTAATGAAATTCAAGCCTTATAAAAGCAAACAAGGATCATACTCGGTTGCAGATTGGTTTAAGAAGGTTTTAAGCTGCTGTAATGCTGTTCCAGTAATAATGCTTCCAAGAAAGACATTAACAAGCAAGAATAAATGATACTTTGCTGCTGATCGTCTATCCAAAGATGACAGAGAAGTGAATCCCTCTATTTTGGACATAGTCATGAGGATTGTTGGAAGAAGGATAAGGAATATCTTTAATGCAATTCCTGGAAGAAAACCCTGAACGAAAGACTTGATCACATCCCTGTTAAGAGAAATTTCCAACATTTAGATACTTATTTCATCCGAACTCATCTCCTTGAAAGAAAAACTCTAAAAGCCAAAGGAACAGAGATAAAAGAAACATCCAAAACAAAACTCCATAATGCTGGATATCTTTCGACTCATTTGCTAATTGAGTTTAAAAGGTGTTAAAGAAAAGTGTCCCCAATGCACAAAGTTCTTCACTTTGCAAGGGTTGACAGGATTGTATTTCTTGCAGCCTTCCCTTTGTTTTTTGCAAAGAACCTGTTTCCATAACTCGTGACCATGACCTTTTGGTCATAAAGAAGCAGCTTTACAATTGCCACCAAGGCTCTCCCTCAGGATACTTTGACTCCAAAAAGTAGCTTCATTAAACATTAGTATATATTGTTAACCATTTCATATATATTTTTGTTTTATTAAATTTTCAATTTGTCAGAAGTAAGAGTATGGCCTAAAAAATATTGCTTCTTCATCTTCACTTTTTTTACTTATTGTCTTTTAGTTGTTAATTGGAAAAACCAAATAGAACAGCACTTATTAGCATGCAGGCTGGTTTCCAATCACTCATCAGCATTAACTAATCCAACATAACATCAAGATTCCATTATTTGTTACTATTAAAACTTCAACGCTGGGATAATGTCAAACAGTGGAAATGGCTATGGAATAAATTTAACTTGGCATTTCAAGAGCTTCCTTTGAAATTATGTGATAAAGATAGGGGCTAAGCACTATAAAAATTAACTAGGTAAAGCAGTAAAGTGACTTACGTTTCTATTACTGACTTCAAGAAAGGAAAAACCTTCTCAATGCCCTCAATATTGGCCAAAGATTGAACAAATGCTATAGGAATCATGAAAAAGAATGTTAGAAAAAATAGAGCAACAGCCATGAGCAATCTTCGGACACTGAGTTCAACATATGGTATCGCAAGATTATCCCAATAAACATCACGTGGTTCAGAAGCCCATTCAGTCAACCAAATAGTTGGGTTACTCGTTTGCTGAGTTTGAGCACAGATAACTGCTCCCCATCGTGATTTGAACGAAACAAATGCTGCTGGAATTATGGCATTAGGATCACTTATGACCTTTTCTCTTTCTACAGCTTCCTAGACAAAAATAGATAAAGAAATAAATAATTTTTCATTGGAATCCGGAACATTACTCAACATTCTAACACGCTGGGATTGTGCAAAAGAAAAAGTTCAGAAGATAATCATGTCCCAGCAACAGCGTGACCATTCCAGCACAAGGCCTGGCTTTAAGCGATTTTCTTGAAAGCAACAAAGAAAAGAATGTATGTGACATAACTAGCCAGTTTGTAAAATGATTAACTATCAAAGGCAACAAAGAAAAGAAAAGAAAAGTTGGAATATGACATATTGTGTAATAACTTGAAATATGATCCAGGCATAGACATCTCAATAGATGGTGAGTCATTATCACCCTAAAATTCATCACTTACATCCCTGTCCAAAATCATCTTTCTTACAAACCCAGGTACAGGCAAGGCAAATAACGGACACAAGATATAGATAGCAAGGGGGAAAAGGAGATATATTCAAAAACTGTCCCTTCAAAGATATATTAAAAAACTGTCCCTTTGAATTGAAAAGGTTGCAAGGTCAAGACAATGGCCATTTTTAACACAGGAGGACAAGAAATAACATTTGACAGAAGTTAAAAGGTCCCCATGAGCTTATCAAACCCACAAGCCACCAGCAGTTCATTAGCAAAGTCCATTTCCAGTGTATCTGATGATATGGAATATAAAGTGCAGGAGGGGTGGGTTGGATATAGGCCAAGAAAGTAGACCCTTCTTCACAAGCTACAAGTCACATTAAAAAACAGAAACAGGAAAAATAAATTCTTCTTAGAGAGCTAGAAATTGAATTGCTTTTAAATCATCAAGTAATACAAATAATTTACAGATTATTATGCTCATTCAGTATAATTCACCCAGAAATCAATCAAACTCAAGATAGAATGTTGAGTTCAACTGCTTAACCACCCAAGCTTTAGCAAAGATCTAGTCAGATTAATTTTGATGACAAATTGTTAACTGATACATGGTAGTGGTTTCAAATACCTAATAGAAATTGTTAGTGTTGTCAACTTTTATGCATCAAGTTAGATTTTCCTTGCCTTTTTGAAAAGAATACTAAGGGCCCGTTTGATAGCCAATATTTTCCTGGAAAAAGAGGTTTTTTCCACCCAATTTTCCATTTGTGCAGTGTTTGACAGCCAAAGTTTTCCTGGGAATTCATTTTTCCATTTCTTGTCACGTGATAGCTAAAGGAAATACAAAAGATAAAAGGCCACTTTAGCTATTTAACCAGCTGACCAAGATTGCCAATTAGCTCGGGATTTCCTAACAAGTAAACATACAAACAAGCATGATCAAATAAAAAACTAAACTTGAGTTTCATGAAAAGGTAGCAAAGCCATGCTTGACTAAATTGGGTATTTTTTCCAAATGAGAAAGTACATAATATTGTTACCTTTATTTATAAGGCATAACTGCCATTAATATGATTGTGATGACCACAAGCAACCAACATCTAGGTCAGATCCACATAACTTCCCATTCATAAACTCATTATACCTTTGCAAAAACTCTAGTAACATAGAGCTCATTACCTAGCGAAACAGTTTAGTCTTGTTTTAGTGGAAAGTTGTTATGGCTTATATCTTAGATGAACTCTCACTGAATTCTCTTGGCTAAATTATGTGATTCCAACCCATCTAATGCATATACTTGTATTAACTTTATGCTTTTCAAATCTAATAGTGTACAATCAAACTAATTTTATCAAAGATGTTTGTTATAATCACAATTTGATGACATAAATTTCTTTGGTTCAATCCTTTTTAGCCTATCAAAAGATTTAAAATCTGAGTTAGTCTCTCCTTCCCCATCTACTCTCAAATTTGCACACCTATATTCGCACTTTAGCATAGAAGTGCATTATAGATCTTACAAAAAATTGATAAAGTTTTCATGCATATTGTAAGAGCTTACAAATCTCTAGACCAATGCATACATTGTGATGTCTAAAACTTGACAATAGGTAATACCTGACAATGTGCTATTTGCTTGATCAGATATAAGTAAAAAGTAGTAAGACCCTATGAAAGGGAGCCAAGACACAACCTTATTGTTATGGGGTACATGACTAAATATCTGGAGCTTTACCCCGCAAAAATGGTTGTTTCACTTTTAAACCTGTGACTCACAAATATGAGAGAAGCAACCATAGCACCATCCAAGGCCAGCCTCATGTGTTAATAGGATGGGTTAATGGAGAACGTTAGAATACATCATAGTGAAATTATTTTAAGTGTTGATACAACGAGAGAAACCGACTTAGCCCATAATCCAAAACTCAACTTTAATGTGTTAGTCTACACTAATACACAAGGGCCTTGCCTTGCATGTACCCATAGATAATTTAATATATGATGTTAAATTGATAAAAACAAAATGTTGAGACAAATACAATTTGTAAGTCAAAACTTACTTCTTCGCTCAACCTTCCAATTTCAGCTGTGTAATGGTCAATTGCATCCACAGTTTCACCATAAAGGCCCCAAAAACCTGTCTATAGAACATTATAGCAGGTTATCAATTTTATATATAAGCAATATCCATTAGAAAAGGTAAAAATAACTAGCTAAAGAAAGAATCTAAATCGAAGAAAATCAAAATTGAAGATTATATGGAGAAAACTACCTTGGTAATTGGCTTTTTAGTAGGTTCCCTTTCATATTTGGTTTGGTAATAAACAAGCCAATTCTGCATACTCTTCTTTGTTGCCACCAATTTTGCAAGCTTATTTGCATTGTATACGATCTACATGCTCGTAATCACAAGAATTGGTGACACTATGAACTTGAAGCTAATATTCATAACAAAACTTCCAAAATATTTATAAAGTTTAATCTGGTTGCAATGTGTACCTCAAAGTCCAAATGCACAAACTACAAATTAAAGTGAACTTTGAAGCTATACTTAATTCTCTAGCTTGAAAATAAAGCAATAAGCGAAGTTGCTATTTTACCCACAATGTGGAGAAAGGTGCAGTTAATTGAAATAGGAATAAACCTGATGTGAAAGATAATGATCAGGGTGATTTACACAAAAGAAATGCTCAACATGCTCACTAACTGATTCATCTGGATCAGGAGGAACATTTCTCACAAGGACCTGCAGAGTAAATTGGAAATAAAAAAATAAAGCTACCGAAAACTGAAGCCACATCAAGTTAGTATAAAATGTGGACAAAATATTTTTTTTACAAAGAGTGGATAAAATATATATCACTCCAGATATAACAGCGGGAAGCATAGACTTGCAACCATCATCAATTCATTGCTACAGTCAACTTATATTTAATGGTCACTGAAATAAAACAAAAGAAACTAATGAGACTTAACATTTTCTTATGTTCTGCAAACTAAATGGCAGCATGTCACAAAATTGATTGAGACATTACATATGCAACATTTGATGAATTCAACTTATACTGGCATGTCCTAAAAGCCTATAACCAAACTTGAACACCAGTAATATATACAACTGTTTGTCTCTATCGCAGATGAACAATCACGACAAATTAATATGCATAGAGTCCAATGTTACAACATATTTATGATAAATAATGTGTTCCATTGTCAATAAATTTTAGTTAGGAGATCGAACAACCATTGAAACTAGATCAAACAAGGTTCAAGTTACATGATCAACCTGCTACACTTGTCACTCTACAGGATAGAGTGGTTGTTCAACATCCATAATACTCAAAATCCATGAACTTATGTTTTCCCACTGGGGAGAATCTAGAGCAATGACAATGATAGAACTCAAACCCCATACACAACATCTCAAGCCTTTATCCTACCACGCAGGGTTGGCTACATGAATTTAGGTTGACTGTCACTAGAACTCAAATGCTCAAACCAAAAATCAGCCCTTTCTTTTCATTTAAGAGATAAATCATAAAAAAATAGCAGTGCTCTCAAATTTTTAACCCATTGGAATTGGCAAGAGAATAGAAGCAGGACTTTGTTGGCATTCCTACCGACTCTTGTACAGTAAGAAATAAGATTTAGATCAGACAAGGAAATATTTTGTTTTTAACAAACTAAAGTCATAGGAAATAAGGAGTAATATTAGATCAGTACCTTATGATTCTTGTTTTAATCTTTTGTGAAATGCTAGTTGCTAGTGCGGTCAAAACATAATTTTATAATGTCAAATATTGATCCTTTGTACTTGCGGCCACGTTAGTGCAGGAAATAATATGAACCTGTTTTTAATTACAGTTGGCTGCCAAATAGACCATGGATCCCTTTTTATATAAAGAAAAACAAAATGAGAAAACTAATATCTACAAGGACAAGATTATAAAACAAACAATAGTACATAACTGTATTGAAACTTTCAACAAACTTACAGTGAATTGATCAGGACGACGTTGTTCAGAAGCAAGAAAATGCAATCTCAAATTAGCTATGTACTTGTATTCCTTGTAAAGCGCATAGCATGTCCAAAATGAGAAGACATAGGCCATTGTCAGATGTGCCCAAAATCTGAAGGTACATAACAAGAAGAGTGTTATAAAATGTAATTTTAAGGACCACATTAGAAAGTTTCCATACACGAGGTAGAAAATAAAATGGCAGGCCAGTGGACAAGGCACACGATGTTTCCATATTTTGTGTCTTACTGTAATAAATTTTGATAATTTGGAATCTCAAACCCTTGTACATTCAAATATTCACAGATGCTCCAGAAGCTAACTCAAGGTTCATTGCACCACAACGGAAAATTATATCATAGTTATTTGATGGTTGGCTTCCAGTAATAATTATACATTTCACTGTGAACAGGTAGGCCAAGATTATCTAAAACTAAAGCCACAATAAGAAGCAAACAAGATTCTTAATGAATGATAGTTGGGCCCAAGTGTTCTAAAACGCGCTAGGTACTAGTTGGGGCCAGACGGGAGCCTAGCGCCTAGGGCGCCTAGGAAAAATATATATATTTTTTAATTTTAATTTTTTGATATTATTTAAGATGAACAAGCAACAGCAAGAGCAAGATGATGCTTGCTGCTTGCTGCAAGAAGCAAGGACGGAGATGGCGCAGCAAGCAGCAAGGAGCAAGGCGACAAGTCCAGGCCGCGCGCGACCCAGGCGGCTAGGCGCCGCCTAGGCGCCGATCGGGCCCCATTAATCGGGCCGGCGCCTAGGGGGGCCGATTTGGCCTTAATCGCGGCGGCCGAGGGCCGCCTAGCGCTTAGGCGGCCACCTTTTAGAACGCTAAGTTAATCGAAAGAAAACATACTCAACATCTGATCACACTTTGCATGTAAAAGCATAGCCTCTTGACAAGGATGATATTACCTGGTGCAAATTATGAAAAACATGTGACCCTCTCCGTGAGTTCAAACTCCACACCTACCCTTCTTACGGTCAGACTAAGTGCAATATGAATATGATCTGTTAGAATTGAGCATATTTTTTCCATGCTAATTTTGCCCAAAAAATATTTGAGCTACAGGAAGGTTATTGCGTATCTTGTAAAAATCACACTGGAGTGTGTTTTTCACGAAAACTGCAGGGGGCAAAATCTAATTCAATATATATTTTCATTATCTTTTCACGTATAATGATTTGATAGACCTCAAATACAAGAAAAGACATACTAAAACATAAAAAATGCACAAAAGAACATTTCTCACCTTTTAGATCCAGCTGGAACATTGGATATTGAGAGTTTGTCAATATCACTGAATGTTAAATCTTTAACTTTAACATTCATTTTTTCTAATGTTTCCCCAGTCCAGTTTACAGGCAGCAGCACCACAAAAGCAAGTGCAGCTATTGGGACAAAAATTTTCAAGCTGCACAAGGTCCAAATAAGACAATCATTAACATTTAATTTAAAACTAAGAGAAGTTAGAGGATTGGTTAAACATACTAAGCCTTTCAGCCTTCTGAAAGTGAAAGTGCCTACTAATTCCAAAAGCACAACAATTAAAATATATAAGAAAATGAACTATTAAGGAATGCTATATACAGAGAAAAATTTGGAATATGAGATTAGTAGAAAAGAAGTTACGGCATAATATGATCCATCACACAATTATAAACAGAAAAATAGACTAAAAACTCACCCAAGAAGATAAATTCGAATATATACAACAGAGTCAAGTCCTGCATGATCTATGAGCTCAGGTTCTGGCATTCTTAATGCTGCAGGCATCCAATTCAAGAACCTTATGTATGTTTTGAAGTCCAAGTTGATGAACTTTGATACAAGAGCTTTGGAATGTGTTGGACTGCCTCTTATGCCCTTCCGATACCACTTTGGGAAGTAAACTCTATCATTGAATGGTTGAAGGCGCAATATTGCAAAGGCCACAAGGAAGATAATTGCAGAAATAATGTTAACAGTAGCTGAAACAATGATATCTTGAACACTAGCCATGCTTTCTCCTAAAAGTTATCGACTCCCTGAAATTCGAGTAGCATAGAGTGAGATATCTTTCAGTGCACGAACGGGTCGGAAATGTTATCCAAGTGAGTTGCAATATAAAATAATATAACATAATGGAAAGTTAGTTATTACACTACATCTATGTTTTCCGCTCCAAAAACACTTTCCACATGTCACCTTCTTAATGATAATGACTCTGAAGCAACGAAGCTTATGATTTACAATTTGCAAGTTAATAGGAATGATATGCCCACTTCAGAGTCTCAATCAATTTAAATCTGCAGTTAAAACTATAAAATTCCCTCAGGCAATCATGTTTGTTCCTGGCAACTCCCTGTAGCATATTGCAATGCTGAGGGGTTGTCTACCAAATCTAACACTCAGGACAAATTAAAGCTGGAGTTAGACCAATGCTGGTTTAACTCCAAAACTTTGTATAAGCTATCAACCTAACAATATGTTAGTTTTATCATTAATTCATCACTCGAAAGTAGCATAGCATAAGGATGTTTATTAGAAAGAATGAAAACTGCAAGACTAGCCAAGAATGAAAACTGCAAGACTTACCAATCTTGTTGCTAGAATTTAGGAGGAAATAGAAGGATCAAAACCTCGCAGGAGAGTTTAACAAAGATGTATTTGTAACCAATTCATTGAAATAGTCGTCAACTACGTACATAATAGATCGTATTCTACTTTCTCTTTCTTCATGGTCCTATAGCAGAGCAAATTCATCATAACTCAAGGCCTTAGTCGGACATCGTTCAAAATAAATCTCTTCCTAAATCAAAAATCTGATTTAGCTCTTTAATTAATTAAAGTTGATCATAGTAAATTATGTAGACATGTATTCATAGGTGTGTGTGTGTGTGTATCAGTCTCAGAGAAAGGTTACAAACATTTCAAACCCTGCGTTATTTTCTTTTGCGTTCGTGGAATTCAAAACTCACCACACCTAAACCAAGGGTAGTTTTGCGAAGGAAAGTTGAGATGGGGAGAGTTTGGCGGAAGCCTGAACGAGGACAGATAGCTCAAGAAGTCAGAGCTTTCTCGTCTTTATCTTCGCTTTCCTGCTCTGTGTCTGGAAACAAACGAAGCGACGAAAAAGAGCAAGAACCTCGCAATGTTGCCTGTTGCGGATTCAATCAAATCCAAATATTCAGGATATATTCAATCTTGGAACCGCGGATGTCGTCAAGGAGAAGACCGCGATTGATTGATTGATTGATTGATCCATAGATTCAGACGAGTCTGAAGAGAATGTGAAATTAGGGTTTCGTTTGCGATTTTCTAAATTTGGATTTAGATCAGAGTTTTGGAAATGAGAACTTCAGCAACCACATGGAGAGAAGAGCGGGCGGCAACGAGCGCGGAACCGTCTCTCGACGATCAACGGGTGTCACCCTGTTGGTTCATAACGTTAACTTATAAAGAGACAAAAAAATTCAAATTCTTCAATTCCTAAATTGCCCTTGCAAACTGTCTCTCTCTCTCTCTATATATATGTATTCTACGTAATTGGAGGATAATTATGGAAAACTAATCTGGCAATTAACTGGGTTGCACTGTAAATGACCATATACCTCGTAAGATTTATAATTAGAAAGGTGACTTTAATGGTTAAATTTTAATAAATATATCGTATTTCTAGAGAATGTTGAACACAATATTATTAGTTAATAAAATATGATATATTTATCTTTAATTAATAAAATTATTTTAAATTAAAAATAATATACTTTACTTTGAAAATAATATACATTATTATTGAAACTTAACTATTGAAATTAAAAAATGGCTACCAATACCATGATGCAATAAGTGCACTTTGTTTTTAAAATTTTAAATAATCTTATTTATTAATAATAAATTTGTGGATAAATAACAAAAAAAAAGGCTTTTGTAAATTTATCCAAACATTTTAATTTTGGTAATTATATTCTAATTAACTCAATTTTTTTTAATTTTATTCAACATCTGAAATTAATTTATAAAGTTCGTGTCATATTGTTGATGTAACAAATCATTTATCATAAAATATATATATATAATTTACATATACACATATGAATGAAATTCATATATATAATTTTTTTTATTTTATATATATATATATTTTATGACAAGTGGCATTCTTTTTCTCCTCAATAATTAAATCAATATAGATTAAATACTAATTTATAATTTGAATCAATCTCAATTGATCTGACTCAATAAAATTGAATTAATTCAGTTTAATTATTAATTTAAATTACATATAATAATTTATTAATTTTAAGTTTTTATTATATAAATTTAAAAAATATATATCAATAATAAATAAAGAATTTACACTTGAGCGGGTAACAATTAGTAATTTGCTTTAAATAATGACAGGTAATTCATACTAAATGACTAATAAATTCATAAAATATGTCAAGTAACACTTAATGATAATATATTTATATTATATATCTTTAATTTATGTAAATATATATTAACTCAAGAGGCTTGTTATGTTGTTCACTGACGGGCAACATAACAGGTGCCCGCCAGTGAAAGAGGTGTGGGTCCATGCATGTGGGGCTCATGTGCAGAAGTGGGCTCCACGTGCATGGGGTTGCCCACTGATGGGCAACATAGCAGGTCTGATTAGCTCGTTTTGAACAAATTCATGAATCAAAATACTTACTCTTAGAATCCAACTAATTTAAATTAAGTCTAGTTTGTTTGGACCCTAAACCAAACTGATCCATTAAAAAATCAAATCAATCACTTTAATTCAATTAAAAAAATCGAACCAATTACTTTAAGTCGATTCAATTAAATCTCTTCAATTTAACTCTCTCTCTCTCTCTCTTAAAAGATAAAATCCATCCATAGCCAACGTGGAACCCATTATCCCTCTCTGTCGTTTTATCTCCATAGCTCTCTCCCTGCTTCTTTAAGGAATCCAATTTTCGTTTCCTTTACGCCAGTGATGGAATAGTGTCTGACCACTAGGCCGGCTAAGGCACTGGTAGGGGCCCAAAATCAGTAATTATTTAAAAAATATAATTTTTTAAGATGCAAAACCATTCTCTTTCATTATTACTTTTGTTTGAATTCATACCTATTTATTTTTTTGTTTTATTTAAAAGAGAATGCTTCCCAACCCTCAAAATTTATCAATTATTTCAATATTAAGTAATAAATAGTAAGATGTCATTTAGATAAAGAGATTTTCTAACTCTCTAAATCTATAAATTATTTTTTAATATTAGATAATAAATAGTGAGGTTATTTAGACAAAAAAAATCCTCAACTTTTAAAGTCTACATATCATTTTTTAATTATAAAGTAATGAGCAGTGAAGTGTAAATTAGTAAATAATATGTAAATTAAAAAAATATTATTTTAATAAAAAAATTGATAAACACATTATGTAAATAGAAAAAATTTTATTTGAAAAATTTACACTAATCTAGGTATTAAAAAAAATAAAAATAAATTGATGACTTTTAATTTATAAAATTTGAGTGTAGATTCTTCATTTTTTTACTTATTCAATTCTTATATTTTTAAATATTTTTCTTTTTTCCTATATTATTAATTTAAAAAAATATTTTCTAAACTTAAATACAAAATTTAATTAGTAATTTTTTATCTGAAAAATAAATAAAATAAAACTTAAGTAAATTTAATATTTATTTATTGTTATGGGTATTTTCTAGATCATTTCTTATAGGTTGGAGTCGACCCAACGGACCGGCCCAATCTCACTAAATCCAATAGGCCCAAGGCCAGGCTTATCAGAACAAGGTCACACGTCGCTAAAACTCAAACTCAGATTGCGAAACCAAACGAGCTCCCAATAAGACTTCTAACAAACTATCAACGATATACCTAACGAGTTCCTAGTAATACTTTTAACTCGTTGACCTAACCGTACAACTCGTTGGTCAAACTATTCAACTCGTGTAACAACAGAATTACTAAACAATCGGAGGTAGGGACCCATTCACTTTACTTGAGGCAAGTCAGATCCCTCGTAATGAGGAAACTACTCACGATTTTATGTAGATAATAAGGATAATATGTCCCATTATATCATTTTTATACTTTTATATCTTATGCAATTGTAAAAATCCATAACAATAAATAGGGGACAAAAACATCATTGTGGAAGAGGACAACAAAAATAATTATATACTATGACTCTGTCGAAATATCTAGAGAACAGTTGTAGAGTATGCATTATTCTGGCTGAATCACGTAAAAATTTCTTGTGTTCATTTTATTTTATTCATCCTCCTTGCATTTTGACTTATCTACTTATTGCGGGCCTATAAATCACAGTCGGCTGAATTTGAACGTCAGATATTTATATTATTAAAATACCACTAAAATAACTCTTACTAGGCTCACAGACATTCTTAAGCGAGCTTTGTTAGCCAACAATCTCAATTTTCACAATTATTATATATTATAAGAGTGTCGCTAAAAATACATTTGAGTGTCTAAATAATATTTTTTTAAAAAAATATATATTCCATAAATCTATTAAAATAAATTCATGGCACGCCGTAATAATTCATACTATCAGTGGCGGGTGGCTTAGTGAAAATAGCGGTGATATTATCGCGTGAAATGCTTGCGAAAGCTATGAACCATGAAGTGACTGCGCCCCCAACAATAAGAAACTAATGTCTCTTTTATTATGCGAAACCATTCAAACAAAATTGTAATACAAGGAGAATGGCACACAAAATTTACAAGTGGGATTATTCTGAAGACTGTGGCGGGCATCCAAAAAACCTGGTCTCCGTTGACGTGGCAGGAGATGGCTTCACTCATAGACTTCAATCAGCGGGCGACGAACTCGTCAACCCAGCTCATACTTCCGTTAGTCATCGTGTCCGTCCGATCAGCACCACCGTATCCACTGGGCCCGCCACCATCGTCTTCGCTGTGATCACTGCAATCCTGATCGTCCGTGTTGGCAGCAGCAGCTTCATCGGACGACAGAGGGACTAACCAACACGAGCCGTGCATATGGCCGTTCAAACAGACGAAAAACTCCAGGCCACCGTCACGCGAGCCGAGCCGCCAAGCTGCAGTTCTTGGGACGAGTTTAGCACCGGTCATACTCCACACGCGGGCCCCACAGTAAGGACACCTCACCCTTTCCTCGAGCTCCACCTGGCGAGCGATCAGGCAAGCCCTCGTCCTTGATTTCATGAATCCCCGAAATACCCCTCTGTAAATCCCCAAATCCTCCTCCCCGTTGCTGCCTCCTGGATGCTCGCACGGGTCGCTCACGTACAGCAGGTCGCCCCTGCATTTCTTCGTTAGGAAGCTCCGACCCGACGTCTTGGAAAACCGAGACGCCTTCACGAAGTGGCCCGGCAATGCGTGACTCACCGGAAAATTACGAGTCGACGCGCAGCCGCAGCAGAAGAAGAGCAGCTTGGCCAACGCCTGCCATCCGCCTCCGATCCGGCTGTTCGGCCCGCCGTTCGTCAATGCCGCTATCATGCGCGGCGCGCGATAAACGCACAGTTCCCTCCACAAAATCCTCTTCGCGACCGCTCGAAGCTTCCGGCTAACAGCCGCTGTGTGGCAGAGCACGTGGATATCCCACTGCAGAGAGTTTAATACAAGGAGGAGTACCCGCTCGTTGAGTATCCCCGAATCGCCGCGCTCGGAGCCCTCGCCGGCCGGGTTCAACCTGGGCTTCTGGCTCGCACTCATTTCCGGCAGCGATCTGGCTTTGGCATCTCGGCAAGACACCGTACACGCGATTCCATAAATAGATGACTTCAGAGATGTACTGACGGACACGTGTCAACCAGGGCATAGGAGATTAACGGTCTGAGATCAAGGGCGTAGATTCTACCACGTGTCGTGCTGGAAATTGCTTGATTGATGCGTGGACGAATGTTATTGCACGCTTGCATTTGTGTGGAATCAAGGAACACAGCATCGGTTGGCCACGTTCCCGTGCGGGAAATATCTTACCGTGGCTCGAAATATCGTAGGGTCCACGTGGCTTGTCCATAAGACTTGAAACACCCTAATCCGAGATTCGGCACGAAATATCTTGGAGTATTCTATTCCCGTTTCATTGAGGTAATAATATGTCCTACCTACGCGTGAAGCAATTAGGGACGTACACGTGTATATGACTTTTGCAGCGCTGTCGGAGACGCGTCACTTTGTTTTATAATGCGTCGCTAGATGGTCATAGCATGGGCAAGGCAACTCCAGAGAAGCAAACATAATTAAACTTACCATAAATAATACAAAGGAAAAGGAGATTCCTAATCGGTGAACGAACCGAGCCGTTGGATTGTGTGCCTGCCCAAAATTAGAGGCGTTTCGCGAGCAGGAGTCAACTGACAACTTGACCTGAATACTTCGACCGTTTTGACTTTAAAAAAGTGAAGACGATTCTTAGATAAGTGTTTTTTCTGAAAAAAATAATTTCCTGGAAATATAATTATTTTTAAAAATGTTCTTAAAACGTATTTTTCATTGTTTAACTAAAATCATAATAAAAAATTAACAATGGAGCCATGTATGCAAGAATGGGGCACTAGCAACATATAATAATAATAATAATAATAATAATAATAATAATAATAATGGATCATCAGTAACAAAAACAAAAACATTAAAAATATATTTAATAAATTCATTTTCAAAAATCATCAATTTAAAAAAGTCCAAAAAGTAAATCAATAAATTACAATCTTGAGAATAATAAAAATAGAGAGATTAAGAATCAAAAAAAGAGTTAGACAACAAATAATGAGAGATGGAGACGATGTCAATGACACTGATGCAAGTGGGGATGGGGAGAGATGGAGCATGACTAAGACGATGATGGAATCATGGAAGTACAAATAAGTAGAGCACACTGGAGATAGAGAGAGAGAGGCAAAGGGCGACAAAGACGACAATGCGTATGACATATATGGAGAGATGAAGAGCACGAGAGAGAGAGAAAAATGGGGGGAAGCGTGATATAGGTTTTAATGTGTACAACGATATAAAATGAAATAGCTGGGGTATGACAAAGACGAAGGAGTCGAAGTGTATGATGGAGACAAAGACATAGGCAAAAAAACATGAGAGAGAGAAGGGGGGAAGTGCGATATAAATTTTAATGTGTAGGACGACATAAAATAAAATAGTTGAAGCATGACAAAGACAAAAGAGTCAAAGTTTATAATGGAAACAGAGACAGGCAAACAGATTGCAAAGTATGACGGAGACAAGCAGACCATGTGTTGATGAAATTCCTATAAAATAATTTCACCTTTTGTAGGTGGGAAGTTATTTTTCAAAAGATAACATTTTTTTATTAGTTATTTTTTTTATTGATTTGAAAACACTTTTCATTGACTTTTTTATTTATAGGGTTCCAAACACACGAAAATAAGGAAAGTATTTTCTCTCAAAAATTTGATTTTTATATATTTAAAAATATTATTTAGTGTAACACTTTTATATTGATATATTATATATTTATATTAATTAAATATAAATATAGTACATCATTCCAAAAAGTGTTAAAAGTGTTAATTTTAAGTGTCTAAATAATATTTTATTGTAAAAAGTTTAACAATAAATATTAATATTTTGTATAATATAATGTGCCAACATCTTTGCTATCCTAAATCGAAACCCTAATAATAATAATAATATAAATGTTTGTAATAATGTGATAATTGATAACTTGGTAAGTATAATTTTATTAAATCTTGAAAAAGAAAAGTTGTATGGATATTAGGGTAGCTTGTAGGGGTACTCAAAAAATAAGTAGATTGTTGTTATACGTATTTTCCGTATTTCTCGTATGGACTGGACTCGCTCTGATGGCCGGTCCGATCGCCTGGAAACAAGAAGGCCCAAACGACCTCACTGGGTGAGGTCGCTTTCACTACCAGAACCCGAACTTATAAACGCGACACTTGGCGAACTCCCGACATCCTTCGAACAAGCCCGAAACCATCCGCGGGCGAACTCCAGAGAGCATCCTTCGGATCGCTAGACCATCGAGATCGCTGGCCCGAAAACGATCAGCTCGCATAAAGTTGTAAAAGCTGTTAAGAAGTCAGAGGTAGGGACCATCCACCGCTACAACCCATGCTCCTCGAAATGAAGATTCCACTTACGGTTTTGTACAGACGATAAGGACTGTTTGTCCCCCATTACATCATCTTTTTATTTCTATATGATATCCAAAATGTAAAGGTCCCCGGATATATAAAGGAGGGGCAGGAGCAACAAAAGGAGGAGGGAGAATAATGAGAAGAACCGCCATTCTGAAGGAATAATCAGAGTGCGGGCGTGGAGTAGGCATCATTCTGGCCGAACCACGAGAAAATTGTCAAGTGTTCTTCATTAGCTTCTTAAAAAGGCCTATCTTCTTACCGTGACCCAGAATCATCCAGTGCGGCCCAAAAAGAATCGGACTCGACAGAAATTGAACGTCGACATTTTGGCACTAGAGGAAGGGGCGCCGCGCTCTGATCGATAGCCATGGCAAGAGGAAGGAATACTCGAAGTTCCGAGGCGGCAATCGACCCTCCAGAAAATCACCGTGTCAGACCGCTAGATTTTCCGCTGAACGAAGGGCCCGTTGCTCCAACAGCAGACAACTTTTTACAGCCACCCGCCGGAGATGCTGCTGGAATACCACCACGAATCCCTGTTCAACCCGCGAGCCAGATTGCCGGGACCGGAATGATCCGGGACTGGCAGCAACGTCAGGAGGCGTTAGAAAATACAGTGATGCAGCTCGCCGATGCGGTCAGGATTCTGGCCCAAGCCCAAGTACGAGCCACTCATGACCCACCGGCTTCGCCTCGGAGAATCCGCCAACCGCGGGATGAACGACCTCCCCTCGAAGAAGAAGATATTGGGGACAACTACCCATTCCCGAATCACCACTCCCCAGACCGGGAAAGGAGCAGACGGTCGCATGCCCAACAATCGGTGGGCCCGGACTCAACTGTGGAGGAATTATATCAGAGAGTCCGGCAACTGGAGGAAAGGCAAGGGGTCCGCAGCCAGAGTAATGGCCGTGGAGACAGGACACCGTTCACCACAGAGGTCGAACTTGAGCCCCTCTCCCGAAGATTTAAGGTCCCAAGCATGCCACAGTATAACGGGGATAGCGACCCCTATGACTACCTGGACGCATATAACGTGCAAATGGACTTACAAACAACTAGCTCGCTGGTTAAATGTCGCGCCTTCCCAGTAGTCCTGGGTGATATTCCCTGCGCATGGTTCAGAAGTCTTCCGCCTTGCAGCATCAGCAGTTGGGAGGAATATCAACAGCGATTTATCAACCAATACAAGGCCCTAAGAAGACAGCTCGCGCCACCATGCCACCTCGCCACCGTGTTCCAAAAGGCAAACGAGCCCTTGAGGGACTATATTGCTAGATTCAGACGTGAGGTGAGCAATGTTGAGGATCCATCTGATGAGAGCGTCCTCACGGCGATCTCCGCCGGCCTCCGGAAAGATGGCAAGCTCTATGAGAGCATCTACAGGACCCCAGTCAAGGACCTGGGGGAATTTTATGAACGAGCCTCCAAGGAAGTCCGGTGGGAAGACGCATTCGGGTCAAAGAAGCCCATAGGACCTAAAGAAGAAGCCGGGGGCTCCAACCAAAACAAGAAAAGGAACAACGGAGATACCATAATGGAGGTTCAAGGAGATCGCTCGAGCGGCGAAATGTTTAAACGGGCTCACAAGGCGGAGCGGGATGAACGACCTCCGAGGCCGCAACGCTTCGATAGTTATTGCGTCCTATCTGACTCTCAAGATAGAATCTTCGCTATGGAAAGAAACAAGGAGGAGTTCGGAAAGCCCAACCCGTTAAGAACTCCCAACAAATTCCGAAACAAAGAGAAGTTCTACGCATATCACAACGAAGTGGGTCATACCACCTCTGAATGCTGGGCCCTGAGAGACGCCATTGAAGATCTAATACGAAGAGGTCGCTTAAAAGACTACGTGGTGCGACCAACCAATCAACCGACCCAGCAACCGGCGCAGCCACCCCCCTCTGATGATGAACGCTTGCCAACCGTGCGAACTATTTACACGATTCATGGTGGACCTCATCTCGCGGGATCCTCCCACAAGTCCCGCGACAAGTACGTACGAGAAGCTAACCACGTCCTGGTGGCGAGGTCAGGCGAACAGTCGGTTCCTACGAAGAGATCCAGGGGTGGCCCAACTCCGGAGAACATGGTTTTCTCATAAGAAGAAGCCAGCGACGTTCATTGGCCCCATAATGATGCACTCTGTAACACCCCGCCCTATACAGGCGAGTTACTATAAGGAAATTCCCGGGGATTCTTTTTTTTTTTTTTATTTCTCACCAAGTCTGATACTCGTGGCGCCTGTGAGCACAATCTTCACATGCAGATGAAAACCCCGAGAGTTCCAATCTTGCTTGTTAAGTTAAAAATAACATAATTTCAACCGAACGAGATAATACAGACACAACGGAATACTTAATTAATCAAAATGACGTGGCCTACCACGTGTTACACAAGTTGTTTCCTATCAACATACATATAACAATAATACCAAAAGTTTACATCACCGACGTACAAACGTTCATACATATAACAAAATAGGTTACTATGCTACCAAATGATACAATGACTATCACATATACACCATTGGCTCCCCGGCCTCGTCCTTGGCCTCGCAGCTGTCCCTAACTGGAACGTTCAATGTTCAGGGGCATAACCCAGGTTAGACGAATAAACATCTAAGTGAAAGTACGAAACAGATTATGTAATGTAATGAATGATATGTGAGCATGGCATACTAATCGACAACATGTATGACACGTCCAACTTGAGAATTTTCCTGACAAGCTTAATCCCCGGGTGCCCTACCGTGTCACTCGGTTACCAGTCTCGGATGCCCTACCGTGTCACCCGATCACCAATACCGGCCCCGGATGCCCTACCGTGTCACCCGATCGCCAGGACTAACCATGTCCCATTCCCAAGAAGACCCCGACCGCCCCATATGAACCCAATGAAGTAATGAAATTAGCCTTTAAATGATATAAAAATGCACACGCCATGCACTAACGTTTTGAAGTAAATCAATTTATGCAATGTAGCGAATGTCAACACCATGATCTTAAGTATAAAACTTATAAAATAGACTAAGTCTAGGAGGGTATAATAGCTCACTAGAACTCACCAAATGCGTTTTTAAACACTTAAAAAAAACGAGGATCAGCTAGAATCAAGCCACTCACCTTAATTCGGAAAAGTCTGAATTTCGCCTCGAAAAACGTGCCACACCTCGAAAATTGTGTAAATCATCTTCCAATGACCCAAATGACTCTTATTTCATCATTTAACGCCTTTGGAATCAACATTCTATTTTTTTCCATAATTTTCTCTATTTTTATTTAATTTTTAAACATCTATACCTTCGGAAATTCATAAAAAAATACCAAACATCTTTTTTTCAAAATTTTCTTCCATGATAATTCCTAAAATAATTCAACAAAAATTCTGAAATTAAAAACACTCAAAAACCCTACCTCACGCGCCCTCACGCGCCACCCCTATGCCCTGCGAGTGGGATTCACGCGCCGCCGCACAATCTTCTTCTCCGGTTGTCTTCTCCGATTCCGGCGACGTCCAATGCCCTAAATTCCTATGAGGGCTTGTAGATCTCTTCAAGGCGACCTCAATGGTGCCTTTTTTCGTCGAAAACAGTGGCCGGAAGTGGGATTAAAAGCGAGTTGCAGGTCGCGGCGGCCGATTTTCTGATTTTCCAGCCAAGCTTCGAAACCCTCCAAAATCTATACCAAACGATCCAAAACTCTCCAGAATTGATCCTTGGATCACTAAGAACAAAAGCCCCTTATCCCTCAAGCCTGATTCAAGCAAAAACTCGACAATTTTGAACAATTTTTGATTTTGAACCCTCGGTCGAACACCCCTTTTTATAGTCGATTTTTGCTCAATTATTCACCCGATCTTGCTCGTCCTCATCCCTTTAGCCCAAATCTAGCCTCTAAATAGATCAAATAGCACTAAATCATGAGATTTGGTCCTTAAAAGTTTCGGCCGAATCGGCGGTCACTTCCGCCATTAAATCCGATCGTTTCGAAGCTATTTCCGGCCAATAGCAAGCCTTAACAGCTTCATCATCACCTGAAGCTACTCTAGCCACCTCCAGGCGACCTTCCCGACGCCTCCAGAGGCGGCTGCCGGCGGCCATGTGCGGCCGGTCGGTTTCACACAATGCAATTTTCAAAAATTGCATTTTTGCCCCTATTTTCTTAATTTGACATTTTTAGTCCTTTCCTTTGAGTCCCTGATCTTTCTAAATATACCACAATGACCCTCAAGTTCTATATTTTTCATTTTCTTTTGGAATTTCTGAAAAACTCGTTGATTCGACCTCCCACTGACATTTTGCAAAAATTGCACTTTTGCTCGAACTCTCCTAATTGCGTGCTTTTGACCTCAAACCTATGAAAATCCCTAATTTTATCAAATATCATCTAGTTGTGCCATTTTTCCTTAATTGGCTTGTCTTAAATTGATCATTCGTCATTCGCTTAAGTTTCGAATATTGCATTTTGGCCCGAAACTTTGCTAAATATCGTTTTGACCCATATCTTCGAAAATTCTCTTATTATTTAATACCGGGTATTACATCCTCCCCCTCTAAAAAGAAATTTCGTCCTCGAAATTACTAATTTATAATATCAAAATAAATGCAGAAAAGAAATCTTCATTTCTTCTTCGCGTTCCCAAGTTGCTTCTTCTTCGTCATGATTGCCCCATAATACCTTTACTAAGGGAATAACCTTGTTCCTTAAGACTTGATCCCTTTGATCTAGGATTTGAACTGGTTCCTCAGGGTACGTTAGATCATTTCGTATCTCAATGGTCTCATTCCGAAGTACCTGCGTAGGGTTTGGCTCATGTTTCCGTAGTTGAGACACATGAAACACGTTGTGGATGTTTGACAATACCACAGGCAAAGCTAATCTGTAAGCCACTAGTCCAATCTTCTCCAAAATTTCATAGGGTCCTATGTATCTTGGGCTTAATTTCCCTTTTCTTTTTCCTCGAATCACGGATTTAAATGGAGAGACTTTCAAGTATACCTTGTCACCGACCAAAAATTCCAGGTTTCGCCTTCGTCGATCAGCGTACGATTTCTGACGACTTTGACTTATCCTCATTTTCTCCTGTATTTGCTTAATCTTCTCGGTAGTAGTCTGAACAATCTCAGGTCCAATTAATCCGACTTCTCCAGTTTCTACCCAGCAGAGTGGTGTTCTGCATTTTCGCCCATATAATGCCTCGTAAGGAGCCATTCCAATGCTGCTGTGGTGCCCGTTGTTGTAGGCAAATTCTACCAACGATAGATGTTTCTCCCAACTTCCTGATAATTCCAAAATGCATGCCCTCAACATGTCTTCGAGTGTCTGAATTGTTCGCTCGGACTGTCCGTCAGTCTGAGGGTGATAAGCTGTACTAAGCTTTAATTGTGTTCTCATACACTTGTGGAAACTTTTCCAAAATCTTGACGTAAATCGTGGGTCTCGATCTGACACTATACTTGCAGGAATTCCATGTAATCGTACTATTTCCTCAATGTACAGTTGAGCCAAAGCATGAGTTGGTTGCCCTATCTTAATAGGCAAGAAATGTGCCGACTTGGTCAGTCGATCCACTATTACCCAAATAGCATCGTTTCCTTTGGGACTTCGAGGTAAATTGGTCACAAAATCCATAGTGACGTGGTCCCATTTCCACTCGGGAATATCCAATGGTTGTAGCTTCCCTCCCGGTCGCTGATGCTCAATTTTGATACGTTGACAGGTATCGCATTGTGCCACGTACCGTGCCACGTCCTTTTTCATTCCTGGCCACCAATAAATTTCCCTAAGATCCTTATACATCTTTGTGGATCCTGGATGTATTGTGTATCTTGCCCGATGAGCTTCTCCTAAAACAACTTGTCTTAAACCTTGATCCCTTGGCACGTATGTTCTTCCTTGAAATCGGAGTATACCATCACGGTAATTGAATTCAGGTGCTTTAACTCGATTGTTCTCATCTATCCACTGACTTCTTCTTGTGTCTGATTGTAGAGCTAATCTGATTTGACTTATCACATCAGGTTGAATTGTCAGATTTGCCAAATATCCCTTGATTGGTTTAGGCTTAACACCTACTGTCAGGTGGCTAAATTCCTCGATCATCATGTTAGCCACAATCTCAGAGCTTCTTCGGCTAAGAGCGTCTGCAACTATGTTTGCTTTCCCTGGATGATAGGAAATGGTACAATCGTAATCTTTTAAGTACTCCATCCATCTTCTTTGTCTCATGTTTAATTCCTTCTGAGAAAATATGTATTTCAAACTCTTATGATCCGTAAAAATCTCAAATTGCACCCCGTAGAGATAATGTCTCCACAACTTCAAAGCATATATGATAGCTGCTAATTCCAAGTCATGTGTTGGGTAGTTCTGCTCGTGTCTTTTCAATTGCCGAGACCCGTAAGCAATTACTTTCTGATCTTGCATTAAGACACACCCCAACCCTATCCCAGAAGCATCACTATACACCACAAACTTTCCTGACTCAGTCGGCATTGCTAAAATCGGTGCCGTAGTCAATCGTGCCTTAAGTTCTTGAAAACTTTGCTCACATTTATCACTCCATTCAAATTTCACTTCTTTCTGCGTCAGTCGAGTAAGTGGAGCAGATATCTTTGAAAATCCTTCTACAAATCTTCTGTAGTACCCAGCTAGTCCAAGAAAACTTCGGATTTCCCCAATGGTCTTAGGTGCTTGCCACTTTTGAACTGCTTCTATCTTTGCTGGATCGACAGCTATACCTTCTGCAGAAATTATATGTCCAAGAAATGTCACTTGGGTAAGCCAAAATTCACACTTCGAGAATTTGGCGTACAACTTATGGTCCTTTAAAGTCTGCAAGACTATCCTTAAATGTTCTTCATGATCAATCTCACTTGTAGAGTATATCAAAATATCATCTATGAACACTATCACGAACTTGTCTAGGTAAGGCCTAAAAGTTCGGTTCATTAAATCCATAAATGCAGCAGGTGCATTGGTCAATCCAAACGGCATCACTAGATATTCGTAGTGACCATACCGTGACCGAAATGCAGTCTTGGGTACATCTTCCGGTTTGATCTTCATTTGATAGTACCCTGACCGAAGATCTATCTTAGAAAATACTCTAGCTCCTTGAAGTTAGTCAAACAATTCCTCAATCCTAGGCAAAGGGTACTTATTCTTTATGGTTACCTTGTTTAACTGTCGGTAGTCAGTACACATACGTAAGGTACCATCTTTCTTTTTCACGAACAATATCGGAGCTCCCCAGGGCGACACACTTGGTCTGACAAATCCTTTGTCGGTCAAGTCTTGTAGTTGCTCCTTCAATTCCTTCATCTCAGCAGGGGCCATCTTGTACGGAGGTATGGATATTAGCTGTGTATTTGGTACAAGATCTATCGAAAATTCAATTTCTCTTTGAGGAGGTAATCCTGGTAATTCCTCAGGAAACACCTCAGGATACTTATTCACAACCCTCACTAACCCCAATTCGAGACTTTTCTTTCCTGATTCGGGTTTGGCTGACTGCAACGTATGCAAAGTCATGTCATTTTCTCTCTTAATCTTCCTACTTTGACCTTGGAACACAGTCCACTCTCCGTTAGGCTTGGGTATGCTTACAGTCTTATTCTTACAATCTATTTTTGCCTCATGAAGTGATAGGAAATCCATTCCGATAATTATGTCGAAATCTTGAATATCTAACACCACTAAATCAATCTTGAAACTTTCTGATCCCATACTAAAAATACACTCGCGGCACCCTACCACAGTTCTTAAAGTTGAACCCATAGGAGTGGCTATTACCATTTGATATCCCAATTCCCTAGGTTCTAATTGTAAACTTTCTACTGACGCATGCGACACGAATGAATGCGTAGCACCTGGATCTATTAAAGCATGAACTGGAATATTCAAGAAGAACAGTGTACCTTCAATAACTGCAGGATCGGCCTCGGCGTCCTCACAAGTCAGATTGTACACTCGGCTTGGACGAACATTTTGTGTACTTCCACTTGGTGGTTCCATCTTCTGTCTTTTTGAGCAATCGCGCGAAATATGCCCTGGTTGACTACAGTTGAAACACACTACTTTTCCCTGATATCCAACCTGGGGCGTTGCTTTGTTCTTTGGGCAGTTTCTTCCTATGTGGCCTTCTTCGCCGCATCCGTAACATTTTATAACACATCTTTTTCCAAAGTGTTTCTTCTTACACCGAGGGCACTTCCCATCGCCCTTTGGTTGAGTCATCGTATTGTCTGAGTTACCACTCTTACTTCCTTCCTCTGTCTTGATGATCTTGGCTCGTGTCAGATTTCTTTCTATGGTCAAAGCTCGGTGCAATGCTTCTTTGTAAGTTTCAATGTCCCATCCACTCAGAACTTGCTGGAGATGTCCTTGTAATCCTGAAACAAACTTTTGTGCTTTCTGACTCTCGTCAGTCTCGTACATGGGCACGTACTTAATCAGTTGAATGAACCGATTATCATATTGATTCACATTCATCTCATCCGTCTGCTTAAGCCTCATAAATTCCCAGATTCTTTCTTCCTTCCAACTCTTAGAAAAGTACTTGGCGTTAAATTCTTCCTTGAATACTGCCTAAGTATACATTGGTGCATCCTCGCTTTCAGCTTCACGTTCCTGTTGAGACCTTATCAATGAATGCTCGGTAGACTGCCACCATCGACCTGCTTCTTCCTCCAGTGTGTAGGTTGCACATCTTACCTTCTCCTCTTCACTACATTGGAGATGTTGAAGTAGTTTCTCGGTCTGCTCTAGCCAGTACTCGGCTGCGCTAGGATCATCGCCAGTCCTTCCTCTGAACAAAGGGGGTCTCAAATGCAGGTACCTCTCTAATGCCGTGGTCGTGTGTCGAGTAGGCTCCTCTCGACTCACATATGTCAGCATATTTTCCAAAAATCGCTCAATTCGCTCAAACCGGTCTTCACTGGAGCTCGATTCTCCAACATACCTTCGATTTCCTCCTGAGTGATTTCTGTGATCACCCATATCTTCAGGATTATTTTCTTCTCTTCTCCCGCTTTCAGCATGGGCTGCATTTCGAAGTCTTCGTGTATTCACCATCTGAAGTGAATCACGGAAATAAATTATGCACAAGACAAAATTGTTTCTATACAAAGGGACAGTTTTATTTCTTTATATTATCCCATAAAGTCTTCGTGTATTCGTGTATTCAAGACATAAACAGTAGGTCTTGATGCTCGTTCCTCATTCTTGCACAAAATTCACGTAGAGTGTCATCCTCCCAGTCTTGCCACAACCACTGTGCAAAAGTTTTCCATTCTCCCTCAAACTGATCAATAAGGAAGCCAATCTGAAACTCTGATAAATCTACCAACTGTCGATAGCTGGGGGGCACATCATCTATGATTTCTTCCATTGCAAGCAGAAATACATTCATGTCCTCATCCTGCGGGTTTCCTCGAGCTTCAATCCTATTTGCCCAGTGTGACAGCAGTACTTGGTCCACCATTTTCTACTAACATTACACAAAGATTTTCTCAAAAACCTCAAACAAGTGTTTCCTAAAATTTTCATATGTTACCTAAAATCCTTATTCCTATTCTAAGTTAACAAATCTAACCATGCTAAGTTCAATAACCTAGCCTAACCATCCTAGGGTTTTAACCTTTTGCTCTGATACCAATTGTAACACCCCGCCCTATACAAGCGTGTTACTATAAGGAAATTCCCGGGGATTCTTTTTTTTTTTTTTTTATTTCCCACCAAGTCTGATACTCGTGGCGCCTGTGAGCACAATCTTCACATGCAGATGAAAACCCCAAGAGTTCCAGTCTTGCTCGTTAAGTTAAAAATAACATAATTTCAACCGAACGAGATAATACAGACACAACGGAATACTTAATTAATCAAAATGACGTGGCCTACCACGTGTTACACAAGTTGTTTCCTATCAACATACATATAACAATAATACCAAAAGTTTACATCACCGACGTACAAACGTTCATACATATAACAAAATAGGTTACTATGCTACCAAATGATACAATGACTATCACATATACACCATTGGCTCCCCGGCCTCGTCCTTGGCCTCGCAGCTGTCCCTAACTGGAACGTTCAATGTTCCAGGGGCATAACCCAGGTTAGAGGAATAAACATCTAAGTGAAAGCACGAAACAGATTATGTAATGTAATGAATGATATGTGAGCATGGCATACTAATCGACAACATGTATGACACGTCCAACTTGAGAATTTTCCTGACAAGCTTAATCCCCGGGTGCCCTACCGTGTCACTCGGTTACCAGTCTCGGATGCCCTACCGTGTCACCCGATCACCAATACCGGCCCCGGATGCCCTACCGTGTCACCCGATCGCCAGGACTAACCATGTCCCATTCCCAAGAAGACCCCGACCGCCCCATATGAACCCAATGAAGTAATGAAATTAGACTTTAAATGATATAAAAATGCACATGCCATGCACTAACGTTTTGAAGTAAATCAATTTATGCAATGTAGCGAATGTCAACACCATGATCTTGAGTATAAAACTTATAAAATAGACTAAGTCTAGAAGGGTATAATAGCTCACTAGAACTCACCAAATGCGTTTTTAAACACTTAAAAAAAACGAGGATAAGCTAGAATCAAGCCACTCACCTTAATTCGGAAAAGTTCGAATTTCGCCTCGAAAAACGTGCCACACCTCGAAAATTGTGTAAATCCTCTTCCAATGACCCAAATGACTCCTATTTCATCATTTAACGCCTTTGGAATCAACATTCTATTTTTTTCCATAATTTTCTCTATTTTTATTTAATTTTTAAACATCTATACCTTCGGAAATTCATAAAAAAATACCAAACATCTTTTTTTCAAAATTTTCTTCCATGATAATTCCTAAAATAATTCAACAAAAATTCTGAAATTAAAAACACTCAAAAACCCTACCTCACGCGCCCTCACGCGCCACCCCTATGCCCTGCGAGTGGGATTCACGCGTCGCCGCACAGTCTTCTTCTCCGGTTGTCTTCTTCGATTCTGGCGACGTCCAATGCCCTAAATTCCTATGGGGGCTTGTAGATCTCTTCAAGGCGACCTCAATGGTGCCTTTTTTCGTCGGAAACAGTGGCCGGAAGTGGGATTAAAAGCGAGTTGCAGGTCGCGGCGGCCGATTTTCCGATTTTTCGGCCAAGCTTCGAAACCCTCCAAAATCTATACCAAATGATCCAAAACTCTCCAGAATTGATCCTTGGATCACTAAGAACAAAAGCCCCTTATCCCTCAAGCTCGATTCAAGCAAAAACTCGACAATTTTGAACAATTTTTGATTTTGAACCCTCGGCCGAACACCCCCTTTTATAGTCGATTTTTGCTCAATTATTCACCCGATCTTGCTCGTCCTCATCCCTTTAGCCCAAATCTAGCCTCTAAATAGATCAAATAGCACTAAATCATGAGATTTGGTCCTTAAAAGTTTCGGCCGAATCGACGGTCACTTCCGCCATTAAATCCGATCGTTTCGAAGCTATTTCCGGCCAATAGCAAGCCTTAACAGCTTCATCATCACCTGAAGCTACTCTAGCCACCTCCAGGCGACCTTCCCGACGCCTCCATAGGCGGCTGCCAGCGGCCATGTGCGGCCGGTCGGTTTCACACAATGCAATTTTCAAAAATTGCATTTTTGCCCCTATTTTCTTAATTTGACATTTTTGGTCATTTCCTTTGAGTCCCTGATCTTTCTAAATATACCACAATGACCCTCAAGTTCTATATTTTCCATTTCCTTTTGGAATTTCTGAAAAACTCATTGATTCGACCTCCCACTGACATTTTGCAAAAACTACACTTTTGCCCGAACTCTCCTAATTGCGTGCTTTTGACCTCAAACCTATGAAAATCCCTAATTTTATCAAATATCATCTAGTTGTGCCATTTTTCCTTAATTGGCTTGTCTTAACTTGGTCATTCGTCCTTCGCTTAAGTTTCGAATATTGCATTTTGGCCCGAAACTTTGTTAAATATCGTTTTGACCCATATCTTCGAAAATTCTCTTATTATTTAATACCGGGTATTACACACTCGTTATCCGAGCGCAAATCGGTAACTCCGAAGTACGAAGGATAATGGTAGACACCGGAAGTTCGGTGAATGTGATGTACAGAGCGTGCTTCGATCAGATGGGCCTGGGAACAGAACAGTTGAGCTCGTCACCCGAGCCGCTCTATGGGTTCACTGGTGACGCAGTGATTCCTATCGGACGAATCAGCCTTCCCTTCACCATCGGGGACACAAAACACCAAGCCACCACTTTGGCAGATTTCCTGATTATAGACTGCCCCTCAGCATATAACGTCGTGCTCGGAAGGCCAGTAATGAACGACCTCGACCTAGTCACATCGACTAGGTCGCTTACTGTGAAATTCCCGACCCCCAACGGAATAGGAAGTGTGCGGGGCGAGCAGCACCTCGCAAGACGCTGTTATGAAGATGCCCTAAAAATAGGGGCAAAAGGAAAGAAAGTGAACATAATTGCAAAAGACGACCCGCGACCAGCCAGCCAATGGGAAACTAGTTACGATCTGGATCCCCGCGAGATCGACTGCAACAAACCCACCGGTCCCATGGAAGAGCTCGAAGATATCCCAGTCGGTAAAGCAGATGGAGAAAAACACCTCAAGCTAGGAAAGAACTTAGCTTCTGAGGTAAAAGAACAACTTACAAATTTCCTTAAAGCTAACCTTGATGTATTTGCATGGAAGCATCAGGATATGGTGGGAATCGCCCCAAAAGTCATGTCACACAAGCTTAACATAGATCCGAGCTACAGGCCAGTGCGACAGAAGATGAGGCCAATGACGCCAGAGCGTTATACCGCCCTTAAGGAAGAAGTGGACAAACTCTTGGCGAACAACTTCATCAAGGAAGCCCATTACCCGACCTGGGTGGCCAACCCGATTTTGGTAAAAAAGAAAAACGGGAAGTGGAGGACCTACGTCGACTTCACCGACCTGAACAAGGCGTGTCCTAAGGACAGTTTCCCCTTCCCTAGAATCGATCAGCTAGTAGATGCAACGGCTGGTCACCAGCTCCTTAGTTTCATGGATGCTTATTCAGGATACAACCAGATCCCCATGGATCCCAATGACCAAGAGCACACCTCGTTCATTACTGATCGGGAGCTTTACTGTTATAAGGTCATGCCCTTTGGATTGAAGAATGCTGGCGCGACCTACCAAAGGCTGGTCAATATGATGTTCGAAGCACTCATTGGAAGAACCATGGAGGTATACGTTGATGACATGTTGATAAAATCCGAGCAAGTAACGGACCATGTTTCCGATCTGGAAGAGATGTTTGGAATCCTCAGAAGCTATCAGATGAAGCTCAACCCACTTAAGTGTGCCTTTGGGGTAGCCTCCGGAAAATTCCTCGGGTTCATGGTAAACAATAGAGGCATCGAAGCCAACCCGGACAAAATAAAGGCTTTGCTAGATATGAGGTTGCCCGTAAGGAAAAAGGAAGTACAAAGCCTCAATGGGAAGGTCGCGGCCTTGAGTCGCTTCATTTCAAAAGCGATCGATAAGTGCGCCCCTTTCTTCAAGCTGCTAAAAAAGGAGAAGGATTTCAGATGGACAGAAGAGTGCGAGTTCACGTTCCAACAACTGAAAGAATACATGGGACGACCCCCGCTACTCGCCAAACCAAAGAACGGAGAGAAGCTGACCTTATACTTGGGAGTATCCCAACAGGCTCTCAGTGCGGCTCTCGTTCGGGGGGAAGAAGGGGTGCAGCACCCCATTTATTACATCTCTAAAAGCTTGATTGACGCAGAAACAAGGTACGCACCAATCGAAAAATTGGCTTACTGTCTAATAATGGCACCAAGAAAGCTGCTACCTTATTTTCAAGCTCACGAAATCGAAGTAATGACCAAATACCCGCTGAAGCAAATCTTGCAAAAGCCAGATACCTCGGGTCGCTTACTAAAATGGTCGATCGAGCTCGCTCAATTCGACATTGAATACAAACCAAGGACGGCAATAAAAGGTCAAGCATTGGCAGACTTCATCGCCGAGTTTACTGGGCCAATTAACGAGGATGCAGAAAGCTTGAAAGAACCATCCTGGGAGCTATACGTCGATGGGTCATCGAGCGAACAAGGAGCAGGAGCCGGGGTTATGCTAATAAGCCCCGAAGGTCACAAATTCCTCTGCGCCCTGAGGTTCGGTTTCTTGGCCACTAATAACGAATCCGAGTATGAAGCCTTATTAGCTGGACTCCGCCTGGCAAAGGAAATATGAACCGGATCCTTGAAGATTTTCAGTGACTCCCAGCTTGTTGTCAATCAAGTACGGGGAGAATACCAAGCCAGAGATACAAAAATGCTCGCATATTTGCAAAAGGTACGCGAGCTCCTTGCTCTCTTTGAAATATATGAAATACATCAAATTCCCCGCTCCCAGAACTCCCATGCGGACGCGTTAGCTCGTCTTGCAACTGCCCGGGAGGCAGAATTCTCGGTAAACATACCCATGGATTTTTTAGCTGTCCCAAGTATAAAGCAACAAGCTGAAACAATAGCGATCACCGTATCCCAAAATTTGTGGATGATTCCCATCCTGGAATATCTACAAGACGGCAAACTACCTGAAGATAAGTTGGAAGCACGTCGTCTGCGGGCTCAAGCAGCTCGGTATTGCATCTACGACGAAAGGCTATACAGAAGGGGGTTCTCAGCCCCGCTCCTGAGGTGCATTGATGGCACCGATTGTCGGACTGTGCTCGAAGAAATTCACGCAGGTCACTGCGGTAATCATATAGGGGCACTTTCGCTGGCACAAAAAACCCTCCAACAAGGATTTTATTGGCCCACCATAAAGCAAGATGCCCTAGAAACAGTCAAGAAATGCGAAAAATGCCAAAGGTTCGCCAAAATTTCGCGAGCTCCGCCGGCTTATCTGCAGCAGATGAGTAGCCCATGGCCGTTCGCCATTTGGGGGATGGACTTAATCGGGCCACTCCCAACAGCTCGCGGAGGGTGCAAACACGCCATAGTAGCAGTTGACTACTTCACCAAATGGGCGGAGGCCAAAGAGCTCACACAGATCACCAGTGCGAAGGCACAAGCATTCACATGGGATAACATAATCTGTAGGTTTGGGGTGCCACGACAAATAATAACAGATAACGGAACCCAATTCACTAGTGAGCAGTTCATCCAGTTCTGCGAATCGATGGGGATCCAAAAGAGCTTTACCGCGGTTGATCACCCCCAGGCCAATGGACAGGTTGAAGCTGTCAACAAAATAATCAAGCAGACCTTGAAAACTAAGCTTGAAGCCAGAAAGGGGGCTTGGGTGGACGAACTACAGACGGTGTTGTGGGCCTATCGAACGACAGCTCGGAGCAGCACTGGAGAAACCCCGTTCTCGATGGCGTACGGGTCGGAAGCTATGGTCCCCGCCGAGAATGAAGTGACCAGCCACCGAAGGGCCACCTTCAGCTCAGATCGTAATAACGAGCTTCTGGCAGCTAACCTTGACCTGCTCGAAGAATCAAGAGATATGGCTCGCATAAGGGTCGCCGTTTATCAGCAAAGAGTAGCACGATACTACAACCGGAAGGTCCGAATCCGGCGTTACAATGTCGGAGACTCGGTATTACGTCTGATACTCCCAGGGGCACGGACGACTAGTGACGGCACACTAGGCCCTAACTGGGAAGGTCCGTTTGTCATCAAGGAAAATCTAAGTAACGGAGCATACCATTTGGCAAACTTAGACGGCTTTTCTCTCCCACGAGCTTGGAATGCGGAGCACCTCCGTCCTTACTTCAAATTAGTGTAATGGTTCCCACCTACTCTTCGTCTTCTTTATCACAAATAATTTTCGTGGTTCTGTTTAAGGTTCGTAAACTTTCATTGCACTTTCTCGGTATTTGATTAAATATCCAAAAAAAAAAAAAACAAGAAATTAAAAAACCATGGTTTGCGAGCTGGAGCCTAAATAAACCTAACCACTACGTTACGGTTTGGGGCTCAACTAAGCATTCACCTTGGTCCCTCCTTCAAGTCTTGGTCTGAAGCCGGAACCATTCATCTTGACTTAATGTTATGGTTTGGAAATTTCCGACGAACGACCTCCACAAGCATCTCCGAGTTGGGTGCGCTAGCCGAGGTCCTTTCATCTTAGCCTAAAGCTACGGTCTGTGACCTACCTGGGTGTTCTCTCTCGGTCCGAATAAAAATTGCAGAAGCCACGGTGTGTCAGCTGAGGTCGTAACGCGACCTATCTGGACACATATCTTGGCTCGGCGACCGAATGAAATAGCAGGCCATGGTATGTTAGCTGGGGTCACTCTATGACCTGCATGAACATATAGCTTGGCAATGCTGGGTCAAGATCTCTCTAACCAAGGGTCCCTTTATCTTGGCAGAAAGCCTTGAATTACGACCTACCTGAGTATCTACTCCGAATTTGTTAAAATTATCAAGTGCTTCAAAAATGCCAGTCGAGGGCATGGCACGACCTCATGCTTAAGCAAAATCTTCATGTTCAAACGAGTCAGCCGAGATCCGTCTCAATTTGTATAAATAAGACCGTTCACAACCTATTGGATACATTTCCTGACCGTTTATCGCGAGCTTCTCAGCCACTATACTTAAACCAAGACAGCGAGAGGTTTTCTTAAACCCTGTCGTTCAATCTAAACATGCTGAAGAGGGATTTTGTAACGCCCCACTTTTCCAAAGCGAGCGTTAACTCGAGATTTCGAGAAATTTTAAATCAAACACCACATAAACTCCTCGATAGCCATCAAAACCGTTTTCCCAACAATCTCGATCGTGCCTTCTTAGTATAACAACATTTAATAAATAAACTAAGACAGGCATCATTAATCATATCAGCGGAAGCAAGATCGTAACCTCAAATATATACATATTACTGACAATTTCTTTACAATATCTGAATCGATGTTTCACATGAATATACATTACATAATCTCTGAATAATGAAAACATAGACAAAACCAACTGCTACATCCTGACGACATTCTTTCTCTTGACACCACTGCTTTCACCTGGAACGTTTGAATATTCCAGGGACATAGTCCAAATTAGATGCTGAATCATCTAAGTGAAAGTTCGAAAACATTTTCATGAATGTATGCAGAATCATGTACACAAAATCGATAAATCTCAACATGCACCAGCCTAAGAGAATCCCAACGCATTTAACCCTAACCGGGGAAAACGCAATCTCTCTATAGGCGACACGACCAAATCGACCCATTGGCAAACCGATCCTGCTTAAGAGGGACAACCTCGACACATGAACCCAGGAATCACCCCACTGTCATTGTCAGGCTTTACGCTCCCACTCAAGCATTCCAAAACACAACCCTAGCCCCAAGAGTATCACGCCAGCACTATCCCCGGAATCGACGTCACTTAGGCATTAATGCTACCGCTCAAAGGATCCTGGGGTGGTGTCCACTCGCAGCCCCGCCACTTGAGCCATCAACCGGGGTGGTGTCCACTCGCAGCCCCGCCACTTGGGTCCCGTAGGGTGAAGTCCGGTCTCAGCCCCGTCCCAAGTGGTCACCAAGCATTAATCCTAGGTACGCATCCCGAGTGCTATCACTCTGGGCTTCGTCACAGGTTAACAACCCACATACCACATGAACGACACAAACAAGCCAATGGTCGAAAAATCATAACATGCGTCACTTAAACTCATAACATGCGTCATTTAAATCGGTACTTAAAATCAACGTTTAATGCACGTTTAAACAATCGTTTGGACAATTCATCACAAAACCCAAGCCATGAGTATGAAAACCATTTATATGTTACTTGAAATCTTTTCGATAGAACCATTCACAAGTCTAAACCAAGTTTGGGAGAACACTCACAAGTCAAAACCAAGTTTTGGGGCAAAATCTCACCTTTAGACGAATTTCCAATTGTCAAGCGCGGTCAGCCTCGATTTGTGCGCCTGCCTTGATTTGCGTGCCTAGCCTCGTTTCTTGCACCTGACGCTCTTGTACTTCACCTCGAGCCTCAACGATACCCTGATGTCTCACGCGCTCTCACGCGCGGCGCGTGGTTTGCTCGGTTTGAACTGGCGCCTGCCAGTCACGCGCCACCGTCTTCTACCTCTAGCCGGCCGCCGGCGGTTGCTCCGTTTGCCTCGAAACTGGTACCCTCGAAAGCTCTTGAGAAGTCGATCCTAGCCCCACCAAAACCAGGCCGAAAGGCCACCAGAAAGTGGTCCAAACGGCCGTTTACAGGTGGCGGTAGGCGGATCGCCTCAAGCCCTCGGCCAAGCTCGAATCACCCTCAAACCTTTACCAAAATGCCTCAAACCACTCCCAAAATGATCCTCACCTCCTGGAGAACAAAAGCCCTCTATCCACTCTCCAAAACTCATTCGAAATCGAGCTCGATTTGGTGCCTTCTTCTCAGCCGAAACCCTCGCCTATTTATAGCAAAAATCGACCCCCACGTGGCCAATCTCCGACCAAGCCTTCTTCCCCACGCCTCCTAGGACACCATAGGCCACTCCCTGACGACCCTAGGCCGTCCAAATGGCCAGATTTTACGGCCACAATCGCGGCCAGATCTACCATTTCTGTGTAATTTTCTGAAAATTGCACTTTAGCCCCCTGAAATTTTCCTTTTGCATTTTAGCCCTTTTCCTCAAGCCCCTAATCTTTCTAACACTATCTCTAAGACCCTTAAGGTTAGTATTTCTCATTTCACCCTTGAAACTTTCGAAACATTTCCATTTAGACCTCCCTTGGGCATTTTTAGGAAATTACACTTTGGCCCGAATGATTTATTTGACCTCGAATCCGCTCGATTCAACCCGAAACCACTTAAGGGTTGTTCTACACATCGAATACTATTCCCTGACACTCTCCGTTGACTTTTTGGACGTCGTTTACAGCAATTTGGTAATGTGACCTAAATAGGCAGCTGTATTTTTGCTGTACCGAAAACTGTTCCCGATCTTCTTTCTTTCATCACTAAAAATCATAATTTTAATTGTTTGTCGATACTATACCATTTTCTCGGGCAATCTAGGGTCCGAGGTACTCCCGTTGGCTATTTTAGTTGTCCAAAACTAGGGTGTTACATCCTCAAATTTCCAATTTTTCCCTTTACCAAATATCATTTTATCCTAAAAAATTTTCTCGGGTGTTACATCCTCCCCCCATAGAAAAATTTTGTCCTCGAAATTTGGTCCGTGATATTTGCTAATGACTTCCAATTGAAATGTCCTAGGTATCATTTATTCATAGCTTATATCTCTTTAAGATCCGGGCTTACTAGACCCGTTTTTATTTTCCAGAATATCCCGTTGTAGCTTCGTATAGGCAGTTACACAAATCCCAAAATGATTCATAACACTTATTATTATATCCAATTGTGTCCTCAAAATACATTTCATTGTCTCCCAACCGACTCTAATGATAACACAAAAATTGATAACATCGAACTTTAACTCATCTGTCAAGATGGCACAGAAATTAATAACATTGAATTATCTCGGCATATCCTTGGTCGTTGTCGGATGGTTTTCTTCGTCATTTCTTCCCAAGCCAGGGTAGACTTCTTCGTTGTCGGATGGTTTTCTCCATCTCAGGATGGTTCACCCAAAGGGTGTACAGGAACGCCGAGCAGGTGTCGGATCTGGCCTTACGGCACGTAGCCTCCATCCGAGCTTCGACCTCTCCTCTTACATCGTCTATGCCCCTCTGGGCGAGCTCCTCGCATCGGGCCGCACGACCATTCGCCCGAGCCCGCTCCTCAGTCGTCGTCTTCAACTTTGCCTTGACCGATTTGAGCTGCTCCTGAGCCCTCTGCAACTTCTCTTTCGTTTTATTTAGCTCGGTAGTGAGCCGGGATTTGGCAGACTCCCACATGCCCTTTGACCTACGAAGCCCTTCCTCGAGGTCTTTATTCTTCTGGACTTCAGCCCGCAGACGCGTCTTAGAGCCCTCCACCTCTTTCTGAATTGAAAGAAGCCCGGCCTGGAGAGTTGCCTTCTCGTCCGAAAGCTTCATTATTTCGGCCTGCTGGGCTTTCTTCACGTCCTGAAGTTTTTCCACTTCAGCCTGAAGGGACGTGCTCATCGTACGAAGCTGGTCGTCAAAATCCTTGTACTGAGCACGAAGCTTCATGGCGGTAAGGGAAGCCTATGAAAGAAGAAAAGTTATCAGCCCCCGCCACAAAATATATGTATATAAATATATCTTTTTACTTACCACCAGGCTATGACGAGCCATGAAGTCGCAGAGAGCAACCCCCCTTAGTTTCGGGTCGTCAAGAGGTTTTGAGGTCGCTCCCAAGAGGTCGAGCGCAGAGTTCAGGAGGGAGTTAACATAGATCCCTCCTGGCAGAGCCTCCAGGGGCAGCTCCTTCTCAGGGATCCTAGCCTGTTTACCCCTGGCGTCCTCCCTCGGCTGCGGGTGATCTGGCCCCCTCTTTGAACCGACAACAGGGGCGTCTCGAGCCACTGTGACCTCTTTTCCTCGGCCCGCGCCCGAACCATGATCTTAGGGGACCGGGGGCCGATGCCCTTGCTCATGGTGTTTTTTCCTCTGGTGCTGGGATTGATGGGGCGGAGCCCTCTATTGCTGCTCTAGTTGCCCCCCCCCGCACTTGTCGTTTTTGCTGCTGCTGCGGGCGCGTTTGTTGTTTTCTCGACCTGCCGTCCCGCGAGCTTGAGCTCGGGGCTGATGACGAGGTGTTGCTCGATCTTGCCTTAGGTCGCCTCGGCTCGAGGAGGTCGAGGTCAATCATACTTTCGCCTTGGACAGCTCCTCTTGAACTACTCGCCCCTGCAACCTGAAGAGGTAACGAGGGGATGTCCGCACCCAAGTCCATGATACGATCCCCCTGAACGATCTCGACGTTAAGAGGAGGGGCGAGCTTGTTTTCACGGAGAAGGTCGTCTGAAAGCTTGAGGATCTCTGAACTCGCCCCCGCAGCCAGAAGTCTGTCGAGGATGTCAGTCTCCTCAGCCGACAAAGTTGGTCTCTTGCCCCCAAAGTCTGCATCAAAACGCAAATGGGTTAGAGCAAGTAATCGAAAAAAGAAAAAATTCATGTGGACTGATATTCACTTACCAGGGGTCAATACGAAGCTATAATTCCTAAGAAGGGAAAGCGAATGGCAGGACACGAAGAACCAACTGGACTTGTAATCGCCCACGTTAGACTTCCCCTTCGCTTTACCCTGAGGAAGGACGGCCTTGTATGGAGAAGGACGAGCTGCCAGGTAGTACAGCCCGTCCTTGGCGTTTTTGAAAGAAAACAAAAATTTTATTAATTTTGGCGAAGGAAGAGGGAGTTTATTCGTAAGGAACAAAACAGTCAGAGAAGTAAGATGGGCATACGAGTTCGGTGTTAATTGAAAAGGAGCGAGCTTAATGTCGTTTAAAAGGGCGACAAGGTATGGGGCTACTGGGAATCTATGGCCGGACTCAAGGTGCTGATGACTAACGGCTACGTATTTGGATGGTGGGTAAGCTGCGTGAGAGCTCGAAGTAGGGATGTATACTTGGCAGTCCCTGGGAAGACGGAACTCCCGGGCACAAGCCGCCACCTCGCGACATTTGAATCTGGACGGGAATCTCTTGAAAACCGCACGACCAGCACTCCCTTCGGCGATCTGATCGTGAACTTCCAGGTCAGTTTCTGAAGAGGTCAGAGCAACAATTTCCCTAGACCTCGAGCTCGCACCCTCACAGTTCTGGCCCTCCATGATAAGACAATCTTCCGAGTTCGAAGTGTCGTTTTCTCCTACGATATAGTTGCAGCACTTTTGGCCTGAATTTCCACGGTGATGGTCGGACATCTACAGAGGAAAAATAAAGAACAGTCAGGTCGCAAATCGCGAACCAGACCTTAAGAATCTTAAAAAAAAAAAAAACCCTAAGATCCTTCAGGCTGAGCGCTTTGCAACGGGATACCGCTTAATGCGGAGGGGCCACAGCTGCGAGCCCGGTATTCCAAGGAAATCTAATCCTAAGGTTATTGAACCCGAAGGCCCAGCAAACGCCAAATCGACTCGAGCCATCTTCCCATAAGCAGGTATAATATCGATCGGCAGGACCGTCGATAGTCAATCGGCGAGAAGAAGAAAGAAAAGAAATCATAGCAGACTTACCAAACAAGGAGCCTGATGCCTGTACGAAACGTCGGAGCGAGCACCGGAAGAAGAGCAACGAGCGACTGGAAAAAGGCAGCAGAGGAGGCTTCGAGAAGAGAAGAAGAAAACAAGAAGATGGAAGCTGGAAAAGATTTCGACAAAGGCGTGAAAGTGGAAAAAAGTAGATATCCCTCACTATTTATACTAATGTTTCTATCGGCTCAACCGTCAGATCTAAGCGCGACTCATCGCATACTCCACATCCAACGGCCGCACAATAATTTATGGGTCCCACAGGTATAATCATGCGCCGTAATGGGGGAAAGTGCGCATTAAATGCGTTACAGACAAGGCGTGCTGCGTGGAACGACGAGATTCAAAACGATTGGGCAAGCATCGAAGAGGCGGAAGAATAGCTGGCACGCGTCAGTTCCCAGCACGAGGATCGCACCGCGAACTGGGGGGCTTATGTTATACGTATTTCTCGTATTTCCCATATGGGCTGGACTCGCTCGGATGGGCCGGCCCGATCGCCTGGAAACAAGAAGGCCCAAATGACCTCACTAGGTGAGGTCGCTTTCATTACCAGAACCCGAACTTGTAAACGCGACACCTGGCGAACTCCCGACATCCTTCGAACAAGCCTGAAGCCATATGCGGGCGAACTCCAGAGAGCATCCTTCGGATCGCTAGACCATCGAGATCGCTGGCCCGAAAACGATCAGCTCGCATAAAGTTGTAAAAGCTGTTAAGAAGTCAGAGGTAGGGACCATCCACCGCTACAGCCCATGCTCCTCGAAATGGAGATTCCACTTACGGTTTTGTACAGAGGATAAGGACTGTTTGTCCCCCATTACATCATCTTTTTATTTCTATATGATATCCAAAATGTAAAGGTCCCCGAATATATAAAGGAGGGGCAGGAGCAACAAAAGGAGGAGGGAGAATAATGAGAAGAACCGCCATTCTGAAGGAATAATCAGAGTGCGGGCGTGGAGTAGGCATCATTCTGGTCGAACCACGAGAAAATTGTCAAGTGTTCTTCATTAGCTTCTTAAAAGGGCCTATTTTCTTACCGTGACCCAGAATCATCCAGTGCGGCCCAAAAAGAATCGGACTCGACTGAAATTGAACGTCGACAATTGCAAAATCAATTCTACCACACGGTGCAATTTTTTGGGAGGAGTGATTTGGCATGATTTGAAAAATTCTCAAATTATTTAGTTTGTGATTTAAAGATTTCTCAAATTTGTTAAAACTTAGATTGTTTGAGTAATGTATTAATAAAAAAATTTAAAAAATAAACTATAAAAGGCTTACTAGAATTCAAAAATGGTCGTTGGTTCTAGAATAAGAAATTCAAAAATGGCATGCCAAAGAAGAAAGACAAAGTGTGAGCGAAAAATGCGCGGATGCACGTCGCCCTTTCCGTCATGGGACTATCTACGACGGGGAACTTGAAAGGCTTGAGCTCAAAATTGGGACCAGCTATTGCATTAATGATTGAGCTCCTCACATCACATTGCATCAAGAAGGCTAAAATAGGGGAGATTGATTGTGATTGTGTGGCTACTATAGTGAGATCAACAATTGATATTCAGAGTTTTAATGAGATATTGACTTCTATGACAACGATTGTAATAGATATTTTTTTGATTCGATCTATTTCTTCCCATCTTTATCTTTTGCATTTAATTTTGATATGAAAAAACACTTTTGGTGCAATTTTTGTGCACCAAATCAGATTGTATGATTTAATTTAAAACTAAATCGTATATAAATTATCTAATCAGGCTAAATCACACCATGACCACCGCTAGGAGCTTTTCTATTTCGGGACCATTCACAACGTAGGATATTTTCCTTTAGGATGAGGACACGTGTCCTCGCTGCTTTGGGCAATAGACACGGCAATTGTTAAGGCTGTCTCCATTGAACATATAATTAGCACACGCACTTGATGTGACCGCAACACTGTACCAGAAAAGACACGTGGTGCACGCTTTGAGCCGTCCGACTAAACTATGCGTGGACACGTGTCCATACATCGAACTCCGATGAATCACCGACGCTTAGCCGCGGAGATTCAAATGTTTGGTGTCCAGTTCAGTGCCTCTGTATAAGATTATAAAATATTTTATTTGTTTTGTTGGTATTTATAAATATAATATTTACATGAGAATAATTGTTAGCAAAAATATTCTCCAAATAATGTGTACAAATGCAAAACTAAGATGAGAAATATTTTGTACTGTACTGTCAAATATCTGTAGATGAAATTTACTTTTAATATAAAATGTTTTTCATCAACACAAACAAGGTTTAAAATAATGGAAAAAATAAAAAGATAACAAAATTAAACTGAGTTAACATTTTAAATATTTAAAAAAACTTGCATAGTAGAAACA
Source organism: Diospyros kaki (assembly GCA_036245055.1). Taxonomy (NCBI): domain Eukaryota; kingdom Viridiplantae; phylum Streptophyta; class Magnoliopsida; order Ericales; family Ebenaceae; genus Diospyros; species Diospyros kaki. The sequence continues at coordinate 38,527,369 of BSEG01000007.1, forward strand.
GCTGCCATTCCATCACTAAAGATTATTTTGACCGGGCCAGATTTTCTGAATGGGCTTCAGCCCAACAACACAACCCAGGCCCATCATCTAGCTGACCCCTGAAATCAGCTACCTTATTTGCAAGAAGAAGCCAATCCCGTGCCGTTGGGTCACTTTGACTAGTGGCCCAATGGCTCAGGTTGACTGGGCCGGTTGACTAGGCCTAATTTGGGCTGTGGCCCAGCAGCAGTCATGGCTGCTTCAGCAGCTCGGTGTGCGCGCTGGACAGTGTCCATGAACAAACAAAGATATTCTAGATTCATCCGGACGCGGCGCATGTTAGACACCAAGTCTCTAACCGACACCGCCCTAGCGCACTTTAGTATCGACCCGTAAAGAATCATATGAATATCTGCTTGTTCCATTGTGAATGGACTTCTTCCACATGAGTCTCTCTCTCTCTACCCCTGTCCCTCAAACTAGGGTTTAGAAAAGCGTCTCCCAGTTAGGGTTTTCGATTGAAGTGGCGAGTGCAATCCAATCTCATTATACTATCAGTGAGGTTTTTTCTCAATGCCTGGAAATTCGTTCATCGAATTGTCGGCCGCAAACCCTAGACTTCTCGCAACTGCTTGCAATTTCGGCGCCGCTTTGCCTACAGAACTCGCAGTTCGGTTCTTTTCCGCGTTCTTTAAAGTTCCCATGACCTTAATTTGACTGAGAGCGTTGCAAGTTGTCATATCCGGATGGCACCGAGTCGCAGAAAGGGCGGCGGCAGAGCTTCTGTGGCGGCGGCCGCTGCTCGCAAACAGTGGAAAGTGGGCGATCTCGTCCTTGCTAAGGTCAAGGGCTTCCCAGCCTGGCCGGCAACGGTATGCACATGGTTTCCTATGCACAAAAGATTCAGTCTTTTTGCTTCAATTGAAGTTCCGAGTTTCACGTTTGTTTATTTTTGTTTAATGACTTCATAGTAGTCTGAAGCAGTTGTCGAGCTTGTTTCTTATTTGTTGTTGATGGATCTGACACAATACTTGTATATTTTTGAGTTGCATGTGGGTATTTGTTCGATTTTCGCGGTTAAGAGTTTTAGATTGAACAAGTTTTGGGCATTTGCGTGGACTTTAGCAACATGCAGGCAGCAAACTCCTAGGCGCTGCTTGTTTATTAGAAAGAATTTAGATACCTAAAAAAGGCCTAAGAAACGTTTAAGTAATTTAGTGTTTGATGCCAGGTAAGCGAGCCCGAGAAGTGGGGATACACAGCTGATTGGAAGAAAGTGCTTGTCTACTTCTTTGGAACTCAGCAAATGTGAGTACTTCAGTCCATATCTTAAGGTCTTTTGTGCGCATACTGCTGCATTATCTTCTGCTTAATGGTTTGTATGTTTTATAACTTACATGTGTGCTTTGTGTGAGCAGTTGAGTGATTATTATTCTCTGGGTTTTTAGATAATGGACATGCTTTTTAAGTTGATTGCACGCATTAGGTAACATAGAGATAATGATCTGTTGTGGGAGCAATCATTTGCAATATCTATTTTTGTATCTTTCATTCCTATTTTTGTTCATTATTTAACTTTGTGGTCACCAGTATGGGGCAGCAAATATGATGTCCACCTTCATTCTGCATTGTCTATTTCAAATTGTTATTGTGGTTATTATTTCTGTTTCCTTCATTTAAAGGATGCTGTGTGTTCTAGTAATGGGCATGGAGTGTAATATGGCTATATGACTATTAGTTTTCTGTTATGTGGTTAGTGTAATATAAATCTTGGTTCATTACACATAATATCTGAAGTATAAAAGGTAGAGCCCAATATATGCCAAGGCTTGTCTTCTAGTATTATTATGTATTTTTTACCCTTAACTATTTATGTCCTAGACAAGTGAGGATCTGGTCTGGTAATCTAATTGTTCCAACTATCAGCTTCCTCCCAGTAGGTGGAAGTGAAGATGGACCAACAAAGACCAAGCGGCTGCCAAAGTTTTGCAATTGACACCAGAAAAATTCTAAGTTGAGAAAGTTCACATTGAGTTGTTGATATAAAGATGATCAAATAATTTGTTAGTTCAGTTGCATATTAGTCCTTTGTAAGGGAAAGTGCTATTTGTTCATAGATGTGTTTAATTGATTAGGCTGTATGCCTTAGGCTTTGGCTGGTGTACATGCTATGGTTCAACTGAACAACAGTTGATTGGAACATTTGTTATGTATTGGCAATACATTTTTTTGCATTTAAAACAAGTGGGTTGCCTTGGACTAATGAGAAATCACATTATGTCTGGATATTCATTTTTAGGAACTAACACATTGGTTCACTGAACAGCAGGTGATAGGAATTAACCCATCTTTACTGCTTCTTTACTGCTTGTTATGTGTTGACAGTTTATACATTTTATTGCTTTGAAAATAAAATGTCTTGCTGGTTAATAGATTTTACCAGAATTATTTATTTACAAGAGAATATGTTTATCGTTTGAGAAATCTTATAATTATGTTTTTAGGGTTCATAATGACCCTTACTAGTCTGTTATATACTTTAGTAGTGTTTTTAAGCTCATCATTGTTCAAATGACTTAGAAAACCTTCAAAGTCCCCTTTGATAGTAATTAGTTTTTTACTCTGCTGTATGATGTTGGTGATTAGATATGAGTGGGGATTTAGGGAATCCCCCCTCCTTCAAACACCCCCCCCCCCAAAGAAAAAAAAAAAAAAAAGAAAGAAGAAAAAGACAACAAGGCCAAAAATTATGTTTCTGATTGTGAAGCTGAAGACAGGGTCTTGAAGTTTTGATTCCTTTTGGTTGCAGGAGTGTGAATTGTGTTTTCTTACTTGTTTAGCTTATGATTGGTATTCGTGTTATTAGCTTTTAGTTAGTATTTGTATTAGTAGGTTTACTGAGTAGTCATGCGACTAGCATGCAACTTGTTGAAATAGATAAATGGCTAAGACTAGAAGGATCCTTTGTGATCAACAAATTGGATTTATTAGTTCAGTAAGTCTAATATAAATGGTCTTTTAAGACACTGTGTAGGCAGTCTTTTTTATTTGAATTCTACCTTCTCGGTTTTCCTAAACCCCAGCTTCGATCTTACACTGTTTTTTGTCCAATTTCTGCACTGTTTCTTCATCTCTCACTACGTAACTTATTGATCATACATGAATTACAGAAACATGATCTGATTTATTACATTTCTTTGGTTTGACACCCTACTTAAACTTTGGGCACAGATTCTTCGATCTTGATCTTTCTTCTACGGTCCATATTTATTCTCATGGGTCTAATTTTATACTTCACTTGTTTTTGAACAAATCTGGTCCCAAAGCTAGGCGGTTTACCTTGCTATTTGCATTGGCTAACCTATGCCCCTGCTTCTGGGAAAAATAAAGATTTTGACTACCTTCATTATTTGGAGTTTATTGAGGTTATTCACAGAAGTTGTGTTTACCAACAACATTCTTGTCGTTCCTATTGCTCTGCCTGAGGCCCACCTGATAAGAGTAAAATAGGAGTCGCACTTGTAATGCTGTTTGCTCCTAGTATGGTTTGTCTATTTGTTTGGTAAATTAAGGTTCCAGGCCAGAAATTCCTTTGGAAGTTGTCTTCTGTAGCCTTATGATGTCAAAATACAGTTTCTTCAGAGCAGATGAACAGATGTGGTACCTTCTGTGTAATGGATAGAAAGTTGGAGCTTCTAACTTGTCATTCTTCATGTGTCTTTCTTGAGCATTGAATTTCTGTTGGTTTTTGTAGTTTTGGGTGCCATGTTGCTTTTCTTTGGTGATCCTGCCATAGTTGCTAAAAGCTCATGGTGCACTGAAGTGCAAGAGTGCTTGGAGCCTAGGTGTGAAGCACAGGCATGGGGCTCTTGGATGCAAGGCACACATTTATTAAAATTTGTATAAAATCTTTAATACATAATTATACTTCAAATACTTATAAAGAGATAAATGCAACTCATAAAATCATAAATAACAAATAGTCAAAACTGTATTTCTATAATAACAGAAAAACAAAAGAAATAGCCCCCCCCCCCAAAAAAAAAAAAAAAAAAAAAACAGAATAGTGAACGACCAACATATACAAATTCATTGAAATAGAAAACAAAGAGAAAAAAGAAAAAGAAATTGCAAAAGGAAGTTGAAAAGAAAATTAGTGGAAAAAAAATAATCATTGAAACAGGTTGCTGAACTCACTGAACATGCAGTGAACAATGAATGACCCACACAAAATTCAATGAAACACAAAGGAATAGCAAAAATTACAGAATTGTTACCGGAGCCTGGAGGTGCTTTACCTGTCTCTGGTGACACTGCTAGTGAAAACAGTTTGCAGGAGGTAAGGCCCATATGCCCACGCTCGACTTTTTGCTTGTGCATGAGCTCACATGCTGGGGGCTGCTGACTCATGACATATCTGACAGAGCTCCAACCACCAACCTGAGGCTTGCCTCTCTGTGATTTATGAGAATATGCTTTCATATTGACAAAGTAACAGATTTTCCAATGAACTAAAAGCTTTCCGCGGGGGGGGGGGGGGGAGAATCAAAAGCCCTCCAGTGTCTACCAACGAGTATAATATTGAGATTTGATGGTTGAATTTGCTATTGAAGGGTAGGAATAAAAGATGTATCTCTTTCAGTCCTTTGTCCTTTCAACATCTCCTGTCAACATCTGCAGTTGATGGTGATGATATTGTCATGACCCTAGGAGAAATAGAGGGCAATATTGTAATAGGGTTACAATAGTTTGGTAGGAGAAATTTTGTAATTTGTTAGGAGCACATGTGTTCTGTTATGAGTTTAGTTAGCAGCCAGCTAGGGTTGAGATTGGAATTAGGGGGGAAATCGGAATGAGAGAATTGAAAGGAGGAAGAGAAATTAGCAGAAAGGGAGGTAGAAATCAGAGAGAACCGAGGAGGGATAGAGAGGTTTAGAAGGAAAGGATTTGAATATCATTTTAAATAATATCCCATCCTCTTACAAATAGCCCTTTTATAGGCATTGTTGGCTGCTAACTGAACCCATAACAACACCCATGTGCTCCTAACAGATTACAAAATTTCTCCTAACAAACTATTGTAACCCTATTAAAATATTGCCCCTTTATTGCTCCTAGGGTCATGACAGAATTTTATAGGCACAAGAAGTGTGTGACTAATGGATGGCATCTCGCCTTGGTTGTGTAGAGGCACACCTTCGACAGCTATGAGTGCATATACTCATTTTTCTTTTGCTTCTCCTGTAGGGAGGCAAGCATGGAGCCTTCTAATGCTTGGTGTTATACCTAGGGACACTGGCAGTCACTAGATCCCACAAGAAAACCAATCAAGTCACACTTAGATGAGAATATTTAGGCGAGAACAATCCTCTCACACCCTCACAGACCCTTTCGGATTTATTTGCCAATCACACAACAGAAAATTATATGAAACAGAAACAAGAAAAACGGAATTGGAAAAACAGGACAGAAACGCAAACCAACAAGAAGAACAAGAAGATTATCCTGGTTTGGATTGCAGTGATTGCAACCCTACATCCAGCCTTCAAACACCCACCAAGAGCAGCCTTCTTTATTACCAAGAATGATCAGTACAACAGCTTGAGTAATTTCTCCTATTCCTGAGTACATCTAACACTCATTCTCTAAGAGTACAAAGCTGTCTTGCTCACTAGCCTTTCTCTCTAAATGAATGTCTGCTCGATATAATAGAATGAGAAAATCTGCCCCTCTCAGCTACCCCCTTGCTCTCTATTTATAATAGTGGGCGGATATCCCAATGAAAATTATCAGATATTTACAGTTTAACCCCCCCCCCCCAACTATTACTAATTGCAGATTAGGATATAAACTTATATTTAATACTTCATTGGCCCTCAAAATACACTGCTTTCACTGATCTTCTTATCCTATACTCTAGACAACTTTTTAACATTTGGTTTATTGAGTCACATGCATTATATTGTGCAGACCAGTAATTGGGCATTATAATCCTTTTCTGAGTGGATCTAGTTGTTGTTTTCAGGTTTTCTTATTTTTAATCTTCTGTAATTGTAGTGCTGAAAGTTATTTTGCTTGCAGAGCCTTCTGCAATCCTGCTGATGTTGAGGAATTTACAGAGGAGAAAAAGGAATCTCTTCTGGTCAAGCGACACGGGCGAGGTTCTGATTTTGTTCGTGCAGTGAAGGAGATTATTGAAAGCTATGAAAAGTTGAAGAGTGCTGTGAACTCTATTGATGAAGTTAACCTGACAGCTTCTGTGAACTCAGTGGGTGATGTTGAATTAAAGGATCAGATTGATGCTTCTTCGGAGGTGCTTAATTCATCTCTGAAGAAGTCATCTTCCACTGAAGAAAAGAATGAACCAAGTCTTCCTCTTGAAGATGCTCCAGATACAACACAGGGAGATATTTTGTCTGATAGCAAGATGTCGCCTGATGAGCCAGTTGATAATTTAGTAGTTACAAGAAAACAACTGCAAAATACATTTTCTTTAAAAAAGAGACCTTCAGGTGTACGGCCACAAAGTCCTGCTTCACAGAAAAAGCAGCCAACTGCTCGCCGGTCTAGAAGTTCATCAAAAGTGGATGCCAATAGCTTTCAAACGCCTATACTGCCATTAGATGGCAGTAAAGCTGTTCAAGACTTATCTGTTAAAGTTTGTCAGGATGGCCCAGTTCGGAGGAGTAACCGAATCAGGAAGTCCCCTTTTACTCCTGAGGGGCATGACAGAGGTTCACCTGCTTTTTTTTCAAATGGTAGCATAGAAGAAAATAATTCTGAAATTGTTACAGGTGATTCAGACTCACTTAGTTTAACTGAAGGCAGCACTGTAGAGTCTGGTTGTAAACTTATACAGCCTGAGTCCCATGTTGGATGTTGTGAAGGAGATGAGTTGAGCCAAATGCTTCATTTCAAAGCAAAGACAGTTCTCACTAAGAAGAAAAGGAAACCGAATAGAAAAAGGATGATTACAGATTGTCCTGAGACTACTGGTGGTCTGAACAATGAGACAGTTTCAGAGATTGAAGTACATAAAACTGGACAAATTTCACAAGATTCTATAGAAATGTTGAACGAAAGGCACTCCAGAGACGATGGTGATGAGCATCTACCATTGGTGAAACGAGCTAGAGTTCGGATGGGCAGATCATCTTCTGCTGGAGAGGAGCTTGATGACTTCATACAATCAGAAAAGAAATCGTTAGAAGTGCCAAATAGTTTTTCTGTTCAGGTCCCGACCTCCTTGAGTTTTGAAGGTGATAGCCCTGCTGATAGAAACTCATTTGACATGAAAGGAGTGGCAGATAATTCATCACCGCAAAACAAATGCCCCCAATCTTCAGCAGTTAAGCAATTATCACAAACTGAGAAAAATCAACAATATGGTTGTTCAGTGGATGCTGAAGCTGCACTACCTCCATCAAAACGTCTTCATCGTGCCCTGGAAGCTATGTCTGCTAATGCTGCTGAAGATAGTCAAACTGAAGCGCCATCAGCCATGAAGACATTAAATAATGGATGTCATGTTACCTCCACAGGGCACTCCCCTCAAAAATCCATGGAAAATGGAGAGAGGAATGGAATTGGGTTGCAGAATTTAGATGCTTCTCAGCATGGTGTTTCTGTTTTCTCTGCTAGCTCTGGCCCAGGAGTAATAATGGAAAGTGCCAAATCTTGTGAAGAAACTGCAAATTGTAATGAACCCCTCAGAAGTTCCAGTCCCCAGGAACAAGAGCTATGCAAAGATATGCATGTGGAAACTGTGGAACATGCGGGTCATAGAGGTCTCCACATGTCATCTTCAGGTGCCCAACCTACTGAATTTGTCGGTGTGGTTCAATCCCTAAAACTGATATCACCTGCTTCAGGGAAAGAACAGACCTCCCTTGGAAGCAATGAAGGTTCACTGGCTCATATGCTGCCTCCAAGAGACGAGCATGGGAGCGAAACCCCTGAGTTGAGCAACCATAAAGCTGATAGGCCTCTGAACCAAATATATCCTTCAGAACGTTCTGGAATGAGTTTAAATCCTGCCTCAGGGGATCCTGATGGCAAATTGTCATTGCATACTAATACTAGTTTAGTCCCGTGTGGTGTGAGCAATTGTTCTGAGACTACCAAGTTGTTGAAGCTTCCCCTACATTTAGATGACCAAATTTATCCAATGTAAGTTTCAGTTGATGCATTTCACTGTGTCTCATTATTGTTTTTCCCATGTGGTTTCAATATGCATTTCAACTTGTGTTTTCTCCTACAGAGTCCAAAATGTTGAAATGATATCAATCTTTTTGTCATGGCAATTATGTTTTGCTCTCATTTCTGTTATGCTAATTTATTCTGTTCGTACTCTTTTGAACTTAGTAGGTTTTTTTGGTTTTAGGTGTGATGTTGGCAGTGAAATTAAATCAGGAGAGAGGGATTCTGATGATGTTCTTACTTCGACATCAGCCAAGGTTACGGTGGCTTCTGCCCAGGGTCCATCAAACTTGTCCCATTCTACTTCTAAATCTGATGATCGTTCAGGTGATAAGGATGTCTCAGGAATCCGGTCATCTTCATCCCCTGCTGATGGGTTAGACTCCACTGCACGTGTGTCTCTGCCCAACTCATCAATTTACAGCATTTCTGCGTCAGGTAACAATAACATTCTTGGAAATAATGGCTATTGTAGTCCTGAACAGCATTCTGCAACATCCAAACATTTGGCCAAATGGAGAAATAGAGCAGAGTCCACTGCTGCTCTGGCATCGTTTGAGGCAGTTCTTGCAACATTGACAAGGACAAAGGAAAGCATTGGTCGTGCCACACGCATAGCAATTGATTGTGCAAAGATTGGTGTTGCTTCTAAGGTTTGTTTTCAGCCCCTTCCTTTTTTTCCCTAGATGTTCTCGAGATGTATATCTGTGTTGATTTGTTTCTGTTATACTGCTTTGGAAAATATGTTCTCTATGAATTACCTTGTTACATGTCCTTCCAGGAACTTAAACACTCTTTGCAAACTATAGTTTTACAGATTGGCTAGATTGTTGATGTTAAAATGGGGAAAATGACTCTGATCGTGACCTTGTCCTTCTAAAATTATTATTATTTTTTTGTAATGGCAGTATCAGTATGTATATTACTTGGAATAAGAAAAGATACAGCTAGTATAATTGGGTAGAATATGACTCACTTGCAGATCTATTGTGCCTCTTCACTGGTTGAATGATGCTATGTTTCTTTCTTCTTCTTTTACCATTTTTTTTCTTCCCTTGTTGTTATGTGTTATCGAGTGATGCACGTATCTTGCATCATTTAAGTTTGTGGTGTAACTTGCTGTTTGTCAATTTGTTGTTTACGTTGCAATTATATAAGCAGTTCTAATTCTTGTCTTGTTTTAAGAAGGATAGAGTCAATAGACACTTGCTGAAACATGTTTTTATTTTATCAAACACACCCAATACATGGAAAACACTTCAAATACGTATTGAAACATGCTTTATCATGATTATTATTGTTTTAACTTCATTAGGATTAGACATGCTTCCAACACTGAGAAGTAATTTTCTGTTACTTAGATTCACATTCAACCTGATGCAAATTTGAAGAGGATAACCTCTATTGAATAGTTAACCATCTCATCTAAAAGCTTTGGCTGGTAGATTGTGGATTAATTTTATTTTTATATTATTATTTTTACTCTCAGCACACCCCCCAACCATCATTGCATAATTAATCCAAATACGTGCAATTATTTAAATATTGGTTACCAATAAGTTTTGATCTCAAGACCTTTGCTTGCTACCATGTTGAATGGTTAACCACCTTCTCATCTAAAAAATTAAACTAGTAGATAGAAAGTCAATTTTAAGGTAAATTGCATTCACATCCCCTGTGATTTGACCCATTTGCAAAGACACCCCTTGTACTTTAAAATTGGCCCTAAAAGCCCTTATGCTTTCAATTTTTTGTGTGCACTCCCCTTCTGTCAACTTTAAAACTAACAGCGTCTATTTATATCAAAATGATGTGGTTTTGCATCAAAAAATAATTAAAAATGAAAATAAATTTAGCTAAAATAAAAAATAAAAAAGAACATAAAAATGAAAAAATAAAAAGCTGCCAGATTGGAACCATCACCAGGAACAATGGTGTTCACCAGAAACTGATGGTTCCAGATCTGGAACGTGAGGACAAAAAAGAGGAGAAATATGAAAGTCATCACTAAGATTGATGAGAGGCAAGGAGCTGTCATCACTATATAGGGTAGATAGAGGATTAATTTTAGGGTAAATTGCACACGCACCTTGTGGTTTGACCCATGTGCGAAGATGCCCCCAATACTTTAAAATTGGCCCTAAAAAGTCCATATGCTTTCAATTCTTTGCATTCACACCCCTTCTCTCAACTTTAAAAGATAACACTGTCTATTTCATGCCAAAATGGTGTAGTTTGGTGTCAAATAATTAAAAATTAAAAATAAATTTAGCTAAAATAAAAATAAAAATTAACATAAAAAAAAAAAAGCTGGATTGGATACTTTGCCAGGAACAATGATGTTCGCTGGAAACTGATGGTTCCAGCACCATTGGTTCCAGTGATTTCCATAAACGATTTAGTGCTGGAACCTGAAGAGGAAGAAGAGGAGAAATCTGGAAGCCATCACTGGGATCACCGAGAGGTAAGGAGCTTCTGTTGCTATATTTTCATCTCTCGCCACTGCTGGAGTACCAGATCATGAAGGAAAGAACCCAGATCTGTGTGCTGCTGCAAATCATCAAAGACCCCTGTTTTGCAACTCCCCGCTGCCAAGAAGACTGAATCGATGCCAAAGATGAAAACGAAACAGCAGCAGCAGCAGCAAGGAATCTGGGAAGAAGGCAAATGACTTTGGAGATGAAGAAGCAGCAATGATTCACACGGACAGTTGAAGAGAATCCACCAGCCAGTGGGTCACTGGCAGTGTGTTCTATGCTGACTGGAAACCTAAACCGGTGACAGCCAGCCCTTTTTTCTTAATTTTATTTTTTATTTTTCATTTTAGATAAAACTATTTCTAATTTTTAATTATTTTCTGATGAAAAATTACGTCATTTTGACATAGGATAGACAGCATTAGCTTTTAAAGTTGAAAGCATAGAAACTTTTAGGGCCAATTTTAAAGTACAGGGGGTATCTTCTGTATTATTATTTTTTCTGTCAACAATTTTGATCTAATAGTGAAATGTAAACATTATTAATTTTTAAACTTTCATAGAGCTGCATGCTACATTCCGTTGCCCTTTGAACTTGGACTGTCAAACAAGATGCATTTGGGCTGTTCTGGGTGTATCCTTGTCCTTTCCAGAATAGTCATTGTGACTTTTCTTGACCATGTGTCTTTTCAATATGTAAGAGATTAATAATTAGGCTGATTGATTTAGACATTGAAGTCTCTCTCTCTCTCTCTCTCTCTCGGTTTTTCTCCTTTTTAAAACAAGAATCAGAACTAACTGGAGGGGGAAGAGGGTGGAAAATGATAGAGCAACTTTACTTTTCACTAGTTGATTAGCTTGTTCCCTTGTGTCTAGCGGAAACTGGAACTGTGCTGAAATATTTGAATTTCAATTTACATATCATGTTAAATACATTTCATTTGTATAATGCCAAATTGGTGGACGAATATCATTTCTTACAATCTTTAGTTGTCTAATGAAATTGTTATGTATGTTGGTCTTACCATACAGATTTCTTGGTTATGGTGTAAATAGGAATTGGTTACTTTCTACCTGTGATACATCTAGCTTTTGATCTTGTGGGCCACAGGAAAAATGAAAGGAAATTATTCAAAACTAGAATGGGAAAAACAATGGAACTAAAAGATAATCACGTTACTAAGCAAAAAACAAAAACAAGAAATAGTGAGCAAGAAAAAGACAACCAAGGAAGACTTGGAGCTATATGGTGTGGGGAGGAAAGGTGATGAGATTCAAGACAGTAGATAAGGTTTCAATGAAATAGGATAGTTCCTGCTGTATTTCAACTCCAAATTACAAGGAAAAAATGTAGACAAGCAACCAGATTGGGCATTCGAGAGGCCCAGGTCTCTCCCGCAAGAATATTCCAAATTCTTCACACCCCTCTCTCTCTTCTACTCCCCTTTTATAGGTTGTTATCCTCCCTCCATAACCGTATTTGGTTATGCATATGCTGGTTTGTTACACAAACCAGCCAAGTTCCCACTCTACCCCTGGCGCACATGCTGGTTGTTACACCATCTAGCTGTGTCACCATCCTTCCTTTGATTCTTGTAGCGCCTTTGGTAGGTCCGCAGCACTGGAGGCCTAACATTACTCCCCTCCCCAACTTTCACCTTGTACTTAAGGTGAAAAGTGGGAAATTGCTGCTGAATTAGGCTATAAGGCTCCCAAGTAGCTTCCAAGGGCGGTAACCCCTTCCATTGAAGTAGAACATCCAATCCACGTAAATTACTTCCTGTTCCTGGCCTGACCCCCCACACTGCCTCTGGTTCGACCAACATCTCCAAATCTACACTTAACTGATTGGGAATCTCTACAGTGGCTTGCAACCCGCCCTTGGCTTCACGTAGCTGGGACACGTGGAAGATGGGGTGAATGTTGCAGTGCGATGGAAGCTTTAACTTGGAGGCTACAGGCCCTATTTCTTTTTCAATTACAAATGGACCATAGAATCTAGGAACCAATTTCTCATTTGCACGTCCAGCCAATGTTTTTCTACGATAGGGTCTTAGTTTCAAGTAAACTAAGTCCCCTACCTTAAACCTCACTGCTCTTCTTTTCCTATCTGCCCCTTCTTCATTATTGCTTGGGCTCTTAGTAGCTGTGCCTTAAGTTCCTCCAAAATGTGGTCTCTTTCGACCAACTGTTGCTCAACCATCGAAACAAGGGTAGATCCCCTTTCAACCCTCAATATTGCTGGTGGTTCTCGCCCATGCACTGCCTGGAATGGTGTCATTTTCGAGGCTGTGTGATATGAACTGTTGTACCATAGTTCAGCCCAAGGCAGCCACACAAACCAAGCTTTAGGTTTGGAGGAAGCAAAACAACGGAGGTATGTTTCCAAGGTCCTATTAAGTACCTCCGTTTGTCCATCCATTTGTGGATGGTAAGGTGTGCTGCAGTGGAGCTTGGTGCCTTGGAGGTGAAACAATTCCTCCCAAAATTTGCTCATGAAAATCTTGTCCCTATCGGATGCAATGGACCGTGGTAAACCATGAAGCCTCACAACTTTCTTGATGAAAATTCCTGCCACTTCCCCCGCTGTAAACGAATGTTTAAGCCCAATAAAATGCCCATACTTACTGAGTCTATCCACCACCACCAAGATAGAATCCATTTTGCCCGACCTTGGTAAACCTTCGATGAAGTCCATAGCAATGTCATCCCAAATTTGATTTGGGATAGGAAGGGGCTACAAGAGCCTTCCGGGCTTTAGGGCTAGCTTTGTTGGCAAACAGCACAATTGCTCACATACTGGTGGATGTCTCGCTTTATTCCCGGCCAATATACGTTAGCTGCAATTCTCTTGTAGGTTTTCAAAAATCCCAAGTGTCCTCCCACATTCCCATCGTGTCCCTCATGTAATAGCAGAGAAATGAGAGAAGAGCCCTTTGGTAGGTACAACCTACCCTTATAGAGGAGGTGGCTGTCCACCAATTAGAAATTGGGTTTGGAGGTAGGATCAAGCTGGAGTATCTGAGGGACTGTTAATGCTAATAGGGTAGCAGAGTGATTGATGCGGGACAGGCCATTTGCTGCCTTATTTTCTAGTCCGGGGCGATATTGAATTTCGAACTGAAATCCCATTAATTTAACCATCCACTTCTAATATTCTGGACTCACCAGCCTTTGCTCCATCAGAAATTTGAGGCTCTTTTGGTCAGTCAGAACCACAAACTTCTTTCTCAACAAGTAATGCCTCCACTTTTGCACCACAAACACAATGGCCATCAATTCTTGTTCATAAACTGATTTCCTCCTTCCTAACTGATTAAAGGCATGACTGAAATAAGCAATAGGTCTATGATCTTGCATTAAAACTGCCCCCATACCTTGTCCTGATGCATCCGTTTCAACCACAAATGGTTTGATAAAATCTAGCAAAGCTAAAACAGGCAGTGACACCATGGCAGCCTTGAGTCGTTGAAAGCTTGCTCGGTTGCCTCATCCCAAAAAAATTGTTCTTTCGTAGTCGCTCCGTGAGAGGCCATGCCAACCTGCCATAATCCTTAACAAATCGCCTATAATATCCCATGAGCCCAAGAAAACCACGCAATTCCTTCAACGAGGTAGGAGTGGGCCAATCTATCATAGCTTGAACCTTGCTACAATCAGCTGAAACCCCTTGCTGTGATATGATGTGGCCCAAATATTCAATTTCCAGTTGTCCAAACAAACACTTCTTCCTATTTGCAAATAGTTGGTTAGCTGCCAGCACCTGCAGAACCCAACATAAGTGTTGTACATGCTGTTCAAAATCCTTGCTGAAAACCAATATGTCATCAAAAAATACAAACACAAAACGCCTCAATTGTTCCCTGAAAATGTCGTTCATCATCAGTGATTGAAACGTGGCTGGTGCATTCGTCAATTCGAAAGGCATGACGAGGAACTCATAATGGCCTTCATGTGTCCGGAAAGCGGTCTTCGGAATATCCTCAGCCTTAACGCGAATTTGATGGTACCTAGATTTAAGATTGAGTTTGGAAAAAATCGTGGCCTCATGAAGCTCATCCAACAACTCCTTGATCACTAGAATTGGAAACTTATTGGGCACGATTACCTTATTCAAAGCCCTATAATCCACACAAAAACGCCACTCTCCATCCTTCTTCTTGACAAGCAAGACCGGACTAGAAAAAGGGCTGGAACTAGGTTGTGTAATCCCTGCAGCTAGCATCTCACCTACCATCTTCTCGATCTCGTTTTTCTGTAGGTAAGGGTAACGATAGGGTCGCACACTGACTGGTATCGTGCCTGGAAGTAGGTTGATTGCATGATCTTTTTTTTTTTCTACAAGGAGGCAGCCCCTCTGGTGTTGTGAATACCTCCTCAAACTCAGCCAACACCTCTTTTAGGAACGAGGGAACCTCTACCTGACTTTCATTGAATTCAGCTGCCATCATTCCTAGTTCAAGCAGCATTCCTTCTCCATTCTCCTTGAAGGCCTTCATCATTGCCTTCAAGGATACCAAGCTTTTGCTCAAGCTGGGATCTCCTTGCAAGGTCACGGCCAATCCCCCAACCTGAAACTTTATAGTTAAAGCCTTCCAATCCACTCTCATCTTCCCCACTGCTGCCAGCCACTTCATCCCAAGGATTACATCAGAACTGCCCAACTCCAAGGGTAGAAAATTCTCCACGATTTGAAGGTTTTGTAGGTGCAATTTCACCCCCTTGCAAATGCTGGCCCCTTGCACCGCCATTCCCGTCCCCATAATCACCCCATACCCGGCCGTCTTTGTTCTTGGTAGCCCCAACTGCTGCACCAGCTCGACTGCTATAAAATTGTGTGTCGCTCCTCCATCAATAAGTACTACCACTGGCTACCCTTCAATATCCCCTTGCAGCTTCATTGTTTGCGGCGTTGTCAATCCAACCATTGAATTCATTGAGAGTTCAATGACCTCGCTGCCTTGCCCCACTTCTTCTTCCTTTCCTTCCCCTGTTTCCACCTCGGCTCCTTCCTCTTCCATCTCTTCATCATAAATCATCATAACGTGCAGCTCCTTGTTCTTACATTGGTGGCCAGCATAATATTTCTCATCACAACGAAAACATAGACCCTTCTCCCTTTTGGCTTTCCAGTCGGCCTCACTGAGTCGTTTAAAAGGGACATTGCTGCCACTCCCTGCCACTGGCAGCTTGTTGCTCGCCTGACTAAAAACTCTCTAATGAGGAGTCGGGCTTCTTGATTGTATGGGAGGGGGTCGAATGACATTGGTTGTAGAGTGGGTAGGGAAATTACCCCTCCCTGGTCCAAACGTCCTACTGCAGCAGAGCATGGCTGCATTTTTATCCTCGATACATTGAGCCATCGTCATGATCCGATCCAACCCCCTAGGTTGCAGTACCTTGATCTCAGCCTTTATTTTTGGCTTTAAGGCCATTAATGAAATGGCCTTCCAAGAACGCCTCAGAGACTTTCGACACTAGCACGGCCAAAGTCTCGAACATCAGCCTATAATCCTTGACAATCCCTTCTTGTTGGAGAGCCAGGAACCTCTCATCTAGCGACCCCTCTTGAGTTGGACGGAATCGGTTGAGAATACCTTGCTTGAGCCCCTCCCAACTGCAGATCCCCCTGCGCCTAGACTCCCACTAGAACCAAGCGAGGGCCCCTGCCTCGAAGCATAACGCAACGGACTCAAATCTTCTCATCATCGAACAACTGGTTGATCGCAAAGTATCTCTCCGCCCTAAAAATCCAATCGTTCGGGTTGTCTCCCTCAAAGGTTGGCATCTCTAGTCGTCGACCTCTCCCCTCCTGTCGCCATCCTGCACTCAAGCCACCCTCCATTCTCTGGTTCATATCGACCCCTGGGGTCACATCGGAATCTTGGGTAAATTTCGTTGGCTATTCGCCCTCGTGGGTCTTTGCCTTCCTCTCCCGTTCCTGTTCGTCCCACTGTTGTTAGAATCTTACAATTCACGATTCGAATCGTACGATTCGACTCGATTCATATAGAAATCGAGTCGAATCTATAGGGTGAATCTAAAATTCCTTAGAATCGTACGATTCACGATTCGAATCATACGATTCGACTCGATTCATATAGAAATCGAGTTGAATTTATAGGGTGAATAGAAAATCCCTTAGAATCAACTATGAATCGGACGAATCAACCGTGAATCGCATGAATAGCATGATTCATCCGATTCATCCAATTCGTGCGACTTCGTCTGTATGTGCGCTTTAATCAAATATTCGTTCGATTTGACTATCTTTGAAAACAAAGAAGATGATGAAAATGATGATGCTCTTAAACTTGAAGATGAAGATGATTGATAAATAGTGAAGATTATGGACAATGGAGTTTATTAGTAACCTTATAGTTGTAGGTTTTTTTTTTTTTCCCTAGCTTGTTATTTTGAAAGTGGTTTGGTTTGGTGCAATTTGAATTTAAAAGCAACATGAATATACTTTTTCCTTTTGGTATAATTTTAAACTTAGCAAATATATTTAGAAGTTTATTTATCTATTTATATTTAAAAGAATTGATCATGGTGGACACATTATTTATTTTCTATGGATATATATTATTTATAGTTGAAATTGAGAATATGTACTGAATCTTACGATTCGATTCGATTCGATTTTCGATTCACGATTCATAAAATAAGGATTTCGACTCTCGATTCGAATCTCGATTTAACAACTATGGTTCGTCCCACCTTGTCCACATGATGGCTAACTGTTCGAGCATCTCTACTACGTTCCGGTTTATAGTTTGAATCTCTCCCCTCATCGTGTCGACCTTCTCCTCCAGGTCCCCCACTCTCTCGGTTAATTTAGCATGGCAATCGACAAATGCTCTGATACCAAAATTGATGAGATTCAAGACAGTATTTCAATGAAATAGGATGGTTCCTGCTGTATTTCAACTCCAAATTACAAGGAAAAAATGTAGACAAGCAACCAGATTGGGCATTCTAGAGGCCCAGGCCTCTCCCGCAAGAATACTCCAAATTCTTCACACCCCTCTCTCTCTTCTACTCCCCTTTTATAGGTTGTTATCCCCCCTCCATAACCGTATTTGGTTGCACATGCTGGTTTGTTACACAAACCAGCCAAGTTCCCACTCTACCCCTGGCGCACATGCTGGGTGTTACGCCATCCAGCTGTGTCACCATCCTTCCTCTGATTCTTGTAGCGCCTTGGTAGGTCCGCAGCACCGGAGGCCTAACAAAAGGTTCATGGGATAAAGATACAAAATGAGAATTGAACAGGTATGTAAAGAAGTTGAGAGAAGAGATAATTGCAGTTCACATCACTTGAGACAAGCCTTATTCGCTAGATAGTTTTTAAACATCCTCTTAATCTGGTTAAGCTAGCGAGTTTCTCTATTGTGTATGCTAAATAATTATGTAGAAGATTTTACATCTCATGTCTTGTAATATATGATGATCAGGAATATTATGTTTGGGAAAGTATTTTTCACTTTTTTTATTATTGTGTAAAATCATAGGTATGAATTTATATCTTGCTTGTACTGGGTTTGCTTTCTCTCTAGTAGAGCTTTTTGGAGGTTTCTTGGCTATCAACAATATATTAAGCCTTTATCCCTCTATGTGGTATCAATTGCATGAATTCTACTATTCTAGCTTGCTAGTCATTTCTATGTATGTCTTTATCTTTTGTATGACTCACTCATATTATACCTAAGCACTTTCCATCAAGTTTTTCTTAGTCTTCCATACCTCTTGTTAGGTACTTGTTCTGTTTCATTCATTCTCTTCACAAGAGTCTCCATTAGTAATCTTCTTCTCACATGACCAAATCATTTTAATATTGTCTCACACATCTTATATTTTGTAGGAGCCACTTCAACTTTATTTTCTAATTTTATCTTTTTTTTTATGGTTGGAAGCCCATCTTATCATCTACATTTCCATCGCACTCATATTTTGCACATGGTAGTACTTTACTGCCTAAAATTCTGTGCCATACTAGAATCCTGGTCTTATAGTCACCTTATATAGTTTTTCTTTTTACTTTTAACAAAATCTTACTCACATAAAATGCCGATTTCGCTTTTCCAATTTAACTAACATGCTTTGGTTCTATAGGTAACTTCCTCACTAGTCTCCCGAACTTTATAGATGTTGATCTAAGATATCTGTTTTTCTTTATATTACTTGATCTTCTAATTTTACCATAACTTCGTCTACACTTGTATTCTTTCTACACTTGTATTCTTTCCAAACTTACATTCCATATATTTATTTTCATTATGCTTAACCTAAAACCTCTCGTCCACCAACACAATTTCATCAGCAAATAGCTTTCACTAAGACACCTCTACTTGGACATGTTTAGTGAGTTCATCCATTAATAGGGAAATAGGTCATTGGAAAAGCCTCTGTATACTGAGCAAAAAAAATGAAAGAGCCTCAGTATCTCGTCCTCATGTTCTCCAGCAGATAGTATTTTCAATATTTTGATATATATATTTATATTTTCATTAATCCTTCAACCCCATTCTTGGTTTCGTTAATGCCATTTACCTCCTCTGTACGTTACAGTTGCAGATATTATGCATGGGTACTGTAATTATTATTGAATATATGGTTTTTGCAAACTCAGGTGGTGGAAGTTCTTGCTCGTAATTTGGAAAGTGAATCGAGCTTACACAGAAGGATTGACCTGTTTTTCCTTGTGGATTCTATTACCCAGTGTTCCCGAGGGTTGAAAGGTAATGCATCCATTCTCAGGCTGTATGACCACCGAATTTGAATTTTGGATATTCCTGAATATCGTACATATTTTTGAATGGTTTCTTCTTGAGTTTATGGATGTTCCTTTATTTTTTTGTTTGGCTTTTTTGTGCGGGATTTTTTCTGATGCTGAAGATTTGTCCAGGTGATATAGGTGGCATATATCCTTCAGCTGTACAAGCAGTGCTATCACGCTTGTTGTTAGCTGCTGCTCCACCTGGAAGTAGTGCACTGGAAAATCGTCGACAATGTTTGAAGGCAAGTAACATCCTCCTAATCCTTCCCTATGTTGCATGTGTTTTTGCTTGTCATTATTTCCTCCTTTTGATTTATAGGTATTGAGGCTTTGGTTGGAAAGGAAGATCCTCCCAGAATCAGTTATTCGCCACCATATTCGAGACCTTGAGTCTGTCAGCAGTTTGTCTTCTTCTGGTGCCTTTTCCCGGCGCCCCTTGCGAACTGAAAGGGCTTTTGATGATCCTATTAGGGAAATGGAGGGCATGCTTGTTGATGAATATGGAAGGTCTGAAATTTTCTCTTTTTTCTTAACGAAATTCTTTTGTTGGATTTTATTTATTTATTTATTTCATTGGTAATATATCTGCATTGTCAATTATTGAGTCTTATCTTATTGCTTCAGCAATTCAAGTTTTCAGCTTCCGGGTTTTTGCATGCCCCCAATGCTTAAGGATGAAGATGAAGGAAGTGATTCTGATGGTGGTAGTTTTGAGGCTGTTACTCCTGAACATAACCCTGAAATCCCTGAAGAACGGGAAAGAATTTCAGTGCCTCCGGCAATTGGGAAGCATAAACATATCTTGGAAGATGTTGAAGGTGAGCTTGAAATGGAGGATGTTGCTCCTGCTTGTGGACCTGATATGAGCTCTACCAGTAACGCTGCTACCATTGGTGCACAAATGATGCATTCACAGTTTCAACATTTTCCAGTTTCCTTTGCCCCTCCCCTGCCCAGAGATGTGCCTCCATCGTCTCCTCCTCTGCCAATGTCTCCACCACCGCCGTCATCAGCTCTTCCTCCTCCTCCTCCTCCCATGTCTGATGGTCATGATTCAAAGCTCTACATGGCTAAACATGTATGTTGCTGCTTTATTCTGTTGCATTGTGCATTCTGTTATTTAGGGTATTCTATGAAATTAGCCACATTTTCTCAATTCTGATGCATAATATCATTGTTTGTTTGTTTTAATGCTGCCTGGGCATGAATCTGCAGACTATCAAAGAAAACATGCAAAACCCTGTGGTTCCGCAGCCAATAGTAAACTCATTGGCGCCAGATGCTGTGTGTTACCATGTTCCTCAATCTAGGGATGTTCAAATGCAAACACCAATGCCAGATTCCGCCAACTCTTGCTCTTTCAGCAGCGCTGCTGTGTCCCATCTGCCAATTCAGCATGTGAATCAACAGGCAGATGGTGCCACCTTCCACAATACAGCTTATAATCTGCGGCCACCTCAACCCACACCATCAAATCAGTTCTCTTATGTTCAGGCCGAAAGAGTGCAGTCTCTGAGGGATGTCCCGCCCCCGTCCTACCCTAGCAGAGGTCGCTTCACTCAGAACACCGATACTGGAAATTTTTACAGTGACCATGACAGAATGAAGATGGCCCCACATGATCTTAGGGAAAGCTGGAGGTTTTCAGGGTCATCACTTTCTGGCAAGTTTTGTTGTGCTCTGAGATTTTAGTTTCTTTCACGTGGCAATTCCTTTACCTGATGACAGTTGATTGAATAATGGTATTCTTGTGTCACCATCAGGTACATACCACTCTGATCCTGCTGCTAGAGGGTCATATCCACCTCCATACGGTGGCCCAAGGTGTGAACCCCCATTGCCAAATCATAGGTGGGGTTTACCTCCCCGGGCAGTGGACCATAGAGGAGAACCGATACCCCATAGAACACCATCCCAAGGTCCGATCCCAGTGGCAAACAGAGGTCTGTTTTCTTCCCACTTCTTCTATTACATATCACTAAGAAAAACGTGGACTATCTGCTGTTATCTGCTATTTGCACCTTTTATCATTTTTATCTGAGAAAGCATGGACTAGTGATGCTTGATTTGCTAATATCGACCGCACCTTGCATTTTTTGTTGGTGTTTTAGCTCCAAGCTTTTGGGTCCCAAGATGAGGTGGTGTCATTGTGAAGTTAGCCGTGATGGTATGCGTATGTTACTTATCTGTTAGGTGTGCTTTCAATGCATTTTTACTTGCACTTGCTTACCGATGGAAATCTGGTTTATGTTTGTTAGGCACAACCCAGTTTTGATCTGGCTCCTGCGGCTTGTTCAAAAGTTTGAGATATAAAATATCTGCTCCAGCTGTTTTCAGAATTTTGAGGGCACAAATTCAGAAAGAAGGGGTGATGCACCATTCTTGGTGCGTGCTTGCTTTGCTTGTACATATGTAGATTGGAGATTGGAGAAGCATGAACTATCTCTAGCAGTCAACTTTCATGCTCTAGTTCTCTCTCTCTCTCTCTCTCTCTCTCTGTACTGTCTTTTCTTTTTTTGTTTTTTTAACTTGGGAAATAGAATAATTTATTTATTGAATAGGATGTCATTTTTCATTTTTTCTTTATTAGGCAATTTGCTAGGACTCCCAATTTTCAAATGTCTTCCATTTCTAGGCTCCTTTACATGCTGTAAAAACTTAAATCTGTGCCAGCAGCATTTGTACATTTCAAGGAAAATGTAGGTTGAGCCATGGGTGATTATTTATTATATAATTGAATGAACGCGTATACTTCTTGTACTTGATGTTGTGCAAGTACTTACTTTGGTGGTGATTGATTGATTGATTAAATGGTGTTGCTTACAAGTTACAACTATAGCAAATGGCAATTCTCTTCTTCATATCCCCATCTGCCTCTGCCACTTAAAAGGGAAAACTAATTTTATCCATTTATTAAAATTAACTCATTTTGTGTCTAGGTGGCTTGTTACTTTCTCGATCAACCAGAAGAATATAAAGTTTGTGAAAAGAAAATAGAAGAAATTAAATGTATCGTTACATATTTTATTTGATAAGATTATAAGTTTAAAATAGAAGAAATTTATTTTGAAAGTTGAATTTTTTATGGTAATTTATTTTGTAATATATATATTTAAAATAGAAGAAATATTTGTTATATCTATATTTTTATTATATATCCATTATTATTATAATCGTTATCCGAGCGGATTGGGACGAGCCAAAAATGAAAAGATGAGTGAATGAATGAATGAATATATTATCATAAGGCTCTGGTGTCTTTGAAAATTTTCAAAAAATAATTTCCAGATGGTTGGGGTTAGGAGAGGCGATCTGGATTTTTGGGGGAAGAAAACAAAAACCCTCGAATTCGATGACCTCCCATCCCCGAGAGTCTAATCCATTTATGAAGCCAGTTAATCCTTCCTGTCTTGGAGTTTTAAATTTTCTCTCCACTGCTTCTAGAATCATCGAGATAGGATAGATACCCCCCCACCCCTCCCGATTCATGATAAGGTAAGGTAGCCAACAAGTTCTCCGCACTTTGGCGGTCGGGCGGTCAGCGGTTTTCCCTAATTGTCAATCAAGATATTATTCATCTACAACTCAGTTGAGCGGATGGGCGCTTCTGAATCAGTCCCCCAACAATCAATTCATGAATTCACAGTCAAGGTTTCTGCCACTCACCCATCTCTTTGCGTCTTGTTTGTATCTGAACGTAATTCTCAGAAAAAAAAGGCGGGACTTGGTTTGGAATCTTGCAGGATAGCAAGGGCACAGATGTGGATCTTAGCATATACAAAGGGAAGGTTCTGCTTCTTGTCAATGTTGCTTCTAAGTGGTCTGTTCACCCCCCGCCCTTTTTTTTTTTTTAATCTTGTTTCGTCTTTCTTGCCAAATTGGCACGAATTCACTCTTTTCTTATCTTGTCTAATTCTGGACGCATATGTGATTGTGTATGTCGGGGATGAAATAGTGGGTTTACGGATTCCAACTACAAGCAGTTGACTGAACTTCATAATAAGTACAAGGATAAAGGTACTATTAAGGTCTTTCAGTCACTCTTTTTGATTTTGGATGCTATTGCTGTTCTGTATTGAGATTTGTAAATGATTGTACCCACTGCCCAGATGTGTCTTGTTGGTCGGTTTCAGGATTTGAGGTCTTGGCCTTTCCCTGCAATCAGTTCTTGCATCAAGAACCTGGTACAAGCCTGCAGGCGGAAGAATTCGCATGCACAAGATACAAGGCAGAATATCCCATTTTCCAAAAGGTATCTATTATCTTAAGATATTCAAGTACTATTAGATTTGACAATACTGTCGTTGTATTGATATTACGTTTATTAGTTTTTCTTGTTAATCTAATTAACTTTTGGTTTGACGTGGAAATTTCTTCTTGTGAAATGTCGAATTTACTGACTGCAATTTTGAAAATTACAGTAATTGTGATAAATTTACTGCTCTCTTTCTTCATTTTTTATTGTAGTCTTTTGATCCCTGTTCTTCTTTGGCAAGCAAAGTAATTTTATTTAAAACAACTCAAAGGTAGTCCATCGACATATGTTGTACATGGGAGTACTTTCTAAATTCATGGCTCACTTATATTTGTGTTTCCTGGTGCAATTTTTGTAACCAAGACTGTCTGGAACGATGTCCCAACAATTTTGAGAAGTTCTCTATTAGTTCAATTTCTGGTCTTGGTTGAAAATATTCTTCTTCTCAAAAAAGTGGTTTTTGTCTGCATTTGGTTACTGGTAGTACATATCATGGAAGTATTTTTTGACTATGGTAACTAGTACCGCATTTTTGTTCTTTCATCAGCTTGGTGACTTTTTGTTTCGATAGATGGCCACCGTTTAGATATTTGATAATAAGTTGTGTATTCATCTTTGTTCCAGATACTCGTACCTGCAGCCAAAATTTTTTCTAATTGTCCATCTTCGTGTCTTCCAGGAAAAAAATGTTTTCATCCTTCCAGTTAACCATAATTGGCCTGGTTAATAAGTGTTAGTGCATAGACATCAACATAGGTTTGTGAATCATATACAGTTATACTTTGGTGAACAAACTGGAGGAGTTCATAATCATTGTATTGTACCAAGCTTTAAGTCTGACACTTTATGCTGACCGGGTTCTTGCATGCTAGCTGGTGCCTTTTCTGGAAAAGTGTCCAAACAATGTCACGTTTTAAGCTTATTTCCTACATGTAATACTCAGAAATGGGTACATATTTACTTTGTTCACCACCTCTCTATGTGCATCATCTATTCTCACTCGTTTTCCACAAGCAGCATTATCTTTTTAAGGAGTTTAGATTATTCTTCTGCACTACTTCAAGGGCCATATTGATGGACCGCTGGAATGGTTTGCAAATTTAGTCTAGAAAGAGCTTCTGCACTTCTTTGCCACTGTCATGACCCCAAGAATTCCCAAGGATAGATTAGTAATATGAATTACATGTTATATAAATTGGGAGCACTGACAGCCTTTAAACACACGCAAGAAACCAATCACACACCCCTCAACACACTCACAACTCAAGGGCCAACACAACACACCACAACACAAACATGTAATAAAGAACAGAATTTAAACAAGAACAGAACAAGAAAGAAAGCTCGCAAACCACATGAGGAGACAGAATTTTATCCTGGTTCATGCCAATTGAATTGGCACTGCATCCAGCCTTGAAACGACCACCGAGCAACCTTCTTTATTGATAGATAACAACAGGTCTTTCCCTCTCTCTCTCCCACGATACAAGCCTTTCCAAGAATGAATAAGACTATTCTAACTCACAGTTTTCTCACTCTCCAGGCTCTCGTGAAAACAGAAAGATTATATGCAATTAACTCTCCCTCAGGCCCCCTACCCTATTTATGGAACATAGGGTGATATTTCCAAGGGTTGGTTATAATATTTCCGGATTTGCTCTCCACAAATAACTAATATTACAAGAGAGACACTCGCCTATCAACTAACCCATAACCACATACAAAACACTGAATATTAACGTATCACTAACTTGAGACAACCATCAACAAAACCGATCAGTACATCAGCTTCTAACCCTCATCTATATCCCCAAGTATAAAACTGTCAAGCCCTTGAATTAGGGCTGGCAATTTCAGTAACTACAGAATGTAAGAACGAGGGGGAGAGAGAGAAACAGAGAGAGAAATAAGGAAGAAAAGAGAGAGAGAGAGTATCAAGAAAGAGAGGAATTGACTATTCATTCGACCGATATCCCTCTACAATGCTATAGGTTCCTTTATATAGAACCTCTAGCCAATTCAGTAACAAATCTTCTAACTACTTTACAGCCTAACAAGAATCTGTTATACAATCAACGCATTCCTGCCTATTAACCAACCAACTCCTTTAGTTAGACCCTAACGGTTTACAAGGTTAATACCCTCCCAATTATAGTACTACCCCTAGGGTCGTGACAATCCCCTTTCCTTCAAACAATTCTTGTCCCCAAGAATTGACAGCGAGGGCTTAAATTCAACCAATTCCCGCCTTCAATACTTGCTGCATCTTTCTCTCCTTCTTATTGTTTTGCTTTTCCCTTTTGAGTAGTAGAAGTGTAGCAGCGTTCACAGCCTCTGGCAGTTTTGTCGCTGCCTCAGCCTTTTCTTCAAACACTTCAGTCCGTATAGAATGCAGGTGTGATTCATCCCTGATGATAATCTTGCACTCACCTGTTTCCTCATGGAAGACATTCTCTTCTTCTTCCTTTTCCCCATCATAGCCCTCTATATACATCAGCTATCTCTTACATTGATGGTCGGGGCTATAATTGTCTCCACACCTAAAGCATAGCCCTAGTTGTCTCCTTTTCTCTATTAGATTACCCTTAGTGCCATTATTATTGGAAGGTTCTTTGGCTGCCTCTTGATTAGGCCATGTAAGCAAAGACCTAGAGTTACCACTCCCATATTGCCTTGCCAATAGACTTGGCTTGTAGGGAATATCATGCTTCTTAAAAATGGTCTCTAGGGTCACTTCCTGCAGCCTCGCTTTTTCTACAGCTTGCCTCACCGATGTGGGTGTCATCATCTTTACCATGGCCCGCAATTCCTCCCCCAACTCGCTGATGAAGCTGGATACCAAGTATTGTTCGGTAAGCCTTGGCTGCACAATGCACACCATGGACCTCAATTCCTCAAATCAGTTTTGGTAGAACGCGTGAAGTGGTGAATTTAAGTATGGGCAGATGGCCGAGGGTACGCGATTGAAGTAGCAGGAGATCAGGTTGGAAGCCATGGAATCTGGGATGACCCATACTCAAGATACTATACGCTAGACGCGGGAAGACCTAGAGGAATGGAGAGAAACCATGGAAGCTGTGATGGAGAAGCAACAAGAAGCTATTGAACGATGTCAAGAAACAGTGGAGCAGCAAGGGCAGAGGATCAACAGTATGTTAAACATGTTGTCCTCTCTGCCCCAATTCCAGTTGTCGTCGGAATTCCCACCAAGACAGCCATCTGATCCGATTCTGCAGCATCAAGGCAATTGGGCAGGGACGCAAGGAACTCTTGAAGAAGTCGAGCAGCCTGCAGTTCAAGAAACACAGGCGAGGAATCCACAGCCCATGACTCACAACCATGTCCCTATGCCAAGATTGGAAATTCTGGCATTTGAGGGGAAGAAGCCGCGGTGGTGGATAAGGAAATGTGAGAGGTTTTTTCAGTTCTACCGGATTACAGAAGATCAAAAGATCAACCTAGCGACAACCTATTTGAATGAGGTAGCAAACTCTTGGTATCAAGGGTGGGTGCAAGATGAGGGAATGCAGGGAAGTTGGGCAGATTTTGCGGAGGGGTTATGTGAGCGTTTTGGGGAGAAGAGCATGGCAAATATAGTGGAGGAATTCAACAAATTGAAGCAAGAAGGGATTGTAGTGGAATACCAAAACCGATTTGAGGAATTGATCAAGAAAGAGAGGAATTGATTATTCATTCAATCGATATCCCTCCACAATGCTATAGGTTCCTTTATATAGAACCTCTAGCCAATTCAGTAACAAATCTTCTAACTACTTAACAGCCTAACAAGAATCTGTTATACAATCAACGCATTCCTGCCTATTAACCAACCAACTCCTTTAGTTAGACCCTAATAGTTTACAAGGTTAATACCCTCCCAATTATAGTACCACCCCTAGGGTCGTGACAAAAACCTTTCTTCTCTTAAGAATGCACAAGACTAAATTCTAATCACTCAGCCTTTCTTTCTTAAAAACGAAATCAATACTCGATCATAGATGAAATAAAAACTCTCTTCTTGGATTGCCTCTTGACTGGCTCCCATGCTCTCTTATTTATAGAAATGGCGGACACTCCAATGTAAGTAACTATCATTGGGATATTGCAATTAGACCCTCAAAATACTTAGTATGTTACACTTGGTATTTTAAGCCTAATGATCTAATCTTCCAGCTGATGCATCTCCAATATTTATTGATCTTCTATCGGACAGACTCGAGGCAAACACAACACATGTATTTCTCTTTTAGTTGTACTCTTATTTTGTAGCTGTAGTACCTTCATTGGTAAAGCTTATAAATAGGCTAAGGTAGTTAAAGAATATATGTTTGAATGATAATTGAATTCTCTCATTTTCATCCTCATGAATTCTCTCTCAATTTCCCTTTGATCTCTCTCTCCCGATCCCTCTGATTTCCCTCTCATTGCTGTTCTCTCTGTAATCCTTCTCCATTCTTTGCTGCATTTCCTTCCCTCTCTATCTAATTCCCCCTTGATTTCTTCCAATTCCCTATCAAAACCCTAGGTAAACCCTAGGTACATGACAGCCACTTGCGTTGGGACATTGTGTACTCATGTTGTTCTGAAATACTGGAAAATTTATTTTGGTTTCTATTCTAAGAAAGTAACTTCCCATTTCTTTTCCTATGTTGAAGCAATGTCATACCTATGCTGCATCACATATGTCAAGTGAAGGTTACTACGCATCTCTAATGATGCATTTTCTTGTTGAAGAAACATTGAAGTGCAATATTTGCAACTTGGTTGTTCAGAGCTTGCAGGGATCAACTTTCTGATCTAAAAAAAGTTTGCTGTGTTGAAGCAGAGTTGGTATCTATGCTGCACATCTTAAACGAAGGTTACCAAGCATCTCTAGTGATGCACTTTCTTGTTGATGAAAAATTGAATTGCTAAAATTGAGATTATTGAGATCCACAAAAGAAATTATATGTAAAGGTTGTAGTGCAAGAATTTTAGTCATCTAGGGTGGGCACTCTTAAAGAACACCACTGTGCACGAGACTTATTACTTTGCTAGGGTTGGGGGAGGAGTGGTTTTGTATGTAGCATTACTCTTATTTTGTAAGAAGGCTTTTTTTGATTGCTCAAATCCGTGACCTTTCAGTCACAAAGGAGTAACATTACAGTTGCAACAATGCTTGCTCATAAGATAAGACACTATACATTGTGAAAATTGATTTATGTAAACAAGTTTATTTTAAAAAGAAAGTAGACACTGGAGGGCATTTCTATTTATTTATGTAGAAAGTAGACACTTGAGGGCATTTTAAAAGGAAGTAGAAGTAGTTGTATTTTTAGACCAATGGCAATCTAACGTTTTTCCTCTAGGTGCTAGGTATCCGGGCATTGCAAATGCTGAGCACCCTGCGTAGCTCACAGAGGTGTTAAACCAGTCTATTTAGATGCCCATGACAGTAAGACGCAGCAGTACCTGGCTAATTTCCTTTCCAGCTTCACGCTAACAGGGTCATATATAATTGGCTTTAAGTAGTGAGTGAAAACCTTTAGTTGCTACGGCCATGCTGATGACCATACTTTATGGCGAACAACATCCTGTTTGTCCACCAGTTAACTTTAGTATCCAAACAATCAATTGCATTGTTGTACTTCGGCGTTTTCTAAGTGCTTTCTCTCTGTATGAGCATACTAACCCGGAAAAGTTACCTTTATAGCGCACCAAGGAGCAACTTTCCTATGGGATTCCAGACTGTATTTCACCACTGTGCTTGCATTGCATTTGACTCAGTATTCAGTGTTCTGTTGTCTTAGGATTATTTTGCATTATGTAATCAGGTAGTTGACCACTTTGGTTGTTTAGGTACGTGTTAATGGCCCAGACACAGCACCTGTCTACAAATTCCTCAAAGCAAATAAAGGAGGGTTTCTTGGATCCAGGATCAAATGGAACTTTACCAAGTTTTTAGTTGATAAGGAAGGCCATGTCATCCGTCGTTATGCCCCTACAACGTCTCCACTAGCCATTGAGGTGGGTTCTTTCCTCCGCTCTCTCTTTCTTGCATCCCTGTATTTCATGTTCTTGCCTCCCATCTGTTATTCACCATATGATTTCTGCCTTTGCTGCTGCGATTTTTTTCTCATGCAGAAAGAGATTCAAAAAGCATTGGGAGAGGTGTAAGGGGCTGCTATGTTGTTTTCTTGTGAGATGATCCGATCCAGCTGATATAACATAAATC
Source organism: Diospyros kaki (assembly GCA_036245055.1). Lineage (NCBI taxonomy): Eukaryota > Viridiplantae > Streptophyta > Magnoliopsida > Ericales > Ebenaceae > Diospyros > Diospyros kaki. Next base: position 38,557,272 of record BSEG01000007.1, read on the forward strand.
TGTAGATAGATAGGATTTGTCTATTTGCTTAAATGTGTGAAGGTTATCTTCTCTGCCCCCCAAACCCTTTTCAATCTTTCTGCGTTGTGTATGTTTTTTGCTGTAGCAATCTGCCCTCGTGTTGAAGTTGTGATTTGTACTCCTGGTGTACTTGGTGAGTATCTTCTATGCATTAGAAGATAAAAATTAATGAAGATGTTCCCAATTACAAGTCGAATTAAGAGCTGACAGTTCTCTTGAGTTTTCCTTTTATTATTTTGAAAATGAGAACAAAAATAGCATTTATTGGCTTGTTTTTGTTTCAAAATTTTGGGGGTAAAAAAAAAATAAAAAAAAATGAAGTGTCAAATTAGCTTTTGTATATTCTGTTAACGGAGTTAAGTTTCCTCTAAATCAAATTCTAGCTTCTAGAACCTAACTCAAATCAAAACTTCAATTTTATTACACGTATTCTGTTGCCAGAGTTCTCGCATTAAAATATAGGCTTCTTCAATTACGAGGACTCTGTAAATATGACTTTGAGGTATGATTGTGATTGAGAGTTTAATTTAGGTTTTTTTTTTCTTTTAATAATTTTTTTGGTACTAGAGAATGCTTAATTTGAGTCGTAATTATCGTCAAAAAGGTGAATCAATTACTATAGTGGTAAGGGTTCAATATGGGCTGGGCTTGACTTGATTCATTTGGGTTTCAAGGGTTATTATTTTTACGATTTAATTATTTTTGGTATTAAGTTTTAAAGTAGGACTTATTTAATCATTTTAAAATAAGGGGGTTAATTTGACTCGTGTTGAAATACATGATTGAAGTTTGAGAATTATTAAAGAATTATTGGCAACCTACATATTTAAAGGGTAATGGTTAACATATGATAAGTAATTTTTATATAATCTTATTAGTTGATTAAATATTTTAAAACACGATTTATCAATAATATTGGTTGAAAACTTAAAACAAAGTGTAATAAATGTACTTTATTTAAAAATAAAATATATTTATTACACTTTAATTATCCTTAAAATTATTATTAGCATTATCTATATTAAAAAATAAAAACCCAAAAAATATAGTTTAACCCTCAATTACTGGGATTTTAAGTTCATTTTGTTTCTAAGTATCACAATTACTGTTAACAATAACGTAATTAATCTTATAGTTATTTTACTTACATTGTTAATGATATTATTAATCGATCTTGTTCTTTTCGGCCCAAAAAGAGGTGGTCAGATATGAGCTCGAGACAACAGGGAAAGGACTCTAGAGGTGGCTAGTACCTACAAGTAAAACGCTCAAATAAGTAAGAGAGTAAATTGATAGAGTATAGGTAGGTTAGAGAAAAACATACTTTCGTTCTGGAGAAAACTAATCTATATAGAGGGAAAAGAGATCATTCCACATGCATGCTTGCATCGGGAGTTTCAAGGTGATGAGACTGGATATCCAGCGTTGACAAGACTCCTTGATGGTGATATAGTGCCGACGGGACTCTCATTAATAAAGATATGATCCACTATTAATGAGGATGGACGCGAGAACATCTAGCACACAATGATGATAATGATTGTCGTACACTGACGCAAAGCCAAAATTGGACTGTGGGCTGAGTTCAAGTCAAGATGGAGTTAGATTGGGTTGTGGACCAAGATGGAGTTGGGCTAGGCGAGGCTTAATTGGGTTGGTATGTATACTTTACTATTTATATCCATATTAATAATTATAACATGAATACGAAAAATTCTATTCACAGCCAGCTTTTTACTCTTCGCAACAATAATTAAAATAAATTTAATAATTACTCTTGGTAGCTAGAATTATTACTTGTTGCAGCCAACTATATTCCAAATTTGCCCTCATATATACCCATCCACCTCTCTATCGCGCCTCACCGCTGTTCTCTATAGCATTTGTGACTTCTCTGCAACTTCTCCACTCACCTTTGAAACTTCCCTATAGTCGTCTTCTCTACACCCGCGTCTCTTCTCTCTGTTGTGCGTGTTTGGTGAGGTAAGTTTTACTTTCATCTTTTGATTGTTTGGGTTCGATTAGGCAGTTCGGAGGCGAGGGCCGTCTCGGCCTCCGAAACCCAGGTTTCGAAGGCATCGCGTGCCTCCGAAATCTGGGTTTCGGAGGCGACTTTGCCCTTGAAAACCCAGCTTTCGGAGGTGAGGGTCGCCTCTGAAAGTTGGGTTTCGAAGGGGCGGGCTGCATCTGAAACCTAGGTTTCGGGAGGCAAGGCCGCCTCTGAAACCCAGATTTCGGAGGCATGCCCTGCCTCCGAACTCTAGCGCATGCCTCCGAACCCTGGAGTTTGGAGGCGGCCCAACCCTCCAAATCTTTTAATTTTTTATTTTATTTTATATTTTAATTTTTTATACAAATATTTGAAGAAACTTAATTTTTTAATTAAATAGTGCTAATTAACATTTTTTTATACTTAATTTTTTATTTAGATATTGGAGTTGAATAATTTAATTTTTAATACAAACAAATATATATATTTTTACTTAATTTTTTAAATCTAATAATGGATTTCCCAAGTCACTGGTTAGGGAAACATATTTTATATTTTATATAATTATATTACAATATTTTTTTATTAACATATTTATATTTTTTTATACTTAACCAATTCCAGAGTCCCGAACTCTGGAGTTCGCGGAAGCTGGTGTTTCCCAAACTCCAGAGTTCAGGAAACATGGATTTTCCCGAACTCCAGAGTTCGGGAAATATGGATTTTCCCGAACAGTACTATGGTTCATGTTTCATTGTAATGTTAATAATTTTTATTTAATAATTTTTCATTGTAATTTTTTGTTTAATATTTTTTATTTTTGTGTTATTTTGTAGGTATGATACGTGCTATTTTTTATTTTTATGTTATTTTGTAGTTACCTGCTATTTTTTATTTTTGTGTTATTTTGTAGATATGGTACGTGGTAAAAGAGGTGAAGCTTCTTCATCTCGCCAGCCTTCTTATTCTTCTCAAGAGCGTCCTACTGCGTCAACTAGAAGAAAAATGAGGATCGAGAGTTCTAGTAAACCGACTATTTTAGAGGCAATAGAAGAGCCAGTAGCAATGTGACACCAGTTGAGGAGCATCCCAACCCTAATCAAGGGGAAACACCTAATCAACCATCTTCCTCACAGCACGATGATGATATTTCTAAACCATTACCTGAGGGCCCTAGTGATAGACCTATTCTAAAAGGTTTTAAAAATCATGTTGCATTTGCAATATGGGCAGGAGAGGTAAGTTATATTAATTTTTTTAATATTTATCTTTATAATTTAAATAATTACCTACTGTAAGTTTTTATAATTTAAATAATTAGGTATGTGAATTTTTTAACAGGAAAGAGGCATATTAAAATATAGAAATCATGGCCTTAAAATTCCTGAATGGCCATTGGATAATCAGCCTCGTGTTCGTGATATTGTTATGGGTTCTAGTTTGTCACCATTGTTAGAATGTACTTATCGATATATAAATCATGCTATAGTCTCAGCATTTACAGAGAGATGGCAGTATGAGACTAATACATTTCATTTACCATTTGGAGAGATAAGTATAACATTATATGATATTGCTGTTATTTTGAAGATTCCAGTAACAGGAAGATATGTATCTGTGCGTTATCATTTGACACCTAGTGAAGTTAGTGATTTATTATGTAGGTTACTTGGAGTTTCATTAGATGCAGCAGCACAACAGATTAGAGAAAATCGAGGACCATTTGTAAAATTAGACTGGTTAAAAAGAACATTTATGCAGCTACCAAATGAGGTTTCAAATAAAGAGATTGAACATATCAGTAGAGCATATATGTTATTTTTATTAGGATGTACCTTATTTATAGACAAAAGTGGTATATTAGTTTCAGTGGCGTATTTGACATTATTATATAATTTAAGTTTGATCGGTAATTATGCATGGGGAGCTGTTTGTCTTGCATATTTGTATCGACAGCTCGGCATTGCTACCAGACGAGAGGTGAAGAGCATCGCTGGATATGTTACCTTACTTGAGGTAATTATTTTAATTTTATAATTTTATATCATATATTTATATATATTTAACATAATTGTTTATATCAAATTTACAGGCGTGGGTGTACGAATATTTTCCTTTTACTAGAATTAGATGTAACTTGTTATATAGTGACAAGCAGTCACGAGCTCTCCGTTGGTTACCTGTTCGTGATACTGATTCTTTACAATCCATTAGAGAGCAGATTGATGCTTTATCACCGGATGAGATATTTCTTATATACTATCATTTGTAAGTTATTTAATATATTCTAAAATTAATTTTTAAAATAAATAATATTTACAGGTGATTTGGATGCCGTACTAGAGGGTTCGTTCACATCACCTATTACCAGATATTACATTTTTTTCAGGTTGTCTGAAATGTGGAAGTATTATGAACCATATCATCTTAAGAGAGTTTTACGACAGTTTGGGTATGTGCAGACTATTCCTCCACCCCCATTATCACCTGTTAAAGTTAGGCGGGGTGCAGATACGACATCATATAGGGTAATTTATACATTTATTGATGATATTTGGAATCGATGGGATATGTATTTATTGCCACCATATCGACGTGGTAGACCTTCTGTATTTCCATCGCAGTTTACACCTAAATATTTAACTTGGTATACACCTATTACACATCTATTTATACAAAATCTGATACATTGATCAAGATTTGATAGAGGTGGAGAAGATATACTCAGTCTTTTTGAAGCAGTAAGTTTTTAAATTATATTCAAGTTATTGAATTCAATTTATTTAAATAAAAAAAATTAATATAATTTTTTTTTAAGCGTAATTGACTAGCATTATATACTCTTGATCAAACTATATCCAGAACTAAGTCTGTTTCTGCTGATGCATGGAAGGAGACGTGTATTCGGGTAAATACTATTCTATGCTCTCAATATGGCTTCAATCCTGATAATATTGATAATGTTAGAGCATCAACATCTAGTACATCTCCCCCTGGATAATCAAGTTGAAGTTCACTTTGCCATCAAGATTTCAAGTTCACTTATTAGTTGAGTTGTGTTAAGTTCACTTACTGGTGAGTATAGATAATTGAGTTGTGTGTTATTGTATTGTAAATTATAATTTTGGATTGTGTATTACTTGTAATAATATTTTATTTTATTATTTACTGTTAAATTTTATTATGATTTATATAATTTTAATATGATTTACATGAAAATGAAAGGAATAAATTAATGAAACAAAGAAATATAACTTTAGATTGTGAAATGTCGTGACATGTAACAAAAAAATATTATAAATAAATAATGTAAAACATACACAATTTATAATTGTGATAGTAAAATAAAAAACATACATACTGTGATCATTCATCAGTAAAATCAAAAAAATCATTTGTAATAACATTTTTATTAATAAGAGACATAAAAGCTTGAATTCGACTTATATATAGTATTTCCTATTCATGTGTAATATTATATCGATATTTATGCTAGTTCCGTGCAACAGGAAGAATTGGTGAGTCTGATCTAAGAAATACCTGAAAAATCACAAAACAAAATTATTAATAGTACATTTATATTAACATAATTATATCAATATATAAATAAATTATTAAATAATAATACCTGCACAAAATGACAATCGTCCACAAAACTAATAGTAATAATCCTATGTTGTATCACTGAAGGGGCGACTGATCTCAATGGAAGGTAGGTAAGACATTGCATTCGAGATAAATAAACCAAGACAATATTATATTTTGAAGCAATCAAATGCCCCATGTCTGGTAAAGTCATCCAATGTTGGCGAGATGCAACACACTCAAAACAAGAAAGTGTGTGTATTAACTCATCTACACGCATAACAGATCCGTATAACTGTATATACTCATCACGAAAAGTATGCAACTCTTCAATTAAATTCATACGAACATTTCTCCAGTTGTGCTCACTCATTCCAAGTAACGTAGCAATAACACAAAATCCACAGTGTCCATCCGACTCTACATTAACAATATTATGTATAAAATATTGTATATTTGATGGGAATGAAGCATCATAGCCTAGCAATCTGTGTTTGACACTGCTAAAATAAAATTTACCTTTGTTTGGTGTCTTTACTGAGTTTTGTGTTGTTGGAGATGTAGTGTCATAAATAGACTGTACTATTTCAAAATATGACGGATCACGTCGAGTGGATGTATCAATCTGAATTTTTTTCTTTGATGATAGCTTACCTTTTGTCCGAACTTTCACACTTGGTGGTATTAATGAAGTGGTAGCTGGATCTATTAATTTTCTCAATTTCTGTTTCAATACGAGTTTACCTCCTGCTGGTTCTGACTGAAACATATTATATAGACTTTCTAACTCTGGATAAATAGTTAGAATGGATGAATCAGCAATCTGTACCAAATTTAATTTTGTCCAGTGAGGGTGCACAAATGATAAAGGAATTGGTCGTCCTTCCATCATCAATTCTGCAATTTCATGTGCACAAGGCAAACCATGTGTGTTTCTTATCACACATCTACATGCAATCTTATCCATCCCAATTTTTTGAGCTATCTATATTTGTTTTAACACCATATTCATTGCATTTCTTGATATAATACCTCTCAATTCTCTAAAAATTTCTGGTCTGAAATTATGCTGTACCAATATTAAACTCTTCTCAAAAGACCTCTTGATCTCGGTATGTTGCAACTCAACAAGAGAATTGATAATTTTCCATGATGACTCAAAGTCACCTTAAAATGATTTCAAATATCTCTTTAGCTTCGCATGTGTACTCTCAGCCCTTGAATAAAAGTATAAGCATATTAATGTATTAGATTAATTAGAGATTAATTAGAGATATTATAATAAAAACAATAAGAATAACAGTTGAGTTTATTAAAGAATACCTGTTAGTTATATTTCCAAAATGTAATACTTTATTTGTCCACGCTGCAATAAATTTCTCTTTATAATCATTCAGCCATGTCTTTCTCACATAATCAATTGCGTCCTCATATCTATGGTACTCAATCATTAAGTCACAAAGCAGACGTTCATACTCAATCTTAGTGGAGGCAAAAACAAGAAGATTCCAACCTAACATAAACTTCTCCCATATCTCCTTTCTATCAAAAAATTTCTTATACTTAGCAAGCACATTTTTTGATATATGCCACCTACATAATAAGGTGTTCGTAGTTGAAAATACTTTATGTATTGCATTCATCAATGCTAATTCTCTATCAGCGACAACTACTCCTGAAAATGTATTAGGTGGCATCACATTCTTTAATCTCTCCATAGCTCATGTGTAGTTATCCTCATATTCATGATTCATAAATACAAATGCAACAGGAAAAGTTAACTCAGTGGATGTTACACCCACAATTTCAAGGAGTGGATATCTATATCTGTTGGTTTTGTATGTACAGTCCATTATTAAGACATATGGAAATACTTTTAATAAATCTATAGACATCGAATGAGCCCAAAAAAAGTCTGAAATACAATCTGTTGATCAATCACTTCTATGCCACTCCACATAATTACATTCTCTTAATTTCTTCACCAACTGTTGCATTTGTGATCTACCACATTTCTCTATAAGTTTGTATCTTTGACACGCATTATATATAGTTTTGATAGTAGTCACATTATCCTCATCCTCTATCCTTAGGGTAATCAAAATATTTCTAGGTTTCACGAGATTCTTAGACATTGTTTTTAAAATTACTTTATCTTTTTCTGTAAATCTCTCTGCATATGAATGACCCTCTAGTTGAGCTGATGGTGTATGATTGTGCAATCCACATACAACTTTCAACTCCCACTGCTCAAATTTCATAGCAAGTAATTCAAACGGACAATCACACTTTTTTGAATCTGTGTATTTCCGTTTTAATTCTCCTATTGTTTCTTTTTTCATTTTGGATGGTCTATACTTCCCACTACGTTCACAAGTAAGACGAATTCTAGGTCTTTTTCCAGGATCTCCACATTCTGAACTCTTGATCACAATCACAATTCCATTTTCTTTTTCAATTTTCTTAACCCATCCAATCAGTGCTTTTCTAGTATCAAATAACTAATACAAGAAAAAATAAACATTTAGATATATTTTATGTGTAATTAAAATAATTATTTAAATAAATTATTAAAAATCTATCATACCTGACTAATAGTAAACTGTTGAATAACATCAAATTGTTGAATTTCACGATTGGATTCTTATAAAAAAACTAATAAAATAAAACTAAGATTAAAAACCTAATTGAAAACATCTGATATTCGGAAAGCCACAACTTTCCCGAACGTTGGAGTTCGGGGAAGGCTGACTTGTCCGAACTCCAGCATTCGGGGAAGGCTGCCTTCCCCGAATGCTGGAGTTTGGACAAGTCAACCTTCCTCGAACTCCAGCATTCGAGGAAGACAGCCTTCCCAAACTCCACCTCCAACTACGGATACTTCCCAACTCCAGTATTCCAAAAAATTCTAAAATGTGGAAATATTATTGGATTCGGGGAGGAGAGTCAATGATTCCCGAATAAAACTTCCATTCTTACACATATTATAAATACAAATACATATTATATTAACACAAACACATATTATACTCTTATAAACATAAATTTACTTACCTCTGCGTGATATTCATTTTTTGGATAGTTGTTTTGTTCTTCGTCAAACTCTTCCCAATTATTCGTCAACATTTTAGTATAGTAATTCAGGATGGATCATAAAATGGCTGACTCGTTGTTTCAGAGAAAATGAATTTCAGAGGATAAAATGGTTGAGTGCTGATTTTCCCAGAGAAATAGATTTCACAGGAATAAAAGATTTCAAGAGAAAATAAATTTGATTGGGATGTGGGTGGTTGAGTTTAGAAAGAATGGAGATTCACCGACGAAAAATACAGTGATATGTCAGTTGAGTGGTTGAGTATTGAAGATAAGGGTAATATTGAACTTTTATTCGAGAGTATTTTAGATATATGAAAAATTAGTTGCGAAGAGTAAAATTCTCGCTGTAAATAGAATTTCCCCATGAATACAGTCACTAATGATACAAGCTAACAATTATAAATAAGTTCTATTCGGAATTATTTTCAATAAAAATATTAAGTAAATTTTACATATATTTAGGGACCATATAAAATAAATAATATTTTTATCAAAATTTATTAAATATATATATATTATTTTATTATTTTTTTAAGGTAGATAGATAAATAACTCAGAAGTCACCCAGACTGGATAAATCGATCAAAGGTTGATAAGGTCAAGTGCTAAATTTTTTTATCCCTAACGTGCTAAATTTTTTTATCCCTAACAACCAAAAAAAAAAAGTATGTCCACTCAACCATTAGACCAGACTTTATTATGAGCATATATAATTTTTTTTATTAAAGGCACAAGTGATATGACTAGTATAGCAATCTTTAGACTCAAGCGGTTCTCTATACCTAAAAAATATTCAATTTGAGCCACCACTTGAGTTAGCTTTGAAATTAAGAAGATTCGGTCTAGAAAACAAAAACAAAAAAAATGGTGGGGCACACAAATTTTATTTGACATAACTAGTGATTAAAGATGCGTGAATAATTAGTTCGAATTGAATTAAAATTTATTAATTAATTAAACTAAATTAAGGAGTAAAATCAAATCGAATCGACTGATTAACTCGAAAGATCAACTTAATGGATAATCGAAAAAATTGAATTTAAATTGTATAAATCGAACTGAATCGATTAAATCGAAGAAACATAAAAAAAAATGAAGAAAACTAAAATGATCGGTAGAAAACACACAAAATTGAATAAAATAATGTCGTTTTATAAATATCAAAATAATATCATTTTAAAGTTCAATTAATTTAATTCTTTTAATCAAAAATTAAATTTTTGAGAAGAATTAATCGAATTAAGCTGACAAGTCCATCAGTTCGATTATAGCAGTGCCATTGCTATAATTTTATTTCACCTTTCTATTTATTTATTGAAAACTATTCAATCCCCTTGACTATATAATCCGTCCAAATTTGGCCTTACATTAGCTGGGCATTTTCATTCCCCTTAATAATACATAATCCATCCAAATTTGGCTTTACATTAGCTGGGCATTGTCACGTTTTATCACTTCAAAACCTTATCCCCCGGCAACTAGATAAGGCCGCCATTAATAACTCTTTAAGAGCTGCTTGCTACAAGAACTAGACATGGATTAGCACGTGAAGTAATGGCCCCATCCCGGCAGAATCTTTTGGCTCCGCCGACGGCGACCGGAGAAGCTGCGTGTCACGATCTGTGGCTATCAGGCGACCCGCCCTGTCGACACAACGGGGAAACAATTGAAGCTGCCACTGAATGCGACAACTCGGTGCCGGCCAAATGCAGAAGGGCAGGTGATGGAAAGAAGAATTACGAATTCAGGAAGGTGGTGAATGAATGACTCGTATGTAGTAGTAACTGCCTTGTCACTTCCGGCAATCATAAGTGGCCGGCATTGCTAGGACCACCTGGGATCGCACCTTTCTTTGAATTGACCCCATGTCTTCTTTAAATAAGATCGAACCAATAAAACTCAATTAAATTGAGTTTATAAAATTATCTTAAAATTTGTACCACAAATAAAATTTATTTAATGGATTTAGTTACAATCTATTTATATGGATGGTTTGATATATGAATATCTCCAAAGGATTCAAAGTGTCTGAAGTATCTAATTCAAGTTCTCAGGAAGCCTATTTAATAAAATTATAAAAATCTTTGTATAGATTAAAATAATCTAAACGTATGTGATATAATCGACTTAGTGAATATTTGTTTAAAAAACGGGTATAAGAATGATCCAATTTGTCTATGTGTTTTTATAAAGAAATTAGAATTTAAGTTTGTTATAATTGTTAAATATGTTAATGACTTGAACATTATGGAGACCCTAAAAACTTCTAAAAGTAGTAGATTACTTAAAAAGAGAATTTGAGATGATAGACTTTTGGAAGAACAAAATTTTGTCTCGTCTTACGAATTGAGTATTTAGCGGATGGAATTCACATTCATTAATCGAATTATATAGAAAAAGTCCTAAAACGATTATAAGTGGATAAAGCTTATCCATTGAGTTATCCAATAGTTGCTCGGTCACTTGATGTGAATAAGGATTCTTTTCGATCTCAAGAGGATAATCAGGAACTACTTGGTCTTGAAGTACCATATCTAAGTGCAATAAGCACACTAATGTATCTTGCTAATAATACAGACCTAATATAGCATTTTTTTGGGAATTTCTTAGCAAGATATAGTTATTCACCAACATGAAGACATTGAAATGGAATTAAGCATATATTTAGATATCTTCAAGGCACAATAGATATGGGTTTTGTTTTATCCAAACAAGTCTAAATTTCAACTAATTAGTTATACAGATATAAGGTATTTATCTGATTCGCATAAACCTTGATTGCAAACAAGCTATTTATTCACATATGATGGTACGGCTATATCATAACAATCTATAAAATAAATAATAGCCGCTACTTCACCAAATCATGTGGAAATACTAGCAATTCATGAAGTAAGTAGAAAATATGTCTGGTTAAGATCGATAACTCTACGTAGTCAAGAGACATGTGGCTTACTTTTCAAGAAAGATACTCCAATATCATTGTATAAAGATAATGTTGCATGCGTAGCTCAATTAAAAAGAGAATATTTAAAAGGGGACAGAACAAAACATATTTCACCAAGGTTTTTTTTCATGGATGATCTGCAAAAGAATGGTGTTAAACTGATAAGCTAGCAAATCTGTTTACCAAGGCATTACCTGCTGCAATGTTTGAAAAGTTGGTATATAACATTGAAATGCTTCGACTCAAAGATCTTAAATAATGTTTGCAATAGAAGGAGTAAAGCATACTATACTTTTTTCCTTGACTAAGGTTTTATCCCACTAAATTTTTCTAACAAGATTTTTTATGAGACAGTTTTCTAAAACATGAAATGATGTACTCTTTTTCCTTTATTAGGTTTTTATCCCATAGAATTTTTCCTAGTAAGGTTTTAACGAAGCATATTTCTTGTAAAATGGACATATAAGAGGGAGTGTTATGAAATTAAAATGTTAATGTTCATAATCCCTTTATATTCCCTTAAGTTATAATTCTTAGAATTAATTCTTATTTATTTTACTATTAAGTTTTTTGTAGCTCTAGGATTTTGTAACCTTATAAATAGAGGTTATGAGAGCTATAAAATGGCGAGAAAAAAAGAAGAAAAAACTCTACCTTTTCCTTTTACTTTCTTGAGTTAGTGTTTTTTTTAACATAAAAATTAGGAAGCTTGATACTAACCCTTTGGTAGACTCGTACTTCCTCTTATAACCTGTGGACAACCGACTAAACCGGACAATCCAACTAGGCTAGATTAATCTGGGTCGAAAACTTGTGCCTCTTTCTTTTTTTTAATTAGGGAATCCTTTATACGTAAGTATTTGGCAAACCCGAATTTTCCCTTATAATCTATGGGCAACAGACTAAATCGGGCAATCTAGTTGGGCCGGGTTAATCTAGGTCGAAGATCCATACCTGTGCTTGTGACCCCATGTGCTCGTGATTTAGTTATTGTTGTTCTTATTTTTACTGAAAGTTATAATAAAATATAATTTTAGAGGAAAGTGATTTTATATCAGTTCAATTGAGTTGAACATAGTCTATAAAATCCATCCTACCATATTAATTTGATTCAATTTTCGAGTCTACCTGAATATGTGACCACCCCTAATATTTAACATACCGCATCATTATATATAACCAATGATACAAATTAAAATGATAGGATATGATGATACACACCAATACTGATTGTATGATGCATATTGGGGTGGTTGTACATTTATGAGGATAAGAATGAGACGTGTGTGCATGCATGTCATGTAGAAAGGGTTATACAAAAGGGGACAGGGAGGCCCCCTGCAGGGAGGAGTTAATGACTAGTCTTCTTCATGGAGGGGTTGTCAACCAGACAAAGCTATTACCTCTGCCTTGTCCCTGCCCCAACATTCATCACTCACCACATGTTCTTTCTTCATAAATCTTCTCCTTTTCCCCATATATATACGCATCCAAGCCCAAAACCAACTTCACAAAAAACACTTCTTCGCAACTCACCCACCAAAGCCTCCCATCTCTTCCCAAATCAATGGCAGCCAACTCCTTCTCTTTCAGGGGATCAAAGCTCCGGCCATGGAACCGGTGTCCGAAGCAAATCAGGGAGCAAAAGGCCAGGCTCTACATCATATGGAGGTGCACTGTCCTGCTTCTATGCTGGCACGACTGATCGGTCGGTCGGCGATCCGCCGGTCTCCGTGAAGAAACCGAGTTTGAGGTTTGACACTTGAAGAGGATTTAGAACATAGGATGGCCAGGGAGATCGATGGCTTTTGTATAGTAATTGTAAGTAGTAGTGTTTTTGGCTTGTGTTTGCAAAGGCTCAGATGTGAAATGTACAGAAGATACATTGCTGATAATATACGGTTCTTTGGATTGATTTTTTGCTACTTGGTGTGTGAAATTGTGTGGTTGAATGTTAGCAGAAAGAGCTGCTTAGAGACCCAAATCCAAACTCGAGGCTCTGCCCAACAAACTATATTCCACAAATAAACCAAGTTGCCTTGCCAATAACTCATTTTTCTTGTAAAAAGGAGAACAGAATCAATCCAATGCTTGAATTGAAGTTCTCCAAATACTAGTTATAGTCATGGGGCGGGTGAAGAGAAGTTTCCAATTCACGTCCAGATCCTACTTGTTAGCTTGTCCTACTGGATGAATTGCTGTAAGTACATGTTCCGGTGTTAAAGGGCATAAAATTCCACAATGGAGACCCAAATCCTACTTTTACTGTAACAGATACAGTTCAATGGGGCCTCATGTGAGCTGCTTGCAATTTTAACCGACCAGTCCAAAGTTCCAAACCCACCCCAGAATGAAGCTGAATAAAAGCTTTTTGTATAAAAGAACATACAACAGAACGCCTCACTGCCAAGTGCCAACCATGACAACATTTGACGCCGTTGTTGCGTCTCTCAGTGCTTGAAACGTGAATCTGAATTTGCAGGAGTCAGGCTATCAAGGCAACGAATACAGGAACAATATTTATTTGTTTAGCCCTCACTTATAGCATAAAACGATATTTAGTTCCCCGGAAAGTTGTAAAGAAGATAACTTAGCAAAGCAGAAGCAAATGTAGACCATAGATACTACTGTACATAAGGAATTTGATGGCTAAACTACAGAATGGTAAGAGTATCTTTTTAGCAAAAGCTCGACAACTATCTAGCAAAAGCGGGTGGCGGCAGCAATCCTAAACTTATTTAGCAAAAGCACGACAATTTCAAAAATCAAACATTTGGGAGCTCTGGATCCACAATTTTAACCAATTCACACTTAAACCTCGCGATTATCAAATAGTTCCCACCCATCTTCCACTAGTGCCCCAAGATTATTTCCTGCTCTCTCCTCTCCTGAGAAAAGCTCGTCATCAGCAGAGGGTCCTGGGGTCGTCGTCCTTGAGGAATCAGATAAGTCAGTTCGGTCAGGAACCTGATCAAGTGCCGTGCTCCTGAAGGATGATGAGCTTGAAGAAGCTAAGATACAGCTCGTCTGACTAGAGGAAAGGGATTTGCTAAGGGGTACTCGCCCATCAAACTTCTCTTTCAGCAACTTTACGTCTTGACAAATAACAGATATCTCTCCTCTGCAGTAAAAGAATCACATTCCAGAGTCAGATTTTTGAAAGAGAAAGAAAAAGTACAAACAGGTCACTGTGGACATGGGCAAGCAAACAAACATTGTGCAAAGGACAAATAACACACAATAGTTGCCAAAATAGGGGCCATGAGAAGCATTATTCCCTAACAGATCTATGGGCCTCACTAGAGAATAGTAATGTCAGACTTTCTAATGCCAATGCTAATAAAATATATCAACTTGATTGAAGGTTCAATGTTAGTTCAAAAACATGTCCATTCTAACTACAGTTCACATGAATTACAATAATAGTCCAAATAACATTATTGGATTAACATCCGATAGTCTCGTCATGAACATGTCATATCAATTGTATTGTATCATTGAATGTGAACCAATCAACTCTATACAGTAATTAAATGAATGAACCATTGATTACAATTTAAAGAAAAAACAATACCTACAATCAGTGCACCACAATATGCACCCAATAAGAAGTACCACTTAGTTTCTTCCAATCTGCTTTTTGGTGATAGTTATTTGAGCTTACATGAACATGATAAAGATGAATAAGAGACCTCCATCATTATTATACATAAAATTTTCCATTTTTACCTTTAACAGTAATTAATAATTATGAAATCCAGCCCTATTGTAGATTTAACAACTGACAATTTCATGTTAGTTCCCAGAGACAATGTTAAAGTTTCCAAAAAATAAAGAATCGCGTTCCAAATAAGTTTTTTATTTCAATATCAACATGGAAAAATTCCAGTATATAGTATTTGTGGCCATAACTATCCTCTAAACTCAAAACATTAAGGGCCCATCTGGCATGGCTTCCATTTTTTGTTTTCATTAACAAACAGTTTTGTTATTTCAATATCCTGTTTGTTTCCAATAAAATTTTTGAAAGATTTTGAGAACATTTCAAAAATTAGAAAAAAAAAATGTTTTGAGTTTGAACCAACAAAAAGTTTTCAATTCTTAAATGTTCTATTTTAAAAAAAAAAATCAAATATTACATTTGAAACATTTTGTGATTGCTGTTGTTCTAGAAACAACATAAAGGAAATTCCACCTTTCCATTGTGATTTTATTTTCTTCCCCTCCTTACCCCACGACCAGTAAACCTTTGCCACTGAATGGAGTCAGCTGAACTCTCGGCAACTCCCACTGGGAGTGGTCTGATGTTGGCGATTCAACAACATGGGGGTGACTCCTACAGGGTCATATTGAGTCTGTAGACAACTCCACTGACGATTAAGAGAAGAGGGTTAAAAGATGAGAGGGGAAGGGAGGGGGGGGGGGAAGTCATCAAAACATGTCAAGTTTTTACTTTTTTGGGCTGAAAACAAACACCTAACGTAAAAACCAAAACAAAAAACTGGAAGTTGTGTCAAATGCCCTAAGCTTTTGATAAACAAATGGAGAGAGAAAAAAAAAAAAGAACTAGAGAAAAGGCACCACAAAGAAAGAGTGCCAATTTGAAACTAAACACTGACGGTTTTGCATGGCAGGGAAAAAAAAAAGAAAGAAAGATATTGGACTGCAAACTGGAGGCAACTGCAACCCACTCCTCTGAGTTCTGCAGTTCACAATTATTATATGCAAAATAAACTGAATTGTATTATTTGAAGAAGGAGAGAAAGGGGAGAGAAAGGGGAGAAATAAATTGTGGCAAAAAGAGAAACAAGAATTTTTATTCGCTGACAATTCAGGAAAACAATAAATTATAAATACATGACAATATGCAAACAACTAAAGTACTTATTAAGCTGGCATCGCTAGGATGAAGTTTGGTAGAAAATAGCTTGATGGATAGACGCATGGAGAAGTGTATTGTGTACGGCTAGCCCTTGTATGTTATGGGAGAATACCACCAATACATACAATATGCTAGTTATTTGAAGGAACAAAAATTGTAATAAATAAGAATAAACGGTGACAGCACAGAACATTCAAAACCTAGTAATCAGACCATCAGTAAAAAGACGCTGTTTTGCATGCTAAAATTCTTAGTTTTACAGGAGTCCCTCATCTATTGTTTTCATGTGGCTGGATGCATCAATTATGACAACGAGGAATGGAGTCAAAAGCCATAGTAGATGCTACCAAACTATAATATATCATACGGAATGAAACTTACTGCAATATATCAACAACCCGACCACGGTCTATCAGGAACTCCTGTAACTGCAACACAGAAATGAAAGATCAAGTCCTGAATTAGAATAATTTCTTCTTTTAATTGACCTAAATTAGCAATTGTATCATTCATGCTTCAACGCTAGCATGCACAATGACTTGCTACCTTGGAGTTCTCCTCTGCTTCTTCCTTCAACATCTTTGACTCCTGAACCACCTTCTCCATGATGAGTTCCTGCTCAGCAAGTGCTTTTCTTGCTGACTCTTCCTTTTCCATCCTCTCTTGCTCTGCTGTTCTCCTGTCTTTTTCTGCTGCATCCATTCTTTCCTCAAGAGTTTGACGCATCTTCAAGAAAGAAGTATGAAATTTTAAAATACTATCATGCACATGGTCCTCAATAGAACATCAATTCAGACCAAACCAGGAGTTCCTGAGCTGTATAGATCACAAGATGAATATATCCCGAAAGAATAGTCATATTCAGAGGACTTTTCAAGCATGATTCACATCATCATGGCTTAACCCTTTCAAAAAGAGTTTTAACATGAAAAAGCACCTGAGAAAAGAAAACCATTTCTACAACCAACCCTCGCAAAGCAGAGTGCCTCATGCAAAGGGAACGGCCCTTTTTTACCAAATTCACCATGGAATGTTAGGGGCTGTTTAGTTGTGAAAAATGATTTCCAGACTTCCAGTTCTCCATCTCCAATTTTATATAAAACCTCTAGTTTTCACTTTCTATAGAAAATTTGAAAAACGCATTCAAATGTTAGAAGCATAGAAAACTAAATTTTCTAATCTAGAAAATCAGAACATATGTTCAAGAGACAGATGTTTTTCTTTTGTTTAACTTGTATTAGAGAAAGAGACGGAGATGATTTGGGAAAAATTTAGTTGAGAACAGTGTTATGCAAATCTCCAAATTAGTAAGGAAAACTTATACAACTATTTTTAGGAGTTTTCCAAGTTTAATTAAATTTTGAAAACCAGGTTTTACAAATTTTCATT
Source organism: Diospyros kaki (assembly GCA_036245055.1). Lineage (NCBI taxonomy): Eukaryota > Viridiplantae > Streptophyta > Magnoliopsida > Ericales > Ebenaceae > Diospyros > Diospyros kaki. Next base: position 38,575,182 of record BSEG01000007.1, read on the forward strand.
TTCTATTTGGAAAAATTTTGTACTCGAACAAGTTTTCTAATTTTTCATTTCCCATGGCGTAATTTTCTGAAAAACTGGGGTTGTTTTCCACAAGTAAACAACCTCTTATTTTACACTTCAGCCTAAAGTATAAGTGGGTTATGTTTAGATTTAAAATACATAGATGTTTTATGCTTTCCTATAAAATTAAATGGTTAAAAAGTAATTACTCCTAAAATGTAAAAATGAATTAGTGTGAAGTTTCCTGAAACTAAAATTATAAACGGGAGGAAGAAACTATACAACAACAACAACAACAACATATCCAGCCGTTATCCCACTATGTGGGGTTGGCTACATGAATTCTAAACTTCTATGTGGGTTACATCCCAACAGATAGTTTGTCTAGAATTCATATTTGGATCCGACTAGGTTTTACGCTGGCTGTCGGCTATCTAACGCAACCCTCCTCCTTTATCCGGGCTTGGGACCGACAGTGGATAATATCCCCTGGTGAAGTAATGATGAAATGAAGTTTGAACACCATCTTCACATGGAGAAATTTCATGAGATGGTGGTGAATGAAGATAATTGATATAGTTGTGTTCCATGAAGTAAAAACAAAAGTAACCTCATCAAGAATTGCAAGAGATTTATCTCTTTCATCTGACAAGCTAAGCAAGCGAGATTGAAGTTCCCTTGCTTCAGTTGCAAGAATGGCCTTCTCTCCATATACTTCTCCCGCATGCTGCAACAAGGAAAAAGGTAATAGGTCATATTTCCATCCCAATTAGTTAAAGGATAGCCATATCTGAAATAATCAAGCTATAAATTGTATTTTATTATCAATCTACAAACCATGTCATTTGCTTCCTTTGCATGTTGCAGCATTGCTTTGAGATCTTCCACCTTTGTGAGAATGTCCAGGCCCCCCCTAATAGCTTCCTCTCTGGCTTGTTCGGCAGCCTTCTCCTGGAGCTCCACTTCTCTCATCAAGCTGATAACAGATTCCATTGCTAAGAACAATGTTTTCTGCACAATACTCAACAATTAGGATCAACTTGTACACCTCAGAGAGGATATATTTTCTAGAAAGTAAAACCCCTGTTTTATCTCTCAGTGGAGGTTTTCTTTCTTGTGTTAACAAACTAGTGAATGGAGTTGGATTAGGTCTGAAACCACCAAAAGACCAAAACCAACCAGTGATGCAATTTAGCAAAAGTAACATTGCAAAAATTTTCATAGGCTGCCGCAATACAAATAAGGAACAAAATAACTAAATATTGCAAAAGATTACTCATAAATGCAAATGCAAAAAAGGCTTTGCCAACCAAATACAGAAACTTTCTGAGGGATAAGTCTGGCTCATGGTTTCATGAATTAAAAAATAAACACATGGATTAAACCAATAAGGGTAATCTATATCTATATTCCAACATTGAATGATATTCTCCAATACTTCAACTTTTAAGATACCACTTTAAATCAAAGTAACAGCCTCTAAAAGTAGATGATAACATACAAGTGGATAAGATCCAGTGAGAACAGATGCCAAAAGAAATCACTTAAGCTAATAGCTATAAAGTATTAATTAACCCCCCCCCCCCACCCAACCAAAAAAAGAATAAAAGGAAAAAAAAGAGTTTTAATTCCGTCCAAATGACTCCCAACTCTGAAAGTTGAGAATACAATATGTTTCTCTATTCTGATGAATGAAACAGGAAATTGCACTGAAGCCAGATCACATGCACGCACACCCACACACACCTCACATGCAAAGCGCACATGCTCACTCATACACGCGCGCGCGCGCAGGTGGAACTTACATTGCTAGAATCCTATCTCTGAATTTCAAGTATGAAAATAAATTAGAAAACTAGCATGTTCAATGCTGATAATACCTTGTTACTTTTTGCATCTTCAATAATATCCTCAAGCAAATCAATTCTACAAATCTGCCCAGATCGAGTAACTATGGTGTTCGAAGGATTTTCGTCCTCAAATTGAACCATGTCCCTGGTATCCATGTTTTCCTTGGAAGCAACATTGGTTGTGCCGTCTGGCTCAAGTTTCTCCCAATCACTGTTTACAGCATGCTCAGCTGCCAATTGAAGGCAGCCTTCTGGAGTATCAGGTTTGCATTCTTGAACAGGTAATGAAGCCACCAGAACCACAGATTTCTCTTTATCCAATTGATTATCATCTAAAGGGGGTTGTGCATGAAGGCTTTCTCCGTAGTTAACAATATTACAGTCACAAGAAGAATGCCCATCTAAATTTTCCCGGCCAACCAACAGATTACTACTCATGATCTCATTGGTACAGCCAGGGTTTGATACAGGTGATGAAACATGGGAACCCTGATCTAACCCAACTCTGACACTGCTCAAATCTTGCATTACTGACATAAATTCGCCACCTTCATTTTTCATACGTACTTGATCATCAACATCATTGTCTGCGGTATCTTTATGTACCTTGGAGATCAATGTGTCACGGTAGATCGCATCATGGACAATGTTAGCATTTATTTCTTCTTGCTTCCCTAGTGAAACCAATTCATCTTTTCCAGTATATTTGGATACTTTATCACCATCACCATTTGCATCACAAGATGAAGAGCCATTTGGTGTTTCAACCATCTGATCAGTCAAGCTTATATCCACCTTAGGAGCAGGGTCAGATGCATCTTCCACAGCTAATGAGATTCATAAATCATGTCAACTACATTAGTTATAAAAGCTAGAGGACAATATATTTGACTTCCTAACAAACAAGTTCTTGTTATACACACAAACACACACATATGCCCATATGTTCAATGACTTTTCAAAGTTTTGATTTCAATATGCCCTGACACTTATTTGAATAAGAATAATTAATTTCTGGAGTATACATCATAACTCACTATCGTCAAAGGAACCAGAAACTGCAGATCCTCCAGACAAATAAGGAATAACCTCCACTAGGACGACCTCTACAGCAGCATCAGCATCTTTTGGGTGCTCTATAGCAACAGCCCTCAGCATGCGAGCATCAACCTGTTCAAATATTCAAAAACTAGCACCAATAAATAGAATGTAAAGGAAATGAATTTTATTCACATCATTCCTGGGGATGAGGGAGATTCTATAGGCTTCAAGAATCATTATTTAAAAAGAATGTGTAAAATGTTTTTATCTCATCAAGAACAGATAGAACTTAAAAAGATTGTTGAATTGCTTAATTCATCTCAATCATTACTATTACTAGCTGCGGAAAACAATTATCACTTTAATTCTAATTATTCAATCCAAAATTTCCTCAACAAACATCCATTAGCACCTTATAGAAACTCCAAGCTGGAGATCCTCAACTATAAACTACACTTAATCAACATATTCCCACAGTTATTGTTCTTTTCTCTTTTCTTTTTTTTTTTTTGAAGTGCCAAAACCAAAAAACTCAGCATCATAGTCCATCCATACTAAACATAATGATAAATCATATAAACTAATAAAGATACAAAGATGCAAATTAGGTAGTTAAGAACCAAAAATACTTCAGTGACACGGCACTTGAACATAACCTGTGGGAAAACATCCTGTAACACACGATATACTGAATTGAAACCCATCTCTGTAGTTCTCAAACCTGCAAAGAACGAGCACTAAGCCAACTTAGAAATCCATTTTACCGCGACAGTCTACCAACAGTAGTAGGTTAATTAACGAAAATATGAAGGCAAAAACAGCGCAATAAAGTCTGTAACGACGAATGTAGGAAAAAAAATCAACAAAAAGAGGTTTACTTTACGATCAATTATGATCAACCAACAAGAATTGAAAACCTTCAGTTTCTTTTCGTGATAACCCTAGCCCCAGCCCTCCGTCTCGTCGGCGACAAAGGCAGTTGAAGAAAGCAGACGAGACAACTCTCAGTTGCAACTAAGTCAATTAGTAGAATCGTACTCACCCGACTGGAGATTTCCGCTTTCTCGATTGGAAGATCAAGAAAGAAGAAGTCGAGAGACACAAAATGACCTTTCAAATCCTCTGCTCAGCGATGATGATGAAGAAGAACGCAAAATCGCACATTATTCGAGATCAGTATTCACTGTATATATCAGACTCGGGAAGGGAACAAACAAAAACCCTAAATGAGATCGATCAATTAGAGAAAATTATCGCTGACCTTTAAACGACTTATGGCTCTCAGTCTCTAACCGGGGGGAGAGAGAGAGAGAGAGGGAGAGAGAGACGGATAGGAACACGGTGACGCGTAATTTGGGTCTGGTGTAATTACGAGCCGGTGAGAATGAGGAGACCCTAGGGGCTAAGTAATTGGGTAATTCATGTCATTTAGAGTTCCGTGCGAGGGCATTTTCGTCAATAACTTGGATGAAACCGTTACAGGCTCCGTGGCAGTTTATGATTGGCGGGTTTTCCCATGTCCCTTTCCAGGTCACCTGCTTGCGGGATCATATGGGCCAGCGCAGTTTCAAAGAAAAAATAAATAAATAAAATTAAAGAATATATATTATTTAAACACAAACGTTTTTAATATGGATATTTTATATTTTATGTTATATTAATTTTATAATAAATTTTAAATTTTATTAATTTTATATTTAAAATTTTAATTTTTTTTCACGATTGTGTTTGTTAATCAAAATATAGATAAAAAAATAAGATATGAAAATTATTCTAAATAAAAATATTTTTTATTATATTTATTAAATTTATTTAACAATTCTTAAAGAATAAATTACGTAACTTTTTATCTGAATTTTTTCAAATAAATTTATCTCTCGCTTATCCGGATAAATTTATTTTGATCTTATAGATAAGAAAAAAATAACGAATATAACCTTCAATACATTCCAAAAAATTTAACAAAAAAATTGATTAAAATTTTAAAATACTTTTCATTTTTATTTTAAACATTCTATATTTTAATTCAAAAAATATACCAATATTATCTTATTTATTTTAACAAACACTACCCAATTATATAATACCATTAAAATTAAAATAATTAATATCCACTTGATCATGGACCTTTGATTCACCGAGACTACCACCTTGACTAAGTAATAAGCTTGATGGTTGTCCCTAAAATATAGATCAAATTGAATAATATATCAATGTCGATTTGATAGATTATGAGTTCAATTGTCGCCTTGCACGAAGATCAAAGACCCAACTTGTGATTTATCTCCCCTAACATAATTGAGAACACAAGCACCACAGACTGCACAAAAACGATCATCTCAAGTTGGATGGTTGAATAATCTTGTTAAATATAGATTTAATTTAAGCTCAATAAGAAAATTACAAACTTAATGTCAGCCGCTAATAGTTCATTCTAACATAAAGTGGGGACTAATTGAAAGGTCAAAGAGTCGCCTTGAATACTTACTTGTTTGGGGGTACCCACGTATATATACTTGGACAGTTAAAATATACATTATTTTGGCAAGATTAAAAAAGAAAAAGAAAAAAAAAAAGAAAAGGAATACAACAAACAAACAACATAAACAAAAGGATTTTACATCTATCTTGCCCGTCAAAACTGCTGCATCAATCACCCTCGGTCACCTAAAGAGGGTGCACATGTTATTTCCAGCAACCTAGTTCAACCACTAAACAGCCTTCTTTGGGGCTTGAGATTGCTTGCTCTGCGCTCCCTGTAAGAATGAATACAAGAGCATACCAAAAGGGTACGAGACTGAATATCAGTTCCAACAGAAAAGAAACATCAATTTGAGCTGAAAGCTCTTCCATGAGAATATATGTTACACCAAAGCAACATTTTTGGGGGAAGCACAACCAATCACAGGCTTAGCTTAACCACATTCCATTTGCCCCACTAGACAGGTAAAAGTTCCCTGTTGTTGCAGCCGGTGATCACTAGTGCACATGTGAACCAACCCAACAAAAAAAAGGACATGCTCAAAGCAGGTACATCTTCGAGAATTATTAACCAATTCCTCGTCAGTTTCAGTTCATTCAATATGAATTCTTCAAAAGATCACCTCAATTGAACTAATGGATAGTCACTGATTTTTTTTGTTTCTTCATTCAAAGTGCATTTGTATTATATTTCTATAGTTCTTTCCAGATTGGTGAACTGACCATGGTATTAAAAATAATAAGCACAATACGAATGCAAGGAACTAAAGACACAAGTGCACTCACAGTGCCAAAGGATGGTTTGAGCACCACATGGCCAATTAATCGCAAGAGTTCTACTTGTATTGCAGGTTATAATTTACTTCGGTGATGTGCTGGCCATCTGTATCATTTTTAATTTTGTGAACTAGTAGTAGTGGGGCCTGTCACATGAATTACATAAGCTAATCTTTCATTTTTGCCTTGATATAGCAGCACTAGTCTTACTGTTCCCAGAAAATAAACAAAACAGTGCATTGTCGTGACAAAAACAGCTCAGATATCTAAGCAAGAAACAGATTTTGTTACTTTTATTCACTGCATTAGATTAAGACACATCCTTGAATTTTCTAAACCATTGATATAATCGGATGTTGCATTTTCAGCTTCAATTATTTTCTTATAGCTGGTTTACAATCATGATGAATCATCTGCCGTCAAGCTGACAGCTGAACATCATCAATCCTTTTGGAAGTTTTAGGAAGCATAACATGTCAAAGAATTTTGGTAACATGCGCAAGACTCTTCAGTTTGCATTAGAAACAATAGGAATGCCATAAGTTGTTGAAAATGAACAAAATAAATTCTGGTAACCATCTTATAAACCCGGAAAAAAAAAAAAAAAGAAAACAAGAAGTTTCTGGTAACTTACAGGTTTTTGACCAATCAACTTCCAATTTGATGGGGCCCGCACAACAGTGGCAGCTGCAGCGGCAGCGGCGACACGTATCCTATTATAGTTATGCAATAATATTCAAGCAAGCACTTAGGTGGACTCACACAACACCCAGCAAAGACCGATGATAATTACCTCTTATGCACATCAACATATACATCCGTTTCATCCAGAATTTCTTCCTGCAATGATAAACAGCAAGATGAAAGACTACTGAGGGCAAGATAGATCTAGAAAACAAATGAAGGAAAACATTTCTTCATAAACATGTAAAACAGAGTATCACACTAATCAAATTAAACAGAAGAAGGTCTTGGCCAAACAGAAGTTGGGACAATGGCAAGCATCAAGTTGAGTTGTTGAAATATCTTTAAGCACATCAATTAGAAATCTGGAACGAGAGAATACTTGCAGAAGTTCTTCAAAAACATCCTCTAGCGTAATAATGCCAATTACTTCTCCTTCCCCATCTTCATAATCGTCAAGGTGGGTCAATTTGTTTGGTGAGGTAGCATTTTGTTGATCAAAATTTTGCCTTTTTGTGGGCACTGCAATTGCCAGCTTATCAACAGCAAACAGAACACTATTTGCATTTTCATGCAGCTTGGGTAACAATGGAGTAGTTAATTGGGAATTCCAGTTGATGCTGTTATTTTCTTCATCTTTATGTCTTCCGACAACAGGTTGAAGATTCTTGCTTTTATCTTCAACTTTCACCACAGCAGCCATATGACTGCTTCCCTTCTGAAATTCATTGAGGATATCATACAAAGGCATATCTGCTGGAACCCTGAAATATTCAACCATTATAATGATAATCTGGAACTAAATCTGACAAAAAGAAAAACAAAGGACAAATTAGCATACCTAGGAATTCTTCGGATGGAAACCGAACTTACTGGAGTCTCTGTTTCTGCTCGTACAGTAAGAAGACTTTTCACCTATCTCCCCCCAACCCACCAAATTAAAAGAAAGTAGCATAAAGTACTAAGAAGTATCATAAGGAGAAAATAAAGAATAATCACTGACAATCTTTGAGTTTCTGGACCAACCAGTAAGAGTCCAACGATGTTAGTTGGATTGCCTGAATAGACAGGAACACGACTATGACCATGTGCAAGAATTTTCCCAACTGCTTCCCTACATAATAAGATATAAGAAAACCTTTGAGAGACTCTAAATAATGAAGATTTAATAGTTATGATGATAAATCAAGTTATGATGAGGTGGTCAAACAAAAAAGTAGAATTTAACCTAGAGACCAAACTAACTCCACCTGCGGATCCCATTTACAGTTGTCACAAATCTAAATAAAGAAGGGTTGCACTAGACAGTCAACAGCTAACAAAAAACTCATCACATCAAACATCAATATTGTTTGGTTATGTAAGAACCAATAGAGGCTTCTGTGAGGAGAGTGGATTGAATGGAACAACTCTTTAGCAAAAAAGGTAAAGAACCAAGAAAAACTTGGAAAGAAACTCTTTAAGAATAATATGAGTTATAAAAGGCCAGCCATACAAACAGAAATGACCATGGATAGAAATGATTGGCAAACTAAACTTCATGTAGTCAACTTGATATGTGAAGAAAAAGGGAGGGGGGGACCAAACTAATAGGCCTACAGAGTTTACTAGACTTGCATAATGTACCCAGATTTTACCACGTGGATGTCATAGCACCATCCAAAATACTAAATTGGCATGAAAATTTTCTATACCTAGGGAAAAGAAAGACATTATTTTCTTTGATCCTTCAGCAAGATTTCATGAAGTTTCTCCAAATTTTCACCTCAATAAAGTCAAACTATTCTAGTGGTGTCTGATGATTAAAGTAAAACAAATCCAAATGTTAGAAAAAGAAAGTTTCACCAAGTAAAGCTGCCCAAAAAACATTTTGGTTTCCTTTCCATATACTTCAAGAAATTCAAGGCAATATCTTTAGTTAGTATTTTTTTCCCTTTTGTATGCCCACAGTGGGAAGCCTCATGCACTAAGGATGTCCCTCTTTTCCTTTCCTATGCACGAAGATTCTAAAGGACATATTGAAAGAGGGTGGAAGTATTTATATCAGAGTTAAAAAAAAAAACAGGTTTGACTTTGTGGGATCAAAGTGGTTTCCTGCAAACATGGGATTCATTGATCTTTTCCTTGCCCCAATAAAGAAGAACGTTTGTGGATCATATTCAAATAATTTTTACAACTTTACTTTCCCTTTTCTGTTGTAAGCAGCATGCTATATATGCTAAGCGAATTTATTAAACATGTGGGTTTGCACTGTGTACAGATGCAAGTGCCGGCATGTGCTTGGTTGTTACAGCCATCTGTCAGGACACAACACAAACTGGATACACATTCTACATGCATATAATAAGTAATTTGGGCTTTAGCCACCTAAAGGGAAGAAATTGGAAGGGTTCCACTGGTAAGTACAGCAGAAGCTGATGCCAAAAACACTATTCAACCATAAACACAGCAGAAGCTGATGCCAAAAACACTATTCAACCATAAACGGTAGCCACTTAAATGTAGGGAGACAAAACAAAAACAAAAGGTTGCATAAACATTAAGAAGAAAAACTAAGCTAAAGTGGTTAAAACAGACTCACCAGTCCAATTTTGAATTGACATCTAAGGAAAATGTTGATTCAATAGGTGTCATAGCCTCCTCTGCAGTCTGAACATAATTCATGAAACTTCAGTCCTATGGTCCTTCAATTTAGAAAAGACAATCAAAAAGCACATGCAGATATTGATAAACTTACCAGGATTTCCTAAGACTATCAATTTGGAGATGCCTTATAAATAAAAGTGGTGTATATTACAGCCACAGAGCCTAACTGAAGCAGAGTGCTTATGAAGCATTAAAAAAAAAGTAGCAAGTAATAGTTGAATGCATTTTTTTAATAAATGAATTTAGATTTTAGCAACATGGAAATGTTATACCTCTTTTTTGAGACAAGTTCAAATTGTTACAAACTACAAAGTGAAACACTTTGGAAAATATTTAAATTTTAACAAGAACTCTATTTGATGATTCAATTTTTTTTTTTTTCCATGAAATATACAGCCCGTTCAACTTTCAATTCTTTATCAGAGGGAATTCCTTCTTCTCAAAAGCAAATTTCTGAATTTGCAGCCATTTCTTTCCTGATAAAGCAGATGCTGCTAATGATATTTGTTGGGGGAAAATCCAGAATCCTTGTGTCAAGAGAAAAAAAGGACACAAAGATTCTTAACATGGTTCATTCTCTCAATTGGCCAAAAACATACTCTGAGAAGTCTATTATTGAAATCAATATGTATATTGAAAATAATACTTTCCGATGATACACCCACTAGTTTTGAGAACAATGTATAGGCAGAAGAAAGCACAAACTAAGGAAGCTATTGACTACACAATTTCTAAACTAGGAAATGATTGAAAAGAGGAACCAAACTATGAAAGGAAATACTACAAAAGGAAACACAGGTAATCCTCCTAATCTGATTTGTTTCTATCAATCTTCCAACACTCCCCCTCAAACTAGTGAATAGATATCCATCATTCCCAATTTGCTAACATTTGACTCAAAGTATGGCTTCAACAAGGCTTTTGTAAGAAGGTCAGCTTCCTGCCTCTTTGTTGGAACATTGAAAAGAGGAATCAAACTATGAAAGGAAATACTACAAAAGGAAACACAGGTAATCCTCCTAATCTGATTTGTTTCTATCAATCTTCCAACACTCCCCTTCAAACTAGTGAATAGATATCTATCATTCCTAGTTTGCTAAAATTTGACTCAAAGTATGGCTTCAACAGAGCTTTTGTAAGAAGGTCAGCTTCCTGCCTCTTTGTTGGAACATTGTGCAAGGTGAATGTCTTATTGTCAATTTATGACTTGATAAAGTTTCTGTCAATCATCACATGGTTCATCCTATCAAGTTGAATAGGATTATGAACTCTTTTATTCAGCCTCAGCACTACTTCTTACAACCATTGTTTGTTTCTTGTTTCTCCAGGTCACCACATTTTCCCATACTTTTGTGTCTTCAACTAAACCTACCCAATATGCATTTGCATAGCACTTAACATCCCATTAGTCATTTTTCCTGAATAGTAAACCCTTCCCCAAAGTAGTCTTTAGGTAGCGAAGAATTTGACTCACTGTTTCTAAATGTCTCTTTGTGGAAGCATGCATGAATTGACTTACCATATTGACGTTGTAAGTAATATCAGGTCTGGTGAGAGATAAGTAGATTAGTTTCTCCACAAGATGGTGATATCTCTTTTTCAACTAGTGGATCCTCTTCAATAATATTGTGCTTCCAATCTCGGTATAGGGGGGTCCCTGCAAGTTTGCATCCCAGCTTCCATGTCTCCTTCATTAGATCCAAGGTGTACTTCCTTTGGGAAATAAATATGTCCTTCTTACTCCTAGCAATTTCCACTCCAAGAAAGTATTGTAGGTGCCTAAGGTCTTTTACTTTAAATTCTACTTGCAATTGATCTTTGAGTTTGATAATTTCTTGTGTGTCATCCTAAGTAATCACCATATCATCTACATAGACTATAAGCATAGTCCTTTTCTCATCCTTAGACTTTTTTACAAAGAGAGTATGGTCAACCTGACTTTGAGTGTAATCAAACTTTCATAGTTATACTGAATCAAATAAAACCACACTCTGGGGGATTTTGCTTCAGAAATATTTTCTCAGTTTACACACCATGCCTACTTTGTCTTCTTCAAACCCGAGAAGGAGTTTCATATATACCTCTTCTTCCAAGTTTCATTCAGGAATGCATTCTTTACATCCATCTAGTGTAAATCCCAGTCCAAATTGGCAGCAAAAGAAATAAGGACTCTAATAGAATTCAACTTGGCAACAGAAGCAAACGTTTCCTCGTAGTCTACACCATAGGTCTGAGTGTACCCCTGTGCAACCAGTATTGCCTTGTATATGTCTATATTTCTATTAGCATAGGTTTGATGTAAAGATCCACTCACACCCCACAACCTTCTTTCCTTCGAGTAGAGGAACAATATCCCAAGTCTTATTCTCATTCAATGCTGGCATTTCCTCCATTACAGTTGTCTTCCACTTTTGATCCTAAAGAGCTTCATACACATTGTTATGAATCTCCACATGATCTAATTTTGAGGTGAATGCCCTGAACTTTGGGAGAGTTTAGAGTAAGTAAGATTGCTAGATATGGGGTACTAGGTGCAGGACCTTCTTTCCTTAGGGCAATTGGCATATCAAGATCATCAACCGTACACTTACCTTCCCCAAACTGTGTCTTCCATTGAATTTGGCTCTAGGTCCAGTGGTTTGCTTTGCTAAGGAACTCGTGGTCTTCTAGAGTAGACTAAAAGCTTCTCTTGAGATGTTTTTTCAACTTCTCCCCCCTTGACCAATCACCAATCTGGGTTCAAGTTCAAATTGTTGGAGAGAGAGGTCTTGGGGTGTGGGATTAGGAAGTGGAAAAGAGACTGGAAGGGAAATAGATGGCCTTCAGTTGAGATCTCCCCCTGAAGAAAAGCATTGGGGAAGAAGAGTTGGTTTTCCAAAAAGGTGGTTTAATAGGAAATGTAGAAGTGTCTAGAAGTAGGGCAGTAGCACTTGTACCATTTTTGAGTATGAGAGTAGCCAAAAAAGATGCATTTATAAGCCTTGGAATCAAGTTTTCCTCGAGTAAGGCTGGGATTATGGACAAAGACCGTGCACCAAAAAATTTTGGGTAAAAGGGAATCAAGGAGCCGAATATAAGGAAACTCTTGGCTTAAACAACAGAGGGGAGTTTGAGAATGAAGGGTTTTGGAAGGAAGACGGTTGACATGATAGGTAGCAATGAGAACAACTTCCCCCCAAAATTGGTTTGGAACATTGGTGGTGAACATGAGGGAGCAAGCAACTTCAAGAATATGGCAATTTTTCCGCTTAGCAATACTATTTTGTTAAGGAGTGAGACAGGAGCTTTGAAGAAGAATACCATGTTTAGCAAGGTAGTCATTGAATTCATGGGAGAAATACTCCTTGCCATTGTCAGAACGAAGAATTTGAATAGAAGATTGAAATAAATTGGTGACAAGTTTATGAAACTGCTTGAAAATAGTGTTGGTTTCGAGTTTTTCTTTCAAAAGATAAATCCAGCACACACGACTATGGTCATCTATGAAAGTAATGAACCATCGAGCTCCAGTAATATTTGGCACACGAGCCAGTCCCCAAATGTCATTGTGAATGAGATGAAATGGGTTTGGATGCATGATAAGAGTGGTTTGGATGATGTTTGCAAGATTGTTTAACAAAGATACAATGCTTACAATTGAAAGAAGAAACATCTTTATTGAGAAATAGATCCAAGTACAAATACTTCAAATAATTAAAATTGGGATAACCAAGAAGATTATGCCAAAGGAAAACATTTGAATCGGAAACACTAGACAAGGAGAATTTTTTGAGTAGACTCGGTCTTGAAGGAGAAGCAAAGAAAGTAGAGGTCATTTTACTCCTCAGCATTACCAATCATCGTCCCCGTAGACAAATCCTAAAATTCACAATAAGTAGGAAAAAGGGTTATCGCATAGTTTTAATCTTTAGTTAACTTACTGATAGAATGAGATTACACTGGAAACTTGGAACATGAAGGACAAATTCTAGCTTTAACCCGAATAAGTTCAGATTTCCAATTCCAACAACAATCGAAGAGCTCCCATCAGCCATAGTAAAAATTACTATGGATAACCCAGTCATGTGGTCAAATAAGTTCAGATTTCCTATCTATATGAAGAGAAGATGGTGGATGACCCAGTCATGTAGTCGAATGCCATTGAATCAACAATCCATTCACTGTTGTTTACCTGTTTTGACAAAAAGGATGACTAGTGTTACCTCATTTGCTCATCGATGAAAAGGGTTGTAGCCGTCTTTTTTGGTTTGTAGTGGACTCTGCTACATGTGTAGCAGCATTTTCCTTTCGTTGACTTCCGAGTTTCCAATCTACAGGTTTCCCATGAAGGTGCCAATAGGTCTCTTTGATATGATACGGCTTGTGACAGTGTTCACACCAAGGTTTGTTTTCTTTAGGGCATTGGGGTAGGGAGTAGTTGCTCACATCACTTCGATATGTGACAAGGGTAGATTCAAATTGGGTATCTTCCCCCATTGGATTTATGTCCAACATCACCTTCCTTCGGCTTTCTTCCCTCCTTACCTTGGCAAATGCTTCCTCGATTGAAGGCAATGGTTTTATCCAAAGAATACGCCCTCTAACTTCATCTAGTTCTTTGTTAAGCCCTTGAAGGAAATCAAACACTCTTTCTTTCTCCAACATTTGGTTATACAAAATACCATCATCAAAACACTTCCATTTAATTGTGTAGAATAAATCCATTTCTTGCCACAACTCAATTAAAATGTTGAAGTATTCGGTAACTGACCTATTTCCTTACCGAGTGTCAGATACAAAATACTATCATCAAAACACTTCAATTTAATTGTGTAGAATAAATCCATTTCTTGCCACAACTCAATTAAAATGTTGAAGTATTCAGTAACTGACCTATTTCCTTACCGAGTGTCAGGGAGGGCAGAACGAATTTCGAAGCATTGGGCAAAATTTTGGAGATTGGAGTACATTTCTTGAACTGTTGTCCAAATCTCATGGGTTGTGCTGTAGAACAAGCACGTCTTCCCGAATTTCAATTCCATAGAGTTGATCAGGCACGCCATGACAATGAAATTTTCAGCCTCCCACATCTTATACGCCAAATCAATTGCAAGTGGAGCAGCAATTTCACCTGTCAAGTAACCCATCTTCCCCTTCCCTTTGATTACTAGAAGAACCGATTGAAACGACTCATGAAAGTTCAACCCATTGAGTTTGTGTTGGGTGATTTGAATGGAGGGATAAAAGATGGAGGTTTGAAGGCTTGGAACCAATTGAACAAAGCTCGTTGGGATGGTCGGATTAGGGTTGGGGACATGATTGGAGTAGGTATCCGCAAACTCCAGATTGGTCAGCAATGGA